>JACBWV010000610.1:84880024-84965401 GCA_013435795.1 Chlamydomonas sp. ICE-L
CCGGCCGCTTCCCCCCCCCACTCAAGGGGGCCCCCACCTTACTACCGCCACCCCACACACCAGGTGGAGTTTTGAGCCCTCCCCTTCCAACAATTCACTCATCAACCTTCACGACCTCCAAGTGTTTGAAGCGAGCACTCCAGGACCATTGTCTACCCTTGGCTTAACACTATCTTCATGAAGGAGAAGCATGGGGCCAACTGGCGTCCTGGTGGATGCCCCTGCCCTCTGCCCCTTCTCTTAAAGTGGTGGAGGGTCGGGAGTTCAGCGAGGGTAAGTTGCTAGTAGTTGGAACATTCTGCATATTAACTGGTTAAAAATCCCTGTTTTTGTTAAAAAAACAAACGTATTTCCTAGTTAATTTGGTATGTTATTTAATTTATTAATTATATTTATTTATAATTGTTTATCTCATATATATGTATTTATTTATTTACTTGTTTGTTTGTTTATCTATTTATTTATTTATTTGTTTGTTTATATATTTGTCCTTATATTTATACCTTGCTTACACTATCTTCATGAAGGAGAAGCATGGGGCCAACATGGCGGTCATGGTGGATGCCCAGCCTTCTCTCAAAGGGGGTGAGGCGGGAGTCAGCGAGGGGTAAATGCTATAGTTAGAGCATATCTGCATACTTATACCGGTATATACCTGTTTTTTTTAAAAAACAAAACTTTTTTTATTCTTTATTTATATACTTATTTCTATTCATGTATCTCGTATCTCATATTTATGTGTTTATATTTATTTATATAGGTATTTCTATTTATGTATCTTGTATCTCATATTTATGTGTTTATATTTATTTATATACGTATTTCTATTTATGTATCTTGTATCTCATATTTATGTGTTTATATTTATTTATATACGTATTTCTATTTATGTATCTTGTATCTCATATTTATGTGTTTATATTTATTTATATACGTATTTCTATTTATGTATCTTGTATCTCATATTTATGTGTTAATATTTATTTATATACATATTTCTATTTATGTATCTTGTATCTCATATTTATGTGTTCATATTTATTTATATACTTATTTCTATTTATGTATCTTGTATCTCATATTTATGTGTTTATATTTATTTATATACTTATTTCTATTTAGGTATCTCGTATCTCATATTTATGTGTTCATATTTATTTATATACTTATTTCTATTTAGGTATCTCGTATCTCATATTTATGTGTTTATATTTATTTATATTTATTCATGTAATTATTCATTTTTTATTTATTTGCACTTATATTTAAATGATCCTGCACCATCTTCATGGATGAGAAGCATGGTGCCAACATAGCCCATGGCTCTAATTGGACCATTTCTGCATATATACCGGTATATATATGTTTTTGTGCATGTTTTGTATATTTTATATATATATATATATATATATATATATATATCTATATATATATATATATATATATATATCAATCGCGAAACACGTAGACAAACTCATCTCTAAGCTGCACAAAGAATCTATCGCCTCCTGTACCAGCATTCTTGCCACACGTCGCATGAAGGAGTCCCTCCCGCCTGGAGGGTGACACTTACTATGTCATGCCATGGTGACTTTGCCCAGCTGCGGCGTACGGGAGGGTCCCCTTAACACCACGCCCCTCCAGGCGTTATCTTTTTTTTTATACTTGTATATTATTAATATTTATGTGTGTGAGGCGGCGACAGCGAGGGTCAGTGACCTCATTGAAACATGCCTGCATATTTATACCGGGATGTATTTGTATTTTGTATATTCTGTTTTTTATATATTTGTTTTTGTGTATATTTATTTTTGTGTACAATGTTCTTGAATATTATGTTTTGTATATATTTGTTTTTGTGTATTATGCTATTATGCTTTTAAATATTTTGTTTTTGTATGTATTTGTTTTTGTGTATTATGCTATTATGTTTTTAAATATTATGTTTTTGTATATATTTGTTTTTGTGTATAATGTTTTTGAATATTATGTTTTTGTATATATTTGTTTTTGTGTATTATGCTATTATGTTATTAAATATTATGTTTTTGTATATATTTGTTTTTGTGTATAATCTTTATGAATATTATGTTTTTGTATATTAAATTTTTGTATATTTTCTGTTTTTGTGTATTATGTTTTTGAATATTATGTTTTTGTATATATTTGTGTTTTCGTATTATGTTTTTGAATATTATGATTTTGTATATATTTGTTTTTGTGTATAATGTTTTTGAATATTATGTTTTTGTATATTATGTTTTTGTATATTACATATACAGGCATACAGGCATCTATTTGTTTTTGTATATATTTATTTTTGTATATCTCCGATGGTGCCTAATCCCCAAAACGCCCTAATTAGGGACAAGAATGTGGGACACACCCCAAAATGCTCGGAATCAAATTCTGAGTAGATAGTGTTTCTCGTGAGTGTTTCAGCTAGACGCGCAGCTATTTTTTGTTCCGATGGGCATTCGGTCGCGAGCAGCCCAGGCCGGTAGGCAGTTGGCAGTACACAAGATGTACAAAATATTTTGGGACAAATTCAATCCGCGTCAAATCCGAGAACGCGCGAGATATCGCGAATCAAGTTTCCGCAGGACGAAAGGCATATCTAGCCCCTACCGCAAGGTCGGAGGCTGCGCTTCAGCCTCGGCTTCTGAGTGAACTGCAATAGCAATTTCACCTGCCGGCCAATTCTGAGTGAACTGCAATAGCAATTTCGGCTGATACCAGCGTTCCACCTGCCAGTTCGGTCTATACCTGGGAAATTTCCAAATCAAAATCTAACTTCAGATGTGGATGTCTGATAAGAAAAGAAAAGAAAGTTTGTTTTTTGAATATTTTTTTTAATTGGGATTAGAAATTAGAAATTAGAATTTTGTCGAAAAGAGATAACGTTCCCTTCGCTGAAAAGACGAAGACACAAAACGATGCTGTTGCGGCTGTGCAGCTTGTAACATAATTAGGGACTCATAAATCGGCCCAAAATGTGCAAATACTCAGTGATTTTTGGCTTTGTACAGCCCGTACAGCCTGCACAGTATCTTCCATAACCTGCTGTGGTAATGTCTTGAAAGGGAAGATGTGAATAACAGGCCTACCCAATTCAATTTTCAGAAAATTAAAAATTGACTGCGTTTGGCTCCGTCCCACGTTTCTGTAAAATCTGTCCTGAATTAGGGAACCCCATGGTGAAAAATAAAGAAGGCTTTACTTCATCTTGTTCTCAAACCCTGAGCATACCCAAATCCAAGTATTTATATGGTGAGGTGATGTGGTTAAGCAACTTTGTAGCATTTTTTGTTTTCACTGGACTGTAGTCCATGGGTCTAAACCGTCTGTCCCAAAAGGCAAAACATAAAAGGCACCAATGGGTGTATATATATATATAAAAATATATAAAGAAATCATGGTCGTGGTCGTGGTCGTGGTGGTCGTGGTGGTCGTGGTGGTGTCATCATCGCGTACCCACGTGCCATGGGCGTGCGGATTGTAACTGACTTGCAACCGACTTTTTGTTCATCCAATTAGCAACTCCCCGCCTAGCGGAATTTTCAAATACCAAAACTGCAGATGCGCGAAGCTAAGCGCGCGCGCTCATAGCATGTCCACAACTGCCTCCCATACTATGACGGCAAGACATTTAGAATCAGAAGATCCTCTCCTCGGAGGTCACCAGCCGACCCTCATATGGCTTGGCATGGCGCTCAGAATAATAACTTTCAGTTCTTCACGGATTATGCGACCATGATGCATGGCAACCTCTCTGATGGCAACGGTCCTAATGGACAGGAGGGCCCGCAACACCGCCAGCCAGTGCTCAAAGCGGGCTTGCCAGAGCAAGGAAGTCAGGGAAATAGCCAACAAGCGTCGACGTGATGCCCGCGCTGCCCGATCCGAGGAGCTACGTCATGCTGGTAATCTCGCAAGGAGTCAGGAACGAGCTACCGTGCCTGAGGAGGAACACGAAGCTGCTAACCAATCCAGACGCGAAGACTATGCTGCCCAGCCTGAGGAGTTATGCCAGGATCATAATCAAGCCAGGCCTTCAGATCGTGATGCTTTTTTTCTCTGTCTGCGAGCGTTGCCACCATTCATCTCACGCATACGCAATTTTGCCATGCCATCGCATCACATTCGTAGTGATTGGCATCCAGTTGCGATTAATTACCTTTGTTCAGATCGCCAAGGCCATTCCGTCCCCCTGGACACTCTCGCGCTTGCCACGCTCATCCCATCTTTGCAAGCTCTTTTCATTGTATAGAATATGAAGTACGTTGCTGCGATTTTTGCTGTTCTGAGTTGACCGAGTATCGACTGGGGCACTGTACGAGAAGACGAAGCTGCAGGTTTGTAGCCATGCAATTGCACCGGTCCGGTGTTATTGGGGCGATCGGAATCTGAGCGTTCGCAATGTTGGTAGGTTCGAAGCACAGCGGGTCCCTCTTTCTGCACGATTGAATCCCACAGGGTGAAGTTAAGGGTACGAGGTAGGGAGAAGAAGATTGTGTGTGCGTGTTGGTGGTTGGGGGAAGGGAGGGTGGTGGGGGGTAAGGTGAGAGAAAGAGAGTGCGTGTGGATGGGGTGGGGTGAGGGGTAGGGAGAGGTCAGGATGGGGGGGAGGGGGGGGATGGTAATGTGTGTATGACAGGGTGGGAGGCCACACCTGAAGCAGAAGGGGAATAGGTAGGGAGAAGAGGTGTGTGTGTGGGGGGGTGGGGGGGGGGTGGGGGGGGAGGCAGGGGGAGCGTCGAGCAAGGGCTGAGATGGCTGATTTCTTGACTGTGTGTAAGGGAGAGGTGGGGGGGGGGGGGGGGGGGTGTGGTGGGGGGGGTGGGTGTTGGAAGAAGGGGGGGGGGGGGGGGTGTTGGTGTGGGGGTTGGGGGGCATAGAAGGGCGTTACCGTTATGTAACCTCGACCATACTAGGACCCATGGCCTGGTGGGGGGGTGGGGTTGGGGGTGGGGTGGCCACCGGCCACCCGGCTAACCGACTAGTATATAGTATAATACGGGGGGGGCAGAAGACGATTGTGGACCGCACCTTCGATATGTGTCCGATTCAGATGGGAGTTGGAATTGTTGGACGTTCATACAAAAATAGGGGAAAATAAATTTGGCTAAAATCTTTTTTACCCCCCCCCCCCACCACACCCCCCCCCAACCCACCCCCACCCCCTCCTAAAACCAATTACCTCACCCTACCCCCCCTAAAATGGGGGTCATTCGAAAGATCTTTTAAAGCCATTTCAGTTATGCTCTGACCTTTTTCATGGGTTTCCCCAAAGGTTGATTTCTCGCGAATTAAGGTTGGGGGCCCTTGGTTGAAAACAACTTGGACCCCTCTAACGGTTGTACAACTTTTATTTTTGGCTCAAAAAAACTTTTTTTATAGTTTTGAGGATAGCTCTATCAAGCGAAGGTGCGGTACGGTCAGCTTTTTTCTTGCCCCCCCCCTCGTTATATATTATATATATATATAATATAATATATATATATTTATAATATTGTATAATATATTTTTTTTTTATTAGTCTGTTATTGTAGATTTTGTACCCCGATTTTGTAACCGCCCCCCACACCCAATCAATCAGGGTGGTATGTCGTGCATGGCTGGCAACAGCGTCTCTGTTAATACATCTAGAATCGTGATCTCCAACCCCCTACCACCCTCACCCACTTCACTTCACCCCCCACCCCACTCACCCCCTACTTCACCCCACACGTCCACCCCCCCCCCCCCTCCCACACAACAACACACACAACCACCCCCCAACCCCTACCACCACACCCAGCTCCGCACCACCCACCCATTTTACCCAGCACCCCCCCCCCCCACCCGCCCACCCATTCACCCATTTCATTCACACCACCCACCCGCCACCCCGTCACCCTCCCATGTACTCCACCCTCCCACCCATTTACTCATTCCACCCACTTTACCAACCTACCCACCGTCACCATTTCCTCATCCTTCCACCCACCCACCCACCAAACCCATTAACCACTTTTCTTACCCACCCATTACGCCCACCACCCTCCAACAATCAGTGTGGTCATGTCTCGCGTTGGGGATGGCAAGGCAAGCGTCTTGGTCAACAACATCAAGAAATCTGACCTCCAGACCCCTCCACCATCCCACCCACCCCTTTCGACCCACCCACCCACCCACCCTCCCACCCATTTAACCCACCCACCCCCACTCCCGCACACACCCATTTAACCCATTTAACCCACCCACCCACCCCCACCCCCCACCCTCCGCATACACAATCAGGGTGGTCATGTCTCGCGTTGGGGATGGCAAGGCAAGTGTCTTGGTTAACGACATCAAGACATTGGATCTCCAGACCCCCACCACCACTCACCCGCTTCATCCCCACCCACCCCTTCACCCACCTACTTCACCCCCCCACCCCCACCCCCACCCCCCCACCCACACATCACACACACACACACAATCAGGGTGATCATGTCTCTCGTTGGGGATGGCAAGGCAAGTGTCTTCATCAACGACATCGGATCCAATCTTCAGAACCCTACCCCACCACCCCCTCCCACCCCTTCCTCAATTCATCACCCACCCACGTCCCCCCCCCCCCCCCCCAACACACACCCCCACACCCCATTTACCACCCCCCCCAACACACAGCAACCTCATCAGGTTGTTCGTGTCCGCGTTGGGGAATGGCAAGCCAGCGTTTCCGCCACGACATCAAGAGATCTGACCTCCAGACCCCTACCACCTACCCCCCAGCTCTGCACTCACCCCACACTCCATCTTCACTCATTCCCCCACCCACCCACTTCACCCTCCATTTTGCCCCCCTCCCACCCACCCACAACCACACACGATCCCCACAACCCCCACTCACCACAACCCACACTCCCACACCCCACACACCCCCCACACCCCGCCCACACTACCATCACACCCCACTACCACACCTCCCCACCCACGAGGGCCACCACACCCCAGGATCCCACACTGTTCACCCACACACCATCCCACATTCAGGGTGGTCATGTCTCGCGTTGGGGATGGCAAGGCAAGCGTTTTCGTCAACGACATCAAGAGATCTGACCTCCAGACCCCTACCACGACGAACATCATCAACGAGGTCAAGACAGGTCAGCAATTGTACATCAGCTCTAAGCGGTACATCTACTCCCTAGATCTGTTGAAAGAAGTACTGACTGTACCTTCAGTCTTCCATTGGACGATGGAAGTGGACGGGCCCAGAGCCAACATTGTCCTAGACATGGGTGACCTGGCAACACACTCATCGGCAAACTGTGTCGCTTTCCGGAACAGAAGCCAAGCCAAACTGTTTGTGTCGCATGAGGATGTGGAGAGCCTGCTGAGCTCCATCAATGTGGAGGACACCTCAGCCTCGTTTAAGAAAGTGGGTGGGTGGTAGTGGGTGGATGAGTGGTGGTGGTGGTGGTGGGGTGGGTGGGTGTGGGAGGGTGGCGGTGGTGGTGTGTGTGTGTGCTGGTGGTGCTACCTGAGACACATCAGCCTCGTTCAAAAAGGTGTGTGGGTGGGTTGTGGGTGGGTGGGTGGTGGTGGTGGTGGTAGTGGTGGCGGTAGTTGTGTTGTTTCTGGTAGTGTTTGTGTTGCTGTGACAGAAGCCAAGCCAAACTGTTTGTGTCGCATGAGGATGTGGAGTGCCTGCTGAGCTCCATCAATGTGGAGGACACCTCAGCCTCGTTCAAGAAGGTGGGTGGGGTTGGTAGTGGGTGATGGTTGGGTTTTGTTTGTGTGTTGTGTTGGTATGGATGTGTGTGGGTGGGTGGGTTGTGGTATGTGTGTGGTGTGGTTGTGGTGGTATGATGTGTGGTTGGGGTGGGTGGGTGGTTTTTGGTATGTGTTAGTTGTTGGTGGTGGTGGTAGTGTATTGGTGGGTGGTTGGGGGGTGGGTTGTGGTAAGTGTGATTGGTTGTTGTTGTGGTATTGGATGGTTTGTTGTGTTGTATGTATTTTTTTGTGGTGGTGGTGGTGGTATTTTATTGGTGCGTGGGTTGTGGTCTTTGTGCGTGGTGGTGGTGTTGGTAGTGGCCTGGGTCGGGTGGTTTGTTGGTCCTGTGTGGTGTGGTGGTGGTGGTGGCGTGGCTGGGTGCGTGGGTTGTGGTCTGTTCGTGGTGGTGGTGGTGGTCGTGGCCTGGGTGGTGTGTGTTTGTGGCTGTGTGCGTGGTGGTGGATTGTGTTTGCTGAGGTCGAGGTGGGTGTGGTATGTGTGAGTGGTGGTGGTCTATAGGTGGTAGTGATGTGTGGGGCTAGTGGTGGTGGTGGCAGAGACATGTCCGCCCCCTCAATTCAATCCACAAAGAGGACCACAAAATAACAAAAACAACACCATCACAAACACAAGCGATGTTGTAGCGGTGTGTGGGTTGTGGGTAGGTGGTTGGTGGTGGTCGGTAGGTGGTGTTTCGTTTCTTCTGGTATGTGTGTGTTTGCTGGTGCAGCAGAACAGCCAACTGTTTGTGGTCGCATGAGCCCTTACTGTCGCTCCATCATGTGAAGCACCCTCGGCCCGTCATTTATAAAAGGGTTGCGGTTGGTGCATCTGAGTGGAGTTGTCTTGGGTGGGTTGGGCTGGTGGTGGCGGTTTTGGTGTTGTTTTTTTCTGATAGATTTTTGGTGCTGGTGCATAAGACATGAAGCCAAGCCAACCTGCTTGGTTGTGTGGCATGAGGATGTGGAGTAGCTGCTGGCTCCTCAATTTGGAGGACAACCTTCACCTCGTCAATAAGGTGTGTGGGTTGGTGATTTGGTTAGTGTAATGGTTAGGGTGGTAGGGTGGTGGCGGACTGGTGGGTGTGTTCTTGGGCTGTGTTTGTGTATTGCCGGAGCCAGCAGGAAGCCAAGCCAAAGTGTTTGTGTCGCATGAGGATGTGGAGAGCCTGCTGTCTCCTCAATGTGAGAACAACACCCCAGCCCTCGTTCTAGAAGGTGGTTGGGGTGGATGTGTTGTGGTGGTGGTGGGGTGGGTGGGTGTGGGGTGGTGGCGGTGGTGGGAGTGTGTGTGTGGTGGTGGTGCTAGCTGAGACACATCAGTCTCGTCCAAGGTGGGTGAGTGGTAGTGGGTAGGTGGGTGGGTGGTGGTGGTGGTATTGGTGGCGGTATTGGTGTTCTTTTTGTAGTGTTTGTGTTGCTGTGACAGAAGCCAAGCCAAACTGTTTGTGTCCCATGAGAGTGTGTAGAGCCTGCTGAGCTCTATTAAGAGGATGCTCTCAGCCCCAATCGATCAAAAAGGGGGTGTGCTGGGAATTGTGGGGTGGTGGGGGTGGGCTCAAGTGGTTGGCGGCTAGTGGGTGTTGTGTTTATGGCTAAGTGTTGTGCTGGTGTGGTGCGTTGAAAGCAAAGCTAAGTGTTTTTGTGTCCCATGAGAATCGGTGGAAACCATGCGACTCCCATAACTGTGGGAGACGCCTCAGACCTCGTTTCAGAAGTGGGGTGGGGTTGGGTGCGGTGCGGTTGTAATGTGTGTGTGTGGGTGTTGGTGGTGGTGGTGGTAGTGGTGATGGTGGGTTGTAGTGGATTGGGCGGGTGGGAGCTAGTGTATGTGTTGCAGAGTGATACCCAGGTGGGTAGTTGGGTTGGGTGGGTTTTGTGGGGAGGTTCGTAGTATCCCCCGATTTTTCTCTGTGGTGCTGCGTGGCCGCAGCAAGGTGTGGGTTATTGATGGTGCGACTGGGGTGCTCAGCTGAACAGGTCAGCCTTGCATCGCCTCAAAAAGGCGGTGTGGTGGTGGGGGGGGGTTGTGGTGTGTGGTGGGGGTGTGTTGGTTCATTCCTGGTAGTGGTGGTTGGGTGTTGGTGGCAGTGGTGATGTGGGGGTGTTTGGTGGTATGGTGGTGGTGTCACGCCCAAATGTGGGACCACCAGTTGCACCCCCCCCCCCCACCCCCCCCTGGCCCCCCCCCCCCTGTCCCCCCCCCTGTCCCCAGATACTAGGCTGACTGGTCGTCAACGCATCCTACACATCAGCCAGGAATTCTCGCAACTGGTCGGCTGCTACCTCACCACACACACACAAACACACACACCCAACAAACCCACCACCGCATCACACACAATACCATTTCCCCCCACCCGCACCCACGCACACCCACCACCACCCCCACGCCAACCCTCCTCCCACAATTCCTGGGAACATCTGTCGCACCTACTCACACACAGGTCTCCATTAAAGAGCGCACAACTGTTCGCTGCCCTCTCCCCCCCCCCCCACCCGCCCCCCCCCCCCCCCCCCCCCCCCCCCACACACACACACGACACACTACCACCCACCACCACCCCCCCCCACACCACACACAAACACTACCACCACACACACACACGCACACACACACACACTACCACCCCACACACCCGCACGCAGAAACCAAACACACACGCAAAAATCCTTGCCCCCCACCCCACCCACACACACCTCTGTCCACAGATCATGGGACATCTGTAGTCACCTCCTACACATCTGCCAGAAAAGCGCGCAACTGGTAAGATGGCCCCCGCACCCTCCCCACCCCCCAACACCCCACCCCAACACACACACACACACACACACACACATACACAAACAAATCCCTTGCTCCCTAACCCTGTCCCCAGATCCTGGGCACATTTGTCGCCACCTCCTACACATCTGCCATGAAAGCTCACAACTGGTCAGCTGCCCCCCCCCCCCCCACACACACACACACACACACACACACACACACACACACACACTACCACCACCACACACACACACCACACACACACACACAAATCCCTTGCCCCCCCCCCCCCCACACACACACTGACACTGACACGCTCCCCCCCTCCTGTCCCCAGATCCTAGGCACGTCTGTCGTCACCTCCTACACATCTGCCAGGCAAGCGCGCAACTGGTCAGCTGGCTACACACACACACACACAAATCCCTTGCCCCCCCCCCCCCCCACCCACCCACCCACCCACCCACTCACACTGACACGCACACACACCTCCTCTCCCCAGATCCTAGGCACGTCTGTCGTCACCTCCTACACATCTGCCAGGCAAGCGCGCAACTGGTCAGCTGGCTACACACACACACACACAAATCCCTTGCCCCCCCCACCCACCCACCCACCCACTCACACTGACACGCACACACACCTCCTCTCCCCAGATCCTAGGCACGTCTGTCGTCACCTCCTACACATCTGCCAGGCAAGCGCGCAACTGGTCAGCTGGCTACACACACACACACACAAATCCCTTGCCCCCCCCCACCCCCCCACCACCTACCCACCTCCCCACCCACCCAATCACACTGACACGCTCCCCCCCTCCTGTCCCCAGGTCCTAGGCACGTCTGTCGTCACCTCCTACACATCTGCCAGGCAAGCGCGCAACTGGTCAGCTGGCCCCCGCACCGGCATCCGTGAAGCTTACGGAGTCTCCTTCACAGTCGCCAACGAGGCTGACCAGGTGCAGCCCAGTCCAGGGGGGCAGCGCATCGTGATGCTGGTAGCTGACAACTCTGCCACACAAATGGCGGTGCAGGTAGGGCAGTGTGAATAAGTAAATAAAGAAAGAAAGAAAGAAATACATAAATAAATAAAAAAAAAAAAAAAAAAAAAAATAGTATGCCTTATGAAGAGGACCAGGTGCAGCCCAGTCCAGGGGGGCAGCGCATCGTGGTGCTGGTAGCTGATAACTCTGCCACACAAATGGCAGTGCAGGTAGGGCAGTGTGAATAAGTAAATAAATAAAGAAATACATAAATAAATAAATAAATAAATAAATAAATAGTATGCCTTATGACGAGGACCAGGTGCAGCCCAGTCCAGGGGGGCAGCGCATCGTGGTGCTGGTGGCTGACAACTCTGCCACACAAATGGCGGTGCAGGTAGGGCAGTGTGAATAAGTAAATAAATAAAGAAATACATAAATAAATAAATAAATAAATAAATAGTATGCCTTATGACGAGGACCAGGTGCAGCCCAGTCCAGGGGGGCAGCGCATTGTGGTGCTGGTGGCTGACAACTCTGCCACACAAACGGCAGTGCAGGTAGGCTAGTGTGAGCATGTTCTGTTGTTGCACCGTATGTATGTTGCAGTCAAGGGGTATCCAATGTGGCTGACCAGGTGCAGCCCAGTCCAGGGCGGCAGTGTGAATAAATAAATGAATAAATAAATAAATGAATAAATAAATAAATAAATAAATAAATGGTATGCCTTATGAACAGAATAAGTTGCAGCCCAGTCCAGGGGGGGGGGGGGGGGGGGGGGGGGGGCATTGTGGTGCTGGTGGCTGATAACTCTGCCACACAAATGGCGGTGCAGGTAGGGCAGTGTGAATAAGTAAATAAATAAATGAATGAATGAATAAATAAAAACATAACTAAATAAATAGATAGTATGCCTTATGAAGAGAACCAGGTGCATCCCAGTCCAGGGGGGGGGGGCAGCGCATTGTGGTGCTGGTGGCTGATAACTCTGCCACACAAATGGCGGTGCAGGTAGGGCAGTGTGAATAAATACATGAAAAACAAAGTAATAATAATAATAATAATAATAATAATAATAATAATAATTAGAATAGTTAGAATAATTATAATAATTATAATTATAATAATAATAATAATAATAATAATAATAATAATAATAATAATAATAATACATGAAAAACAATAGTATACCTTATCAAGTTTGACTGATCAAGAGTATAAGTTGCAGCCCGGTCCAGGCGGGCAGCGCATCGTGGGGTTGGTGGCTGACAATGATGCTACACAAATGGCGGTGCAGGAAGCGTATGCATGTACCTATCTCGCAAAGGATGTATGTTTCAGTTGAGGGGAAGGCAATGAGCAAAGCTCCCCACAATAACTTCGTGATGGTGATGCACTACTCACAAGGGTGGTGCTCAAGCCCACCACTCACAGCTCCCCACAACAGACAGCTTCGTCCACTTCGTGATGGTGATGCACTACTCACTAGGGGGGTGCTCAAGCCCACCACTCACAGCTCCCCACAACAGACAGCTTGGTCCACTTCGTGATGGTGATGCACTACTCACTGGGGGGGTGCTCAAGCCCACCACTCACAGCTCCTCACGATGTCCCCAACCCAACCCAACCTAACCTAATCCAACCCAACCCAACCCAACCCAACCCAACCCAACCCAACCCAACCCAACCCAACCCAACCCAACCCAACCCAACCCAACCCAACCCAGCCCAACCCAACCCAACCCAACCCAACCCAACCCAACCCAACCCAACCCAACCAACCCAACCCAACCCAACCCAACCCAACCCAACCCAACCCAACCCAACCCAACCCCAACTGTCCCCCCTCTTTCCCTGACCTCAGCTGGTGCTCAGTTTTGTCCGTCCAACAAAGGACTTGGTCCACTTCGTGATGATGGTGGTGCGCTTGGTGCTTACTCTTTACCCCCCCACCACCCCCACTCACTCCTTCCCATCATTCCCACGAACATGTCTTCACAACCCCGACCCCCCCTCCCCCACCCCCCCCCCTCTTTTCCCCCCCCCCCAGCTGGTGCTCAGTTTTGTTCGTCCGACAAAGGACTTGGTCCACTTCGTGATGGTCGTGCGATCAGAGGTTTATGTAGCAGATGCCATGGAGACCTGCCAACGCTTTGAGGCGCTAGCCAAGTCTGCTCTCGCCCTCACACACTGCACAGTGCTGGTAAGTGCACACACATGCACTCAATCAATAAAACTCATGCACACACACATGCAATCATCCAGTGAGACAACGCTGTGAGGCTGAAGCCAATTCCACTCTCGCCCTCACACACTGCACAGTGCTGGTAAGTGCACACACACATATCCAATTACACACACAAACAATCACACATGCAATCAATCAATCCCACACACAATCAAGCACACACAAATAATCCCACTCATAAACAATCACACACACAATCACACGCACACACATTTTGACATTTGATCATACACACACACATGCACAAACACACACAAACAATCCCACAAATATACAATCAAACACACAGCAAATCACACACACTCAATCACATCAGTCTTGCCGAGTGAACACACACACATGCACAAACACACACAAACAATCCCACAAATATAAAATCAAACACACAGCAAATCACACACACTCAATCACATCAGTCTTGCCGAGTGAACACACACACATGCACAAACACACACAAACAATCCCACAAATATACAATCAAACACACAGCAAATCACACACACTCAAGCACATCAGTCTTGCCGAGTGAACACACACACAGCGAATCACACACACTCAATCACATCAGTCTTGCCGAGTGAACACACACAGGTCTAGATGACGTGACTAAAACCGTCAACAAATTCATATACACATTTGCACATGCACGCGCACATATACACGCACACATATACACATTGGCACCAGTAGACATATACACGCATAAATATAACCCATGCAATATACATATCACTGCACATGACATATACACGCATACATATACACATGCACATATACATATACACATGCACATATACATATACACGCATACATATACACATGCACATATACATATACACGCATACATATACACATGCACATATACATATACACGCATACATATACACATGCACATATACATATACACGCATACATATACACATGCACATATACATATACACATGCACATATACATATACACGCATACATATACACATGCATATATACATATACACGCATACATATACACCTGCACATCTATACATATACACGCATTACATATACACTGCACATATCATTACACGGCATACATATACACCTGCACATATACATTATACACGCATACATACCATATACACATGCATGTATACATATACACGCATACATATACCACATGCACATATACATATACACGCATACATATACACATGCACATATACATATACACGCATACATATACACATGCACATATACATATACACGCATACATATACACATGCACGTATACATATGAGGTCACATGCTTGCTCACTCTCACTCTCGTACACGACCCGAACCACCTGCACCACCCCAATCCAGATGAAGGCAATGACGCCTTTGACACACACACACACACACTTACTAACACACACTAACTCACACGAACCCCAATCACTTGTCCAGATGAAGGGAACGATGCCTTTGACAGAACAGCTGGAGGAGTTCACAACCAACCAACCAACCAACCAACCAACCAACCAACCAACCAACCAACCAACCAACCCCAATCACTAGTCCACTACTACCCCAATCCAGATGAAGGGAACAACGCCTTAGACAGAGCAGCTGGAGGAGTTCACAACACAAGTGGCGTGGCCCCAGCAGAAATTGCACTCTCTCTCACTCACACACACACACACGCACACTCACTCACTAGCACGCACACACACACACACACACACACACGCACTCACTCACTAGCACGCACGCACACACGCACGCACACACACACACGCACTCACTCACACGAACCCCAATCACTTGTTCAGATGAAGGGAACAACGCCTTTGACAGAACAGCTGGAGGAGTTCACAACACATGTGAAGTCCGATCTTGTAGTCATGGGCTCCCAGAGCTTGGCCGAGGTGAGATAACGCCATATCTATTAATTTATTCACATTTATTTATACCGGGATGCATTTATACGCATTTTATTTGTTTTTCTTCGTTTTTATTTGTTTTTATTTGTTTCATTTATTTCTGTTCATATTTAGGGCCCACATGTGAAGTCCGATCTGGTAGTCATGGGCTCCCAGAGCTTGGCCGAGGTGGGACAATGCCGTATCTATTTATTTATTCACATTCATTTATGTGCATTTATATGCATTTGTATTTGTTTTTCTTTATTTTCTTTATTTCTGTTTATATATAGGGCCCACATGTGAAGTCCGATTTGGTAGTCATGGGCTCCCAGAGCTTGGCCGAGGTGAGACAACGCTGTATCTATTCATTTATTCACATTTATTTATATGCATTTTTATTTGTTTTTATTTATTTATATTTATTCCTGTGTATATATAGGGCCCACATGTGAAGTCCAATCTGGTAGTCATGGGCTCCCAGAGCTTGGCCAAGGTGAGACAATGCCATATTTAAGTACATTTGTATATGTTTATATGTATATGTATATAGATAGTCTACATGTGAAGTCAGATCTGGTAGTCATGGGCTCTCATATTGATTAACTTATTTATTTACTCATTATTATTTATTTATTTAATTATTTATTTATTTATTTATTTACTTATTTATTTATTTATTCATGTATGTATTTATTTATTTATTTATTTATTTAATTATTTATTTATTTATTTATTTATTTATTTATTTATTCATTTATTTATTTAAATAAATGAATAAATATTAAATTTGTTTGTTTGTTTATTTATTCATTTATTTATTCATTAATCCCCCCCCCACACTTATTCTTTATTTATCCCACCACCCCACAGCATGGAACCATCATATAGGTAACATCATATATGGTTACCAAAAGTAATTGTGAAAAAAAGCAACGTGGGAAGCCCACAACTAGACACCCGGAGGTTCCCCGCTAGTGCTCAAGCATGCGAACGCGTGACCGAGAGCCGTGGAACCATCATATTTATTTAGTTATGCATTTATTTATGCATTTATGCATTTATTTATTCATTTACTTATGCATGTATTTATGCATTTATTTATTCATTGATTGATTGACATATTGATTGATTGATTGATTGATTTATATATGTATATTTATTTATTCCCCCCCCCCACTTATTCTTCACTTATCCCACCACTCAGCAGCAAGGAACCATAGTATATATGCATTTTATCGAGGGGAGGGCAAGAAAAAAGCTGCCGTACCGCACCTTCGCTTTGGATAGAGCCTATCCTCAAACTATATAAAAAAAAAGTTTTTTTTTTGAGCCAAAAATAAAGTTGTACCAAAGTTAGAGGGGTCCAAAGTTTTTTTCAACCAAAGCGGCCCAAATCTTAACATCGCGATAAATGACGTTTGGGTTTCCCCTCTTTTTGTATGAAAGGTCCACAATTCCAACTCCCATCTGAATCGGACACCATATCGAAGGTGCGGTCCAAAATCTGTCTTTCTGCCCCCCCCCCCTGCATTTTATTAAATGTATTTCCCACTTACTCTTCATTTTCCCCTCCACCCCGCAGCAAGGAACCATGGCCTTCTCCATTGGCTCCATCACCCTATCCATGCTTTTTATACATTGCTTATATACATATGTTATGTTTATGTTTATGTTATGTTATGTTTTATACATTGCTTATATACATATGTTATGTTTATGTTTATGTTATGTTATGTTTTATACATTGCTTATATACATATGTTATGTTTATGTTTATGTTACGTTATGTTTTATACATTGCTTATACATACATGTGTTATATTTATATGTATGAATATAATAATACATATATAAATATACATATACAAATACATATATATAGCGATATTTCCCCCCACTTACTCTTCATTTATCCCACCACGGTGCAGCAAGGAACCATGGCCTTCTCCATCGGCTCCATCACCCTATCCATGCTGCGCACGTTTAGCACACCCTTGCTGGTGGTGAAGGCAGACGCCAGGAATGCTCAAATTGATTGGGGCAAGGACAAGCTGAAGTGCCTCTTGCAGGTGAGAGCCAATTAATTAATTAATTAATTAATTAATTACATAATTAGTTTATTAATCAATTAAATAATTATTTAATCAATCAATTAAATAATTAGTTAATTCATTAATAAGATAAAAAGTCGTACAGATTGATTGGGGCAAGTACAAGCTGAAGTGTCACTTGCAGGTGAGACCCAATTAATTAATTAATTAATTAATTAATTAATTAATCAATTAATTAATGGCATCATTAGTTTATTAATCAATTAACTAATTATTTAATTAATAAATTAATTAAATAATTAGTTAATTCATAAATTAAATTATAAATCGTACAAATTGATTGGGGCGAGGACAAGCTGAAGGGTTTCTTGCAGGTGAGAGCTATTTAATTTATTAACTCGTCGATTAATTTATTTATTAATTCGCTCATTAATTAATCGCACAAATTGATTGGGGAAAGGATAAGCTGAACTGTCTCTTGCAGGTGAGAACCAATTGATTAATAAATTAATTAATTGCATAATTAGTTTAGTAATCAATTAAATATTTATTTAGTTAATCAATTAAGTTATTTGTTAATTCATTCAGTGAATCATAAATCGCACAAATTGATTGGGGCAAGGACAAGCTGAAGTGCCTCTTGCAGGTGAGAGCTAATTAATTAATTAATTAATTGATTGATTACTTAATTAATTAGTCAATTAAATAATTAGTTGGTTCATTAATTAAATAATAAATCGTACAAATTAATTGGGGCAAGGACAAGCTGAAGTGTTTCTTGCAGGTGAGAGAGAATTAATTAATTAATTACTCCACACCACACACCACCACCCATCTTCACACCACCCACCTCCACCCACCTCCACACCACCCACCTACCACCACACCACTAACCACCACCCAACTACCCACTTCCCCACCACCACCCACCTACCAACCACACCAATAACCACCACCAACTACCCACTTCCCACACCCACCACCCACCTCCCACCACCACCCACACCACTACACCACAACCCAACTACCCAACTACCACTTCCCCACCACCACCCACCTCCACACCACCCATCACTACCCACCCACCCAATTCCCCACCACCACCCACCCTCCACACCACCCACCCACCCACTTCCCCACCCCCAACCACCTCCACACCACCCACCACCACACCACCCACCTCCGCATTTCCCTTTCAGGTCGATCTGTGTAGCAAGAACCTGGCAACATATTTGGATACTCACACTCACATCCTCAGCCCCCTTTGTGTGTGTGTGCCCCACCTCCACACCACTCACCACTGCCCACCTCCCCCCCCCCCCCCTTTGTGTGTGTGTACCCCACCTCCACACCACCCACCACTGCCCACCTCCCCCCCCCCCCTTTGTGTGTGTGTACCCCACCTTCACACCACCCACCACTGCCCACCTCCACCCCCCCCCTTTGGTGTGTGTGTACCCCACCTCCACACCCCCCCCCCCCCCCTTTGTGTGTGTACCCCACCTCCACACCACCCACCACTGCCCCACCTCCACCCCCCCCCTTTGTGTGTGTGTACCCCACCTTCACACCACCCACCACTGCCCACCTCCACCCCCCGCACCACCTCCACCCACCACTACCCACCTACCCACTTCCCCATCTCCACACCGCCCACCAACACACCACCCACCTCCACACCACCCACCACCACTCACCTCCACCCCGACCCACCACCACCCACCACTACCCACCTACCCACCACCACCCACCTCCACACCATCCACCACCCTCCACACAGGTTGATCTGGGTAGCAAGAACCTGGCAACATATTTGTGTTCTCACATCCTCGACCCCCTTTTGTCTGTGTGTAACCCACCTCCACACCACCCACCACCCACCTCCACCCCACCACTACCCACCTACCCACTTTCCCAACTCCACACCACCCACCTACCCACTTCCCCACCACCTCCCACCTTCACACCATCCACCACCCTCCACATAGGTTGATCTGGGTAGCAAGAACCTGGCAACATATTTGTGTACGCACATCCTCAACCCCCTTCGCTCTGATAAGCTCATCCTGGGCAAGGGGAATGCCTTTGGCAAGAATATGCTGGTAAGGAATGGCTACGGCTTACTTGCTGACTTTCGTGTTTGGGGTGGGAGGTTTGGGGGGGACGATAAGCTCATCTTGGGTTCGGAGATGTTGGCAAGGAATGGATAGGGTATGCTGACTTTCATATTTGGGGTTGGGATTGGGTGGGTGGTTGGGTGGCGGTGGGGGGGGGGGGGGGGGGGGGGGAAGGGGCTTATCCTGGGCAAGGGGAACGCCTTCGGTAAGAATATGTTGGTAAGGAATGGCGAGGGCCTACTGTGTGTATGGATGGATAGAGGATGGATGGATGGATGGATGGATGGATGGATGGATGGATGGATGGATGGATGGATGGATGAATGGATGGATGGAAGCATGGATGGATGGATGGATGGATGGATGGATGGATGGATGGACGGATGGATGGATGGATGGATGGATGGATGGATGATGGGTGGATGGACGGATGGATGGATGGATGGATTTTACAGTCCAGGGGAAGCCATAAGGCTATAGGGCCTCCTGAATGACTTATATATTATGAGTCCAGGAGAGCCCTGTGAGCGTGGTACTACATTTTGTCAAATTGGTCAGCGCTTAAAGCGCACAAACGTCAAATTGGTCAGCGCTTTGAAGTGAAAAAACTAAACTAAACTAAACTAAACTGACTTGCACACTTACACACTCACTTACACACTCACTCACTCACTTACTCACACTCACTGACTTGCACACTTACACACTTACACACTCACTTACACACACTCACTAACTTGCACACTTACACACTCACACACTCACTTACTCAAACTCACTCACTGACTTTCACACTTACACACTCACTCACTCACTCACTTACTCACACTCACTGACTTGCACACTTACACACTTACACACTCACTCACTCACTCACTCACTTACTCACACTCACTGACTTACACACTTACACACTCACTCACTCACTTCCACACTCATTATAACTGCTAACTCATTCTGACCAGGGTACTACAAATAATATGTATGTCTGTATGTATGTTCGTGCAAATATATGTGATTGTGATTGTGTAAATATATGTGTGATATATGTGTGATTGTGTGTGATATATGTGTGATATATGTGTGATATATTGTGATTGTGTGTGATACATGTGTGATATATGTGTGATATATGTGTGATTGTGTGTGATATATGTGTGATATATTGTGATTGTGTGTGATATATGTCTGATATATGTGTGATATATGTGTGATTGTGTGTGATATGTGTGATATATGTGTGATATATTGTGATTGTGTGTGATATATGTGTGATATATGTGTGATATATGTGTGATTGTGTGTGATATATGTGTGATATATTGTGACTGTGTAAATATATACATACATGTTTACACAAATTATTTATGTATGTATGTATATACTACAAATAATATGTATGTGATTGCACGTTAGCTTTTGGAGCCATATAAAGTAATGATGACAGTGCAGGGTTATGGTACGGTGAGGTGACCGTGATGCAGGGGTTATTTCCCCCTGGTTTTGGTGGGGTTATTTGAACTCCCGACCTCCGACTTTCCAAGTCGTACTGAACCATTGAGTACACGATATGATGACGCTACTTATCGCATACGTGAAACTGCTTACAAGTCATGATAACGCTAGATACGGTAGAGTCTGGGCTGCGCACCATCTTTCACAAAGCGCAGGTGACTGGGAAAACAAAAAGGGCCCTCAGACTCTGACATGGTGCAGCATCTTCATGCTCTCAGGCTCTGGGAAAAGTAACGATAATGCCTGGTAGAGCGTGTTATTAAGGGAGCCCCGTCTTACGGCGGTAGGGAACAGGCTGCTACTTTACCTGAACAAAGCTACCATGGCGGTTGACAGCGACCGCGGACACTGAAGCGCACCCGTGAGGATTCGAACCCGTCACCTTTGTCGTTCAAGGAGCTCTGCCATTGAGCCATTCGTTGAACGGGATGCTTGCTTGAAACATTCGGCGACATAACCTCCTCCCACCACGTCGAGACCCAGAAACAGCCCGTGGACAGCCCCTCTAAAACCCACACCAACACCAACACCCACACCTGCATCCACACCCAGTCTAACCTTAACACAATCCCTATCACCATGTCCAGGAGAGCCCTGTGAGCATGCGCCTGCTTGAAAGCTTACGTGCATAGCCTCCTCCTACCACTTCGAGGCCCAGAAACAGCCCATGGACGGCCCCACTAAAACCCACCCAACACCCGCACCCACACCAACACTTTCTCCAACACCAGCACCAACACCCACACAAAAACGATCCCCACCACCGATTCCAGGAGAGCCCTGTGAGCATGCGCTTGCTTGAAAATTTTCACGACATAGCCTCCTCCCACCACTTCGAGGCCCAGAAACAGCCCCTGGATGGACCCTCTAAAACCCACACCAACACCAACACACACACATGAAAACCAATACCCCCCCACACACACAGCAACACCAGCACCCATACACACACGAAAACTAATACCCACACACCCACACCAACATCCACACCCACATCCACACAAAAAGAAATACCCACACACCCACACCCACACCAACACCCACTCCCAGTCTAACCTCAACAAAATCCCTACCACCCTGTCCAGGAGAGCCAGTCCAGGTGAGCATGCGCTTGCTTGAAAAATTCCGCGACATAGCCTCCTCCTACCACTTCGAGACCCAGACTATGGACGGACCCTCTAAAACCCACCCACACACCAACACCCACCCACACACATGAAAACCAATACACACACACACACACCAGCACCAACACTAGCTCTGACACTAACACCAACACAATCCCTACCACCCTTTCTAGGAGAGCCCTGTGAGCATGCGCTTGCTTGAAAATTTTCGCGACATTGCTTCCTCCCACCACTTCGAGGCCCAGAAGCAGCCCATGAACAGCCCCTTTGAGTCAGACGGTGTCAAGGTTGCTGATTTAGAGCGGGCTCATATCATCGCTGTGCCTGCCCCCCAAGGGAGGACTGTGCCGGAGTCAATCCTAAGGCTGCTAAAGAACTCACGTAGTGCTGTTATGATCTATCGCAACAATGCCAACACCAGCGGGGGGGTTGGAAGGGAATCCGCCCTTTTCTGAGGGTAGCTGACTGGGTGTAGCTATGTGTAGCTGCATCAAAGTAGCTACATCAGGGCATAAGGGAAACTTGCTCTTCCGGTGCGTACTTAACTGTGTGTAGTTGAGTATAGCTGGCTGGGTGTACCTATGTGTAGCTTTGTGAGGGAAGCTACTGTACCCCTGGGGCGGACAGTGCCGGAGTCAATCCTGCGGCTGCTTAAGAACTCAAGCAGTGCGGTTCTAATATATCGCTACAACGCCAACACCAGTGGGGGGGATGGAAGGGAATCCGCCCCTTTCTGAGTGTAGCTGACTGGGTGTAGCTATGTGTAGCTGTGTGAGGGAAGCTACTGCACCCCAGGGGCGGACAGTGCCGGAGTCAATCCTGCGGCTGCTTAAGAACTCACGCAGTGCTGTCATGATCTATCGCAACACACCAACACCAGTGTGTGTGTGTGTGTGAGGGGGGGGGGGGGGGGGGGTAAGGGAATCCTCCCCTTTCAATGTAGCTGAGGGAGTGTAGCTGGCTGGGTGCAGCTAAGTGTATCTGCATGAGAGAAGCTACATCAGGGTGTAAGGGAATCATCACCTTCCTCTGTGTAGCTGACTGGGTGAAGCCAACCATACGTCATGTGTTCCCTCACACAGGGTTGGGGGCCTGTAAAGTGGGCTAGAGTCGGTGCATACACACCTCTCAGCTTTCCACATGTCAACGGTTCCGCCACCGCCAACCACTCCCGCGAGCACCAGGAAGATTTCCCTGTAGATATCCGTCAACTAGGGTGCACTAACTATCGAAACTAGGCAGTGTGGGATTCGGAATTCGAATTCCACGCTGCGTTGTTAGTTTAATTGTGCAGCGACAGGGTAAGTTAATTCCGTCACCCCCTAGCCTGTAAAATGGGCTAGACTCAGTGCATAAGATTAAATGATGTGTACATGTATCTTTCAGCCCAGGATAGCCAAATAGGATAAAGGGACTTTCCCAACCTATATTTACTGACAGAAACATATTTACAGACAGAAACAGCCAATGGATGCACCTTTTGTTGTGTGCAGTGCGTTGCCATTCTGTCACTGCATGGCGACGCTTGGGTCCAGCTAAACTAGTCAGAAATGCCTCCCCAAACCCCTTGAGCTCCGGGCTTTGCGCTCCCAGGGGCAGCGCCAGGGGGGTAGGGGGTCTCCCAGGGGCAGCGCTAGGGGGGCAGGGGGTCTCGCAGGGGCAGCGTGTCGCACTGGGGTCCCACCTAGTCGCTAAATTTGTGTCGCTTCCCACAAGAAAAAAGCCAATGGATGGATGGCCCATGAATTTGAATTTGAATTTGAATTGTTGCATGGCTTTTCAGCCAATGGATGGATGGCCCATGAATTTGAATTTGAATTGTTGCATGGCTTTTCAGCCAACGCTGGGCTGCTCACCGTCTTTCAATTCCAAGTAATCAAGAGCGCTATCCTCGGAAACCAGGGGGCATAGTGAGCAGGGAACGGCAACATGATATCACGTGATATCATGTCATCATATGATATAATATGATGCCGGCAGTCTCACTAGACTAAAGTTACCATTTGTATACATAATATCATTTATATACATAATATTTATATACATAATAATATATTTATATACATAATAATAATAATAATAATAATATATTTATATACATAATATCATCATCATATGATATCATACTCGCCTTTGGTCAACATCATATGATATGCCGGTCACTAATAGTAGGTGGGGTGACTCGTGGATAATTTATACATAATAATAATACTTTAATGTCACTAATAGTAAGTGGGGTGACTCGTGGATGGCCAAGTTGAGATGGATTGTGTTGATGTGGCTGATGTACTTTTGGTCAACATCATATGATATGCCGGTCACTAATAGTACGTGGGGCGACTCAAGTGAGTGTATGGGTTGGAGTGTGGGTGGATGGTGGTGGGTGGGTGGGGGGTGGGGGTCTAGCTCAAGTGTGTGTATGGGTTGGAGTGTGGGTGGTGATGTGTGGGAGGGTGGTTGGAAGGGGTGTGGGGGGTGGGGGTTAATAGTAAGTGGGGTGACTCGTGGATGGCCAAGTTGAGATGGATTGTGTTGATGTGGCTGATGTACTTTTGAAATGGATTGAGTTGATGTATATTACATTGTCATTGACAGCCATTGTTGGCCCAAGACAAGCCCGCTCCACAACATCAAGGAGGGGTCTTACACTAAATCCTCAGAAACAGAAAGGCAATATTGCAGCAAGCAAGCCAGATGTTGCATTGTGCCATTCGTAAAAACGGGATTTGCAGCAAGCAAGCCAGATGTGGTGTATGTACAATTGGGATGGATTGTGTTGATGTGGCAGACATATATTTTAGGTGGATTTTATTGATGTGGCAGGTGTATAATTGTGATGGATTGTGTAGATGTGTCGTATGTACAATTGAGATGGATTGTTTTGATGTGGCAGACTTATATTTTAAATGGATTATATTGATGTGGCAGACATATAATTGTGATGGATTGTGTAGATGTGTCGAATGTACAATTGAGATGGATTGTTTTGAAGTGGCAGACTTATATTTTATATGGATTATATTGATGTGGCAGACATATAATTGTGATGGATTGTGTAGATGTGTCGTATGTACAATTGAGATGGATTGTTTTGATGTGGCAGACTTATATTTTAAATGGATTATATTGATGTGGCAGACATATAATTGTGATGGATTGTGTAGATGTGTCGTATGTACAATTGAGATGGATTGTTTTGATGTGGCAGACTTATATTTTAAATGGATTATATTGATGTGGCAGACATATAATTGTGATGGATTGTGTAGATGTGTCGTATGTACAATTGAGATGGATTGTTTTGATGTGGCAGACTTATATTTTAAATGGAATATATTAATGTGGCAGACATATAATTGGGATAACTTGTGTAGATGTAGCTTATGTACTATTGAGGTGGATCGTGTTGATTTAGCTGACATACAATTGGGATGCGCAGGGTATGACCTGCAGGGCACTTCAAATGGCCAAATTGGCCAGCGCTTTAGCGCACTTGAAAACAAAAAAACTGCGCTTTGTAGTGCAAAAAGCGCAAAAATTGCTTGCAGGCCCTCAAGGGGTTGCAAAAAACTGCGCTTAAAGCGCAGAGGGGGTCAAAAAATCAGCGCTCAAAAGAGCAAAAGCGCGCGCTTTGAATTACTCTGATGACCTGTGTATGTTGTTACAGTCCAGGGGTAGCCAAATAGGCTTAAAGGATTGTTTAGATGTGGCGTATGTACTATTGCGGTGGATCGTGTTTATATGGCTGACATACAATTGAGATGCGCAGGGTATGACCTGCGTATGTTGTTACAGTCCAGGGGTAGCCAAATAGGCTTAAGGGGCTTTCCCAACCGCCGCTATGAGCAGTTGCTTCTGACAGCTCCCCTGGCTTGCTACCCAGCTATTGTTTTTTTATTTAATCGTAGAAACAGCCCTTGGATGGCGCAATGTGGATTGATGGTGTGTAACATAGTTTTCTTTTCGGCTACCAGCAGCAGCTTCTAGGCAGCTCCCTGAGCCAGCCACTGAACACCTGTTTAACAACCTGAACAGGGTTCAGGCTGTTGTAGGTTTTGCTTAAGCCCATCCAGAGTCCGTGAAAGCGTGGCCTTTCATTCCCAACCTCGACCCCAACCATCATCTACATTCCTGGCCATCCATGCCTGCCCACTCAGTTTTGTCTTACAATTCCACCGTCTCCCAATTACCAAGCCGCCCCCCGCCCCCCCCCCCCCCCCCCCCCCCCCCCCCCCCCCCCGTGCGACACGGAAACCAGGGAGCACACGAAACATATTGGGCATTTATCAGACAGAAATTCCCGGGAAACACCAGACATCCCAGACCCCTTCTTAGGAAACCTGACATTACCGCACATGTCTCTCATGAGGTGCTGCTAAATAAGAGTTTGAAGGGCAGGATTTCAAGAACGACTGGGAAAAGGCGGGGAGATTGGATTGGATTAAATTGTCACATGAGTTTTCAGCCAACTTCAACTACAACTTGTGACATGGCTCCAGCCAACTCTGGGCTGCTCACCGTCTTCCAGTTCCAAGTACCCCCGTGCGTCCTTGCAATACCCAAGGAAACCAGGGAGCAAACGAGGCTGATTAGACCGTTTTGAAACTTGTAGTAGGGTGCCCTGGAGGGTCCCCTGGAGGTCGGCCCAGGGGGTGGTGTAATGTGAAACAAGTAGCAGTGGTAGGCTCCTTGGTGAAAGCTGCACAAGCAGGTGCTTACTCATCCGTACAATTTAATGTTTGGGGGGTCAAGCATCGATATAGCACGACTATTACGCACCACTATTTCATTACGTACACATTAGTTATTGCAAAATGCATTCTGCTTGACTTAGTAAGCTGTAACATTTGTGCAAATGGTATTATTAATTTATTATTAAACTTGGTGACCTGTAAGGCTAATGAAGTTAATAGCTCACTGACTCCACGAAGTTCCATGGAAGTAGGTCCACTGGTGCAGCAACTCCTGAGGCTACAGTTGCTACTGCGCAACCTGCAGGAACTTAGCGCACTTGAAAACAAAAAAACTGCGCTTTGCAGTGCAAAAAGCGCAATAATTGCTTGCAGCGCCAACAAGGGGTTGCAAAAAACTGCGCTAAAAGCGCAGAGGGGGTCAAAAAGTCAGCGCTCAAAAGCGCAAAAGCGCGCGCTTTGAATTACCCTGGTTGCTACTGCGCAACCTGCAGGGACTAGCTATTGCAAAATACACACACTGGTGCAGATTTTCTTGTCAAGCGCAATGCGCTGATGCAATGAGCTGCAAGAAGCACTGAGATGCGAATTTTCCCAGGGGAAATCGTTGACACGCTCCAGGTCCCTAGATTGAGTCCACAGGACAGGAGGGAAACGACAAATGATGAAATGATGACACCGCGTCCACAGTCCGCAAAACGCGCCCTCCGAGGCAAGCTGACCCCCCTGCGAGAATCGAATATAGGTTGCTTGGATGTAAGGACAGTTCAACCACTTGTCGCATAAATATAAAAAATACGAATAAACACAAAAATTGCATTTTTTGAAAAATCGGCCAAACGGCTCCGTTTCGCGTACCCATCGTATACGTCTTGGTTCCCTAGGGGCCGACCACCTTACATGGCGACGTGACAGGCTTCGTCTCGGTCGGAATCTGCCCCAGGCCCAGGTGAGGGTCGCGCATGCATGCTGCATGCCCCCACCCGCTTTCACCTCTGCAGGCATCTAGGGCGTCTAGATTTTACACATGCCTTCACTTCTATCCGGAACACCCTGCTTCAGCCAGTCGTTGAACGCATGGAAATACCGTTGGACTCATGTATCAATACGCCAACATGGGTGACTGTCATTACTTTTTGCCCAGTCTGGAGGGCGGTATGGTCCAGACCCCGTGGGGTAAAGCTCACGCCAAACGGGAGAAGTTCGATCCCCACTGCCGGAAGACAGTGGTGTTCGGAGTCCGTTCCCTCGGGGGCGGTGGTGTTTCCACTGCCAGGATAAGTGGCCATTGTAATCTTCTTCTTCTTCTTCACATGCCCAGTCTGGAGGGCGGTATGGTCCAGACCCGGTCATTAAGGCTTCGGTGACCGGAGTTCGAGCCCCGCTGCCGGAAGGCGGTGGGTGGTTTTCTCGAGTCCGACTTAAGGGCGGTGCTGTTTCACTGCTAGGACACGAGCCCCTTGTAATCTTTCCTTTTTTTTACACATGCTGTGCGCTGCCACGCGCTCATGCGTATCTGATTTGGGCCTGCCTCCAAGATTCTGAGACAGTCGAAATGCTCGAATTTCAGTAAACTCCCCGAAATCTGCTGTGGGTCCGGTGTCACCAGGGCGGCTGGCGCGCATGCCAGGATTGGCCACTCTTTTGCTTCTGCCTTCTTTGCATCTGCCAGTCGGTGAGGCCCAAAGCATGTCGTGAAGCTCATCTTTAAACATAGGTGCTGCCGCCATCCTGGATCTCACATCTTGATCGCGGTTGACTTCTTCCATCTTGGTCGTGTTGAGCATACCTGCCTGTCCTGTACCACACCTCCAAGCGTCTAATCTCTCTCTTGCGTTGCTTGGATTCCTCACCTGATCAGCGTCGGGAGCACTTACTCCGTCAGTTCCGGCGCAAAAGCTCCTGGCCACCTGGTAAGCGGTATCTCGGGGACTCGCTCTATCACCTGCCCACATGTTGGTCATTTATTTTCTTATCTGGGTTGTCTTCACGATTATCTTGGTCAGATGTCAACGCGCTGCGGGCCCTCGCTCATCACTTGCAACGCTCTGATATAGCGAAACTTTGCATGCCCTTGGTACTCAGGATGCTCAATTAAATGCCAGTCCGATTAAGAGATGGGCTCAATGGTAGACGTACACGCAATACAGACAACCCCAGACAGCCATGCACTATACATTTGTAAAATTTGGTACCTGATACAGTGATCTGGCATGTGCGTATTTCCTATGTCTTCATGCATCCCCTTCTTTCCCTACTTCCATGCCTAATGTGAAACCCACCCCTCATTCTATCCCTGCTTGCAGGTCAGCAACACTGGGTTGGGCAAGATAGGCTCCGGCCTCTCATTCAGTATCAGTCCAGTGCTTGTAGAATTTGAATACTGCAGGCGTCCAGGGCTAACCTGTTACCATGTCAGCCAAGAAGGACTTGAGTGATCAACCAGGAGACCCTGAGATTCTCAGCAACACCTTGAGAATTAGTCCTAGATCAAGACTGACTGGCAAGCGTATAGGAATTAATATTACAAATGCCGCCATCCCCGACCTGGTGGCTTTGTTGTCCCCCGAGATACCATCAGACATACAAGAGGATGTGGTAGGGGCGCTTGGTCATCTAGCCCTCCACAACGCTGACAACCAGGGCAAGGTGGCATCTGCTGGTGCCATCCCCTTGTTGGTGGCATTGTTGCCCATCAGCAGTCCAGCGAATGTGCAGGAGATGGCGGCATTTGCCATTGCAAATCTAGTCTCTAAAAACCCTGACAACCAGGGCAAGGTGGCCTCTGCTGGTGCCATCCCCTTGTTGGTGGCATTATTGCCCACCAGCAGTCCAGTGAATGCACAGGAGATGGCGGCATGTGCTCTTGAGAATCTATTCTCCGGCAACCCTGCCAACCAGGGCAAGGCAGCGTCTGCTGGTGCCATCCCCTTGTTGGTGGCATTATTGTCCACTAGCAGTCCATCGAATGCGCAGGAGATGGCGGCATCTGCTCTTGGAAATCTAGTCTTCAACAACCCAGCCAACCAGGGAAAGGCGGCATCTGCTGGTGCCGTCCCTCCTTTGGTGACATTGTTGTCAGCCAGCACTCCAGCACGAGTGCAGGAGAAAGCAGCAGTGGCACTTGTGAAGCTTGTTGGCAACAACCCTGCCAACCAGGGCAAGGCGGCATCTGCTGGTGCCGTCCCCTTGTTGGTGGCATTATTATCCACCAGCAGTCCAGCGAATGTGCAGGAGATGGCGCTCTGTGCTCTTGCAGGTATTGTCTCCAACAACCCTGCCAACCAGGGCAAGGTGGCATCTGCTGGTTCTTTCCCTCCTTTGGTGGTACTGTTGTCAGCCAGCACTCCAGCACGCGTGCAGGCGGGAGCAGCAGGGGTTCTTGCAGACCTTCTTGCCAACAACCCAGACACGCAGGGCAAGGCGGCATCTGCTGGTGCCATCCCTTCTTTGGTGGCATTACTGTCAGCTAGCACTCCAGCACATGTGCAAGGGAATGCAGCAGTGGCTCTTGGAAATCTGGTTGTCGAAAACCCTGCCAACCAGGGAAAGGTGGCATCTGCTGGTGCCATCCCCTTGTTGGTGGCATTATTGTCCACCAGCAGCCCAGCGAAGGTGCAGGAGATAGCGGCATTTGCTCTTGAACATCTATTCTCTAGAAACCCTAACAACCAGAGCAAGGTGGCATCTGCTGGTGCCATCCCCTTGTTGGTGGCATTATTGTCCACCAGCAGCCCATCGAATGCACAGAAGACGGCGGCATCTGCTATTTCAAATCTTGTCAATGACAACCCTGTCAACCAGGGCAAGGCGGCATCTGCTGGTGCCGTCCCCCCTTTGGTGGCATTGTTGTCAGCCAGCACTCCAGCACATGTGCAAGAGAAAGCAGCAGTGGCTCTTGGAAACCTGGTTGTCAACAACCCTGCCAACCAGGGCAAGGCGGCATCTGCTGGTGCCATCCCCTTCGTGGTGGCATTATTGTCCATCAGCACTCCAACGAATGTCCTGGTGAATGCAGCATATTGTCTTGGACACCTTGTTGTCGATAACCCTGGCAACAAGGGCAATGCGGTATCTGCCGGTGCCATTCCCTTGTTGGTGGCGTTGTTGTCGACCAGCAGTCCAGTGAATGTGCAGGAGAGGGCGGTATGTGCTCTTGCAAATCTTGTCTCCAACAACTCTGCCATCCAGGGCAAGGCGGCATCTGCTGGTGCTGTCCCTCCTTTGGTGGCTCTGTTGTCAGCCAGCACTCCAGCACAAGTGCAGAAGCATGCATCAAGAACTCTTGGAGCTCTGGTTGACAACAACCCTGCCAACCAGGGTAAGGCGGCATCTGCTGGTGCCATCCCCTTGTTGGTGGCATTATTGTCCACCAGCAGTCCGTCGAATGTGCAGGAGATGGCGGCACATGCGCTTGTAAACATTGTTCGCAACAATGCTAGAAACCAAGGCAAGGCAGCTGATGCAGGGGCCATTCCCCCCTTACTTGCTTTGTTGTCTGTGCAGAGCGATGCAATGGAAGCTCTCATGCTTATAGCAGCCTGCAGCACTCAAACCCGGAAAATTATAGCTGGGGCCGATGCCATCACTCCCTTGGTGGGATTGATGGCAAATGCTTTGATGCCAGCTCCTGTATTTTTGACCGCATCATTGGTTGTCACGACATTATTGTCGGATCCTTTCGTTCGTGTCGTCTTTACATCTGCAACTCCCTTTCTTCCCCTGATTAGATTGTTGCAAGTCGATGTCCCTGGGTATGCGCTAGTTGGGATGGCAACTATTTTAAGCCAACTTGCTTCTATGGGTCCTAGCATCCGGAGAGAGCTGGCTGCAGCTGGTATCATTCCTCATCTTATCGTAGTCCGGGCTGCTAGAAGAAGCTACCAACCAGAGGTGCAGGAGCAGCTGGAGAAGCTCCATCTGTCGCTGCGGGACGTGTGCTCTTGCCGGTATTGTATATCCAAGAGTAAGCGTATGACAACACAGACCTCACACGAGGGTAGTTCTACATCTGTGCTTGAACGTCCCGTGGCCACCACCTCTGTTGCGGAGCCTGTGGACTTGGACAAGCTTATGCAGGTGAGAGCTGATGTTGATATCATGGCCATGGTTTGATATCATGGCCATGGTTTGGGTGTGCATGAGGGTGAGGACAGCGGGCGTATCACTGGATATGGTGATGGTAACAATGCTGGTGGTGGTGGTGATGACAACAATGCTGGTGATATTGGTGGTGCTGATGGTGACCACTATGATTGTGGTTGTGGTTGTGAAAGGGTTGTTGACCTGGATATGGATTGAGTGCTCGTACTATCAGCAGGGAATAACATGATGCACGCCTCCATCTGGCTCTGATCCTGATTTTACCAGAAGCAAAGCACTGCGCTGGTAAGGCACAGGAAAGCACTGATTGAGAGATGTACACGCACACATACGAAGAACACAGAACGAATTGTAACACCTTGTCTACGCACACTTTCACCTCAGGAACTATTGGAATCGGAGGAGAAGGAAAAAGCTGTGATGGAGGCCAAGGCTGTAGCCAAGAAGGGGAAGAAGCAGAGGCAGAAGGAGAAGAAGAAGGGGAAGGAGAAGAGCAAAGATGAGCAAGTGGCAGCTGATCACGTATTCGAGGGTGGAGACAAGGATGTAGAGAAGCATCTGATGCAGCAGCAACCTGCAGGGGAGGGTGGTGCAAATGGTGGTAGTGGTCGCGTGGAGCCAAGTGGTAGTGGCGCAGTGGTTATGGGAGGAGATAGGGAGCTTGTACTCTCCCCCTCTGAACCTGCAGACAAAATATCCTATGCTCCTGGTTCTAATGCTACTGGTATTGCAAACACATATGTCGCCACTGCTCTGCCTGCTGTTACTTCAGCTACATCTGATGTTGCTGGTACTTCAGCTACATCTGATGTTGCTGGTACTTCAGCTACATCTACTGCTGCTACCACTCCTCCTACCACTCCTGTTTCCACCGCTGATGGTGCCACCTCCCCTATTGCTTTCTCTCCCGCTGCTGCTGCTGCTGCTCCCAGTGCTGCTGCAGCGCCCGTTGTTGACGTTGCTGATGTATCTGCTTCCGCCACAGCACCTTCTGCTAGTGCACCTAGCCCCACTTCAAACCAGCAGCAACAACGGCAGCAGCAGCACACCATTCTGCAGGTCATCATGTCATTCTTCTCATTTGTTAGCTTCTTACCTCCGCCACTGTAAGTGGTTGAGATCTGGGTCCTGCTCTAAGGGGTTTAATACCTACGCCACCAAAACGGTGGTTGGGAGTTTGGTTTGTTTGTCCTCGACACACCCCTGATGTAATGGGGTTTTTTGCTTTGTGGGTGCTTTTTCTTTTTGTTTAAAGCACAGAGTCTCATACACCCTCGCGGTGTCAAGTAGACTTTAACATGTAATGTAATAATGTAATGTCACGTACAGCAGTTCAAAGCCTTGAGCAGGCTCAGCGCATGGTACAGCCCCAGCTCATTCAGCCTCAGATCATTGTACAGCCTCGGGTTGTACAGCCTCGGGTTGTACAACCTCAGCTTGCACAACCTGGCACCCCCTCAACCCCTCTACGGGGGGACATTGCCCTCACGTTGGGTAGGGCAGCCCAGACCTGTACCTCAACCGCACCTGCTCACATTCCTTCACCTAATACCCACCTGCCCCTGTTGGAGCATACCAACCCTTGAGGCGGCAGCCTCCCTACACCTCTGCAGCCCCTTCCACATATGCAGCCACCTCCCCTGATGTACCCCCCTACACTGCCATACCCCGCTACACCGCTGCAGCACCCTCTATAGAGCCCCCCAACACTAACCCAGTGCGACGTACTGTGTATCCACCTCCTCCACTCGCTGCACATCGTGTTGGGTCTGTGGTGGCTGGCCACACCAGTGCCGCACAGCCTGCAACCTACCCAGCTCATACTCAGCAGCTGAGACATCCTGCCCTGGCCTCTGATGGTCCTCCGCTGCCGCCCATCCCGACTGCCGTGTCATCTGCCCTCCCAAGGATTCCCTTGCAGGAGGGCCAGGGAGCTGTTGGTGGGATGGCAGCAGGGGCACATAATGATGATGATGAAATGCTGTGTGTTGTGTGTTTTGAGAGGAAGCGGAATGTGCTTTTGCAGCCCTGTGGCCATGTCATCATGTGCTCCCGCTGCTGTGATGCGGTGTTGGCGAAGTCATCCATATGCCCCATTTGTCGCGCCCAGGTGTTTGAGCATGTGATACTAGAGTAGTGAGAAGTGAGTGTGGCTATGATGCATGCCACCCTAGCTCATACCATGCAAGGATGGTACCAGATCTGTTTGTAGTGAGCCGTGCAAGGCTCTTGCAAAGGCGGCTATGATGCATACCACCCTAGCTCACAAGATGCAAGGATGGTACCAGATCTGTTTGTAGTGAGCCGTGCAAGGCTCTTGCAAAGGCGGCTATGATGCATGCCACCCTAGCTCACAAGATGCAAAGATGGTACCAGATCTGTTTGTAGTGAGCCGTGCAAAGCTCTTGCAAAGGCGGCTATGATGCATGCCACCCTAGCTCACAAGATGCAAGGATGGTACCAGATCTGTTCGTCGTGAGCCGAGCAGGGCTCTTGCAAAGGGTTTATAAATGCGATAAATTATTGAGCTGGGGTATATTCCCTTTATGTAATTGGGGTGGGTGGGGTGAGTGGGGTGGGTGGGAAAAGGGGGTGGATGGCTGGGTGGGAGGCAGGCTGGGTGGTTGGGGTGGGTAGGGTGAGTGGGGTGGGTGGGGTATATTCCCTTTATGTAAGGGATTATTAACTAAGGAGGTGGGTCTCTATATGGTGTCCTTAACTTCACGTCCTGTGAGTAACGGTATTACACGGGTGTAACAATTTCAATTAAATATGGAGGTGAGTCTCTAGACACCAACCAGCTATCTGAGGGTTCTCACAAATATTAGTATATAGTATATTTCCTTTATGTAAGCGATTATTATCTGAGGTGGGTCTCTAGACACCAACCGGCAGTGTTTCATTTTTCGACGACGCGTCGCCATTCCGTAGAATGCTACACCCCCCGGACCCCCCAATATCGGGACGTGCTGCCCCCCGACCCCCCCAGGCTCCGCGCTTTGCGCTCCGCCATGCGATGGCTACGCAACTATCCTGAAATCAGGGTTGAGTAGCCCAAGTAGCTACTCAACCTGGACCACAGAAATCTGAAATAAAAAACACTGCCAACCGGCTATCTAAGGGTTCTCACAAATAAAAAACACTGCCAACCGGCTATCTGAGGGTTCTCACAAATAAAAGACACTGCCAACCGGCTATCTGAGGGTTCTCACAAATAAGAGACACTGCCAACCGGCTATCTGAGGGTTCTCATAAATTAAAAACACTGCCAACCGGCTATCTGAGGGTTCTCACAAATATAAGACACTGCCAACCGGCTATCTCAGGGTTCTCACAAATAAAAAACACTGCCAACCGGCTATCTCAGGGTTCTCACAAATAACTAATATATATCAGCCCCAGTCCGTTATAGAGAGGGGGGGAGACATGAAGTCGTTGATAGTTTGACGCATCGTACCTCCCCATCCCCATTAGGGATTCCCCACCCACGCCCCCCCACCAAAATCCGAATTAACCGGCATTAATCCACGCCTAAGCAACTCCTGTCTGCACCCCAACATTCTACAGCTCCTTGGCTCTCTTGAGCTGAGGAATCCAGTGAACTAAGCAAGCTTAGTTTGCATATCATCCTAAAAAAGGTAGTGATAACGCCTGTTGGGGCGTGGTATTAAGGGAACCCGTCGTACGCGGGTAGAGAGCGGTCTTCTACCTAAACTGGACAAGCTACCATCGCGGTTGACAACGACCTGAAACTCTAAGGGCGACCGTAGGGGGAATCGAGCCCCCGACCCTCCATCCTAAAAGCGATTCGGTGTACCACTCTCATGTCATGTCATGTCATGTCATGTCAAGTCATGTACTATACTGTACCGTACATGTCATGTCATGCACTATACTGTACTGTACTGCCATGTACTGTACAGTACAGTACTGTACTGACCTGTACTGTAATGTACTGTACTGTAATGTGATGTTGTGGAAGGTACTCTACTGTAATGTGATGTTGTGGAAGGTACTCTACTGTAATGCAATGTAATGTATTTGATGTGATGCGATGTGATGTAATGTGATGTAATGTGATGCGATGTAATGTAATGTAATGTAATGTAATGTAATGTAATGTAATGTAATGTAATGTAATGTAATGTAATGTAATGTAATGTAATGTAATGTAATGTAATGTAATGTAATGTAATGTAATGTAATGTAATGTAATGTAATGTAATGTAATGTACTCAACTGTACTGTACTGTGATGTAATGTAACGTAATTAAGCGGTACATCAGTGCGGCAATTACAATTTTTACAACGGGCCATTAATTTAGTTTTGTTTGTAAGTGTCTTTACAGTCTAGCCGGTATAGCCATAGCCAAATACGCTAAAGATACTTGTCCGACCTCAATATTGGGAGGGGATCTATACAAAACTAGCACTAGTGAACTGAGCTTCCCAATAAATCGAAAAGGATGTGTGCGCGGATTTTGTGCTATCCAGAGGATTTAAATTCAATTTAAAGTACGCAAATCATTAATATCACAAGTACGTTGATTAGTCTGCCAGATATCTTCATCATACCAACTCTTCAACGTTTAGCATTTTCTCAAATGGTTCAAATACACTATGAAATGGTTCAAATACACTACGGTGACTATAGCTAGCTCAGGCTTACGCTATGGTGTCCTTAACTTCACGTCCTGTGAGTAACGGCATTACACGGATGTAACAATTTCAATTCCAATTTCAAATACACTATGTATTAATTTGTTCGGTTACATGGTCTATAAGCATTCCGGCTGATAACCATTCTCAACCACCACACTCCTGATTGTATATATAATGCAATTAATTGGGTTAAGGCTTGTTGGATTACCGCCACCACCACCACAAGAAGCCCAGGTAAAGGAGCAAACGATTTTCATAGTAAAGATGGCATACAAATGCATGAACGCACACACACACACACACAGACTCAGGACATGCATACATGCACATGCCCATGCCCACATCCCACATATGCATAGAGCCACACACACACACACAAACATACACACACATACATACTTAGGACATGCATACATGCACATGCCCATGCACACATGCGCACATATCCATAGAGCCTACTAGCTGGACCGTTTAGGTATAATAAGCCACCACATCCAGGTTTGTAAATCTCAACAAATACATGTGCGCCATTGTTATGTATAAATCTGGGTCGAGTATGACTCAACGTTTGGCTAATGCCTTGACCAGCATATGTAGCTACGTCTTATTCGTTGTCCCTCATGGAAATCCACAGTACATTGTCAGAGTTCAGTGACCAGTAGGTCAGTCTCACGGTCTGTGGCGTGTCCACGCGTGTGAACATGTGGACACAGCCGCAGGTCTTAGCCGTAACCTCATCTGTGAGAACCTTCCAGGGGCGCCTTAGCGGCGCCCCTTGCTTTAATCATTGCCTGAGTTAAACTATCTCTGTCCATCTCTCCACCAATTGGTGTCATTCCGTCATACATCACAATTAGTATCTTATAAACATATACATAGAAGTTTATACAAGTCGCTGCATGTAACAAAAAACGTTGATCATAAAAATAAACGAAAGCTGTCATTAAAAGATACACATAAAAGAGGTTTGTTAATTGCCCCCCCCCCTCCCCAGATAGTCAAGAATCATCTTTTGATTACTTGAGGATGGGCAAGTCCCTTTAGCCTGGAATTGGAGCTTCCTGCCAGCAGCTGCCTAGAAGCTGCTACTCGTAGCCCAAAGTGAATTGGAATTGGAATTGGAGCTTCCTGCCAGCAGCTGCCTAGAAGCTGCTACTCGTAGCCCAAAGTGAATTGGAATTGGAATTGGAGCTTCCTGCTTGCAGCTGCCTAGAAGCTGCTACTCGTAGCCCAAAGTGAATTGGAATTGGAATTGGAGCTTCCTGCTAGCAGCTGCCTAGAAGCTGCTACTCGTAGCCCAAAGTGAATTGGAATTGGAATTGGAGCTTCCTGCCAGCAGCTGCCTAGAAGCTGCTACTCGTAGCCCAAAGTGAATTGGAATTGGAATTGGAGCTTCCTGCTAGCAGCTGCCTAGAAGCTGCTACTCGTAGCCTAAAGTGAGTTTTTTGGGATTGGACTTAAAGTTTTTCCTACGGCAGCCTGCACCCTGTTCAGGTTGTAAAACACCTGTTCATGTACATCATTGGTTATACATGTAGTTAAGCCCATCCAGAGTTTGTGAAAGCGCGGGCTCTCCGCCTGTCCATAGCTTCTAGAAGCTTCTGGGACATATCCTAAAAAGGAGGTATGCTTAAGCCCTTCCAGAGTCAGTGAAGTTGCGGACTTGCTTTCCTGTGAATAGCTCTCGAGAAGGCATAGCCTAAAATGGACATAGCCTAAACAAGAGCTATGCTTCAGCCTTTCCAGAGTCAATAAAGTTGCGGACTCGCTTTCCTGTGAATAGCTCCCGAGAAGACATAGCCTAAAAAGGACATGTACTAAAAAGGAGCTATTCTTCAGCCCTTCCAGAGTCAGTGAAGTTGCGGACTTGCTTTCCTGTGAATAGCTCTCGAGAAGGCATAGCCTAAAATGGACATAGCCTAAACAAGAGCTATGCTTCAGCCTTTCCAGAGTCAATAAAGTTGCGGACTCGCTTTCCTGTGAATAGCTCCCGAGAAGACATAGCCTAAAAAGGACATGTACTAAAAAGGAGCTATTCTTCAGCCCTTCCAGAGTCAGTGAAGTTGCGGACTTGCTTTCCTGTGAACAGCTCTCGAGAAGGCATAGCCTAAAAAGGACATAGCCTAAACAAGAGCTATGCTTCAGCCTTTCCAGAGTCAGTAAAAGCGCGAGCTCTCCTCCCAGTGAGTAGCTCTCGAGAAGGCATAGCCTAAAAAGGACATAGCCTAAACAAGAGCTAAGCTTCAGCCTTTCCAGAGTCAGTAAAAGCGCGAGCTCTCCTCCCAGTGAGTAGCTCTCGAGAAGGCATAGCCTAAAAAGGACATAGCCTAAACAAGAGCTAAGCTTCAGCCCTTCCAGAGTCAGTAAAAGCGCGAGCTCTCCTCCCGGTGAGTAGCTTTTGAAATGTGGGGGGCTTTGGGCTGAGGGAGGAGGAGGGGCTGCTGCACAATGACTGGGTGGCGGCAGGAGAGCCGATGCTCAAGGGGGCCTGCATGGAAATGGCATGGTGCAGGTTGGGTGGTTGGGGTGGCTCGGTGGTTGGGGTGGGTGGGTGGGTGGGGTAAGTGGGGTGGTTGGGGTGGGTGGGGTACAGGGGTGGATGGCTGGGTGGGAGGCAGGCTGGGTGGTTGGGGTGGTTGGGTGGGATGAGTGGGGTGGGTGGGGTACAGGGGTGGATGGCTTGGGTGGGAGTCAGGCTGGGTCGTGTGGTTGAGTGTTTGGTATGGAGTGCAGTGCAGCAACAGCAGCATCAGCAGCAACAACAGCAATGGCAGCAACAGCAGCAAACAGCAACAGTAGCAGCAACAACAGCAACAGCAGCAACGGCAGCAACAACAGCAGAATGAGAGACCCCCTGTGCACTTTACAAGTAATAAGTTCTTGCAGTAATAAGTTCTTACGGTAATAAGTTCTTGCAGTAATAAGTTCTTGCAGTAATAAGTTCTTGCAGTAATAAGTTCTTGCAGTAATAAGTTCTTGCAGTAATAAGTTCTTGCCACATGGGTTTGGTAGTCCATATATGTAGGGAACGGCAACTAATATTAGTGTTTGAAAAACTAATGTTAACTAATATTATTATAGTGTCACAATAATGTTAGTTTTTCAAATAAATTCGAAATTCTGTTGAGGCGGCTCTTCTGACTAATATTATATAATATTAGATCATATTATTTATTCACTAATATTATATATAACATAGCCGACCCCTACATATATGCATTCGTGATGGTCCGGCACCTGTCACTGCGTGACTGAAGTCCGTCTGCCCCCAAGTCAACCGTTCCCAAAGCAGCAACAGCAGCAACGGACGCAACAGCATCAACAGCAGCAATATAATGTGGGACCCCTGTGCACTATACAAGAAATACGATACGAAATACGATATACAAGAAATACGATACGAAATACGATATACAAGAGATACAATCTTACCAGATGAGTCCTGTAGTCCATAGATGCATCCGTGATGGTCCTTGGGTACCTCTCAGTGCGTGACTGAAGCCTGTCTGCCCCCAAGTCAACCGTTCCCAAAGCATCAACAGCAGCAACAGACGCAACAGCATCAACAGCAGCAATATAATGTGGGACCCCTGTACATTAGACAAGAAATACAATACGAAATACGATATACAAGAGATACAATCTTACCAGATGAGTCCTGTAGTCCATAGATGCATCCGTGATGGTCCTTGGGTACCTCTCAGTGCGCGACTGAAGTCCGTCTGCCCCCAAGTCAACTGTTGCTACATTTCCACACTCGCTGCTGTGGGCCCTGTGAGGTGGGGATGATGATAGATGGTAGTTAGATGGATGATGATAACGGTGGTGATGGTGAAGATGCTGATGGAGGTGGTGATGATATATAAGAGTTGTTGGTGGTGGTTGGTAGTGATGATAGATATGAGTTGGTCGTGGTGGTTGGTGGTTGGTGGGGATGATGATAGATGGTAGTTAGATGGATGATGATAACGGTGGTGATGGTGAAGATGCTGATGGCGGTGGTGATGATGGATAAGAGTTGGTGGTGGTGGTTGGGGGTTGGTGGTGATGATATATAGAAGTTGTTGGTGGTTGTTGGTGGTTGGGGGTGATGATATATACAAGTTGGTGGTGGTTGGGGGTGATGATATATAGATGTTGGTGGTGGTTGGTGGTGGTTGGTGGTTGGTGGTGATGATATATAGAAGTTGGTGGTGGTTGGTGGTGGTTGGTCGTGATGATATATAGAAGTTGGTGGTGGTTGGTGGTGATGATATATAGAAGTTGTTGTTGGTGGTTGGTGGTTGATATATACAATTTGTTGTTGGTGGTTGGTGGTTGATATACACAATTTGTTGTTGGTGGTTGGTGGTGGTGATGATATATACAAGTTGCTGGTGGTTGGTGGTGGTGGTTGGTGGTTGGTGACATGCATCCTTGCAATAAAGTACTTGCGGGTCCATTTGTGGCGCAGCAGCTGCTCCACACTAGGATGCTTCTGAACTATAGCATTCACACACACCACAGCACACCACACCAACAACATCCATACCTGGCCATGGGTACGCGTCTCCTCATGACTGAGTACTTGCGGATCTATTCGTGACGCAATATCTGCTCCAATCTAGGACGCTTCTGAACTACAGCATTCACATACAGCACAGCACACCGCACCACACCACACCACTCCCGCCACACACACCACACATAAACACCACACCACACCACACCACACCACACCACACCACACCACACCACACCACACCACACCAACAACATGCATACCTGGCCATGGGAACACGTCTCCTCATGACTGAGTACTTGCGGATCCATTCGTGAATTTGTCCCTTAATACCACGCCCCACCAGGCGTTATCATTACTTCTACCCTGATCATCACCCTCCTCTCATCCACCACCCCACCCCCGCCACCCCCACAACTGGGGCACTGGGGCCAAATACCCATAGCCCCCAAACCCCCACTACCACACCAACAAAAACATACCTGGCCATGGGAAGTTGGTGATGGTTGGTGGTTATGTCCGTTACATACCTGGCCATGGGAAGTTGGTGGTGGTTGGTGGTGGTTGGTGGTTATGTCCGTTACATACCTGGCCATGGGAAGTTGGTGGTGGTTGGTGGTGGTTGGTGGTTATGTCCGTTACATACCTGGCCATGGGAAGTTGGTGGTGGTTGGTGGTGGTTGGTGATTATGTCCGTTACATACCTGGCCATGGGAAGTTGGTGGTGGTTGGTGATTATGTCCGTTACATACCTGGCCATGGGAAGTTGGTGGTGGTTGGTGGTTGGTGGTGGTTGGTGGTTATGTCCGTTACATACCTGGCCATGGGAACACGTCTCCTCATGACTGAGTACTTGCGGATCCATTCCTGGCGCAGCAGCTGCTCAACGCTGCAACACTTCTGAACTATATTATCCACACACAGCGGCCACACCAAAAACAAACACACACACCACACCACACCAACAACATACACACCCACACCCACATACACCACACCGCACCACACCAACAACATACACACCCACATACACCACACCACACAGCACCAACAACAGACACACACACCACACACACCACACCACACCAACAACAGACACACACACCACACCACACCACACCAACAACATGCATACCTGGCCATGGGAACACGTCTCCTCATGACTGAGTACTTGCGGATCCATTCGTGACGCAGCATCTGCTCCACACTCGGACGCTTCTGAGGGTCTCGGTCCAAGGCCTTCTTGATGAAGTCAATGGCCAGCTGGGACATGCTGTCCGGGTACTTCACCCTCTTATACTTGATCGCCTCCCACGTCTCGTTCGGATTTTTCTGTGGGTGGAGCAAGAGATTGTATGGTTTGTGTGGGGTTGTATGGGTTTTGTGTAAATTGTCTATTTGTGATTATTTGAAGTCGATGGCCAGATGGGACATGCTGTCCGGATACTTCACCCTCTTATACTTGATCGCCTCCCATGTCTCGTTCAGTGTTTTCTGTGGGTGGAGCAAGAGGTTGTGTTGGGTTGTATGGGGTTGTGTGGGGATGTATGGGGTTGTATGAGGTTTTGAATTTTTCTTTTAGGTTGGTTAAAGCTGGGACATGCTGTCCGGATACTTCACCCTCTTATATTTGATCGCCTCCCACGTCTCGTTCAGTGTTTTCTGTGGGTGGTGCAAGAGGTTGTATGGGTTGTATGAGTTTTCTTATTTTTTAGGTTGTTTAAAACTGAGACATGTGGTGTGGATACTTCACCCTCTTATACTTGATCGCCTCCCACGTCTCGTTCAGTGTTTTCCGTGGGTGGTGCAAGAGGTTGTATGGGTTGTGTGGCGCTGTATGGTGTTTGTGTAAACTGTCTGTTAGTAATTATTTGGGTTGTGTGGTGACCTACCGATTGAAAGGGAGGGTAGCCCACCAGCATCTCGCATGCCAGAATCCCAATGCACTTCATGCTTATCATAATGATGGTGGTGGTGGTGGTGGTGGTGGTGGTGGTTACAGAACAGTATATAAGCATGATGCTGGTGACCTACCGATTGGAAGGGCAGGTAGCCCACCAGCATCTCGTATGCCAGAATCCGAATGCACCAACACAGTGCATGATTAGTACAATGATGATGGTGGTGGTAGCAGTATCGATGTAATGTATTATGTATATAATCATGATGCTGGGCACCTACCGAGTGGAAGGGCGGGTAGACCACTAGCATCTCGTATGCCAAAATCACAATGCACCAACACACTTCGTGATCATGGGGTTGTATGGGGTTGTATGGGGTTGTGTAAACTGTCTGTTAGTCATTATTGGGGTTGTGGGGGGCTGCATGGGGTTTGTGTAAACTGTCTGTTAGTCATTATTGGGGTTGAGGGGGGCTGCATGGGGTTTGTGTAAACTGTCTGTTTGACATTATTGGGGTTGTGTGGTGACCTACCGAGAGGAAGGGAGGGTAGCCCACCAGCATCTCGTATGCCAGGATCCCAATGCACCAACAGTCCACCTTGTTAGTGTATCCAATGTCCTTTCGGTTCTTGAACTCATCCGGGCGCTCCTTCACAGGGCAGTCCAGAATCTCCGGGGCAATGTAGTCCGTGGTACCAAGCCTGGGGGTGGCGTGTGTGGTGGGTGGTGGGTGGGTTGGGGGGGTGGTTTGGGGGTGGGTGGGTTTCCAATGCCCTTTCGGTTCTTGAACTCATCCGGGCGCTCCTTCACAGGGCAGTCCAGACTCTCCAGGGCAATGGTAGTCGGTGGTACCAAGCTGGGGGGAGCATGGGGGGGGGGGGGGGGGGGATTGTGTGTGTGTTGTCCTGTGTGTGTGTGTGTGTGTGTGTGTGGTGTGTGGTGTTGTGTGTGTGTGTGGTGGTGTTTGTGTGTGTGTGTGCGGTGTTATGTGTGGTGTGTTGTGTGTGTGTGGGGTGTGTCTGTGGTATTGTGTCAAGAGTGTGCTGTAGGTGATTATTGTGTGTTGGGGTGTGGGGGTTGGAGTGGTGGTGTGGGGGTGGGTGGGGAGTTTTGTGTTTTTGACTGTGGTGGTGTTTGTGTGGTGGTGTGTTTGCGTGTGTGTTGTGTGTGTGTGTGTGTGTGTGTGTATGTGTGTGTGTGGTGTCGTGTGTGTGTGGTGGTGTTGTGTGTGTGTGGTTTGTGTGTGTGTGTGGTGTTTGTGTGTGTGTGTGGTGATTGTGTGTGGAGGTGTGGGTGTTTGGGGGGGGGGGGGGGGGGGGGGGTAACTGATGTCTTTCCCGTTCTTGAACTCATCTGGGTGCTCCTTTACAGGGCCCAGTGCTAGAACGTTGTTGGGCCATGGGGGATAATGGCACTGCTGTGGCTTGTCATGAACCTCTGCGCTAATCCAAGCCAATCCAAGCCAAGCCAAGCTAAGCCAAGCCAAGCCACCTTTCCAACCCAACCTGACCTATGGCGCTACCCCAAGCCCTACCCACTTGTTCAAGGCCCTGTGATGGAACATTGCTGGGCCATGGGGGATAATGTCACTGCTGTGGCTTGTCATGAATGTCTGCGCCAATCCAAGCCAAGCCAAGCCAAGCCAAGCCATGCCAAGCCAAGCCAAGCCAAGCCAAGCCAAGCCAAGCCAAGCCAAGCCAAGCCAAGCCAAGCCAAGCCACCTTTCCAACACAACCTGACCTATGGCGCTACCCCAAGCCCTACCCACTTGTTCAAGGCCCTGTGATGGAACATTGCTGGGCCATGGGGGATAATGTCACTGCTGTGGCTTGTCATGAATGTCTGCGCCAATCCAATCCAATCCAATCCAATCCAATCCAATCCAATCCAATCCAATCCAATCCAATCCAATCCAATCCAGTCCAATCCAATCCAATCCAATCCAATCCAATCCAATCCAATCCAAGCCACCTTTCCAACCCAACCTGACCTGTGGCGCTACCCCAAGCCCTACCCACTTGTTCAAGGCCCTGTGATGGACCATTGCTGGGCCATGGGGGATAATGGCACTGCTGTGGCTTGTCATGAATGTCTCCGCCAAGCCAAGCCAAGCCAAGCCAAGCCAAGCCACGTTCCCAACCCAACCTGACCTAAGGCGCTACCCCAAGCCCTACCCACTTGTTCAAGGCCCTGTGATGGAACACTGCTGGGCCATGGGGGATAATGGCACTGCTGTAGCTTGTCATGAATGTCTCCGCCAAGCCAAGCCAAGCCAAGCCAAGCCAAGCCAAGCCAAGCCAAGCCAAGCCAAGCCAAGCCAAGCCACCTTTCCAACCCAACCTGACCTATGGCGCTACCCCAAGCCCTACCCACTTGTTCAAGGCCCTGTGATGGAACATTGCTGGGCCATGGGGGATAATGGCACTGCTGTGGCTTGTCATGAATGTCTCCGCCAAGCCAAGCCAAGCCAAGCCAAGCCAAGCCAAGCCAAGCCAAGCCAAGCCAAGCCAAGCCAGGTTCCCAACCCAACCTGACCTATTGCGCTGCCCCAAGCTATACCCACTTGTTCAAGACCCTGTGATGGACAGGTATTGGGCCAGAACCCGAAGTTGGCTATCCTGAACTGCTGTGCTGTCGTCATCAAGATTTTCTTATCACCGGTCCTAACCCAGAAAATTAACCTCAAAATATGACCTCACACGGCCTCACAATTCAAAATTCGCTTCAAACCGCATCTTACCTTGAAATTCAAAATTCAAACCCCAAACCTCACCATACCTCAAATTTGCAAGCTCTGCACGACTGTCAATGCAGAACCCAAAGTCAGCGATCTTGACCTGCTGTGCTGTCGTCATCAAGATATTCTCTTACCCCTCAAAACGTAACCCACAAAATGTTACCCCAAAATTCAAACGTGACACCTCTATCCTTCAACCTTATCTTACTTACAGTTTGCAAGTTCTGCACGACTGTCAATAGCGAACCCAAAGTCAGCGATCTTGACCTGCTGTGCTGTCGTCATCAAGATATTCTCCCCACCCCTAAGAACAGTACCCTCAAAATTTACTCTCAAAATTTGACCTAAAAATTCAAACCTCAAACCTCAAACCTCATCTTTTGACCTAACATTTTGACCCAAAATCTTGACCTAAAATTTTACCTAAAATTTTGACCCAAAATTTACTCTAAAAAAATTTGACTTAAAAATCATCTTAGATAGAATTTGCAAGGTCCTCACGACTGTCAATAGCGAACCCGAAGTCAGCAATCTTGTCCTGCTGTACTGCAGTCATCAAGATATTCTTCCCACCCTGAAAATTACCCTCGAAATTCAAAATTTAAAATTAAAACCTCAAAACTCAAACCTCAGCTTACCTCGAGTTCGCGAGTTCCTCACGACTGTCAATGGCAAACCCAAAGTCAGCGATCTTCACTTGCTGAGCTGCCGTCATCAAGATATTCTCGGGCTTGATGTCACGGTGGATCAGACCCTTTGCGTGCAGGGCACCAATTCCTTCCAGGAAGGGTTGCAGGATGAGGCGTACTGCCTCGCCCTCAGGGAGGTAATTATAGCCAAGTGAGGTTAAGTACCCGCACTCGCGAATGTACTGCTGAACATCACCCTGTGACAAAAAAGGTAAGGAAAATGTAAATGGGATGAAAATGCACATACTGATTAAATGCAATGGAAATCGAGAATGTGCTGCGGAACATCACCCTTATTTATTCATTTATCTATTAATTAATTAATTAATTAATTAATTAATTAATTAATTAATTCAAACAGGAGTGCAGTTTGTTATTTATTAATAATTAAACACAGGAGTTTTTATTATTACAAACAGGAGTGCAGTTTGTTATTTATTAATAATTAAACACAGGAGTTTTTATTATTACAAACAGGAGCGCAGTTTGTTATTTGTTATTAATAAAAAAACGCAGGAGAACAATTTGTATTTATTTCGTATTTATTACACACAGGAATGCGGTTGTTTTATTTATGTACTTATTTATTTATTCGTTAATTTATGATGTATTTTATGTTTTTATTTATTTATTTATGTATTTTATGTATTTTATTTATGCACTAATTTATCAATTTATGTATTTTATGTATTTATGTATTTATTTATTTATTTATTTATTACGAACAGGAGTGCATACAAGATGGCGGTATAAGATTTGTTATCAAAACTCTGAACACCACTGAGACTTACCCTACTTGCCCATTCAATGGCCAGGGAGATATAGGGGCCTTCGAGCCAAGTGCTCCAATGTTTTCGAGTGGTATTACTTTTGAACCTCACAATTTCTGGTTCGAAAAAAAAGTATAAGAAACCAGCTGGGTATCAGAACTCACCCCACTAGCCCACTCAAGAGCCAGGTAGTAGATATAGGGGCCCTTGAGCCAAGTGATCAAAGTTTTTGCAAGTGATACTATGTTTTTACCATACAATTTCTGGTTCAAAAAATAAGGTGTAAGAAACCAGCTGGGCATCAGACCTCACCCCACTAGCCCACTCAACGACCAGGTAGATATAGGGGCCCTCGCGCGAAGTGATCAAAGCTTTTGCAAGTGGTACTATGTTTTTACCATACAATTTCTGGTTCGAAAAATAAAGTGCAAGAAACCAGCGGGGTATCAGAACTCACCCCACTAGCCCACTCAACGACCAGGTAGATATAGGGGCCCTCGCGCGAAGTGATCAAAGCTTTTGCAAGTGGTACTATGTTTTTACCATACAATTTCTGGTTCGAAAAATAAAGTGCAAGAAACCAGCGGGGTATCAGAACTTACCCCACTAGCCCACTCAACGACCAGGTAGATATAGGGGCCCTCGCGCGAAGTGATCAAAGCTTTTGCAAGTGGTACTATGTTTTTACCATACAATTTCTGGTTCGAAAAATAAAGTGCAAGAAACCAGCGGGGTATCAGAACTCACCCCACTAGCCCACTCAACGACCAGGTAGATATAGGGGCCCTCGCGCGAAGTGATCAAAGCTTTTGCAAGTGGTACTATGTTTTTACCATACAATTCTGGTTCGAAAAATAAAGTGCAAGAAACCAGCGGGGTATCAGAACTCACCCCACTAGCCCACTCAACGACCAGGTAGATATAGGGGCCCTCGCGCGAAGTGATCAAAGCTTTTGCAAGTGGTACTATGTTTTTACCATTCAATTTCTGGTTCGAAAAATAAAGTGCAAGAAACCAGCGGGGTATCAGAACTCACCCCACTAGCCCACTCAACGACCAGGAAGATATAGGGGCCCTCGCGCGAAGTGATCAAAGCTTTGGCAAGTGGTACTATGTTTTTACCATACAATTTCTGGTTCGAAAAATAAAGTGCAAGAAACCAGCGGGGTATCAGAACTCACCCCACTAGCCCACTCAACGACCAGGTAGATATAGGGGCCCTCGCGCGAAGTGATCAAAGCTTTTGCAAGTGGTACTATGTTTTTACCATACAATTCTGGTTCGAAAAAATAAAGCTGCAAGAAACCAGCGGGGTATCAGAACTCACCCCACTAGCCCACTCAACGACCAGGTAGATATAGGGGCCCTCGCGCGAAGTGATCAAAGCTTTTGCAAGTGGTACTATGTTTTTACCATACAATTTCTGGTTCGAAAAATAAAGTGCAAGAAACCAGCGGGGTATCAGAACTCACCCCACTAGCCCACTCAACGACCAGGTAGATATAGGGGCCCTCGCGCGAAGTGATCAAAGCTTTTGCAAGTGGTACTATGTTTTTACCATACAATTTCTGGTTCGAAAAATAAAGTGCAAGAAACCAGCGGGGTATCAGAACTCACCCCACTAGCCCACTCAACGACCAGGTAGATATAGGGCCCTCGCGCGAAGTGATCAAAGCTTTTGCAAGTGGTACTATGTTTTTACCATACAATTTCTGGTTCGAAAAATAAAGTGCAAGAAACCAGCGGGGTATCAGAACTCACCCACTAGCCCACTCAACGACCAGGTAGATATAGGGGCCCTCGCGCGAAGTGATCAAAGCTTTTGCAAGTGGTACTATGTTTTTACCATACAATTTCTGGTTCGAAAAATAAAGTGCAAGAAACCAGCGGGGTATCAGAACTCACCCCACTAGCCCACTCAACGACCAGGTAGATATAGGGGCCCTCGCGCGAAGTGATCAAAGCTTTTGCAAGTGGTACTATGTTTTTACCATACAATTTCTGGTTCGAAAAATAAAGTGCAAGAAACCAGCGGGGTATCAGAACTCACCCCACTAGCCCACTCAACGACCAGGTAGATATAGGGCCCTCGCGCGAAGTGATCAAAGCTTTGCAAGTGGTACTATGTTTTTACCATACAATTTCTGGTTCGAAAAATAAAGTGCAAGAAACCAGCGGGGTATCAGAACTCACCCCACTAGCCCACTCAACGACCAGGTAGATATAGGGGCCCTCGCGCGAAGTGATCAAAGCTTTTGCAAGTGGTACTATGTTTTTACCATACAATTTCTGGTTCGAAAAATAAAGTGCAAGAAACCAGCGGGGTATCAGAACTCACCCCACTAGCCCACTCAACGACCAGGTAGATATAGGGGCCCTCGCGCGAAGTGATCAAAGCTTTTGCAAGTGGTACTATGTTTTTACCATACAATTTCTGGTTCGAAAAATAAAGTGCAAGAAACCAGCGGGGTATCAGAACTCACCCCACTAGCCCACTCAACGACCAGGTAGATATAGGGGCCCTCGCGCGAAGTGATCAAAGCTTTTGCAAGTGGTACTATGTTTTTACCATACAATTTCTGGTTCGAAAAATAAAGTGCAAGAAACCAGCGGGGTATCAGAACTCACCCCACTAGCCCACTCAACGACCAGGTAGATATAGGGGCCCTCGCGCGAAGTGATCAAAGCTTTTGCAAGTGGTACTATGTTTTTACCATACAATTTCTGGTTCGAAAAATAAAGTGCAAGAAACCAGCGGGGTATCAGAACTCACCCCACTAGCCCACTCAACGACCAGGTAGATATAGGGGCCCTCGCGCGAAGTGATCAAAGCTTTTGCAAGTGGTACTATGTTTTTACCATACAATTTCTGGTTCGAAAAATAAAGTGCAAGAAACCAGCGGGGTATCAGAACTCACCCCACTAGCCCACTCAACGACCAGGTAGATATAGGGGCCCTCGCGCGAAGTGATCAAAGCTTTTGCAAGTGGTACTATGTTTTTACCATACAATTTCTGGTTCGAAAAATAAAGTGCAAGAAACCAGCGGGGTATCAGAACTCACCCCACTAGCCCACTCAACGACCAGGTAGATATAGGGGCCCTCGCGCGAAGTGATCAAAGCTTTTGCAAGTGGTACTATGTTTTTACCATACAATTTCTGGTTCGAAAAATAAAGTGCAAGAAACCAGCGGGGTATCAGAACTCACCCCACTAGCCCACTCAACGACCAGGTAGATATAGGGGCCCTCGCGCGAAGTGATCAAAGCTTTTGCAAGTGGTACTATGTTTTTACCATACAATTTCTGGTTCGAAAATAAAGTGCAAGAAACCAGCGGGGTATCAGAACTCACCCCACTAGCCCACTCAACGACCAGGTAGATATAGGGGCCCTCGCGCGAAGTGATCAAAGCTTTTGCAAGTGGTACTATGTTTTTACCATACAATTTCTGGTTCGAAAAATAAAGTGCAAGAAACCAGCGGGGGTATCAGAACTCACCCCACTAGCCCACTCAACGACCAGGTAGATATAGGGGCCCTCGCGCGAAGTGATCAAAGCTTTTGGCAAGTGGTACTATGTTTTTACCATACAATTTCTGGTTCGAAAAATAAAGTGCAAGAAACCAGCGGGGTATCAGAACTCACCCCACTAGCCCACTCAACGACCAGGTAGATATAGGGGCCCTCGCGCGAAGTGATCAAAGCTTTTGCAAGTGGTACTATGTTTTTACCATACAATTTCTGGTTCGAAAAATAAAGTGCAAGAAACCAGCGGGGTATCAGAACTCACCCCACTAGCCCACTCAACGACCAGGTAGATATAGGGGCCCTCGCGCGAAGTGATCAAAGCTTTTGCAAGTGGTACTATGTTTTTACCATACAATTTCTGGTTCGAAAAATAAAGTGCAAGAAACCAGCGGGGTATCAGAACTCACCCCACTAGCCCACTCAACGACCAGGTAGATATAGGGGCCCTCGCGCGAAGTGATCAAAGCTTTTGCAAGTGGTACTATGTTTTTACCATACAATTTCTGGTTCGAAAAATAAAGTGCAAGAAACCAGCGGGGTATCAGAACTCACCCCACTAGCCCACTCAACGACCAGGTAGATATAGGGGCCCTCGCGCGAAGTGATCAAAGCTTTTGCAAGTGGTACTATCCTTTTACCATACAATTTCCGGTTCGACAAATAAGTGCAAGAACCAGCTGTGTTATCTAACTCACCCCACTAGCCCACTCAACGACCAGGTAGATATATGTCCACTACGCGCCAAGTGATCAACTTTTGGCAATTGTACTATTTTTTTTACCATACATTTCTGGTTCCGAAACTAAAGTGTTGCACGAGTAAATCAGCGGTATCGATGAACTCACCCCACTAGCCATCTCAACGACCAGTAGATATCGGGTGCCCTCGCGCGAAGTGATCAAGCTTTGCAGTGTACTATCGTTTTTATCATGTACAATTTCGTGCGTTTCGTAAGTCGAAATGCGCGCCTGGCAAGAATTGTCGACTAGGCGGGTATCAGAACTCCCCCACTAGTTCAGCTCACGATCAGGTAGATATAGGGGCCCTCGCGCGAAGTGATCAAAGTTTTGCAAGTGGTACTATGTTTTTACCCATACAATTTCTGGTTCGAAAAATAAAGTGCAAGAAACCAGCGGGGTATCAGAACTCACCCACTAGCCCACTCAACGACCAGGTAGATATAGGGGCCCTCGCGCGAAGTGATCAAAGCTTTTGCAAGTGGTACTATGTTTTTACCATACAATTTCTGGTTCGAAAAATAAAGTGCAAGAAACCAGCGGGGTATCAGAACTCACCCCACTAGCCCACTCAACGACCAGGTAGATATAGGGGCCCTCGCGCGAAGTGATCAAAGCTTTTGCAAGTGGTACTATGTTTTTACCATACAATTTCTGGTTCGAAAATAAAGTGCAAGAAACCAGCGGGGTATCAGAACTCACCCCACTAGCCCACTCAACGACCAGGTAGATATAGGGGCCCTCGCGCGAAGTGATCAAAGCTTTGGCAAGTGGTACTATGTTTTTACCATACAATTTCTGGTTCGAAAAATAAAGTGCAAGAAACCAGCGGGGTATCAGAACTCACCCCACTAGCCCACTCAACGACCAGGTAGATATAGGGGCCCTCGCGCCAAGTGATCAAAGCTTTTGCAAGTGGTACTATGTTTTTACCATACAATTTCTGGTTCGAAAAATAAAGTGCAAGAAACCAGCGGGGTATCAGAACTCACCCCACTAGCCCACTCAACGACCAGGTAGATATAGGGGCCCTCGCGCCAAGTGATCAAAGCTTTGCAAAGTGGTTACTATGTTTTACCATACAATTTCTGGTTTCGAAAAATAAAGTGCAAGAAACCAGCGGGGTATCAGAACTCACCCCACTAGCCCACTCAACGACCAGGTAGATATAGGGGGACCTCGCGCCAAGTGAATCAAAGCTTTGCAAGTGGTACTACGTTTTACATACAATTTCGTTTCGAAAATAAAGTGCAAGAACCAGCGGGGGTATCAGAACTCACCCCACTAGCCCACTCAACGACCAGGTAGATATAGGGGCCCTCGCGCGAAGTGATCAAAGCTTTGCAAGTGGTACTATGTTTTTACCCATACAATTTCTGGTTCGAAAAATAAAGTGCAAGAAACCAGCGGGGTATCAGAACTCACCCCACTAGCCCACTCAACGACCAGTAGATATAGGGGCCCTCGCGCCAAGTGATCAAAGCTTTTGCAAGTGGTACTATGTTTTTACCATACAATTTCTGGTTCGAAAAATAAGTGCAAGAAACCAGCGGGTATCAGAACTCACCCACTAGCCCACTCAACGACCAGGTAGATAGGGGCCCTCGCGCCAAGTGATCAAAGCTTTGGCAAGTGGTACTATGTTTTTACCCATACAATTTCTTGGTTCGAAAAATAAAGTGCAAGAAACCAGCGGGGTATCAGAACTCACCCCACTAGCCCACTTACGACCAGGTAGATAGTAGGGCCCTCGCGCCAAGTGATCAAAGCTTTTTGTAAGTGATACATGTTTTTACCTACCAAACAATTTCTGTTCAAAAAATAAGGTGGTAAGAGCCAGCTGGGCTATCAAACTCACCCGACTACCCACTCAAAGAGCCAGGTACATTAGATAAGGGGCCCTTGACTATTGATCAAAGTTTTTTCAAGTGGGTACATGTTTTTACCATACAATTTCTGGTTCGAAAACAAATCTCAGAAAACCATCTTGGCTCATAATCACCCCCCTAGCCCACTCAACGACCAGGTAGATATAGTGGGCCCTCGTTTGGCCAAGTTTGCAATGTAGGCCACAATATTGGGTGGGCGATTCATTGGGTGGATCTCCAGACCTCTCTCTCCACTGCCTCCTCTGCATTGCGCAGCTTTGGTAGTTGTGACCGCTTTCACGGCAACTGTCATGCCTGACCTTGGTGGTCTACTGTGGCAGTAGATCGCGTCGGGTGGGTGGTTGTGTTTGTGTTGGGGTTGGTTGGGTTGGTGTTTGGCTGTTGGGTGTTGGGTGTTTGGTGGGTGGTTGGGTTGGGTGGGTGGGTGGATGGGTGGTTTGGGTGGAAGTGGTTGGGTGGGTGGGTGGGTGGGTTGGTGGGTGGGTGGGAGGGGTGGGTGAGGTGTCTGTGGTTGGTTGGTTGGGGTGGTTTGGTGTTGTATGGTTTTGGTTTTGTTTGGTTGTTGTGTGGAGTTGGGTGTTTGGGTGTGTGGTTACGTGGTGGGTGGGTGTGGAGTTGTTTTGCGTGGTTTTCTTTGTTTTTTTTCTGGTTTGGTTGTTGGTTCGTTGGGTTGGTTTGTGTTGGTTTTGGAAGCAATTTCTTCTTGTGTTTTTTTTTTGTCTTTTTTTTTTTTTTTTGTTTTTTTTTGTTTTTGTTTCTTTTTTTATTTGTTTGGTTTTTTTTTTTTTTTGTTTTTTTTTTGCTTTTTTCTTTTTTTTTTGCGATCCCGTGGGTCGGTGGATTGGGGGGCCGGGTTTTATCGGGTGGTGTGGGTTTTGTGTTTTGTGGGTTGGGTGGCTTCTCGGTCGGGTGGCCCGTTTTGGTGCGGTGCTCTCGTGGGTGTGTGGTTGGTGTGGTTTTAGCCGACTATTTTTAATTCTCTCATTTTGCTTCGAGATTTTGTGTGGTTGGTGGTGTCTGTGTGGTTGGTGTTGCGTTGAGACAGACCTCTCTCTCCACCTGCCTCCTCTGCAAGTTGCCAAGCTTTGGTAGTTGTACCGCTTCACGGCAACTGTAATGCCTGACTTGGTGTCTACAGTGCAGTAGATCTGCATCGGGTGGGTGGGTGGGTGGGATGGGATGGGTGGGTAACCTTTGTCGACATCCACATACTATTCTACCAAAATCACCCACTGTGTAGAAAAACGAGCCGTGGGTGGGAGGGTGGGTGGGTGGGTGAGCGGGTGGGAGGTTGTCTGTGGTGGGTGGTGTTGCGGTGCTTCTTTCCTTTGTTGGTTGGGAGGGTTGAATGATTGGTGGGTGGGTGGGTGGGTGGGTGGGTGGGTGGGTGGTGTTGCGGTGCTTCTTTCCTTTGTTGGTTGAGAGGGTTGAATGATTGGTGGGTGGGTGGTGTTGCGGTGCTTCTTTCCTTTTTGGGTTGGGAGGGTTGAATGATTGGTGGGTGGGTGGGTGGGTGGGTGGGTGGTGTTGAGGTGCTTCTTTCCTTTGTTGGCTGAGAGGGAAGACTGATTGGTGGGTGGGTGGGTGGGTCTGGGTGGGAGGGTAAGACAGTTGGGGTGTATGCCTAATCACCCACCTGGCTGCCTTTGTTGAACAGGCATTCCTTCCTTTGTTGATTGGGAGGCTAGACTGATTGGAAGGTGGGTGGGTGGGTGGGTGGATAAGACAGTTTGGGTGTATGCCTCATCACCCATCTGTCTGCCTTTATTGTACAGGCATTCCTTCCTTATTTTGGGGGGGGTAGACTGATTGGTAGGTGGGCGGGTTGGGTGGGTGGGTGGGAGGGTAAGACAGTTGGGGTGTATGCCTAATCACCCACCTGTCTGCCTTTATTGTACAGGCATTCCTTCCTTTGTTGATTTGGAGGCTAGACTGATTGGTAGGTGGGTGGGTGGGTGGGTGAGTGGGTGGGTGGATAAGACAGTTGGGGTGTATGCCTAATCACCCACCTGGCTGCCTTTGTTATACAGGCGTTTCTTCATCTCAAATTGACTCCAATTGAAGTCCTTCCTGTACATAGAGCGGGGGCAGCTCATGGTGGCACCTTCAGGCACGTCCAACCTGGAAGCAGTGGAAGATGGAGGATTCAGGGATCATGGTTCAGGGTTCATGTACATGGACCGGGGGCAGCTCATAGTGGCACCTTCAGGCACGTCCAACCTGGAAGCAGTGGAAGATGGAGGGTTCAGGGATCAGGGTTCAGGGATCAGGGTTCAGGGTTCATGTACATGGACCGGGGGCAGCTCATAGTGGCACCTTCAGGCACGTCCAACCTGGAAGCAGTGGAAGATGGAGGATTCAGGGATCATGGTTCAGGGTTCACGTACATGGACCGGGGGCAGCTCATAGTGGCACCTTCAGGCACGTCCAACCTGGAAGCGGTGGAAGATGGAGGGTTCAGGGATCAGGGTTCAGGGTTCATGTACATGGACCGGGGGCAGCTCATAGTGGCACCTTCAGGTACGTCCAACCTGGAAGCGGTGGAGGGTTCAGGGATCAGGGTTCAGGGTTCATGTACATGGAGCAGGGGCAGCTCATAGTGGCACCTTCAGGCACGTCCAACCTGGAAGCGGTGGAGGGTTCAGGGTTCAGGGATCAGGGTTCAGGGTTCATGTATATGGAGCAGGGGCAGCTCATAGTGGCACCTTCAGGTACGTCCAACCTGGACGCGGTGGAGGGTTCAGGGTTCAGGGATCAGGGTTCAGGGTTCATGTACATGGAGCAGGGGCAGGGGCAGCTCATAGTGGCACCTTCAGGTACGTCCAACCTGGAAGCGGTGGAGGGTTCAGAGTTCAGGGATCAGGGTTGAGGGTTCATGTACATGGAGCAGGGGCAGCTCATAGTGGCACCTTCAGGTACGTCCAACCTGGACGCGGTGGAGGGTTCAGGGTTCAGGGATCAGGGTTGAGGGTTCATGTACATGGAGCAGGGGCAGCTCATAGTGGCACCTTCAGGTACGTCCAACCTGGAAGCGGTGGAGGGTTCAGGGTTCAGGGATCAGGGTTCAGGGTTCAGGGTTCATGTACATGGAGTGGGGGCAGCTCATAGTGGCACCTTCAGGTACGTCCAACCTGGAAGCGGTGGAGGGTTCAGGGTTCAGGGTTCATGAACTATACTCCAGGGACCAGGGTCCAGTATTCAGGGACCAGGGTTCAGGGTACACTGTTGAATGAAGGTTGAGGGTTGAGTGTTGAACCATCTCACCCAACCACCACCAACCACCAACTGAGGTGTTGTAATACCTTGACCAGGTTAGTGGCCCTGTGTTTGTCTTGTCAACCACCAACCACCACCAACCACCAACAACTACCAACTTAGGTGTTGTAATACCTTGACCAGGTTAGTGGCCCTGTGTTTTTCTTGTCAACCACCAACCACCACCAACCACCAACCGCCAACTGAGGTGTTGTAATACCTTGACCAGGTTAGTGGCCCTGTGTTTGTCTTGTCAACCACCAACCACCACCAAGCACCAACCACCAACTGAGGTGTTGTAATACCTTGACCAGGTTAGTGGCCCTGTGTATGTCTTGTCAACCACCAACCACCACCAACCACCACCAACCAACTGAGATGTTGTAATACCTTGACCAGGTTAGTGGCCCTGTGTTTGTCTTGTCAACCACCAACCACCACCAACCACCAACCACCAACTGAGGTGTTGTAATACCTTGACCAGGTTAGTGGCCCTGTGTTTGTCTTGTCAACCACCAACCACCACCAACCACCACCAACCAACTGAGGTGTTGTAATACCTTGACCAGGTTAGTGGCCCTGTGTTTGTCTTGTCAACCACCCACCACCAACTGAGGTGTTGCAATACCTTGACCAGGTTAGTGGCCCTGTGTATGTCTTGTCAACCACCAACCACCAACTGAGGTGTTGAAATACCTTGACCAGGTTAGTGGCCCGAGGGTTGAACATCAAGGGCCCTAACCAGCTCACCCAAACATCCATATCATAGATTTCCTTTTCAGCTACCAGCAGCAGCTTCTAGACAGCTCCCCTGGGTTGAACATCAAGGGCCCTAACCATCTCGTCCAAACATCCATCATGTACGTATGTAAGTAGGTAGGTAGGTAGGTAGGGTCGAGTAGGTAGGTAGGGAGGGAGGTCGGTGGTAGGCGGTAGGAGGTAGGTAGGTAGGTCGTAGGAGGTAGGTAGGTAGGTAGGTAGGTTAGGTAGGTAGGTTAGGTCGGTAAGGTAGGTAGGTAGGTAGGTTAGTAGGTAGGTCGGTAGGTAGTAGGTAGGTAGGTAGGTAGGTATGGAGGAGGTAGTTTGGTAGGTAGGTAGGTAGGTACCTCTGGTAGGTAGGTATGGAAGGTAGGTTAGGTAGGGAGGGTAGGTAGGTAGGTAGGTAGGTAGGTAGGTAGGTAGGTGGTAGTAGGTAGGTAGGTAGTAGGTAGGTAGTAGGTAGGTAGGTAGGTAGGTAGGTAGGTAGGTAGGTAGTAGGTAGGTAGGTAGGTAGTAGGTAGGTAGGTAAGTAAGGTAAGTAAGTAACCCCCCCCAACTATCTGATCCAAACCCACTTTCCAGATGAAAACCTCCTGCCCATCTGATCCAAGCCCACCCAACCGACCAAACTGACTTAACCGACGCCGTACACCCAACCACCCCCCCGAACATCTGATCCAAACCTACTCGCTAGACGTCATGTTCAGTCCTAACCCTACCACTCGCCCATCTACGACAATATAATATCAAGTATTATGCATATCGCAGGGATTGAAGGGAGGAGGGGCACCATCTGTCAGAATGGTGAACCACAGGCACACGGATGCTCTTTCGGCATCTAGATCTAGAGGCCGATATATCATACGTGTGGCTGTAGTTCACCATTCTGACAATAATGCATGCTCCGGCAGGGGTAGGGGGTTCCTCTGAAAACCAAGTGTGCCTGTAGTTCACCATTCTGACACCATCTGATCCAAACCCACTTTCCAGATGTCGACCTCCTCATGCTGCTGCCAGGACTGGGTGAGAGGGCAGGACCGGTAACCTTCATGCTCTCGCTCTGGAAGAGATTGCCGCTGGCGGGGGGGGTGGGGCTTAAAAGCTTTGGAGAATCAGGGCTGGAGCTCGCGGAATCTTTGGGAGTTGTGCCCCTCCTCCCTTCTTTCCCTGCAAGTGTTTATGAGACAAGGCATGAGTTTGTCGAAGGCGGGCGAGTGATAGGCACCCATGAGCTAATTTGGTTGGCTACGTCTGGACTGCAACATACATACAAGGTTGGGGCTGAAAATGAGGTTTGGAGAATCAGGGCTGGAGCCCGGGGAATCTGTGGGAGTAGTGCCCTTCCTCCCTTCTTTCCCTGCAAGTGTTCATGAGACATGGTATTAGATTGTCGAAGGCGGGCAAGTGATAGGGACCCATGAGCTAATTTGGTTGGCTACGTCTGGGCTCAACATACATACAAGGTTAGGGCTGAAAATGAGCTTTGGATCTGAAGGGCTCACAAATGGCTCAAAAATGAAGTAAGGCTCAAAAATGAGGTTTGGATAATTAGGGCTGGGGGATTCTTTGTCATTGGTGTCCCTCCTCCCTTATTTCCCTGCAGGTATTAATGAGGCATGACATTATATTGTCCTAGATGGGCGAGTGGTATGGTTAAGACTGGACATGATATTTGGAGAGGTAGGGCTGGAGCTGGGGGGGGTCTTTGAAATTGGTGTCCCTCATTTTTTCCCTGCGAGCATTTATGAAAAAACATGACATTATATTGTCGTAGATGGGCGAGTGGTAGAATGCTGTGGACGTTAACGAAGACAGAATGGAAGACGATCGTGATCTTCGATTAGAATCCCGAGTTCAGACGAGCCCACCGACCCGATTAGACGGACCAACGGACTTACCGATTAGACGGACTTACCGATTAGATGGACTTACCGATTAGACGGACCAACGCACTTACCGAAGTACCTAACCGGTGCTGAGGACCATCGCGGTCGACAGCACCCTGCGGTCGATCCTGCCGGGCGACAGGAGGGCTTTATGTACTCACCGATCCAATTCTGCACCTGGCTCACCTAACCTCAGTACCGGTCCAATCATACGGACCTACCCAGACCCCTGGACAGAACCATTCCACCCTGCGGTCCGTCCGATCCCACTGTAAGGCCCTATGAACTCACCGATCCTCAACGCGGAGGTGAGCCGGCTTAGTGAGTCAGTCTGCTTAAGTGAGCCTGGGCTGCTTTCCACAGGGGGGAAGTGCTGGTTCCGGAACGTTGTGGGCGAACCTTCCGGCGTTACAACCGGTGATACCTGGTTGGGGGACGAGGGTGAGTTCAGTATGCGTTGAATCTGAATTTTAGGCGTTAGTATAGCACGTTACATTCTTGATTTATTTTGTGTTTGTGTGTGGGTGGGAGTGGGTGGGTGGCTGTGTGGTGGTGTGGGAGTGGTGGGTGGCTGTGTGGGTGGTGGGGGAGGGGTGGGGGGGGGGGGGGGGGGGGATTGGTTGGGGTTCAGTTCATCAATGCCTTTTATTTGTATCCATTGCTGTCACGATTGGGCAAGTCCCTTTAACCTATTTAGCCTACACCTAGCATGTAACATACATACCTAGTTCACGATTTGTTGGGTTTCAGTCCACCAGTGCTTGTTCCTTAAACTGCTTTTCCTGTTATTAAGGTTAGGCAAGTCCCTAAGGCTTTAGCCTATTTGGCTATCCCTGGACTGTAAACATACACACACACCTGGTTTGAGTCATTCAGCAGAACTTTAATCTTGTTGAACATGCGCGCTTTGAGCGACGACATTGTTGAAGGAGTCTGGGGGCTTGAACTATCGTCAGGCATCGAGGGTGAGTGAACAGGGCACTGGGTGCTGTAGGCAGGGTTCCCTTTGGTTTTGGTCGAGGAAGGCTGTGGAGTGGGAAGGGAGGAGGGTGGAGTGGAGTAAGGCTGTGGAGTGGAGTAAGGCTGTGGAGTCGAGTAAGGCTGTGGAGTTGGAAGGGGGAGTCAAATCATAGCTGTGGACAGAGGAGGCTGGGTGGGTCAGAGTTGGATGGGATGGTCGTGTATGTTTAAGTGCATGAGTGTAGGTGCAGTGCAGTGCAAGCAGGGGAGCAAGCAGTGCTTCTTCTGCACACCATGTCTCAGGTGGGATGGAGTGTGGAGTGTGGATGGGGATGGGGGTGGGGGTGGGGGGTGGGGGAGCTTTAGACCATCCTCACAATCACAGTTTTGTGGGTGTTACATTACATTACATTACATTACATGTTAAAGTCTACTTGACACCGCGAGGGTGTATGAGACTCTGTGCTTTAACCAAAAAGAAAAAGCACCCACAAAGCAAAAAACCCCATTACATCAGGGGTGTGTCGAGGACAAACAAACCAAACTCCCAACCACCGTTTTGGTGGCGTAGGTATTAAACCCCTTAGAGTAGGACCCAGATCTCAACCATTTACAGTGGCGGAGGTAAGAAGCTAACAAATGAGAAGTCACAAGAAGAAAAAAAGGGATAATAAATTACGGTGCCACTAAGCAGTCCAGGGCTTACTGTCTTGCTCTTCTACAAGTAGAAAGATAGTCGGCTAGGTTGCTCCAAAAAGACTTAGTGCCATTTCCATTCATAAAGGTTCTGAATGTGGAATCGCAGAATTCCACATTCCATACGGTTAAGTCGGTATCCTCATGGACATGCCTATAAATATCTGTAAACAGATTCTGGTAGCGGAGGCGAATATCATGTATGTGTTTATTTTTAGAGGCTAGCCGGAGGGTGTATGTGTTTAGGCTAGCCGGAGGGTGTATGTGTTTAGGCTAGCCGGGTGTATGTGTTTAGGCTAGCCGGAGGGTGTATGTGTTTATTTTTAGAGGCTAGCCGGTTAAGGTGTATCCAAGTAGGCTAAATTGATTTCCCCAACCTCAAAACAGGGTACAGGCAATAAAGGAGTGGGGCAAAGAAGCAGTAAAGCAATAAAGTGAAGCATTGTTTAGTTGTAGTGTATGTATGATACACTACAGGGGTACCCAACATTGGTGAAGTAGTGTAGTGTGTATGTTACAGTCCAGGGGTAGGCCAGATAGGCTGAAGGGACTTGCCCAACCGTGACAGCCTGGCTGCTTGCGATGATGCGTAGTATGTATGTTACAGTCCAGGGGTAGGCCAGATAGGCTGAAGGGACTTGCCCAACCGTAGGGATTGGCTAAGTAGCGTAGTGCTGCATTGCTTTGCTGGAAGTCCCCCCACCCCACCCCGCAACTTCCAGGAGTCGTTTACCTACCTGTCCTTATATATACGGGAGACGGGCGGGCGGTGAGGTCGAGACCACAGGTCAAGTTACAGAGCTAGGGAGGGGTCGGTGAACTAAGAGAGGTGAACGGAGCGGTCGGAGTGCGCACGTAGAGGCTACAGTAGCGTGTGCGTGGCTCGTGTTTACAAGACCTGGGCGCGCCAATGGGCCCGTTAAATACTCCCTCCGCGGCTCCACCCTCCTGGAGGGTCCCTCCACCTGCCCTGGACTACAAGCGTGAGCACTAGCCGTGCAGTGCGCCTTCGATGATTCGATCGCTAGTTCGCAACGGCTAAACGTCTCCCAAGCACACGCCTCTATACGCCCAATCGCCCATGATGCCAGTGACCAGCCCTACCAGAATCCCTACGAGCCCTACGAGCCCTACCAGCCCTAAAAGCTCTGCCAGCGCTACCAGAATCCCTACCAGCCCTAGCTACCAGCGCTACTAGCCCGACCAGAATCCGCAGCCTTGCCCGCGTCCCCACGAGGTGTTTTACTTTCCCGTGCACACTGTTCAGTTACATGGGTTACATGGGTTCCCCCAAGCCGAGAGGATGCACGGTGAGCTGTGGGAGGACAGTGCATGAACAATGAAGAAAGCGTTGCACAGACTAAGCAAAACAATGCCGAGACGGTGCAGCGGCACATCCTATCCTATCATATAAGAGAAGGCATATGCTTGTCTTCAGAGCTTACCCGCGATATTACGCCTCACAGTCTGCTGGCGTACGATGTCCAACGATGTTAAGGTCGACCCTGTCCGTAGTTCAGTGCCGTTGGAGACCGATGAGTGAACGTTGAAAAGGGCGGGGCTCCGTCGGATGTGTCGAAGTAACGACAGCGGCCACAGTGAGTGGTTCTGGTCTTCGGCGAATGGATATCGATTAGTTGATGTGAACAATGGCGTGAGAAAGGAAAACAGCGAGGATGTGAAGGGGAAGGTGGAGGGGGTGGAGGGGGTGGAGGTGGGCGGGGATTGGTTTGTTGGGGGGTAGAATGAAACTCACAGCGGTTTCAGCTGCCCGAGGAAGACCGTAGGAATGGAATTTCCGGCCATGGAAGATACACGGTTGATTCATGGTGTCCGCGCTGGAGGACACGCTGCCAGTGTGGCTCTCGGGGAGGCTGACGTCATCTTGAACTTGAACTTGGTAACATAGCTCCAGGCAGCAATTTGGCTGCTCGTCGTCTTCGGCTGCAACATACAAATTTCAAAGCTTGCCTATCAAAATTCACTTGATCCAATTCCTCATACGTTCATATCGTGCAGGCTGGCGTCGTCACTCGACCGCGATTACCGATGACCACACCAAGGGTCGCCCAGGGTGGCCGCATCCAGCCCGTATCTAGCCCGTCTCCTAACCGTCGCTGGCGTGATCGGCGTTTTATTCGACTCTCCCAGAATTTGAGGAGGCTGCGCAGGTTCGGTACCGGGAGCCGAGACCATCGAGAACACCGCCTGGTCGAGAATTTCGGGCGTCACGAGCGTCGCCATCTGGACTGATGGGACATGGCTTACGTAAGGTCCCGTAGAACTTGAACTCGATTACATGGCTCCAGCCAGCAATTCGGCTGCCCGCTGTCTTCTTCGGGGTAGTCGATAAGTGATACAGCCACTCGGTCGATACAGATCTAGGTGGACAGCATCCTGGTGCCCATACTGTGCAGGGCACACCACATGTGCCCGCAGTTTGGTGGAAGTCGAGAGGGAACTCCGAGCGTTGGTCGTTCGAGGGTTCGATTCCGTCCGGCGAGGCATACACCAGCGTTGTTCAAGGGTGCTTCAAGGCACTGCCCTAGTATATTGTCGGGTGTGTGTACCCCTGTGTGACACAAGTCAAAGGTTTTATGACGTCCAACAAAACACAAAACCGTCGGGTGAGCCATTACCGGGGGGTGGGGTGTTTTCGGCAAAACGCGCGGGGGGGGGGGGGGGGGGGGGGGGGGGGGGGGGGTTAGCCTTTAAAACTTCGAGTCGTAACTGTTCTCTCTGGGTGTATGGGTTCTGGGGTGTAAGGGTGTATGGGTGGAGTTGGAGTTTTGGGGTGGGTTAAGGGTTACCTACCTCTTCCATCGCTTACCGAGGTGCGTGTGTGATGGGGTGTATGAGTGGGGTGGGAGTTTGGGGGTGGTTTAGGGTTGCCCTCTTCGTCCTTCACTTACAGAGGTGTGTGTGGTGGGGCGTATGAGTGTGGTGGGAGTTTGGGGGTGGTTTAGGGTTGCCCTCTTCGTCCTTCACTTACCGAGGTGTGTGTGTGGTGGGGTGTATGAGTGGAGTGGGAGTTTGGGGGTGGTTTAGGATTGCCCTCTTCGTCTTTCACTTCCAGAGGTGTGTGTGGTGGGGTGTATGGGTGCATGGGTGGGGTTGGAGTTTTGGAGTGGGTTTAGGGTTGCCCCACTCATCCTTAACCTACAGTGTTGTGTATGGTGGTGGTGGTATGTGGCGGTGGTGTTAGAGTGTGGGGTGTATTGGTGTTGTTGGATTTTCGAGACATAACTGTTATGATCTACGTTTCACGCGCCAGAACTACGATGCAGGCCATGATGGGCGAAACTCCACGACTTGTGAGCCAAAGCCTACGTTTGCAACGTAGTTGGCCCTTTCAATCTGTGTAGCAGACGTGAAACGTAACGTTTTGAACATCCCAACTGAACACATGGTCTCTATCAGGGTACTTCAGGAGGACCCTCAGCTCTGCTGCCTGATACGCAACCAATTGTTTAGCCTTCGTGCTGCAACGCAACGTACCCTTCCTTCTGGTCAACGGACCCTCCCCACATTGTGTCCGGCGATGCGACGGACCCTCCCCACATTGTGTCCGGCGACGCAACAGACCCTTCGACGTTACGTCTGCAACGGAGGGCGCAGCGTCCTGAACAGCCCTGGTCTCCATGTGCCACTATCCTGGTCATGGGTTCGAATCCGCTAGTTTGCTCACTAGTATTTTCCATCTTATTGCGGGTTATAGGCTTAAAGCATTACAACGTCGATGCAGAAGAATTCAGGTCAGATGAACCAATATTGACAAAGATAGAAAACATGATGTTATCCTTTATTCCTTTTATCGCACGATATACTGCCCACTATCGTGCGACTGAAGGGCGATACACTCAATTCCAGGCCCAGGACCAGGCCCATTCCAAGTAAACCCCAGGCTTCCGAGGCTCTCGAGGTAAGTCATGACGAGGATCAACCCCCTGACCAGCTAGCACCAACATGGTCCAAGGTCCTTGAGGTACTACTGACGATAATCAGGCCCCTGACCAGCTAGCACCAACATGGTCCAAGGTCCTTGAGGTACTACTGACGATAATCAGGCCCCTGACCAGCTTGCACCAACATGGTCCATGGCTGTTAGGGTACTCCTGACGAGAATCAAACCACTGACCTCCGAATTACAAATTCATTACAAGCCTGAACACCGGAACCTTGATTTGTTGGTCCACTCGACCACACTGACAGCATTGATTTTTTTGCGGAGCCTCCCCTTCTGGGGGGCGGGAGCCAGCAGTGTTACTCTGTTGTCTGTCTGTGCGACCGAAAAATTGAAGTCCGACACGTCAGCCAACTGTCATAACTAACTGGCTTTGGTCAGGCGGTCAGCTCCATCGTTGCCACCTTTCTTTCTGTTGCCAACACTACGCCAATTTTCGGCATCGCTTGCGACCCTGCACATGACTTGTTGCTGAGTATGTAACCATATGCTTCCTCCTTCCTTGTTATGGTACGCCTTATTGGTCGGTAAGCTGCACAGAGAATCTATTGCCTCCTGCACCAGCATTATTGCCACACGTCGCATGAAGGAGTCCCTACCGCCTGGAGGGAGACACTTACTATGTCTGCCATGGTTACTTTCCCCAGCTGCAGCATACGGGAGGGTCCCCTGAACACCACGCCCCTCCAGGCGTTTTCATTTTCATTTTATTGGTCATGCAGTACCCTGGACTAAGCCATTGATCACCTGCCAGTGACCAGACTTATGAATGGACCCTACACAATTCAGGCCCCTAAACAACTGTATGCGATTAGACTATTGGTCATGCAGTACCCTGGACTAAGCCATTTGTCACCTGCCAGTGACCAGACTTATGAATGGACCCTACACAATTCAGGCCCCTAAACAACTGTATGCGATTAGACTATTGGTCATGCACTCATGCAGTACATTTTAAGACAAGTTGTGAAAGGACTTTCACCCCAGGAGGTGGGTCTCCCGACACAAACCAGCGACACCGAGGATTCAGTTTGAATGGCGTTGCCACTCCCACAAAAGAATAGGCAAACTTAGGGTCGGTGGGAGATACCGACCCTCATCCAAACGAATACCACATGCGATTGCACCACATGCGATTGTACCACATGCGATTGTACCACATGCGATTGTACCACATGCTGCGATTATAGTAGCAGTGGTCGGACTTGAGAATGTGGTTTGTGTAGGTACTGGCATATCATATGATGTTGACCAAATACGAGTATGCTATCATATGCTATCATACATAAATCATATGATTTCATATCATATGATATGATGCCCCAGGCCAAAGTTACCTAGTCAGGCCACCGGCATCATTTGATATCATACTGCCAATTCCTAACCATGTGCGATTCAAGCGCTCAATTTATGTCAGAGATCAGTCCACCAGAGCACCAGTACACCAGAGCAGTGCCAATCAAATTACGCCAGAGATCAGTCCACCAGGGCACTTGTCCACCAGAGCACAAGTACATCAGAGCAATGCCAATCAAGTAGCAGTGACCATCATTCTGAATGTACAAAGTGCGATTCAAGTGCCCAAATTATGTCAGAGATCAGAACACCAGAGCACCAGTCCACCAGGGCACCAATCCACCAGAGCAGTGCTAATCAAGTAGCGGTGACCATCATTCTGAATGTACCGCGTACGATTCAAGTGCCCAAATTATGTCAGAGATCAGAGCACCAGAGCACCAGTCCACCAGAGAACCAGAGCACTAGTCCACCAGGGCACCTGTCCACCAGGGCACCAGCCCACCAGAGCACCAGTCCACCAGAGAACCAGAGCACTAGTCCACCAGGGCACCTGTCCACCAGGGCACCAGCCCACCAGAGCAGTGCCGATCAAGTAGCAGTGACCATCATTCTGAATGTATCCGAGTCCATCATTGTGTCCACAAGGTTGCCCTCCTCGTCCTTCACCTAAGGAGTGGTGTGTGTGTGTGTATGTATGTGTGTGTATGTGTGTGTATGTGTGTGTGAGTATGTATGTGTGTGTATGTGTGTGTATGTGTGTGTGTGAGTATGTATGTGTGTGTGTGTGTGTATGTGTATGTGTGTGTGAGCATGTATGTGTGTGTATGTGTGTGTGTATGTGTGTGTGTATGTGTGTGTATGTGTGTGTGTATGTGTGTGTGTGTATGTGTGTGTGTATGTGTGTGTGTATGTGTGTGTATGTGTGTGTGAGTATGTATGTGTGTGTATGTTTGTGTATGTATGTATGTGTGTGTGTGAATGTATCTAAGTCCATCATTGTATCCACAAGGTTGCCCGCCTCATCCTTCACCTAAGGAGTGGTGTGCGTGTGTGTGTGGTGTGTGTGTGTGTGGTGTGCGTGTGTGTGAATGTATCCGAGTCAATCATTGTATCCACAAGGTTGCCAGCCTCGTCCTTCACCTAAGGAGAGGTTTGTGTGTGGTGGTGGGGCGTGTGGGAGTGTATGGGTGTATGGGTTGGGTTGGAGTTTGGGGGTGGGTTTAGGGTTGCCCTCCGCGTCCTTCACTTACTGAGGTGTGTGTGTGGTGGTGGGGGGTGTATGTATGTGTGTGTGTGGTGGTGGTAGGTGTGTGTGTGTGTGTGTGTGTGTGTGTGGGGGGGGGGGTATGGGGGGTATGGGTGTATGGGTGGGGATGGAGTTTGAGGGTGGTAGTGGTGGGTGTATGAGTGTATGGGTGGTGTTGGAGTTTGAGGGTGGGTTTAGGGTTGCCATCCTCGTCCTTCATCTAAGGAGTGGTGTGTGTGTGTGGTGGGGTGTGTGGGGGTGTATGGGTGTATGGGTTGGGTTGGAGTTTGGGGGTGGGTTTAGGGTCCCCCTCCTCGTCCTTCACCTAAGGAGCGGTGTGTGTGTGGTGGTGGGGTGTGTGGTGGTGGGGTGTATGGGGGGGGGGGGGGGGGGGGGGGGGGGGGGGTAGGGTATCCCTCCTCGTCCTTCACCTAAGGAGTTGTGTGTGTGTGGTGTGTGAGAGTTTGTGTGGTGTGTGGTGTGTGTCGTGTGTAATTTTGTGTGTTTGTGTGGTTTGTGTGTGTGTGTGTCAATGAAGTGTGTGTGTGTTTGTCTTAATGCAGTGTGTGTTTGTCTCAATGCAGTGTGTGTGAGTGTGTGTGTCAATGAAGTGTGTGCGTGTGTGAGTGAGTGCGTGTTTATCTCAAACAGTGTGTGTGCTTGTCTCAATGCAGTGTGTGTGAGTGTGTGTGTCAATGAAGTGTGTGCGTGTGTGAGTGAGTGCATGTTTGTCTCAAAGAGTGTGTGTGTTTGTCTCAATGCAGTGTGTGTGAGTGTGTGTGTCAATGAAGTGAGTGCGTGTGTGAGTGAGTGCGTGTTTGTCTCAAAACAGTGTGTGTGTTTTGTCTCAAACAGTGTGTGTTTGTCTCAATGCAGTGTGTGTGAGTGTGTGTGTCAATGAAGTGAGTGCGTGTGTGAGTGAGTGCGTGTTTGTCTCAAACAGTGTGTGTGTTTGTCTCAAACAGTGTGTGTTTGTCTCAATGCAGTGTGTGTGAGTGTGTGTGTCAATGAAGTGAGTGCGTGTGTGAGTGAGTGCGTGTTTGACTCAAACAGTGTGTGTGTTTGTCTCAAACAGTGTGTGTGTTTGTCTCAAACAGTGTGTGTTTGTCTCAATGCAGTGTGTGTGAGTGTGTGTGTCAATGAAGTGTGTGCGTGTGTGAGAGTGCGTGTTTGTCTCAAAGAGTGTGTGTGTTTGTCTCAATGAAGTGTGTGTGAGTGTGTGCGTCAATGAAGTGTGTGCGTGTGTGAGTGAGTGCATGTTTGTCTCAAAGAGTGTGTGTGTTTGTCTCAATGAAGTGTGTGTGAGTGTGTGTGTCAATGAAGTGTGTGCGTGTGTGAGTGAGTGCATGTTTGTCTCAAAGAGTGTGTGTGTTTGTCTCAATGCAGTGTGTGTGAGTGTGTGTGTTTGTCTCAATGACGTGTGTGTGTGAGTGAGTGAGTGCGTGTGTGCATAAAGTATGGTTCTGCAATGAGGTGTGTGTCTCAATGAAGTGTGTGTGTGAGTGCGTGAGTGCGTGTGTGCATAAAGTATGGTTCTGCAATGAGGTGTGTGTCTCAATAGAATGTGTGTGTGTGTGTGAGTGTGTGTCTCAATGGCGTGTGTGTGTGTGTGTGAGTGTGTAAGTGCGCGTGTGCATAAAGCATGGTTCTGCAATGAGGTGTGTGTCTCAATAGAATGTTTGTGAGTGTGTGAGTGTGTGTCTCAATGGCGTGTGTGTGTGTGTGAGTGTGTGAGTGCGCGTGTGCATAAAGCATGGTTCTGCAATGAGGTGTGTGTCTCAATAGAATGTGTGTGAGTGTGTGAGTGTGTGTCTCAATGGCGTGTGTGTGTGTGTGAGTGTGTGAGTGCGCGTGTGCATAAAGCATGGTTCTACAATGAAGTGTGTGTCTCAATGGAATGTGTGTGTGTGTGTGAGTGTGTGTCTCAATGGCGTGTGTGTGTGAGTGTGTGAGTGTGCGTCTCAATGGTGTGTGTACTTGAGAGTGTGAGTGAGTGTGTGCATTAAGCATGGTTATGCAATAACCCACCTGCAGACGGGTTCTCGAGCGCTGCCAGGTTCCATCACCAAACACTGCTGCGAGGACTTGTCTCAATGAAGTGTGCGTGTGTGAGACTGTGTGAGTGCGTGTGTGCATGAAGCATGGTCGTGCAATGAAGTGTGTGTCTCAATGGAATGTGTGTGAGTGTGTGAGTGTATGTCTCAATGGCATGTGTGTGCGAGAGTGTGAGTGCGTGTGTGCATAAAGCATGGTTGTGCCATGACCCACCTGCAGACGAGTTCTCGAGCGCTGCCAGGTTCCATCACCAAACACTGCTGCGACGACTTCATCGTCGGTTAGGTCAACCTGTTGGAAGAGGAACACATTGGTTAGGTGAATCTGATGGAAGAGGAACAAATTGGTTAGGTGAATCTGTAGGACGAGAAACACATTGGTTAGGTGAATCTGATGGAAGAGGAACAAATTGGTTAGGTGAATCTGTAGGACGAGAAACACATTGGTTAGGTGAATCTGATGGAAGAGGAACAAATTGGTTAGGTGAATCTGTAGGACGAGGAACAAATCGGTTAGGTAAATCTGTTGGAGAGGAACAAATCGGTTAGGTGAATCTGTTGGAAGAGGAACAAATCGGTTAGGTCAATCTGTTGGAAGAGGAACAAATCAGTTAGGTCAATCTATTGGGAGGAGGAACATTCAAGTGCACTGGGTTAAAGGTCACTAGTGTATTCTAGTGTGTATGCATGTTCTAGTGTGTGTGTATGTTCCAGTTACATTGTGTATGCATGTTCCAGTGTGTGTGTATGTTCCAGTTACAGTGTGTATGCATGTTCCTGTGTGTGTGTATGATCCTGTTACAGTGGGTATGCATGTTCCAGTGTGTGTGTATGTTCTAGTTACAGTGTGTATGCATGTTCCAGTGTGTGTGTATGATCCAGTTACAGTGGGTATGCATGTTCCAGTGTGTATGTATGTTCCAGTTACAGTGGGTGTGCATGTTCCAGTGTGTATGAATGTTCCAGTTGCAGTGTGTATGCATGTTCCAGTGTGTGTGTATGATCCAGTTACAGTGGGTATGCATGTTCCAGTGTGTGTGTCTGTTCCACTTACAGTGTGTGTGTATGATCCAGTTACAGTGGGTATGCATGTTCCTGTGTGTGTGTATGTTCCAGTTCCAGTGTGTATGCATGTTCCAGTGTGTGTGTATGATCCAGTTACAGTGGGTATGCATGTTCCAGTGTGTGTGTATGATCCAGTTGCACTGGGTACGCATGTTCCAGTGTGTGTGTATGATCCAGTTACAGTGGGTATGCATATTTCAGTGTGTGTGTACGATCCAGTTACAGTGGGTATGCATGTTCCAGTGTGTGTGTATGATCCAGTTGCAGTGGGTATGCATGTTCCTGTGTGTGTGTATGATCCAGTTGCACTGGGTACGCATGTTCCAGTGTGTGTGTATGATCCAGTTACAGTGGGTATGCATATTCCAGTGTGTGTGTACAATCCAGTTACAGTGGGTATGCATGTTCCAGTGTGTATGTATGTTCCATTTACAGTGGGTATGCATGTTCCAGTGTGTGTATGATCCAGTTGCAGTGGGTATGCATGTTCCTGTGTGTGTGTATGATCCAGTTACAGTGGGTATGCATGTTCCTGTGTGTGTGTATGTTCCAGTTACAGTGTGTATGCATGTTCTAGTGTGTGTGTATGTTCCAGTTACAGTGGGTATGCATGTTACGGTGTGCATGCACTGTATGTTACCATATGCTACCTTCCAGATACGAGCGCATCAAGCGCACACTTGCTTTCTGCTTTCTGATCTTTGCATTGCCCTAGCTCGCAACCTGTCAACTAAATGGTCATCCTTCCAGCCTCCCAGCCTCTCAGCTTCACTTCTCAGGCTCCCACCCCGCACCTCCCAGGCTCCCATCTCCCACCCCGCACCTCCCAGGCTCCCACCCCAAACCTCCCATCTCCCACCCCCTACCTCCCAGGCTCCCACCCTAAACCTCCCAGACTCCCACCCCCCACCCTCACCTCCCATACTCCCACCCCACCCCTCACCTCCCAGGCTCCCACCCTACAACTCTCACACCTCACCCCACACCTGCTGTTCCTGCTCAACGCCCATGTAATACACGAAGCCAGCAGGGTCCCTCAGCAGCACTGATCCGGCAACCTGGGCATCTAGCTTCACCTCACTCCACCCTCCACTCATGTCCCCCCCCCCCCCCCCCCCCCCCTCCCCCCCCCCCCCCCCCCCCCCCCCCCCCCCACACACACACACCTGCTGTTCCTGCTCAACGCCCATGTAATACACAAAGCCATTAGGGTCCCTGAGCAGCACTGATCCAGCAACCTGGGCATCTAGCTTCACCTCACTCCACCCTCCACTCATGTCCCCCCCCCCCCCCCCCCCCCCCCCCCCCCCCCCCCCCCACACACACACACCTGCTGTTCCTGCTCAACGCCCATGTAATATACGAAGCAGTCAGGGTCCCTGAGCAGCACTGAGCCGGCAACCTGGACATCTAGCTTCACCTCACTCCACCCTCCTCTGGTGTCCATCCCCCCCCCCCACACACACACACACCTGCTGCTCCTGCTCAACGCCCATGTAATACACAAAGCCATTAGGGTCCCTGAGCAGCACTGATCCAGCAACCTGGGCATCTAGCTTCACCTCACTCCACCCTCCTCTGGTGTCCATCACCCACACCATACCGCGCCCCCCCCACACACACCTGCTGTTCCTGCTCAACGCCCATGTAATATACGAAGCAGTCAGGGTCCCTGAGCAGCACTGAGCCGGCAACCTGGGCATCTAGCTTCACCTCACTCCACCCTCCACTGGTGTCCCCCCCCCCCCCCCCCCCATGCTGTTCCTGCTCAACGCCCATATACGACACGAAACCCTCAGTGTTCCTCAGCAGTACTGAGCCGGCAACCTGGGCATGTAGCTTCACCTCACTCCACCCTCCACTGGTGTCCATCACCCACACCACACCGCGCCCCCCCCACACACACCTGTTGTTCCTGCTCAACGCCCATGTAATACACGAAACCATCAGGGTCCCTCAGCAGCACTGATCCGGGAACCTGGGCATCTAGCTTCACCTCACTCCACCCGCCATTGTTATCCATCACCCACACCACGCCATCAAGGTCTCGGAGAAAGCGCGCCTCCCTTCGCAAGGCCACTGAGAGCCGGGGCGAGGGTAAGGATCAGGGTAATATATTTTTCCATTTTGGGCTACGGGTATTTGGCCCCAGTGCCCCAGTTGTGGGGGTGGTAGTGGGGAGTGGGTTGGTGGATGAGAAGAGGGTGGTGATCAGGGTACTACATTTTTCCATTTTGGGCTACGGGTATTTGGCCCCAGTGCCCCCGTTGTGGGGGTGGTAGTGGGGAGTGGGTTGGTGGATGAGAAGAGGGTGGTGATCAGGGTACTACATTTTTCCATTTTGGGCCTAGCCGGGGGTGGCTCCGCCAAAAAGCAAGCTCGAGCTTGGCTACAGTACTAGTCTACTTCTGAGTAGGGACCGGCATGTTACTTATTACCCACACCATCAAGGTCTCTAAGAGAGGGCGCCTCCCTTTGCAAGGCCACTGCGAGTGGTTTGGTGGAATATGTGGTGTTGGTGGTGGGATACGTGGTGGTGGGGTATGTGGTGGTGGGGGTGGTGGAAATGGATGCAAGGGCTCTCTATAATGACACCTGAATGTTGGTCATGGTAGTGGTGGTGGTGGTGGTGTATGTGGTGGTGGTGGGGTGGGGGGGTCTTGGCAAGGCCACTGCGAGTGGGGGGGTGGATGAGTATAGGGTGAGGATTAGGGTACTATATTTTTCCATTTTGGACTCAGGTATTTGGCCCCAGTGCCCCAGTTGTGGGGGTGGTAGTGGGGAGTGGGTTGGTGGATGAGAAGAGGGTGGTGATCAGGGTACTACATTTTTCCATTTTGGGCTACGGGTATTTGGTCCCAGTGCCCTACTTGTGGGGGGTGGTAGTGGGGGGTGGGTTGGTGGATGAGAAGAGGGTGGTGATCAGGGTACTATATTGAGGGACCGGCATATCATATGATGTAGACCAAAGGCGAGTATGATATCATACAAACTGCATCACATGATATTGTATATAATGTGATCTTTAGCCTAGTCAGACTGCCCACATCATATGATATGCCCCTCCCTTTGCAAGGCCACTGAGAGCAGAGAAGAGGTGGTGATCAGGGTACTATATCTTTCCATTTTGAGCCCAGACCGGTGATCAGGGTACTATATATTTCCGTTTTACCCCGCCAGGTAGCTAATCAGTGAGTGAGTGATTGAGTGAATGGATGGATGTACACCTGAATGAATAAGCATCCGATCACTCACTCACTCACTCACCGATTGGCTACCTGGTGGGGGTAAGAACAGCAGCTCCTGGTGGTGTGGATGCTGATAAAAAGGTAATGATAACGCCTGGTGGGGCGTGGTGTTAAGGGAGCCCGTCGTACGCGGGTGGGAAGCGGTCTCCTACCTCAACTGGACAAGCTACCATCGCGGTAGACGACGACCTGCAACGCCAAGAGCGACCGAAGGGGGAGTCGATTCCCCGACTCTGCATTCCTTAGCGATCTGGTCTACCCTTAGACCATTGTAAATCACTGAAAGAGGCTTGGATGGTGTGGATGCTGAAGATTTATAGGACATCAGTATTATAACATTCATTGAGGGAATGGATGGCACCCTCAGCATCCACCCCATCAGGAGCCGCTGTTCTTACCCCCACCAGGCAGCCAATCAGTGAGTGAGTGAGTGAGTGGATGGTTGAGGGAATGGATGGATATTCGCCTGAAATAGTAATCATATATGAAAAGGAATGTGAACCTACTAATGCCCCGAGCATCCTCAGCATTCACCCCATCAGGAGCCGCTGTTCTTACCCCCACCAGGCAGCCAATCAGTGAGTGAGTGAGTGAGTGGGTGGTTGAGGGAATGAGTGAGTGAGTGAGTGAGTGAGTGTGTGAGTGAGTGAGTGAGTGAGTGGATGGTTGAATGAATGGATGGCTATACGCCTGAATTAATAAACACACATGATAAGGAATGTGAACTTAATGATGACCCGTGCACCCTCAGCATCGACACCATCGGGAGCTGCTGTTCTTACCCCCACCAGGTAGCCAATCAGCGAGTGAGTGAGTGAGTGAGTGAGTGATTGGATGGTTGAGTGAATGAGTGAGTGAGTGAGTGTGTGAGTGAGTGAGTGAGTGAGTGTGTGAGTGAGTGAGTGAGTGAGTGAGTGAGTGGATGGTTGAATGAATGGATGGCTATACGCCTGAATTAATAAACACACATGATAAGGAATGTGAACTTAATGATGTCCCGTGCACCCTCAGCATCCACTCCATCAGGAGCTGCTGTTCTTACCCCCACCAGGTAGCCAATCAGCGAGTGAGTGAGTGAGTGAGTGAGTGAGTGGATGGTTGAGGCAATGCATGGATATTCGCCTGAATTAGTAAACATATATGATAGGGAATGTGAACTTACTAATGTCCCGTGCATCCTCAGCATCGACACCATCAGGAGCTGCTGTTCTTACCCCCAGCAGGTAGCCAATCAGCGAGTGAGTGAGTAAGTGGATGGTTGAGGGAATGCATGGATTTTCGCCTGAATTAGTAAACATATATGATAGGGAATGTGAACTTACTAATGTCCCGTGCATCCTCAGCATCGACACCATCGGGAGCTGCTGTTCTAACCCCCACCAGTTACCCAATCAGTCTGTGAGTGGGTAAGTGGATGGTTGAGGGAATGGATGGATGTTCCCTTGAAATAGTAATCATATCTGATGAGGAATGTGAACTTACTTATGTCCCGTGCATCCTCAGCATCAACACCATCAGGAGCTGCTGTTCTTACCCCCACCAGGTAGCCAATTAGCGCCCCACCAGCCGCAGCTCCTAAAGCCTGAAGCACATTCCGTCGGCTCCCCAGTCCCTGAGGAGTGAAGGCTTGTGTGTTTACGTATGTGCATGTGCAGGTGTGTATGTGTACGTGTATGTGTGTGCATCCGTCGGCTCCCTAGTCCCTGAGGAGTGAAAGCTTGTGTGTTTACATACGTGCATGTGCCTGTGCAGGTGTGTATGTGTGTGTGTATGTGCGTGTGATTGGGTGTGTGTCTTTGTGTACGTGTGCGCATGTGTGTGATTGTGTGTTTACGAATGTGCATGTTTGTGTATGTGTGTGTGCGTGTATGTGATTGTGTGTATATCTTTGTGCATGTGCGTGCGTCCGTCGGCTTCCCAGTCCCTGAGGAGTGAAAGCTTGTGTGTTTACGTATGTGCATGTGCAGTTGTGTATGTGTGTTTGTGATTGGGTGTGTGTCTTAGAGTGATTGTGTGTGTATCTTTGTGTATGTGTGCGCATGTGTGTGATTGTGTGTTTACGTATGTGCATGACTGTGTGTATGTGTGTGTGCGTGTATGTGATTGTGTGTATATCTTTGTGTATGTGTGTGCGTCCGTCGGCTTCCCAGTCCCTGAGGAGTGAGAGCTTGTGTGTTTACGTATTTGCATCTGTGTGTGTATGTGTGTATTTCTTTGTGTATGTATGTGCATCCGTCGGCTCCCCAGTCCCTGAGGAGTGAAGGCTTGCATGTTTACTTATGTGCATGTTTGTGTGTATGTGTGTCTGTGTGCAAGTGTATTTGTGTCCATGCGTGCTTGTGTATTTACGTATGTGCATGTTTCTGTGTATGTGTGTACGTTTGTGTGCAGGTGTGTGTGCGTGTGCGTGTGTATCTTTGTGTATGTGTGTGATTGTGTGACTGTGTGTGTGCATGTGTTTGTGTTTGCATGTGCGATCAATATGTATTTGCTTCCATGTTGTGTGTGTATGTATGTGTGTGTACTGCTACTACTGCTACAACTATGTAGATTTTGGAAACTCTAATTACTTTTACTGCTACAACTAGAAGTATGCAGATTTTGGCACAGGAAATGCAGAATTTGAAGTGCCCTTGACCCTTGCAACCATGACACCTTACCAACACATGTTTGCATACCTGGTTACGAGGTGGTGGAGGTGGTGGAGGTGGGGGCGCGAAAGGAGGGGGAGGGGATGTTGATGCGGAGGAGTAGGGGTCAGGTTGGGCGGCTAGTGTTTTGATCAATCCTCTTGATTGTGAAGCCTTTCGGAAACTAGGGCGCGCAGGGGCGGAGGTGGAGCAGAAATTCGCGGCAAGCATGGTTGCTGTTGACCGATTGAGCTGTTCCTCGCTCTGGAAACTCACGATTAGCGCTGCCAGCCCGTCATGTGCTGGCGGGAGAGATGAGTACGTGGAGAGACGCCCAACCGACTCAACCGAACGCAGCTATGTCCAACACCCTGGTCCAGACGGTTCCACCGCGTCTGTAATCCGAATCGCGACGCAGAAGTTCAACAAGTTCAACCTACCTACTTTTCTACCTAGGACTTTGACCCCACCCAGACAAGCATCCCCCCACCCCACCCATCATGGCGAAGAGCCTCACCTGCAAGGACTGCAGCAAGCTTCTGGCTAGTGTGAAAGAAGCGCAGGATCATGCCGAGGTTTCGGGGCATTCTAATTTCGAGGAAACCACGGAAGCAATCAAGGTGGGCCTGCTCACTCCTTTCACACGCATGAAAGGACGGAAGGAAGAAATAATGCCCGAACGATAGGAACAGGGCACATGCCAGGGTTGCTGTGTTCTTGTCCAGGCCAGTTCAGGGGTGACTGATGCTTGGTCGTTCTGTCTTCAGATCTAAAACTTTGATTAATTGCATGGTCTTTTGGACTGCAAGCTGATCAACGTCTTCAGGCATGGGTAGTATAAGCACCACTACACCACACTCCTGAGTACAGACGACAGCCTCGTGTGTGTTGACAGATCATTTGCATGCCCAGGAGCAATCAGATCCGAGGGACACGTATGAAGGCAAGGAAGGAAGGGCTGAAATTAGATACTCAGATAACATAATCAGATCGACAAACAGGCTTTCAACACACAAATGTGTGTTTTTACAGAATGACACAGAGCCTCTAACTAATGGGTGTTTCTACAGAACAACACACAGCCTCTGACCACCCACATTTGCATTTTACAGATCGGCACACAGCCTCAAACCATCCACATGTGTGTTTATACAGATTGACACACAGCCTCTCACCACCCACATGCCTCTTTCTACAGATTGACACACAGCCTCTCACCACCCACGTTTGTATTTGTACAGATCACCACCCACGTTTGTATTTGTACAGATCACCACCCACGTTTGTATTTGTACAGATCACCACCCACGTTTGTATTTGTACAGATCACCACCCACGTTTGTATTTGTACAGATCAACACACAGCCTCTAACCACCTACATGTGTGTTTCGACAGAACAACACACAGCCACTTACCACCCACATTTGTATTTTTGAAGATCAACGCACAGCCACTTACCATCCACATGTGTGTGTTTTACAGAGCAACACACACCCTCCAACCACCCACATGTGTGTGTTTTACAGAGCAACACACACCCTCCAACCACCCACATGTGTGTGTTTTACAGAGCAACACACACCCTCCAACCACCTACATGTGTGTGTTTTACAGAGCAACACACACCCTCCAACCACCCCATGTGTGTGTTTACAGAGCAACACACCCCACCACCCACATGTGTGTGTTTTACAGAGCAACACACACCCTCCAACCACCCACATGTGTGTGTTTTACAGAGCAACACACACCCTCCAACCACCCACATGTGTGTGTTTTACAGAGCAACACACACCCTCCAACCACCCACATGTGTGTGTTTTACAGAGCAACACACACCCTCCAACCACCCACATGTGTGTGTTTTACAGAGCAACACACACCCTCCAACCACCCACATGTGTGTGTTTTACAGAGCAACACACACCCTCCAACCACCCACATGTGTGTGTTTTACAGAGCAACACACACCCTCCAACCACCCACATGTGTGTGTTTTACAGAGCAACACACACCCTCCAACCACCCACATGTGTGTGTTTTACAGAGCAACACACACCCTCCAACCACCCACATGTGAGTGTTCACTCCAACCATGCTCGTACACCCAATACGCGTGTGTTAACATCAAACAGTGCACCTCATGTGTCTATGTATCCGCTCACGCTCACGTACTCAAACAGAATCTTACCGCCAACATCAACATGTTCTGTCTTGTAGTTCGACACAGCCTCCAACCACCCAAATGTTTGTGTTGTACTTGTCAAAAAGACTCTCTGTGTTACTTGTCAAACATGCTCCTACAACCAAAACGCGTATTTTAAGTTCTTGTCAAACAGTGCACCTCATGTGTTATGGAACCCGCTCACGCTCATCACCACCAGCACCACCAACACCAGCATCACCCACCGCCAACCACTATGTTGTTTATTTTCAGATCGTGGTGTGTACCTCGTGTGTTTATGAATTATGAATCCGCTCACGCTCATCGCCACCACCACCAACCAACGCAACCAACCAACGCCAACCAACACCAACCACCAACACCAACCACCAACACCGACCACCAACACCAACGAACACCACCAACCAACACCAACCAACGCCACCAACCACCTCCGACCACCACCAACCACCACCACCACCAACGAACACCACCAGCCAACACCAACCAACGCCACCAACGAATCCCCGAAAACAACAACAAAAACCAAAAAAGAAAACAACCACAAGCCACAAACACACAACAAGACAACCAACGAAATCCGACAAACACAAACCACAACCACCAAAAACGAAACACCACCAACCACACAACAACCAACGGCAACCCAACCACCTCTCGACCACACCAAACCACCACCACCACCAACGAACACCACCAACCAACACCAACCAACGCCACCAACCACCTCCGACCACCACCAACCACCACCACCACCACCATTTTGTTTATTTTCAGATCGTGATGTGCACCTCATGCGTCAAGCCCTGCAGGACAGAAGCTGAGCAGCAGGGGCAACACTAGCATCAACCACTGCCAACCACCATCACCACCACCCACAACCACCAACAACCACCACCAACACTAACCACTACCAACACTAACCACCACCATTTTCTCTTCAAATCCTGATGTGCACCTCATGTGTTAATGAATCCGTTCACGCTCAAATCCACCACCAACAACCAACACCACCAACCAAGTCCAACCAACACCACCAACCAACACAATCAACCAAAACCAACCATCACTAACCACCACCACCGTGTTTTTCTTTTCAGATCGTGATGTGCACCTCATGTGTTAATGAAACTGCTCACGCCCATCTCCACCACCGCCAACCAACACTACCACCACCAACCATCACTAACCACCACCACTGTGTTGTTCTTTCCAGATCGTGATGTGCACCTCGTGCGGCAAGCCCTGCAGGACAGAAGCTGAGCAGCAGCTGCACAGCAGGGCCAATCCAGGCCACGACACTTTTGTGGAGAAGGTAAGCAGGAGGAGTAGGGTGTACAGTTGAGACATTTACCAAATATTTTTAGATGGTCCAAAGCAGGGGGGGGGGGGGGCAACTTCTAACCAGAATGACCCCATCGTCCAACTTTGTAGATATCACAGAGAGGATGAAGAATCCGGTTTTATTTCTTGATTTGGCCCTGTAGAAAAAAAGAAACGGTCCTCCTGAGTTTGGGGCCGCAGGGGGGGGGGGGAGGGGGGGAGGCAAGGAAAAAATCTGTCATTTTCAAAAAATTAGGTACTTTCCAGACACTTTTTTCTAGCCCTCAGAATGACATGGGGGTGGAACTAGGGTGTTCGTCTTCTAAATGCCAGTAAAAAATGCTATTAGGGGAGAGACTCACCACATATTTTGCCCAGGGCACATGGGGGGGGGGGGGGGGGGGGTCCAGGGTCTCTCTCTCTCTCTCTCTCTCTCTCTCTCCACACACAACGCCCTAACCAACACTTGTACATCGACATACAGAGCGAGACCTCATTCTTTTTTTCCCTCCCCGTCACTGTGCGTCTGTTTTCGTTCTGGTGACTAGTGCTAGTTGATTTTATTCAATGGACCCACAATCAAAGGGCAGTACCTGTGATAAGTGCGGCAAACAATTGCTTAGCGGCGACCACGGAAACTTGGAGCGCCTTCAGAATTCTCTTGCGTGCTTGGCTGATTATTAAATGCCTGATTGAAGCTTGGATTGAAGGCTTGATTATTGAAGAATATTGAAGGTGGGCACATTAGGGGCCAACGGGCCCTGACCCACAATCCCCACCAAACAATGTAACATTGATGATGACGATTTTCTATGTTTCAAACATTCCCAATGGTCTCTAGATCAACCTCAATGGATAGGCCTTAAAAACCTTGTATAATGAGCCTAATTAGACACCATTACACTAAGTGGTGGCTGAGATAGTGACTGTGCAGTGGGTTCCGGAGCCGGGGGGGGGGGGGGGGGTCTGCGGAAGGGTGCCTCAGCACTTTTTTGGGATGGGGTCATTCACTTTGTTTTTGCCCCCCCCTTGGTCCCAAGTGTTGGTATGGTTAGATACCGTAATGACTGCAAAATTGAACTTTTTTTAAATTTCACGTTTTTATTCGGTAGCGACGCACCGTGGTCATCCGTCGAACCCAGGACTGTCGAATCGGCGGTATGGTTTCGCAAGGCCTCGCGCACCATGCGACCCGGGTTCCAAGCTGCGGAACCCCATTTTGGCCCCTTTGCGTCGCCCCCGGAGAAAAACTTGAAATTTAAAAACGTTAAATTTTGCAGTCAGCTCGGTATGGCTTAAACCAAACTGTAGCCATGAGGTCAGAAGTACAAAATAAGTTTCAATTAATTGAGAATTTGTTGGGTGAGCTGAGCCCCTTGGCTTCCACCCGGAGCAGGTACTTTGGCAAGATCTTCGGTTTACACATTTACCAAACATTTTTAGATGGTCCCAAGAGATGGTATATGGTTAGATATGGCTTAAACCAAACTGTAGCCAAGAGGACAGGGGTAGTAATGGGTGAGCCCCTTGTTTGAGATGAGCCTTTTGTTAGGACGAGCCCAACTAGTGGGTTTAGTCGTTGCTGTTATTCTCTGCTACATCACAATGCTCAATACGTTGTTGGTTCCTAGGACCGTTTTCTGTTGGTTTTCTGTTGGTTCCTAGGACCGTTTTCTGTTGGTTCCTAGGACCGTTCTCTGCTACATCACAATGCTCAATACGTTGTTGGTTCCTAGGACCTAGATTGGGATAAGGTAGGATGGGTCTAATCCAGGCCACGACACTTTTGTGGATAAGGTAGGCAGGAGGAGTGGGGTGTAGCTTGTGATAAGGCAGGATGGATGTAATCCAGGCCACGACACTTTTGTGGATAAGGTAGGCAGGAGGAGTGGGGTGTAGCTTGTGATAAGGTAGGATGGATCTAATCCAGGCCACGACACTTTTGTGGATAAGGATGGCAGGAGGAGTGGGGTGTAGCTTGTGATAAGGTAGGATGGATCTAATCCAGGCCACGACACTTTTGTGGATAAGGATGGCAGGAGGAGTGGGGTGTAGCTTGTGATAAGGTAGGATGGATCTAATCCAGGCCACGACACTTTTGTGGATAAGGATGGCAGGAGGAGTGGGGTGTAGCTTGTGATATAGTAGGGTGGATCTAATCTAGGCCACGACACTTTTGTCGATAAGGATGGCAGGAGGAGTGGGGTGTAGCTTGTGATAAGGTAGGATGGATCTAATCTAGGCCACGACACATTGGTGGATCAGGATGGCAGGAGGAGAGGGGTGTAGCTTGTGATAAGATAGAATGGGTCTTATCCAGGCCACGACACATTGGTGGATAAGTTAGTCAGGGAGAGTGGGGTTAGCTAATGGTTTGGGTAGGATGGTTTGCTTTGCTCAATCAGCCTTTAGGCCGCCATCCACCGACCTGCCCCTACACTGAGGCCTTTAGGTATCAATTTGAATTCTTGTCAAAGCCAAGTGACAACCAAAGAAAGAGAATAAAAAAAACAAAAAAACAATAAAAAAAAAAAAAAGAAAAACAAAAAGAAAAAAGAAAAAAAAACAAAAAACTAAAAAAAAAAAAAAAGAAAAAAAAACAAAAAAAAATAAAAAAAACAAAACTAAAAAAAGCAAAAAAAAAAGAAAAAAAACAAAAAAAACAAACAAAAATACAAAAAAAAAAAAAAGAAAAAAAAATAAAAAAAAAAAAACGAGAAAAAACAAAAAAAAAAAAATCAAATAAAAAAAAAAAAAAAAAAAAAAGAAAAAATAAAATAACAAACATATCGAAAAAAAAATAACACACAAAAAGTAAGACAAAACAAAATCAAAAACAGAAAAAACAATTCAAAATAAAAAAACAAAAAAAAACAACAAAAACAACAACAAACAAACAAACAAAAAATAAACCAACAAAAAAATACCAAAATCAAAACAATAACAACAAACACAACCAAAACAAAAACCACAAAACGAAAAAACCAACCCAACACCCCCACCAACAACAAAACCAAAACAACAACCTCACCACACCGCCACACCAAAACACCACCCAACAAACCACCAAAAAACCCAAACAAAAAAAAACGAAAAAAAAAAAGAAAAAAAACAACAGAAAAAAAAAACAAAAAAGAAAAAAAAGCAAACAAAACAAATAAAACCAAAAAAGCACAACCAAAAAAAAAAAAAACAAACAAACACCACACAAAAACAAACCAAGACAACAAATACAACCCGACCGTCCCCCACCCTACCCCCCACCCCCCCCCCCCACCCACCCCCCCACCCCCCCCCCCTCCCCCACCATCCTCACCACCACACACAGACACACACACGCACGCACGCACACATCCAGCCCCCACCCACCCCACCTAATTGCCCTTATAGACAGATGAGGCCGCCGTCCTTGAAACTGAGGAGCAAATGAAAGCTGCATGTGCTGAGGCTATGGACGTTGATTTTACCAAGGATGGCAATTCTACCCAAATCACCTCCCCCCCCCCCCCCCACCCCACCTTATTGCCATTATAGACAGATGAGGCTACCTTCCTTGAAACCGAGGAGCAAATGAAAGCTGCACGTGCTGAGGCCATGGACGTTGATTTTACCAAGGATGGCAGTTTGATCCAAATCACCCCCCCCACCCCACCCATCCAGCCCCCACCCCCTCACCCCACCTCCTTGCCATTATAGAAAGATGAGGCTACCTTCCTTGAAACTGAGGAGCAAATGAAAGCTGCACGTGCTGAGACTATGGACGTTGATTTTACCAAGGATGGCAGTTTTACCAAAATCACCTCCCCCCACCCCACCCATCCAGCCCGCACCCCCTCACCCCCACCTAATTGCCCTTATAGACAGATGAGGCCGCCGTCCTTGAAACCGAGGAGCAAATGAAAGCTGCACGTGCTGAGGCTATGGACGTTGATTTTACCAAGGATGGCAGTTTGACCAAAATCACCACCCCACCCCACTCATACAGCCCATACAGCCCCCACCCCCCACCCCACCTGATTGCCCTTAAAACCGATGAGGCCGCCGTCCTTGAAATCGAGAAGCAAATGAAAGCTGCACGTGCTGAGGCCATGGACATTGATTTTACCAAGGATCACACTTTGATCAAAATCACCACCCCACCCCACCCATCCAGCCCATCCAGCCCATCCAGCCCCCACCCCTCCACCCCCCCTGATTGCCCTTAAAACCGATGAGGCTGCTGTCCTTGAAACCGAGAAGCAAATGAAAGCTGCACAAGCTGATGCCATGGACGTTAATTTTACCAAGGATGACAGTTTGACAAAAATCACCTCCGCCACCACACCCATCCAGCCCCCGCCCCCCCCACCTCCCCCCACCTCATTGCCCTGATAGACAGATGAGGCTGCCGTCCTTGAAACCGAGAAGCAAATGAAAGTTGCACGTGCTGATGCCATGGACGTTGATTTTACCAAGGATGGCAGTTTGACCAGAATCACCTCCCCCACCCCACCCATCCAGACCATCCAGCCCCCACCCCCCACCCTACCTAATTGCCCTTTTAGACAGATGAGGCTGCCGTCCTTGAAACCGAGAAGCAAATGAAAGCGGCGCGAGCTGAGGCCATGGGCGTTGATTTTACCAAGGATGGCTGTTTGACAAAATAAACTTCCCCCCCCCCCATCCACCCACCCACCCACCCATCCAGCCCCCTCCCCCCCCCCACACACAAACCTCATTGCCCTTAAAGACAGATGAGGCTGCCGTCCTTGAAACCGAGAAGCAAATGAAAGCTGCACGTGCTGAGGCCATGGACATTGATCTGACCGAGGATGGCAAGGAGGGTGGAAGCACTGAAGAATTGAGAGATGGTAGGGTCCGTCAACCTACTGGCTTACCGAGAAGCTGTGGACGCGAATCCTAAGCCCCGCGCCGGAGCGCCGGGTAGGACTCTACACCGAACGGTGCAGCTCGGCATGCCTACATAGATGCAGATAGGAGATGCGCACGAAGGAGAATGGATGATAGACGGACATGGGCATTCCTGCTCGTCGGGCCACTCGGGCCCTGCACGTGGATGGGGCACCGCGAGGGGGAAGGGGGTGAGGGGGGCGGGGCGCCGGGTCCCGGCGGAGGGGTGAGGGGGGCAGGGGGGGCGGACGCCCTGGTGGCGGGCGGGGACCCCGC
>JACBWV010000610.1:84967076-85020886 GCA_013435795.1 Chlamydomonas sp. ICE-L
CATGCAGGAAGGATCAGGTGCCTAGTGATTTGATGAGACCAGTGGGGGTGAGACCCAACATGCAGTCCACATGCATGGTGCCTAAGTGTGATGAGACCTAATCCCATGCAGGCACATGCATGGGCATGGTGAGACCGGGTGAGACCCCCATGCAGCAAGATGGTGCGAGGAGACCCTACCCATGTAGGCCCCATGTGCGGTGAGCGGGGAGTTGAGACCACCTACCCATGCAGGACATGCATGGTGCCTAAGTGAGTGAGACCCTACCCATGCAGGCAAAATGCATGGTGCCTAGGTGAGACCGTGGGGTGAGAAGACCATACCATGGGCACATGCATGGACTGCCTAAGGTGAGACCCTACCCATGCAAGGCACATGCATGGGCCTAAGGTGAGACCTATACCCATGCAGGCACATGCATGGTGCCTAGGTGAGACCCTACCATGGCAGGCACAGCTGTTGCCTAAGGTGAGAACCTACCCATGCAGGCACATGCATGGTGCCTAAGGTGAGACCCTACCCATGCAGGCACATGCATGGTGCCTAGGTGAGACCCTACCCATGCAGGCACATGCATGGTGCCTAAGGTGAGACCCTACCCATGCAGGCACATGCATGGTGCCTAGGTGAGACCCTACCCATGCAGGCACATGCATGGTGCCTAAGGTGAGACCCTACCATTGGACAGGCACATGGCATGGGCCTAGGTAGACCCTACCCATGCAGGAACATGCATGGTGCCATAAGGTGAGACCCTACCCATGCAGGCACATGCATGGTGCCATAGGTGAGAACCTACCATGCAGGCACATGCATGGTCTAGGTGAGACGGGGGTGAGACCCTACCCATGCAGGCACATGCATGGTGCCTAAGGTGAGACCCTACCCATTCAGGCACATGTATGGTGCCTCAGGTGAGACCGTGGTGAGAGCCTACCCATGCAGTCACATCCTGTGCCGAAGGGAGACCCTCACCCATGCAGGCACATCATGGTGCCTAGTGAGAACCGGGGGTGAGACCCTACCCATGCAGGCACATGCATGGTGCCTAGTGAGACCCTACCCATGCAGGCACATGCATGGTGCCTAGGTGAGACCGGGGGTGAGACCCTACCCATGCAGGCACATGCATGGTGCCTAAGGTGAGACCCTACCCATGCAGGCACATGCATGGTGCCTAGGTGAGACCCTACCCATGCAGGCACATGCATGGTGCCTAGGTGAGACCCTACCCATGCAGGCACATGCATGGTGCCTAAGGTGAGACCCTACCCATGCAGGCACATGCATGGTGCCTAAGGTGAGACCCTACCCATGCAGGCACATGCATGGTGCCTAGGTGAGACCCTACCCATGCAGGCACATGCATGGTGCCTAAGGTGAGACCCTACCCATGCAGGCACATGCATGGTGCCTAGGTGAGACCCTACCCATGCCCAGGCACATGCATGGTCCTAAGGTGAGACCCTACTACCATCCGTAACACATGCATTGTGCCTATGTAACCCCCTACCCCTTCAAGGCACAGGCATGGTGCCTAAGGTGTACCCTACCATGCAGCCATGCATGGTGCCCTATGTGGGACCCTAAACCCATTGCAGCCCTGCAGGTGCCTAGGTGAGACCGGGGGTGAGACCCTACCCATGCAGGCACATGCATGGTGCCTAAGGTGAGACCCTACCCATTCAGGCACATGTATGGTGCCTAGGTGAGACCGGGGGTGAGACCCTACCCATGCAGGCACATGCTGTTTCCTAAGGTGATACCTACCCATGCAGCACATGCATGGTCCTAGGTGAACCAGAAATGACCCTACCCATGCATGCTCATGCATGGTGCCTAGGTGAACCCGTACCCTGCAGGCACAGCATGGTGCCTAATGTTAGACCCACCCATCAGGCACAGGCATTGGTGCCTAGGGGAGACCCTAGCCCATCCAGGCCACCTGCATGGTTCCTCGGTGAGGAACCCTACCCCAGGCAGTCACATGCATGGTGCTATGTGAGAACCGCTACCCATGCAGGCACATGCATGGTGCCTAAGGTTAGACCCTACCCATGCAGGCACATGCATGGTGCCTAAGGTGGACCCTGACCCGCAGGCCTGCATGGTGCCTGGTGAGACCCGACCATACGGCACATGCATGGTGCCTAAGGAGACCCCTAACATGCAGGCACATGCATGTGCCTAGGTGAGAGACCCTGACCCATGCAGGCACATGCATGGTTACTAAGGTGAGACCCTACCCCCTGCGGCCACATGCCATTTGCCTAGGTGAGACCCTACCCTGCATTCACATGCATGGTGCCTCAGTGAGACCCTACCCTGCAGGCCAATGCTGGTGCCTAAGGTGAGACCTCTAAACCCATTCAGGCACATGCATGGTGCCTAGGTGAGACCCTACCCATGCAGGCACATGCATGGTGCCTAAGGTGAGACCCTACCCATGCAGGCACATGCATGGTGCCTAGGTGAGACCGGGGGTGAGACCCTACCCATGCAGGCACATGCATGGTGCCTAGGTTGAGACCCCACCCATGCAGGCACATGCATGGTGCCTAGGTGAGACCAGGGGTGAGACCCTACCCATGCAGTCACATGCATGGTGCCTAAGGTGAGACCCTACCCATGCAGGCACATGCATGGTGCCTAGGTGAGACCGGGGGTGAGACCCTACCCATGCAGGCACATGCATGGTGCCTAAGGTGAGACCCTACCCATGCAGGCACATGCATGGTGCCTAGGTGAGACCGGGGGTGAGACCCTACCCATGCAGGCACATGCATGGTGCCTAGGTGAGACCCTACCATGCAGGCAACCTGCATGTGTGCCTAGTGAAGACCCTACCCATGCAGGCAACATGCATTGTCCCTAGGTGAACCCTACCCCTTGCAGCACTGCATGTTGCCTCTGTGATCCCTACCGATCAGGCACATGCATGGTGCCTAAGGTGAGACCCTACCCATGCAGGCACATGCATGGTGCCTAGGTTGAGACCCTACCCATGCAGGCACATGCATGTGCCTAGGTGAGACCCTACCCATGCAGGCACATGCATGGTGCCTAAGGTGAGACCCTACCCATGCAGGCACATGCATGGTGCCTAAGGTGAGACCCTACCCATGCAGGCACATGCATGGTGCCTAGGTGAGACCGGGGGTGAGACCCTACCCATGCAGGCACATGCATGGTGCCTAAGGTGAGACCCTACCCATGCAGGCACATGCATGGTGCCTAGGTGAGACCGGGGGTGAGACCCTACCCTGCAGTCACAGCATGTTGCCTAAGGTGAGACCTACCCATGCATGCACAGCATGGTGCCTAGGTGAGACCGGGGGTGAGACCCTACCCGCATGCACATGCATGGTGTCCTAGGTGAGACCCCTACCCATGCAATGCATGCATGGTGCCTAGGTAGACCGGGGTGAGAAACCCTCCCATCAGGCACATGCATGGTGCCTAAGGTGAGACCCTACCCATGCAGGCACATGCATGGTGCCTAGGTGAGACCCTACCCATGCAGGCACATGCATGGTGCCTAGGTGAGACCCTACCCATGCAGGCGACATGCATGTTGCCTAAGGTGAGACCCTACCCATGCAGGCACATGCATGGTGCCTAAGGTGAGACCCTACCCATGCAGGCACATGCATGGTGCCTAGGTGAGACCCTACCCATGCAGGCACATGCATGGTGCCTAAGGTGAGACCCTACCCATGCAGGCACATGCATGGTGCCTAGGTGAGACCCTACCCATGCAGGCACATGCATGGTGCCTAAGGTGAGACCCTACCCATGCAGGCACATGCATGGTTGCCTAGTGATACCCTACCCATGCCGGCACATGCATGGTGGCCTAGTGAGACCGGGTGGATACCCTTACCCATCAGGCCCATGCATGTGCCTAAGTAAGACCCTAAACCCATTCAGCACATGTATGGTGCCTAGGTGAGACCGGGGTGAGACCCTACCCATGCAGGCACATGCATGGTGCCTAAGGTGAGACCCTACCCATGCAGGCACATGCATGGTGCCTAGGTGAGACCGGGGGTGAGACCCTACCCATGCAGGCACATGCATGGTGCCTAAGTGAGAGCCCTCCCATTCATGCACATCATGGTGCCTAAGTGGAGAACCCTACCCATGCAGGCCTGCATGGTGCCTAGTGAACCCTCCCATTGCAGGCACATGCATGGTGCCTAAGGTTGAGTACCTAGCCTACCCATGCATGCACCGCCATGGTTCATAGGTGAACCCTACCCATGCAGGCACATGCATGGTGCCTAAGGTGAGACCCTACCCATGCAGGCACATGCATGGTGCCTAAGGTGAGACCCTACCCATGCAGGCACATGCATGGTGCCTAGGTGAGACCCTACCCATACAGGCACATGCATGGTGCCTAAGGTGAGACCCTACCCATGCAGGCACATTCTGTGCTAGGTGAGACCCTAACCCCTAACTCCTGCATGCACATCTGGGTTTCCTAGGTGAGACCCTACCCATGCAGGCACATGCATGGTGCCTAAGGTGAGACCCTACCCATGCAGGCACATGCATGGTGCCTAAGGTGAGACCCTACCCATGCAGGCACATGCATGGTGCCTAAGGTGAGACCCTACCCATGCAGGCCTAAGGTGAGACCCTACCCATGCAGGCACATGCATGGTGTGTGCGGGGTGTGGGGTGTGAGGTGTTTGGTTTGAGTACACATGATTGCACATGCTTGGTGTGTGGGGGGTGTGAGGTGTTTGGTGTGGTGAAAATGATTGCACATGCCTGCACATTGGTGAACTATGATCCATTCATGGTGCTGAAGGTGATACCATACACATGCATGGTGTGTGCGGTGTGTGGGGTGTTGGTACACATGATGGCACATGCATGCACTCTGGTGAAGTATGACCCATGCATGGTGCCTAAGGTTAGACCCTACACATGCAAGCAAATGTACAAACACATGCAAGACCCTACACATGCAAGCAAATGTACAAACGTGCTCATACTCACTCATACACATGCACTCATACCCTATGTGTGAATGGATAACAGGAGAACCCGACGCAGCCAATTGCCAAAGCTGAGTGCTGAGGTGGCACAATCTCGTACTCATGCTTATACTCACACTCACACTCACACTCACACTCATATCCTCACTTGCTCTGTCATACTCAATACTCGTACCCACACTCTACACTTACTCCTACTCACACTTGCTCACACATGTTTCTACCTACTTCCACACACCTACGCAAACATACCCATGCCCATGTTCGCCTACACATGCTTGCAGTGTGATCATACTCATATACCCATACCTATACTCACTTTCACACTTGCACTCATACCCCTACGTGTGAATGGAGAACAGGAGGACCCATCTCAGCCAAACTGCCAAAGCTGAGTGCTGAGGTGGCACAATCTCCTACTCATGCTTATACTCACACTCACACTCATACCCTCACTTGCTCGCTCATACTCAATACTCATACTCACACTGTACTCAATACTCATACTCATACTCACACTGTACTCATATTCATACTCTCACTTGCTCACGCATGCTCCCACCTACTTCCACACGCCTACGCACACCTACACATGCTTGCACTATGATCATACTCATACTCATGCTCATTCACATACTCAATACTCATACTCATGCTCGCACTCATATCCATATCCAATACTCACACTCTACTCATAATCATACTCACACTTGCGCACGCATGCTTCTACCTACTTCCATACGCCTACGCACGCCTACACATGCCCACGTGTGCTTACACAGACTTCTACTATGATCATACTCATGCCCATACCCACACTCATACCCACACTCATACCCACACTCATACACACACTCATACCCACACTCATACCCACACTCATACCCACACTCATACCCACACTCATACCCACACTCATACTCATACTCATACTCAATACATGGGAATGAATAACAGGAAAGCCCAAGCTAAGTGCTGAGGAGGCACGTCTGAAGGCTGAGGCGCTCATGCTCATACCCACACTCACACTCGTACTCACACTCATACCCACACGTATACTCACACTCACTCTCACACCCACACTCACACTCATACCCACACTCATACATGCGAATTGATAACAGGGGGATCCGTCGAAGCCCAAGCTGAAGAGGCCACCTGAAGGCCGAGGCGCTCATGCTCATACTCACAATAAATCTCACTCTCCCACTCATACTCACACCCATGCTCATACCCACACTCACACTCATACTCATACATGCGCATGGATAACAGGAGGATCCAGCAAAGCCCAAGCTAAGTGCTGAAGAGGCCACCTGAAGGCCGAGGCGCTCATGCTCATACTCAAAATCACTCTCACACCCATGCTCATACTCATTCTTACTCTCACACTCATACTCATTCTTACTCATGCTCATTCTTACCCATGCTTACTCTCACACTCACACACTCATGCTCATTCTTACTCATGCTTACTCTCACACTCATTCTTACTCATTCTTACTCTCACACTCATACTCATTCTTACTCATGCTCTTACTCTTACTCATGCTCATACTCACACTCTCACCCATACTTATTCTTACTCTCACACTCATACTCACACCTATGCTCACACGCATACTCACACTCATACATGCGCATGGATAACAGGAGGATCCGGCAAAGCCCAAGCTAAGTGCTGAGGAGGCACGTCTGAAGGCTGAGGCGCTCATGCGCAAGGCCAAGATCAAGAGGGAGAAGGAGGAGAAGGCGGATGAGGTGAGGAGCTGTGTTATAGAAAATGAAATTTGTAAATATAGTACGCCATGCCACAGGCGTAAGATTGAGGGAACCCTCCCGTTTGCATGCATGTGTACATACTGGAGAATAGCTACCATGGGTTTATTTGGTTTCGTAGACCCTCTGCGCCTGAGCTTGGACCGCGCTACAGCACAGAGGGAAGTTCTCCACCTCTTCCAAGGCGGCAAATCTGAGATTTTTGAGCCTGTCCAGGGCTCGAACCTCAGACCCGTCTGATCGTTGACTGGGTAATACTATACCACACAGCCCAGAGCTTGAAACTTGACAGGGGCCGTGTCATAAATAAATAAATGTTACGCCACATTACGTTGGCTCGCACTCACACTCATACCCATGCTCATACCCATACACACACTCACACTCATACATGCAAATTGCAGCGCCGTCGTGAGATGGCTCGCATTTAATCAGGGAAGGAACTCCAGATTGCCAAGACTTATACTCGCTTCAATGCCCATACCCACACTCGTGCTCACACACGTACTCACACTCAAACTCATACTCATACTCAAACTCATACATGCAAATCGCAGCGCCGCCGTGAGATGGCTCGCATCCAATCAGGGAAGGAACTCCAGATTGCCAAGAAGAAGGAGGACGAAGGTGGCATGAAGAAAATGATGGATGTGAGTGAATGCGCATGAAAACAAATGTGAAGAAATGGTAGAAGTAAATAATGGATCATTAATATCCAGATTGCCAAGAAGAAGGAGGACGAAACTGGCCTGAAGAAAATGATGGACGCAAGTGAATGCCTGTGAAGAAAATGTATGCGGGTGGTATGAAGGAAATAAATAGATGTGAAGAAAATAAATAGATGTGAAGAAAATAAATAGATGTGAAGAAAATAAATAGATGTGAAGAAAATAAATAGATGTGAAGAAAATAAGTACATGTGATGAAAATGGTATAAGTAAATAAAAATGGTATATGTAAATAAAAATGGTACAAGTAAATAAATATTATGTACGTAGGGTTGAGCTGACATATAAACGTATTGAAATTGAAATTGTTACATCCGTGTAATACAGTTACTCACAGGACGTGATGTTAAGGACACCACAGTGTAAGATATAACCGTATAATATACGTTTATACGTATAAATACGCCGTACATTTTGTCTAGAATAGGCCTTATATTCGTCGTATCAATACGTATATTCTGTACTTCAGATGCATCCCGGCACTTCACTTTCTTGTTTTTCATTCAATTCTTGATTTACATAGCTCATTGGAAAGCTATTGACTTTCTTTATCACAACATGCAAGCAAATTAACTTTTCACTTGCATCATTTTGTATACATTTGGCCTAAAGTTTGATTTAGATAGCCGGGATGGCACACATATCAGAGCGCCACCTAGCCCTCCATTGCACAAGCTGTGCTCCTACGTGGGCTTGAAGGATTGACGTTGCAAGCCTAGTGCAATTTGAACATGGACAATATTGCAGTACAGTTATGTACTTATTAAACGCGTATATTGTTATACAATATACCAACTGGCATTTAATGACTCCCTTAGATTAGCAACGCGGCAGTACCTTTAAACCCATGTGAAGGTATTTTCTCCAGAAGTGCAAAAACAATTACTTACATTTTTATACGTTTGTTCGGCTTATGCAAATAAAAATATACGTTTTTTTCCCAACCCTAGATATACATAAATATAAATAGATGTACATAAATATGAAGAAAATGATGTACGTACACAAATGCGAAGAAAATAAATTTTAAATTTTAAATTTTAAACATGATATATGACTATATGAGATGAGTTAATAAACATAATATACGTCTGTATCCGTACATTCATATGAAGAAATGCTATTATGTACATATGAGTAAATAAAATAAATATGATACATGAGATATGAGATAAGTAAATAAATATGATACATGAGATATGAGATAAGTACATAAATATGATATATGAAATATGAGATAAGCAAATAAATATGATATACTTCTGTAAACCGGTACGTACATAAATATGAAGAAAATGCTATATACATGTAGAAAATAAATATACCGTTTGTATGATATTATATGATATCATGTGATCATATGATATAATATGATGCAGGCAGTCTGTCTAGGCCAAAGTTACCATTTATATACAATATATATCGTATGATGCAATTTGTATGATATCATATGATATCATACCCGCCTTTGGTCAACATCATATGATATGCAGGTCCACACGCACACACACACCACGCACTACACAAACACACACACCCCAAAACATACAGACCCACACACCACACAAACACACACACATACCCGCCTTGGTCAATATCATATGATATGCTACTGTGGATCAAGACCTCAGTGGCTCTACGTCTCAGTTCCCCCAACTACGTTAAGAGATCCTGCAGCCTCCCACTACCATCCTCACCTCCACGTTTGCCCCCCCCCCCCCCCCCCCCCCCCACACACACACACACACACACACTCACACTCTCCCCCCTACACACACACACACTCACACACACTCCACACACACACACTCCCAAATCATATGATATGCCGGTCTCTAGCCACAAGGGACTTGGAAGAGAATCAAGTAACTTGGAGAACATCAAAATAAATACATAATTAAATCCCTCTTGCTTCTGCTGGAGAACATCAAAATAAATAAATAATGTAATCCTCTTGCTTCTGCTGTCAGGCCCGGAGAAGAGAGAAGGAGGAGGAGCTGCGTGCTCGAGAGAAGATTAAAGCTAGGCTGGGTGAGTGATGGCGTTTGAACAAATAAAATATTTTTTAATAAATAGAACGCCTTTTACGAGGCGCTAGGTTGGTTGGGGCCAGCCGTTTGCTTTTACTGAAGCCAACCGGCGACCTAACGTTTATTATTTATTAATTTGATGTTTATTGTCGTATCATTTCCGCTTGCTGCTGCTGCTGCTGCTGCTGCTGCTGCTACTGTCAGACCTTTTGAACAGGTATGGAGGAGGAGCTGCGTGCCCTAGAGAAGATTAAAGCTACGCTGGGTGAGTGCTGGCGTTTAAATTAATAAATAGTACGCCTTATTATGAGGCGTGGGGTCGGGGGGGCCAGCCCGTTTGCTGACACTGAAGCCAACCGGCGACCTAGCGTTTATTTTTTATTAATTTGATGTTTATTGTCATATATTTTCTTCTTGCTGCTGCTGCTGCTGCCGTCAGACCTTTTGAACTGGTAAGGAGGAGGAGCTGTGTGCCCGAGAGAAGATTAAAGCTAGGCTGGGTGAGTGAAGGCGTTTTTGGCGGAGCCCCCCCCCTTCTTGGCAGCGGTAGCCCCCAGACTCACCCCGTTGTCCGTCTGTTTGTTTGTTTGTCCGGCCGACCGCCCCCCAAGACAAAGCCTGACTGGGTGGGGGCTGGCGTTTAAATAGATAGATAGTACGCCTTATTATGAGGCGTGGGGTCGGGGGGGCCAGCCCGTTTGCTTTCAGTGAAGCCAACCAGCACGGACACTTCACAGCAAAAATCAAGCTTGGGTTCATTATGTATCATTTTGTTGTTTGTCGCAATATCGTTTTCTTCTTGCTGCTGCGGCTGCTGCTGCTGCTGCTGCTGCTGTAACTGCTGCGGCTGCTGCTGCTGCTGCTGCTGCTGCTGCTGTAACTGCTGCGGCTGCTGCTGCTGCTGCTGCTGTAACTGCTGCGGCTGCTGCTGCTGCTGCTGCTGCTACTGCTGCTGCTGTAACTGCTGCGGCTGCTGCTGCTGCTGTAACTGCTGCGGCTGCTGCTGCTGCTGCAACTGATGTTAGACCTTTTGAAAGGAGAAGGAAGAAGAGCTGCGTGCATGAGAGAAGATTGAAGCTAGGCTGGGTGACTGCTGGTGTTTATGCTTATTTTTAATGATAATACGTTATTTTTCTTCTTCTTGCTGCTGGTGCTGTTGCTGTTAGACCTTTTGAACGGAGAAGGAAGATGAGCAGGGTTCATGGGAGAAGATTGAAGCTAGGCTGGGTTAGCGCTGGTGTTTATGCTTGCTTTTAATTATAATACGTTATATTTTCTTATTCTTCTTCTTGCTGCTGCTGCTGCTGCTGATGCTGCTGCTGTTAAACCTTATTGTAAGGAGAAGGAAGATGAGCAGCGTGCATGGGAGAAGATCGAAGCTAGGCTGGGTGAGCGCTGGTGTTCATGCTTGTTTTTAATTATATTACTTTCTTCTTCTTCTTCTTCTTCTTCTTCTTCTTCTTCTTCTTCTTCTTCTTCTTGCCGCTGGTGCTGGTGCTGGTGCTGCTGCTGTTAGACATTTTGAAAGGAGAAGGAAGATGAGCAGGGTGCATGAGAGAAGATTGAAGCTAGGCTGGGTGAGCGCTGGTGTTTATGCTTGCTTTTAATTATAATTCGTTCTTCTTTTTCTTCTTCTTTCTGCTGCTCCTGCTGCTGCCGTTAGACCTTTTGAACGGAGAAGGAAGATGAGCAGGGTGCATGAGAGAAGATTGAAGCTAGGCTGGGTGAGCGCTGGTGTTTATGCTTGTGTTTAATTGTATTACGTTCTTCTTCTTTTTCTTCTTCTTGCTGCTGCTGGTGCTGCTGTTAGACCTTTTGAACGGAGAAAGAAGATGAGCTGCGCGCATGAGAGAAGATTGAAGCTAGGCTGGGTGAGCGCTGGTGTTTATGCTTGTGTTCAATGTGATGAAGACCGCAAGGAGCGACGCAAAAAGCTGGGCCTGCCTAAAGAGTACACACATAGACTCAAAACACACACAGAATCCCACCACCACCACCACCACTACCACCACCTGACCCTTCACCTTTTGTATAAAGAGGAAGACCGCAAGGAGCGACGAAAAAGCTGGGCCTGCCTGAAGAGTTCACGCATAGACGCACACACACACAATCCCACCACCACACTGATGCTAACCACTACCACCAACACCACCCTGACACCCCACCCCCACCACCGCCCTGATGCTAACCACTACCACTACCCTCACCAACACCACCCTGATGCTAACCACTGCCACTACCATCGCCAAACACAGAGGAAGACCGCAAGGAGCGTCGTAAAAAGCTGGGCCTGCCTGAAGAGTTCACCGAAGAGGAGCTGGCAAAGGAGGCAGCGAAGAAGGAAGCTGAGAAGCAAGCGGTGGAGGATAAAAAGAAGCACTTCATTGCCTCAGCCAAGCCCATCACATGTAAAATGAACGACCGGTGGTAGGGGTGGCAGGGGTGGTGGTAGTGGCAGTGGTGGTAGCAGTGGTGAGGGTGGTGGCAGTGGTGGTGGTGACCCAAGGTGGAGGAAGATAGAAAGAAGCACTTTATTGCCTCAGCCAAGCCCATCACATGTAAGATGAACGCCCAGTGGTGGGGGTGGGGGTGGTGGCGGTGGTAGTAGTGGTGGTAGCAGTGGTAGCAGTGGTGAGGGTGGTGGCAGTGGTGGTGGCAGTGGTGGTGGCGACCAAAGGTGGAGGAAGATAGAAATAAACACTTTATTGCCTCAGTCAAGCCCTTCACATGTAAGATGAACGCCCAGTGGTGGGGGTGGGGGTGGTGGCGGTGGTAGTAGTGGTGGTGGCAGTGGGGGTGGCGGTGGCGGTGATGTTGGTGACCTAAGGCGGTGGAAGATAGAAATAAGCACTTTATTGCCTCAGCCAAGCCTATCACATGTAAGATGAACGCCCAGTGTTGGAGGTGGAGGTGGCAGTTGTGGCGGTGGCAGTGGTGGTGGCGGTGGTGGCGGTGTTGGTGCTTAAGGCGGAGGAAGATAAAAAGAAGCACTTCATTTCCTCAGCCAAGCCCATCACTTGTAAGATGAACCCCGGTGGTGGTGGTGGCGATGGTAGTGGTGGTGGCAGTGGTAGTGGCGGTGGGAGTGGTGAGGGTGGTAGCAGTGGTAGTGGCAGTGGCGGTGGTGGCAGTGGTGTTGGTGACCGAAGGTGGAGGAAGATAAAAAGAAGCACTTAATTTCCTCAGCCAAGCCCATCACTTGTAAGATTAACCCCGGTGGTGGCGATGGTAGTGGTGGTGGCAGTGGTGAGGGTGGTGGTGGTGGTGGCAGTGGCAGTGGTGGTGGCAGTGGTGAGGGTGGTGGTAGTGGTGGTGGCAGTGGTAGTGGCAGTGGTGGTGGCAGTGGTGAGGGTGGTGGTAGTGGTGGTGGCAGTGGTGAGGGTGGTGGTGGTGGTGGCAGTGGTGAGGGTGGTGGTGGTGGTAGTGGTGGTGGCTGTGGTAGTGGCAGTGGTGAGGGTGGTGAGGGTGGTAGTGGTGGTGGCAGTGGTAGTGGCAGTGGTGGTGGCAGTGGTGAGGGTGGTGGTGGTGGTAGTGGTGGTGGCAGTGGTGGTGGCAGTGGTGGTGGTGACCTTAGGCGGTGGTGGTGGCAGTGGTAGCAGTGGTGGTGGTGGTGGTGGCGGAGGAAGATAAAAATAATCAGTTCAATGCCTCAGCCAAGCCCATCACATGTAAGATGAACGCCTGGTGGTGGTGGGGTGGTAGTGGTTGTGGTGGCAGTGGTGGTGGCGGTGGCAGTGGTGATAACAGTTGTGGCGGTGCCGCGGCGATAGTGGCGGTGGTAGTGGTGGTAGTTGTAGTGGCGGTGCACACTCACATGCACTCACGCATCCACACACACTCACACACACACACACACACACACACACACGTACACTCACACATCCACACACGCACATGCTCATACAGTGATCACAATAATGCGAGCTCTGTTGGTTGCCATGAAAAAGCCCACCAACAACAGCACCCACACTGTGACACCTGCTCACACACATGCACACATACATGCACGCACACACTCTCACACATCCACACAACCACACACACACATGCACACACACACACACATCCACACGCAGTGATCAAAATAATGCGAGATTTGTAGGTTGCCGTGAAGAGGGCAAACCATGGCAGAAAGGAGGATTTCAAGGGACACACACATACACACACACGCACACGTACACACACATGCACACACACTCACACATACACACCCACACCTACACATGCACACACACATCCACACGCAGTGATCACAATAATGTGAGATTTGTTGGTTGCCGTGAAGAGGGCAAACCATGGCAGAAAGGAGGATTTCAACGTACACACACATGCACACACACTCACACATACACACACACCTACACATGCACACACACATCCACACGCAGTGATCACAATAATGCGAGATTTGTTGGTTGCCGTGAAGGAGGCAAAACATGGCAGAAAGGAGAGTTTCAAGGGACACACACATACACACACACGCACACGTACACACACATGCACACACACTCACACATACACACACATATGCACGCACACTCACACATACACACACACGCACACGTACACACACATGCACACACACTCACACATACACACACACACCTACACATGCACACACACATCCACACGCAATGATCACAATAATGCGAGATTTGTTGGTTGCCGTGAAGGAGGCAAAACATGGCAGAAAGGAGAGTTTCAAGGGACACACACATACACACACACGCACACGTACACACACATGCACACACACTCACACATACACACACATATGCACGCACACTCACACATACACACACACGCACACGTACACACACATGCACACACACTCACACATACACACACACACCTACACATGCACACACACATCCACACGCAGTGATCACAATAATGCGAGATTTGTTGGTTGCCGTGAAGGAGGCAAAACATGGCAGAAAGGAGAGTTTCAAGGGACACACACATACACACACACGCACACGTACACACACATGCACACACACTCACACATACGCACACATATGCACGCACACTCACACATACACACACACGCACACGTACACACACATGCACACACACTCACACATACACACCCACACCTACACATGCACACACACATCCACACGCAGTGATCACAATAATGCGAGATTTGATGGTTGCCGTGAAGAGGCCAAACCATGGCAGAAAGGAGGATTTCAAGGGACACACACATACACACACACATGCACACACACTCACACACACACACGTGCGCACGCAGTGATCACAATAATGTGAGATCTGTTGGTTGCCATGAAGAAGGCCAACCCTGGTAGAGAGGAGGATACACACACGCTCATGAGTACACACACACATTTACTCTCACATACTTAGACTCTCACATACTTACACACTCTCACATACACTCACACATACACTCACACATACACTCACACATGCGCACGCAGTGATCACAATAATATGTTGGTTGCGATGAAAAAGGCGAAGCCTGGTAGAGAGGAGGACACACACACACACATGGACACACATGCACACATGGACACACATGCACACACACACACATTCACACATAACTGCACTCGCATACACACACACATGGACACACATGCACACACACATGCACACATAACCGCACTCGCATACACACACACTCACACGTACACACCCACACCTACACATGCACACACACACACATTCACACATAAACGCACTCGCATACACACACACACACTCACACGTACACTTATACACATGCTCACATACACTAATACACACTCACACATAGACACTCACACATACACACACACGCTCACACATTCCAACACACACATGCACTCGCAGTGATCACATTAATGCGAGATCCGTTGGTTGCCATGAAGAAGGCGAACCCTGGTAAAGAGGAGGACACACACACTCACACACATGCACACCCACATAAACACACACACACGTGCCCATGTAGTGATCACAATAATGCGGGATCCGTTGGTTGCCATGAAGAAGGCGAACCCTGGTAGAGAGGAGGACACACACACTCACACACATGCACACCCACATAAACACACGCACACGTGCCCATGTAGTGATCACAATAATGCGAGATCCGTTGGTTGCCATGAAGAAGGCGAACCCTGGTAGAGAGGAGGACACACACACTCACACACATGCACACCCACATAAACACACACACACACTCACATACATGCACTCACACGTGCAAACACTCTCACACATACACACACACTCACATACACACACACACTTACACACATGCACCCACGCATAAACACACACACACACACACACTCATACATGCACTCACACATGCAAACATTCTCACACATACACACACACTCACATACACACACACTTACACACATGCCCCCACACATAAACACACACACACTCATACATGCACTCACACATGCAAACACTCTCACACATACACACACACTCACATACACACACACACATACACACACACACTTACACACATGCACCCACACATAAACACACACACACACTCATACATGCACTCACACATGCAAACACTCTCACACATACACACACACTCACATACACACACACACTTATACACATGCACCCACACATAAACACACACACACACACTCACACATACACAGATACATCCACACTAACTCACACACACACTCACTCACTCAGTCACATACACATACACTCACACACACTCACACATACACACACATATGTACACAAACTCATGCACATGCACACACACATGCAAACACTCTCTCACACACACATAGACACTCACACATACACACACACGCTCACACGCTCACACCTTCCCACAGACACATGCACTTGCAGTGATCACAATAATGCGAGATCTGTTGGTTGCGATGAAGAAGGCCGACCCTGGTAGAGAGGAGGATTTCAAGGGACACGCAAACTCATACATTCACACGCACATGCACAAATACACACACACTCACACATGCGCACGCAGTGATCACAATAATCTGTTGGTTGCCATGAAGAAGGCAAAGCCTGGTAGAGAGGAGGACACACATATGCATGCAGGCACTCTCACACACGCTCACACATACATACGCACACATGCGCATGCAGTGATCACAATAATGCGAGATTTGTTGGTTGCCATGAAGAAGGCGAAGCTTGGTAGAGAGGAGGACACACACACTCATACATGTACACACACATGCAAACACTCTCACACTTACACACACACTCACACACATGCACACACACACTCACACGTGCCCATGCAGTGATCACAAAAATGCGAGATCTGTTGGTTGCGATGAAGAAGGCCAACCCTGATAGAGAGGAGGATACACACACGCTCATGCTTACAAACACACATTGACTCTCACATACTTAGACTCTCACATACTTACACACACTCACATACACATACATACACACAAACACTCACACGTGCCCATGCAGTGATCACAATAATGCGAGATCTGTTGGTTGCAATGAAGAAGGCCAACCCTGGCAGAGAGGAGGATTTCAAGGGAGCGTGTGCTCTCATGAAGAAGTACATCGGAAACATCGGGGGGAACCCGGACGAGGAGAAGTTCAGGTGAGGGGCAGTACGGGTGGGGGGGCAGGGGTGGCGGAGGTTGCTAGAAGGGCTGTGTGTGTGAGGGGTGAGGGGGTGGGGGGGATGCAGTGGTTACAGTGGAGTCGGAGGTTGGTATGTATTTTGAGTGGGCGGGGGGGGGGGGGTGGGGGGGGGGGGTACGATGAGGAGGGGGATGGTGGTGGTGTATTTGGGTTAGGGAGGGGGGGGGGGGGGGGGGGGGGGGGGTACGATGGGAGGTTGGATGGTGGTGTGTATTTGGAGTTAGGGGTGGGGGGGGGGGGGGGGGGGGGGGGGAAACCAATACCTCACAATGCATGTACCCATGCACCGCGCAGAAAACATCAAACTAAGTGACTCTTGCTTCCGGACCAAGATCTTGTCATTGAAGACTAACTCATGCACCACACGCGATTGAGACCCATACCTCACCATACCAATTCCAGCACATTCACAGGAACATCAAAATGAGTAACGCTGGCTTCCAGACCAAGATCTTGGCATTGAACACTAACATTAAACACGAACACCTGGGCCACACTGGTGCACCCGCACTCACACTCCTGTTATTGATCCTAACCCATGCACCACACGCGATTGAGACCCATACCTCACCATACCAATTCCCGCACATTCACAGGAACATCAAAATGAGTAACGCTGGCTTCCAGACCAAGATCTTGGCATTGAACACTAACATTAAACATGAACACCTGGGCCACACTGGTGCACCCGCACTCACACTCCTGTTATTGATCCCTAACCCATGCACCACACGCGATTGAGACCCATACCTCACCATACCAATTCCCGCACATTCACAGGAACATCAAAATGAGTAACGCTGGCTTCCAGACCAAGATCTTGGCATTGAACACTAACATTAAACACGAACACCTGGGCCACACTGGTGCACCCGCACTCACACTCCTGTTATTGATCCCTAACCCATGCACCACACGCGATTGAGACCCATACCTCACCATACCAATTCCCGCACATTCACAGGAACATCAAAATGAGTAACGCTGGCTTCCAGACCAAGATCTTGGCATTGAACACTAACATTAAACACGAACACCTGGGCCACACTGGTGCACCCGCACTCACACTCCTGTTATTGATCCCTAACCCATGCACCACACGCGATTGAGACCCATACCTCACCATACCAATTCCCGCACATTCACAGGAACATCAAAATGAGTAACGCTGGCTTCCAGACCAAGATCTTGGCATTGAACACTAACATTAAACACGAACACCTGGGCCACACTGGTGCACCCGCACTCACACTCCTGTTATTGATCCCTAACCCATGCACCACACGCGATTGAGACCCATACCTCACCATACCAATTCCCGCACATTCACAGGAACATCAAAATGAGTAACGCTGGCTTCCAGACCAAGATCTTGGCATTGAACACTAACATTAAACACGAACACCTGGGCCACACTGGTGCACCCGCACTCACACTCCTGTTATTGATCCCTAACCCATGCACCACACGCGATTGAGACCCATACCTCACCATACCAATTCCCGCACATTCACAGGAACATCAAAATTAGTAACGCTGGCTTCCAGACCAAGATCTTGGCATTGAACACTAACATTAAACACGAACACCTGGGCCACACTGGTGCACCCGCACTCACACTCCTGTTATTGATCCCTAACCCATGCACCACACGCGATTGAGACCCATACCTCACCATACCAATTCCCGCACATTCACAGGAACATCAAAATTAGTAACGCTGGCTTCCAGACCTAGATCTTGGCATTGAACACTAACATTAAACACGAACACCTGGGCCACACTGGTGCACCCGCACTCACACTCCTGTTATTGATCCCTAACCCATGCACCACACGCGATTGAGACCCATACCTCACCATACCAATTCCCGCACATTCACAGGAACATCAAAATGAGTAACGCTGGCTTCCAGACCAAGATCTTGGCATTGAACACTAACATTAAACACGAACACCTGGGCCACACTGGTGCACCCGCACTCACACTCCTGTTATTGATCCCTAACCCATGCACCACACGCGATTGAGACCCATACCTCACCATACCAATTCCCGCACATTCACAGGAACATCAAAATGAGTAACGCTGGCTTCCAGACCAAGATCTTGGCATTGAACACTAACATTAAACACGAACACCTGGGCCACACTGGTGCACCCGCACTCACACTCCTGTTATTGATCCCTAACCCATGCACCACACGCGATTGAGACCCATACCTCACCATACCAATTCCCGCACATTCACAGGAACATCAAAATGAGTAACGCTGGCTTCCAGACCAAGATCTTGGCATTGAACACTAACATTAAACACGAACACCTGGGCCACACTGGTGCACCCGCACTCACACTCCTGTTATTGATCCCTAACCCATGCACCACACGCGATTGAGACCCATACCTCACCATACCAATTCCCGCACATTCACAGGAACATCAAAATGAGTAACGCTGGCTTCCAGACCAAGATCTTGGCATTGAACACTAACATTAAACACGAACACCTGGGCCACACTGGTGCACCCGCACTCACACTCCTGTTATTGATCCCTAACCCATGCACCACACGCGATTGAGACCCATACCTCACCATACCAATTCCCGCACATTCACAGGAACATCAAAATTAGTAACGCTGGCTTCCAGACCAAGATCTTGGCATTGAACACTAACATTAAACACGAACACCTGGGCCACACTGGTGCACCCGCACTCACACTCCTGTTATTGATCCCTAACCCATGCACCACACGCGATTGAGACCCATACCTCACCATACCAATTCCCGCACATTCACAGGAACATCAAAATTAGTAACGCTGGCTTCCAGACCAAGATCTTGGCATTGAACACTAACATTAAACACGAACACCTGGGCCACACTGGTGCACCCGCACTCACACTCCTGTTATTGATCCCTAACCCATGCACCACACGCGATTGAGACCCATACCTCACCATACCAATTCCCGCACATTCACAGGAACATCAAAATTAGTAACGCTGGCTTCCAGACCAAGATCTTGGCATTGAACACTAACATTAAACACGAACACCTGGGCCACACTGGTGCACCCGCACTCACACTCCTGTTATTGATCCCTAACCCATGCACCACACGCGATTGAGACCCATACCTCACCATACCAATTCCCGCACATTCACAGGAACATCAAAATTAGTAACGCTGGCTTCCAGACCAAGATCTTGGCATTGAACACTAACATTAAACACGAACACCTGGGCCACACTGGTGCACCCGCACTCACACTCCTGTTATTGATCCCTAACCCATGCACCACACGCGATTGAGACCCATACCTCACCATACCAATTCCCGCACATTCACAGGAACATCAAAATTAGTAACGCTGGCTTCCAGACCAAGATCTTGGCATTGAACACTAACATTAAACACGAACACCTGGGCCACACTGGTGCACCCGCACTCACACTCCTGTTATTGATCCCTAACCCATGCACCACACGCGATTGAGACCCATACCTCACCATACCAATTCCCGCACATTCACAGGAACATCAAAATTAGTAACGCTGGCTTCCAGACCAAGATCTTGGCATTGAACACTAACATTAAACACGAACACCTGGGCCACACTGGTGCACCCGCACTCACACTCCTGTTATTGATCCCTAACCCATGCACCACACGCGATTGAGACCCATACCTCACCATACCAATTCCCGCACATTCACAGGAACATCAAAATGAGTAACGCTGGCTTCCAGACCTAGATCTTGGCATTGAACACTAACATTAAACACGAACACCTGGGCCACACTGGTGCACCCGCACTCACACTCCTGTTATTGATCCCTAACCCATGCACCACACGCGATTGAGACCCATACCTCACCATACCAATTCCCGCACATTCACAGGAACATCAAAATTAGTAACGCTGGCTTCCAGACCAAGATCTTGGCATTGAACACTAACATTAAACACGAACACCTGGGCCACACTGGTGCACCCGCACTCACACTCCTGTTATTGATCCCTAACCCATGCACCACACGCGATTGAGACCCATACCTCACCATACCAATTCCCGCACATTCACAGGAACATCAAAATGAGTAACGCTGGCTTCCAGACCAAGATCTTGGCATTGAACACTAACATTAAACACGAACACCTGGGCCACACTGGTGCACCCGCACTCACACTCCTGTTATTGATCCCTAACCCATGCACCACACGCGATTGAGACCCATACCTCACCATACCAATTCCCGCACATTCACAGGAACATCAAAATGAGTAACGCTGGCTTCCAGACCAAGATCTTGGCATTGAACACTAACATTAAACACGAACACCTGGGCCACACTGGTGCACCCGCACTCACACTCCTGTTATTGATCCCTAACCCATGCACCACACGCGATTGAGACCCATACCTCACCATACCAATTCCCGCACATTCACAGGAACATCAAAATGAGTAACGCTGGCTTCCAGACCAAGATCTTGGCATTGAACACTAACATTAAACACGAACACCTGGGCCACACTGGTGCACCCGCACTCACACTCCTGTTATTGATCCCTAACCCATGCACCACACGCGATTGAGACCCATACCTCACCATACCAATTCCCGCACATTCACAGGAACATCAAAATTAGTAACGCTGGCTTCCAGACCAAGATCTTGGCATTGAACACTAACATTAAACACGAACACCTGGGCCACACTGGTGCACCCGCACTCACACTCCTGTTATTGATCCCTAACCCATGCACCACACGCGATTGAGACCCATACCTCACCATACCAATTCCCGCACATTCACAGGAACATCAAAATGAGTAACGCTGGCTTCCAGACCAAGATCTTGGCATTGAACACTAACATTAAACACGAACACCTGGGCCACACTGGTGCACCCGCACTCACACTCCTGTTATTGATCCCTAACCCATGCACCACACGCGATTGAGACCCATACCTCACCATACCAATTCCCGCACATTCACAGGAACATCAAAATTAGTAACGCTGGCTTCCAGACCAAGATCTTGGCATTGAACACTAACATTAAACACGAACACCTGGGCCACACTGGTGCACCCGCACTCACACTCCTGTTATTGATCCCTAACCCATGCACCACACGCGATTGAGACCCATACCTCACCATACCAATTCCCGCACATTCACAGGAACATCAAAATGAGTAACGCTGGCTTCCAGACCAAGATCTTGGCATTGAACACTAACATTAAACACGAACACCTGGGCCACACTGGTGCACCCGCACTCACACTCCTGTTATTGATCCCTAACCCATGCACCACACGCGATTGAGACCCATACCTCACCATACCAATTCCCGCACATTCACAGGAACATCAAAATTAGTAACGCTGGCTTCCAGACCTAAGATCTTGGCATTGAACACTAACATTAAACACGAACACCTGGGCCACACTGGTGCACCCGCACTCACACTCCTGTTATTGATCCCTAACCCATGCACCACACGCGATTGAGACCCATACCTCACCATACCAATTCCCGCACATTCACAGGAACATCAAAATGAGTAACGCTGGCTTCCAGACCAAGATCTTGGCATTGAACACTAACATTAAACACGAACACCTGGGCCACACTGGTGCACCCGCACTCACACTCCTGTTATTGATCCCTAACCCATGCACTACACGCGATTGAGACCCATACCTCACCATACCAATTCCCGCACATTCACAGGAACATCAAAATGAGTAACGCTGGCTTCCAGACCAAGATCTTGGCATTGAACACTAACATTAAACACGAACACCTGGGCCACACTGGTGCACCCGCACTCACACTCCTGTTATTGATCCCTAACCCATGCACCACACGCGATTGAGACCCATACCTCACCATACCAATTCCCGCACATTCACAGGAACATCAAAATTAGTAACGCTGGCTTCCAGACCAAGATCTTGGCATTGAACACTAACATTAAACACGAACACCTGGGCCACACTGGTGCACCCGCACTCACACTCCTGTTATTGATCCCTAACCCATGCACCACACGCGATTGAGACCCATACCTCACCATACCAATTCCCGCACATTCACAGGAACATCAAAATGAGTAACGCTGGCTTCCAGACCAAGATCTTGGCATTGAACACTAACATTAAACACGAACACCTGGGCCACACTGGTGCACCCGCACTCACACTCCTGTTATTGATCCCTAACCCATGCACCACACGCGATTGAGACCCATACCTCACCATACCAATTCCCGCACATTCACAGGAACATCAAAATTAGTAACGCTGGCTTCCAGACCAAGTTCTTGGCATTGAACACTAACATTAAACACGAACACCTGGCCACACTGGTGCAACCCGACTCACACTCCTGTTATATGTCCCAACCCCTGCACCACAACCGTTGGGGGGGGGAAGACCAATACCTCACCATACATTACCCGCACATTTCACAGGACATCAATTATGTAACGCTGGCTTCCAACCTAGATCTTGGCATTGAACCCTAACCTTAAGCAAACGACCCATGGCCACACTGGTGCACCCGCCGTCACACCTCCGGTTATTGTGATCCCTAACCATGCCCAACACGCGTTGAGACCTAACTCCCATACAATTCCCGCACATTCATAGAACATCAAATTATACTAGTCTGGCTTCCAGACCAAGAATCTTGGCATTGAACGGATCCATGGACTTCTTGGTATCTTGCGGATTCCAGGTAGGAAATGACCTTCAGTTTTTCATATAAAAAAATGTATATATATGTATCCTTTTTTTATTTTTGTATACATACAATTTTTGTATATATATACGGGGGGTGTTCCAAAAGTATGTGGGGAGGCGCACGCTGTTAATCGTCTCCGAATTGGTCGTAAGCCCCGAAACCGTCGGAAAAAGTGAAAAAGAGTGGCTTAGGGCTGAGATCTAGGGGGGTCCCAAAGGGGAGGGGGGGGGGGGGGGGGGGGGGGGGGGGTCGAGGCCGATCTCAAAATTTCCTCACAACTTCTTCGTCTGTGGCCAGAATCGAACGTGCAGCACACCATAGAAAACGCCTCGACGAAAGCGTTACGAATGTGCAGTCGTTGCTCGATTAGACCCAGGGGGTGATTAAGTGGATGTACTGGAAGGTACATCCAGTCTGGACGCCAACCAGAACCTCACAACTAAGCCGACCAGTTCCCGACTTAGCAGTTGGAAGCTCAAGCAGCAGGAATCCGCGCTTGCTAAAAGCAACGGATGAAAATAAAGGTCAAGGTCCAGACCCGGGCTGAGGCCAAGGCCAGGGCTGACGCCGAGGCTAGAGCAGCCCAGGCCAAATCGCCCACAACTCGAGCCGAGGCGCCTTCCGCACCCGAGCCCTTGACGACAACTTGCAACATCTGCAATGCCGTGGTCCAGTGCCCCCCCAGCAACAAGGCAAGCCTTAAGTCGCACCAGGCCAGCAAGCAGTGCATGGCAGTCAAGGCGTCCAAGTTTGGCATTTTCCCCCTCTCCAAGTTCTTCAAGTCCACTGTCTAGAGTTCCACTCAGCATGAAGCTCAAGCCCAAGCAAGTGGATGCTATGTACAAAGACCTGCTCTTGACGCTCAAGCAACAACAACCCGAGTCAGCTGTAAGAAGCTTAAACAACATGAAGCCCGAGTCAGCCTCGTTGTTTTGGAGCAAAGTGCTGAAGTAAAGGGATCGCTTATACGCAAGCCAAAACACGTTTTTAAGATGACAACCTGATAGAGCTTGGGGTAAGGGTCAGTAAACACCTAACTTACATGACCTAATTATGATTGGTGAGGAAGATATTGACCTTTTAAGCCAATAGGGGGGGGGGGGGGGGGGGGGGGGGGTAAGGGCACACAAAAAAACTTTTTAGCATGGGTGTCTAAAAAAACTTCTTGAACACCCCCTGTATATATATATATAAATTTTGAGAACAGTTTTTTTTGTATATATATATAAAAAAATTGAGAACAGTATGGTATATATATACCATACTGTTCTCAAAATTTAACGGTTTAATTTGATGGGAGCACCTGTCAAATCGTGGCGTACGGTATATTACGAAACGAAAAAAGCCGTCAACCCCAAATCACGTGCGATATTACTTGGGTAGGGCTTCGACTCCACATAGGGCTTACTACCGGCAACGAACCTAGGCTCCACCCGACCGGACAAATCGCAGCAGTGCTCGACAAGGCCGCCTTTTTCATTTCATGGCACAGCCCCTTGACTGATCCCCAGAGGAACGTTAAAGCCCTCTAATAGCTCCAACTCACAAGAAGCAAAGGACCCTGTGGGGGGGTTTCGACCGGGTAGAGCCAGGGCAGACCACCGTCACCAACAAAATCAAGGTGAATCAAGTTGCAGCCGAAGCTCGAGATGCTGTCGTCCCCAACCCATCAACTACCTCCGCGAAGATGAGCAGCAAGTATTTCACTAAGAGGGCAGTGGATTTCATGCAAACGCTGGGTCACCTCCTAGACGGGTCTGAGCTCAAAACTAGACCCCACAAGAAGAAGTATGTGACCTGGGACCCATCTGAAGAGAGTGGGCTTGAGCCGGATGCTGGCGATGAGGATGAGCAATACATGAACATACGTTATGCTTATGTTTATGACATTAACTGAGCAAGAGATGATTTCAGGAGTGAATGAAAACGATTGAATGTCTCATTCTAGTTATTTCAAAAAGTAGCGGTAGTGTTAAGCTGAACAAGATGTTGGGATCATTACAGTATTATATGTACACTCCTTGCAGGTCCTACAACAGTGTACCCTAATATTGTACCATGAACCATGAACCAGTGTAACATGACGTAGAAACGTTCAGTTGCATAAATGGATTTTAATCAAATGGAAACCGTCAAATGTGTAACGTCAATTTATATTCCTATTAAAAATACCGTCAAATGTAAACCGTCAAATTACAATTTAAAAAAAAATGCCGTCAAATTTTTCGACCGTTAAATTTTGAGAACAGTACGGGTATATATACACACATGCATCCATAAGTGCCTTATCCCCAAAACGCCCTAAATCGGGACAAGAGTGCGGGACAGAGCCGTACACATCCCAAAATGCTTGGAATCGAATTCTGAGTAGATAGCGTTTGCCGTGAGTGTTTCAGCTAGACTCGCAGCTATTCCCATGGGCATTCAGTCACAAGCAGCCCAGGCCGTCAGGCAGTTGGACGTACACGAGATGTACAAAATATTGTGGGACAAATCCAATCCGCATCAAATACGAGGTCCCGCGAGCTATCGTGAATCAAGTTTCCGCGGGACGAAAGGCTTATCAAACCCCTTGGAGAGAGGTAGGAAACGACCTTCAGTATTTGTTAGTGTCACGCCATTTTGTTGCGTTGTTCACCATTTTGTCGCGTTGTTCACGATTTTTTCATATCTATTTTTTTCTTATGTAACCCCTTGGAGACTGCGCTTCAGCCTCAGCTTCTGATTGAACTGCAATAGCAATTCCACCTGCCATTTCGGCCTATACCAGCATTCCATTTGCCATTTCGGCCTGTACCTGGGAAATATCTTAGATCAAAATCTAACTTCAGATGTGGATGTTTACTGAAAAGGAAAATATTTTATTTTTTATTTTTTTTAATGGGATTTGAATTTTCATTTTTTCGAAATCTGATTTCGTACCCTTTGCTGAAAAGACGAAGACACCAAACGATGCAGTTGCGGCTGTGCAGCTTGGAACATAATTAGGGACTCCTAAATTGGCCCAAAACGTGCAAATACTCAGTGATTTTTGGCTGTTAACAGCCCGTATGGCCTGCACAGTATCTTCAGTTTTAGTATCTTTTATTCTTTTCAGTATCTTTAGTTTTTTTTCTTGCTGTCTATTTGCTATCATGCAGATCCAGGTGGGAAACGACATTCAGTTTGTGTTGGTGTCACGCCATTTTGTTTCGTTGTTTTCGAATTATTTATTTATTTATTGCAGAATTCAGATAGGGCGAGACCTTAAGCGTCGCTTATTATTGTCAAGCAGTCTTGATGGGTTTTCGCGTTTCTTTTTTGTCTTGCGGCCTTCTTGGTATCTTGCAGGTTCCAGGTAGGAAACGACCTTCAGTATTTGTTAGTGTCACGCCATTTTGTTGCGTTGTTCACGATTTTTTTTATATTGCAGAATTCAGGTAGGGCAAGACCTTAAGTGTCGGTCAATGTCAAGCAGTCTTGATAGGTTTGGGCGATTCCTTTGTTTTTTTGTGTGTCTTGCAGGGTACAACTAAGCGCGCGCGGCAGACATATACACACACACGCGCGCCCCAGACATATACACACACACACACCCACCACCTCCACCACACACACACGCACACACCACCTGCACCTACCACACCTGCCACACAAAGCGCGCGCCGCAGCGCGGTGCCGTTGCCTTTTTGTGCCCCTCTGCGCGTTTCCCGCAGTTTTAGCGCTTTTTGCACTAAAAAGCGCTGACCAATTTGGCGTTTGTGCGCTTAAAGCACTGGCCAATTTGGCAAGAAGTAGTACCCTGGTGTCTTGCAACCAACTTGATATTGCATGGATGCCAGGTAAGACACGACCTTCAGTATTTGTTGCTGTCACCAGGTGTCACGCCATTTATTTTTGGCGGAGCCCCCCCATCTGGGGGGCGGGAGCCCCCAGTGTTACCCATTTGTCCGTTCGACCGGCCATCTATCCATCCATCCATCCATCCATCCATCTGACCGTGATGAAGCCTAACAGTTGTTAACGGTGACTAACTCGCTTCCGTTGACAACTTTCGCTCCCTTGCGATCACTCTCCGCCATTTTGTAGCGTCGCAGGCGACGCTGCATAGAACTTTTCAGAATTCAGATAGGGCAAGACCTGAAGTGTCGCTTACAGTCAATAGTTATAGTCAAGCATTCTTGAAGGGTTTTTTTATGTCTTCTGGACAACTTGGTATTGCATGAATTCCATGTAGGGCGAGACCATAAGTGTCGCTTATTGTCAAGCAGTCTTGATGGGTTCTTGCGATTTCTTTGTTTTTTTGTGTCTTGCGGACTTTTTGGTATCTTGCGGATTCCAGGTAGGAAACGACCTTCAGTATTTGTTGTTGGTGTCACGCCATTTTGTTGCGTTGTTTTCGATTTCGTTTTATTTCAGAAGTCAGGAAGGGCGAGACCTGTAGTGTCGCTTATTGTCAAGCAGTCTTGCTTTTTTTTCTTGCGGACTTCTTGGTATCTTTCGGATTCCAGGTAAGAAACGACCTTCAGTATTTGTTGTTGGTGTTACCAGGTGTCACGCCATTTGTTTTAAAATTTGTTATTTGTAGGATTCAGGTAGGGCGAGTCCTTAAGCGTCGCTTATGGTCAAGCAGTCTTGATGGGGTTTGGCGGAGCCCCCCCTTGTGGGGGGCGGGAGCCCCCAGTGTTACCCATTTGTTTGTCGTCCATCCATCCATCCATCCATCCATCCGTCTGACCGCGATGAAGCCCGACACGTCAGCCAACGGCCTCGTAACTAACTCGCTTCCGTTGCCACCTGTAGCTCCGTCGCGATCACTCTCCGCCATTTTTTAGCGTTAAGCGTCGCTTATGGTCAAGCAGTCTTGATGGGGTTTTGTTTTGTCTTGCTGACTTCTTGGTATCTTTCGGATTCCAGGTGGGAAACGACCTTCAGTATTTGTTGTTGGTGTCACAAGATGTCACGGAAACAAAACGGAAGAATTCTGACACATGGCTGTAGTTAATCATATGTCCTATAATCATTGTGCTGCAGAAAACTGAAGAGTTCCTGCACTTGCCTCTAGGTAATCACACGTCCTGTCATCACTTTGCTGCAGTAAACGGAAGAGTTCCTACACATGCCTAAAATTAATCATATATTCATATGTCCTGTCATCACTGTGCTGCAGAATACGGAAGAGTTCCTACCCATGCCTCTAATTAATCATATGTCATATCATCACTGTGCTGCAGCAAACGGAAGAGTACCTACACATGCCTCTTATTAATCATATGTCATATCATTATGGGTGGTGGGTGGTGCGTGACATAATCCTTTAGCCTATTTGGCCTACCCCTGGACTGTAACATACATGCATCATCATTGTGCTGCAGAAAACGGAGGAGTTCCTACACATGCCGAGGGACAAGGTGAGCAACGACATGCTCTTAGCTGCTAACTCGGAGTTGGACAACGCTTTGACAAACCCCTTCTTTGGCGCCCTGTGATTTGGGCCGCCTACCTGGCGTTGGACAACGTTTTTCCACTACCCCCTTCTTTGGCGCCCTATGATTTGGGCCGCCTACCTGGCGTTGGACAACGCTTTGACTAACCCCTTCTTTGGCGCCCTGTGATTTGAACCGCCTACCTGGCGTTGGACAACGTTGTGTCTTACCCCTTTTTTGGCGCCTTGTGATTTGAGCCGCCAAACTAGAGTTTGACACGGACCCTAAGTGTGCCTACTATTTTGTGGGAGTGGCAACGCCATTCCAACTGAATCCTCGGTGTCGCTGTTATGTGTTGGGAGACCCACCTCCTTGGGTAGGCATCCTTTCACACAAAGAAGGTTGTTCAAGGTTCCTTCAAAATCTACGTTTCGTGAGCCCAAATCTACGTTTCAACCTTGAGCAATGGGCTCTCAAAAATCTGCGTTTGACATGTAAAACGTGGCTTTAGGAACAACCCTGGTTAAACCAAGATCTACGTTTTGTGAGGTAACAGTTCACAAAATCTACGTTATGTGAGGCAACAGTTCACAAAATCTACGTTATGTGAGGTAACAGTTCACAAAATCTACGTTATGTGAGGTAACAGTTCACAAAATTCTCAATGCATGAGCCAAAAACTACGTTTTGTGAGGTAACAGTACACAAAATATACGTAAGCCCAGATCTACGTTTCATGGCAATCATGGGCCACAACCTAGCGCAATGGGCTCTCCAAAATCTGCGTTTGACATGTAAAACGCAGCTTTAGGAACAACCCTGGTTGAGCCAAGATCTCCGTGTTGTGAGGTAAAAGTTCACAAAATGTACTATGCATAAGCCAAAGACTACGTTTTGTGAGGTAGCAGTTCACAAAATATACGTGAGCCCAGATCTACGTTTCGTTGGCCACAACCTTGCGCAATGGGCTCTCAAAAATCTGCGTTTGACATGTGAAACGTAGCGTATTGGACAACCCTGGGTCTAACCCCTTCTTTGGCGTCTTGTGATTTACAGTTAGACAACGTGTTTTTTTTAACTCAAACTCATTATAGTGCGGGTTTAATAGCCCATTATTTGTCACCCGGGTGAAAATGCCTTTACATACAAACGATTATGGCGGCCAACATATTTGTGTTGTACCGGTACTATTGACGGACAGATGCATTTGCCCCAGGTTTGTCGAAAGGTAATAATAATTGTTACAAGGTTTGTTGAAAGGTAAATCTGTGTTCTGTGTTTTTGAGAATTCTCTGTTTTCAAAATATACTTAAACTTTAGCTTTGTAACATAGGTTCAGCCAGCTATTTGGCTGCTCGCCATCTTCGGCGGTACAAATAAATCTGCTCTTCCAAGGACAAATCCGTAGGTTTCATTTAGGGTTACGGGTTTAGGAAATCAATGTAGCACGAACTCAGGGCCCCGTCAGAAAAACAATGTTTGGGGTTCAGTACTTCAGTTCGTCAACGCGTTTAATTTTAGCCCTCACTTATTGTTGTAGACCGGATCATATACCGGCTACTGAGTGGCCCAGAGCAGCCAGTGTCTAGTCACTGCCCACGGGTGCGCTTTGGTGTCTGCGATGGTATATTTGCCCAGGTAAAGTAGCAGCCCGTTCCCTACCGCCGTAAGACGGGGCTCCTTTAATACCACGCCCCACCAGGCGTTAGCATTACTTTTTAAAGGGCAAGCTTACATGACATTACATTTCATGTTAAAGTCTACTTGACACCACGAGGGTGTATGAGACTCTGTGCTGAAACAAAAAGAAAAAGCACACACAAAGCAGAAAAAACCATTACATCAGGGGTGTGTCGAGGACAAACAAACCAACCTCCCAACAACCGTTTTGGTGGCATAGGCAAGCTGTCGCTGTGATGAGGTCCACTGCTCAATCGCCCTTCTTCCACTGCAATTGATGAGGTGGGGCGACAAGAATTCAGTTAGTGATCAGTCAATGATTAGGTTGACTCCCCCCCCCCCCCCCCCCCCCCCCCCCCCCCCCCCCCCCCCCCTGTCATCAGCCATTCCCCCCTCCCCACACCCACCTACTACCCCCCCCCCCCCCCCCCCCCCCCCCGTCATCAGCCATTCCCCCCCTCCCCACACCCACCTACTACCACCCCCCCCCCCCCCCCCCCCCCCGTCATCAGCCATTCCCCCCTCCCCACACCACCTACTACCACCCCCCCCCCCCCCCCCTTTCTCTCTCATCCGCCATCCCTCCACACCCACACACTACCTTCGTCGGCCATCCCCCACCCACCCACCCACCCACCCACAGGCACGCACAAACACATTCCCCTCCTCCCCCCTCCCTCCCCCCCCTCCCTTCCCCTCCCCTCATCCGCCATTCCCACACACCCAAACACAAAACACCACCCTAATCCGCCCCCCCCCCCCCCCCCCCCCCCCCCCTCACCCGCCATTCCCACACCCACACACAAACACACCACCCTCATCCGCAAACCGCTGTCCATCCATCCATCCACACACACACACACACACACACACAAACACACTACCCTCATCCGCCATCCATCCCCCTCCCCCAACACACACAAACACCACCCTCACCCGCAAACCGCTGTCCATCCATCCACACACACACACACACACAAACACCACCCGCACCCGCAATCCCTCCACACCCACACACCCCACTCACATCGATGGGGAAGTAATCTGTCTCCTCAGAGAACATGCGGTACGGGTCCTTGGGGTTTCGGTACACTGACGGAGGCGTGGCCGAGGGGTCTCCCAGGAAAGTGGGGAAGGGCATCTCCCACTTCTTGCGCGTGTCCGGCTTTACATTGAAGGCATCTCGCAGGTACACCATGGATCCTGCTGGGCCTGGCACCTGGCCCCTGATGTACACCACGTGGCGCTGGGGATCCACCTGTGTAAGTTGTGTGTGTGTATGTGTGTGTGCGTGTGTGTACCCCTCTTGAAGGTACACCATGGATCCTGCTGGGCCTGGCACCTGGCCCCTGATGTACACCACGTGGCGCTGGGGATCCACCTGTGTAAGGTGTGTGTGTGTATGTGTGTATGTGTGTGTGCGTGTGTGTACCCCTCTCGCAGGTACACCATGGATCCTGCTGGGCCTGGCACCTGGCCCCTGATGTACACCACGTGGCGCTGGGGATCCACCTGTGTAAGGTGTGTGTGTGTATGTGTGTGTGCGTGTGTGTACCCCTCTTGAAGGTACACCATAGAACCTGCGGGGCCAGGCACCTGGCCCCTGATGTACACCACGTGGCGCTGGGGATCCACCTGTGTAAGGTGTGTGTGTGTATGTGTGTATGTGTGTGTGCGTGTGTGTACCCCTCTTGAAGGTACACCATAGAACCTGCGGGGCCAGGCACCTGGCCCCTGATGTACACCACGTGGCGCTGGGGATCCACCTGTGTAAGGTGTGTGTGTGTATGTGAGTATGTGTGTGTGCGTGTGTGTACCCCTCTTGAAGGTACACCATAGAACCTGCGGGGCCAGGCACCTGGCCCCTGATGTATACCACGTGGCGCTGGGGATCCACCTGTGTAAGGTGTGTGTGTGTATGTGTGTACGTGTGTGTGCGTGTGTGTACCCCTCTTGAAGGTACACCATAGAACCTGCGGGGCCAGGCACCTGGCCCCTGATGTACACCACGTGGCGCTGGGGATCCACCTGTTGTAAGGTGTGTTTGTGTAAGGTTTGTGTGTGTGTACCCCTTCCGCACCCTACATGGCGCTGGGGATCCACTTGTGTTATGTGTGTGTGTGTGTGTGTGTGTGTGTGGGGGGGGGGGGGGGGGGGGGGGGGGGGCGGGTGTGGGTGTGTGTGCGAGGTTTGTGTGTGTGTACCCTTTCCGTACCCTTTGTGGCGCTGGGGATCCACCTGTGTAAGGAAGAAGGCAGGTGAACTTGCATATACCATAAGCAGCCATACGTTTTTTTCATGTCCCATATCTTCACGTTGAGGGCGTCTCGCAGGTACACCATGGAACCTGCGGGGCCTGGCACCTGGCCCCTGATGTACACCTTGGGCGCTGGGGATCCACCTGTGTAAGGTGCGGGTGCGTGTAAGGTTTGTGTGTGTAAAATAATAATAATAATCATAATAATAATCATGATCATCATCGTAATTAACTTTCTTTTTCTTTTTCTTTTCCATTCCCACTGCACTTCACGTTGAAGGCGTCTGGAAGGTACACCATGGAACCTGCGGGGCCAGGCACCTGATGTACAGTACGTGGCGCTGGGGATCCACCTATATAAGGAAGAAGGCAGGTGAACTTGATACTAGACTGGTACTATATACTATACTGATACTATATACTAGACTGATACTAGACTGCTATATATACTATACTAGATTGGTACCCTACTTTTTCACTATCAGCTTGAATGTACACAATAGCACCGGCAGGCACTACTTTTTCACTATCAGCTTGAATGTACACAATAGCACAGGCAGACACTGCTTTTTTCTTCAGACGACGCTCAGAAGTTTTTGTATCCCCCCCCCCCCCCCCCCCCCCCCACCACCACCACCACCACCACCACACACACACACAGCCTCCACTGCGCATCCTCACGTTGCACTGATCAACTTGCCTACTCCACGTCGAGCCCGGTATTTCCTATGAGATCATTCCTGATTTCATTTTTTTAATTGCATCTGTTTGCCCCCCCCCCCCCCCCCCCCCCCCCCAATTTTTTTAATTGCATCTGTTTGCCCCCCCCCCCCCCACACACACACACCTCCAAGCTTGTGAGGCCAGCAATTATTATAAGAGGCTCAAAGTGGGGTGGATAGTGATCCTGTCAACAAGCGCTACACATGTGTGGTCTTACATGTGGATTTTTATTCAGAAAAATGGCCAAGGCCAATAACTCCTCCAGCAATGATAATAGTAGGGGGTCAATAATAATAATAATAATAATAATAATAATAATAATAGCAATGATAATAGTAGAGGGTCAAGGGTTTCTACCACATGTGCTTAAAATATGATTAGGGATCGGCTATGCTATATACTACTCAGGGATTTTTATTTCCGCTGTATATAGCGATCGCCAGTTTTGACCCCATTTTTGCGAAATTATCGCTATACAAAAAGTAAAAAAAAAGTTTTTTTTTTGCCCTAAATTGCCCTAAAAAGCTTCAAAAAGCTAGAAAAAACCAAAGAAAGCACTAAAACGCCGTACCTGGAGGAGGCCTAACAAAATATAGCTAGGAGAAACCCACTTTCAGATTTGAAAAAAAAATCACTGATACAATTAGTGAATACATAATATTTTATAATATTATATAATATTAGTCCGACGAGCCATCTCACCAGAATTTTGAATTTATTTGAAAAACTAATATTTTTGTGACACTATAATAATATTAGTTAATATTAGTTTTTCAAACACAAATATTAGTTCCCTAAATATGATTGACATCAGCATGTGTGTATGTGTGTATGTTACAGTCCAGGGGTAGGCCAAATAGGCTTATGGGACTTGTCCAACCGTGATAGGAAGGGCTTAAAAAGAAAAAGCACTGATGAACTGAACCCCAAGCATAGATGCGTTCAGCGTGCTTGCAAAGTTTTAAATTTTAAATGAGGGTTTAGGATTTTTGAAGTCGAAAGTGCAAACCCTTCCCTTGTACACCAGACAGCTGTACAGGGTAATTCAAAGCGCGCGCTTATACGCTTTTGAGCGCTGACTTTTTGACCCCCTCTGCGCTTTAAGCGCAGTTTTTTGCAACCCCCTGTGGGCGCAGCAAGCAATTTTTGCGCTTTTTGCACTACAAAGCGCAGTTTTTTTGTTTCCAAGTGCGCTATAGCGCTGGCCAATTTGGCCATTTGAAGTACCCTGCAGCTGTACTTGGCTGTACCTTCCCTTGTACACCAGACAGCTGTGCACAGTACATCTCCCATCAGGCTAGGGAAGTTTAAAGTTTGAAGTATGAAGTTTGAAATTTGGAGTGTGAAGTGTGAAGTTCAACTAAAACTCTTACGTTGTACACCAGGCGGTTGTGCACAGTATGCCTTCTATCAACCATTAGGCTAGGGAAGGTTAAAGATTTGAAATTCGAATTTTGAATTCCTAAGTTTGAAATTTGGAGTGTGTTGTACGAAGTACGACTTGAAGCCTTACCTTGTACACCAGGCAGTTGTGCACAGTACGCCTTCTATCACCCATCAGGCTGGGGGAGTTTGAAGTATGAAGTTTGAAATTTGAATTCTGAAGTTTAAAAGATGGAGTGTGAAGTACAACTCGAAGCCTTACCTTGTACACCAGGCAGTTGTGCACAGTACGTCTTCTTTCACCCATCAGGCTAGGGAGTTTCTTTCCCTTCCAAACCCTTCCAGGGTCTGTTCGACAACCGATTGCACCGGGAGCTCTGTGGTGGAGGGAGACTCCATGCGAGGCGGGCAAACCCGCAAACCCCATCTCTTCATCCAATCTCAAAACAGCACACCCTGAGGTTGAATAAAGTGAGGTGGGGAGGGGGGTATGTGTGTGGTGGTGTGTGTGTGGTGTGTTGTATGTTGTGTGTGTATGTGTGTGTGTGGTGTGTGATTTGGTGGTGTGTCTGTGTGTGTGTGTGTGTGGTGTCTGTGTGTGTGGGTCCTGTGTGTGTGTGTGTGTTGTCTGTGTTGTGTGTGTGTCTAGTGGGTGCTGTGTTTCGTTGTTTTGTCTGTGTGTTTGTGTGTCGGTGTGCTGTCTGTGTGCTTGTGTGTGTGGGTGTGTGTGTGTGTTCTGGTGTATGTAGGTTTGTGTCTGTGTGCTTGGTGTGTGTGTGTCTGTGTGTGTGTGTGTGTGTGTGTGTGTTGTGTTGTGTGTGTCATGTGTGGCCCTGTGGTGTGTGTCTGTGTGGATGTGTCTGTGTGTGTGATGTGTGTCTGTGTGTAGTGTGGTGTGTGGCTGGGTTGTGTGTGTGTGTGGTTGTGTGGTGTGTGTGTGTGTCGTGTGGTGTGTGATGTGTGTGTGTATGGTGGTGTGTGTGTGTGTGTGTGTGTGTGTGTGTGTATGATGTGTGTGTGTGTTGTGGTGTGGGGGGGGGGGGGGGGGGGGGGGGGGGGGGGCGGGGCTGGGGGGGAGGTCCGTTCAGGCCGATTGCACCGGGAGCTCTGTGGTGGAGGGCAGACTCCATGTGAGGCGGGCAGACCCGCAACCCCATCGCTTCCTCATACCTGATGTTGAAAGAAAGTTGATAAAATTAGTGTTAGCACCTCAAGCTTGATCATGGGCTTCGTGGGTGGCAGGCAAACCTTTCAACACCCATAGCTGTACCACACCTGGAGTTGCAAGAAAGGGAGGTGGAGGGGTAGGCGGGGTGGTGGTAGTGGGGGTAGTGGTGGTGGTGGTGGTGGTGGTTGTGGTGGTGGTGGGGGGGGGGGGGGGGGGGAGGTCAGTTTCAGGTCGATTGCACCGGGAGCTCTGTGGTGGAGGGAGACTCCCATTCTAGGCGGGCAGACCCCGCAAACAACCCCCATACGCTTCATCAACACCTGCTGTTGCCCGCCCGTGCGGTGTCGCGTCGGTTTGTGGTGGCGCGCGGTGGCTCGGGGTTTTTTGGCCGCTTTGTTCCGTCGCGCGGTCGGCCCCCAGCTGCTTCCCTTCCTGTGCTTCCGTGTTCGCGGGTTGTTAAGCAATATTGAATATTGAATTAAGATCAGCAGTGTTGCGAGGGATTTGATCATATGAATATTTAAATTAATAGGACAGTGTTCGAGGGATTTTGATCATATGAATAAGTAAATTAATATGATCGTGTTTCGAGGGAGGTATCATATGAATATAATTAACTATGATCATTGTTCGAGGGATGTGATCATATGATTTTAATGAATATGATCATGTTCGAGGGATGGATCATATGAAATATTTAATTATATATCAGTGGTTCTAGGGATGTGATCAATATTAATATTTAATTAATATGATCATTGAATATTACTTAATGATCAGTGTTCGAGGGATTGTGATCATATGAATATTTAATTAATATGATCAGTGTTCGAGGGATGTGATCATATGAATATTTACTTAATATGATCAGTGTTCGAGGGATGTGATCATATGAATATTTAATTAATATGATCAGTGTCGAGGGATGTGATCATATGAATATTTAATTAATATGATCAGTGTTCGAGGATGTGATCATATGAATATTTAATTAATATGATCAGTGTTCGAGGGTGTGATCATATGAATATTAATTAATATGATCAGTGTTCGAGGGATGTGATCCTATGAATATTTAATTAATATGATCAGTGTTCGAGGGATGTGATCATATGAATATTTAATTAATATGATCAGTGTTCGAGGGATGTGATCATATGCATATTTACTAATATGATCAGTGTTCGAGGGATGTGATCATATGAATATTTAATTCATATGATCAGTGTTCGAGGGATGTGATCATATGAATATTTAATTAATATGCTCAGTGTTCGAGGGATGTGATCATATGAATATTTAATTAATATGATCAGTGTTCGAGGGATGTGATCATATGAATATTTAATTAATATGATCAGTGTTCGAGGGATGTGATCATATGAATATTTAATTAATATGATCAGTGTTCGAGGGATGTGATCATATGAATATTTAATTAATATGATCAGTGTTCGAGGGATGTGATCATATGAATATTAATTAATATGATCAGTGTTTGAGGGATGTGATCATATGAATTATTCATTAATATGATCAGTCCATGAGGGATATGATCACATGAATCATTCATTAATATGATCAGTCCATGAGGGATATGATCATATGAATCATTCATTAATATGATCAGTCCTTGAGGGATATGATCATATGAATCATTCATTAATATGATCAGTCCTCGAGGGATATGATAAAATGAATCATTCATTAATATGATCAGTGTTCGAAAGGCATAATGTTTGATTAGTGGCAGTGATCAAAATCCATGTTCTGTCTTGCCCCCCCCTCCCCACACACCACCACCACCACCCACCTTTCCACCACCCACCATAAAAGCCCGTGTCTTTAATCCAACCCGCGATTTGAACATGCTGGCCGGGCACATAATGGGCGGCAGTGATGAGGGTGCCCACAGGCAATACTGCATCAGCACAGACCACATCACCCTCCCCTGTCCCTTTCGCCCAACCCCTTTCACCACCCACCTTTGAAGCCCTTGTCCTTGGTCCACCCTGCGATGTCAACATGCTGGCCGGGCACATAATGGGCGGCAGTGATGTGGGTGCCCACAGGCAATACTGCATCAGCACAGACCACATCACCCTCCCCCCAACCTTTTAACCCTCCCCTGTCCCTTTCACCCCATCTACCCCTTCCACCACCCACCTTGGAAGCCCTTGTCCTTGGTCCACCCCGCAATGTCAACATGCTGGCCGGGCACGTAATGGGCTGCAGTGATGTGGGTGCCCACAGGCAGAACTGCATCTGAAGAGACCTGGAACTCAACCAGGTGCTCCTTGAAGGGCACTCCTTGTGAGATATAGAAACCGGCTTTGGCACCATCCAGGCTTTTTTGCTTTGCGTAGCCTGAGCCCACTTGAAGGGCTCGGTAGCCGTTGCGCTCGGGGGTTTTGAGGCCAACAACCTGGGGGGGGGGGGGGGGGGGGGGGAGTGTGTGTGTGGTTAGGTGGGGGGGGGAGTGGGGTGTGGGGGGGGGAATGGGGTGTGGGGGGGTACTCCTTGTGAGATGTAGAAGCCTGCTTTGGCACCATCCAGGCTTTTTTGCTTTGCGTAGCCTGCGCCCACTTGAAGGGCTTGGTAACCGTTTTGCTTAGGGGTTTTGAGGCCAACAACCTGGGGGTGTGGTGTGGTGGGGTGAGGAGGGTGTGTGTGTGGGGAGGGGTAGACGCCCGCTCTGATGCTGTCTAGGCTTTTTGCTTCGCGTAGCCTGCGCCCACTTGAAGGGCTCGGTAGCCGTTGCGCTCAGGGGTCTTGAGGCCAACAACCTGGGGGGGGGGGGGAGGGAGTGTGTGTGTGTGTTTAGGGTTTAGGGGGGGGGGTACAACTTGTGAGATGTAGAAGCCTGCTTTGGCACCATCCATACTTTTTTGCTTTGCGTAGCCTGCGCCCACTTGAAAGGCTCGGTAGCCGTTTTGCTTGGGGTTTGGAGGCCAACAACCTGTGGGTGGGGTGGGGTGGGGTGGGGGGGTGAGGAGGGTGGGGTGGGGGGGGAGGGGTAGACGTCCGCTATGGTGCTGTCTAGGCTTTTTTGCTTAGCGCAGCCTGCGCCCACTTGTATGGCTCAGTAGCCGTTACGCTTGGGGTTTTGGGACTAACAACCTGAGGGTGAGAAGGGTGTGTGTGTGTGTGTGGGTGTGGGTGTGTGGGGGGGGGGGGGGGGGGGGGGAGAATGGGTTGAGTGGGTGGGAGGGTTCAGTAGGTTGAATGTGTGTGTGTGTGTGTGTGTGTGAGGGGGGAGGGGGGGGGGGGAGGGGGGGGAGGGGGGGGAGGGTTCAGTAGGTTGAATGGGTGTGTGTGTGTGAGGGGGGAGGGGGGGGGGGGGGGGGGCGTGGGGTGAGTGAGTGGAGGGTTCAGTGGTTGAAGTTGTGTGTGTGTATGGTGAGGGGGGAGGGGGGGGGGGAGGGCTTGGTTCAGTAGGTTGAATGTGTGTGTGTGTGTGTGAGGGGGGAGGGGGGGGGGGGGGGGGGGGGGGGGAGGGGGTGAGTGGGTGGGAGGGTTTCAGTAGGTTGAATGGGTGTGTGTGTGGTGTGAGGAGAAGGGGGGGGGAGGGGGGGGGGAGGGTTCAGTAGGTTGAATGGGTGTGGGTGTGTGTGAGGGGGGAGGGGTGGTTGAGTGGGGTGGGGGGTCAGTGAGGTTGAATGGGTGTGTGGGTGGGTGAGGGGTGGGGCGGTTTGAGTGGGTGGGAGGGTTCAGTAGGTTGAATGTGTGTGTGTGTGTGGTGTTGTGTGGAGGGGGAGGGTGGGGGGGGGGGAGGGGGGGGGGGGGGGAGGGGAGGGGGGGGGAGGGTTCAGTAGGTTGAATGGGTGTGTGTGTGTGAGGGGGGAGGGGAGGGGGGGGGGGGGGGGGGGGGAGAGAAGGCAGTGCAACGAGCAGAATGAACAAAGCAGGTATACGCTAAGAGAACACCCCCACCATCCTTCAACACCCCCACCATCCTTCAACACCCCCACCATCCTTCAACACCCCCCACCATCCTTTAACACCCCCCACCATCCTCCAAGACCTCTCACCATCCTTCAACATCCCCCACCATCCTTGAACACCCCCCACCACCATCCTTCAACACCCCCACCATCCTCTTTGTGCTTACCTGGCAGTCATCGATGAAGAGCACTGTCAAGGGGACCCTAGCTCCATATTCGTCCCATTCTTGGGTCATGCCAGCCTATAATGGATGTTGATGATGGGGCTAATGTTGATGATGGGGTTTATGTTGATGTTGATGTTGATGTTGATATTGTTGTTGATGTTGATGTTGTTGTTGTTGTTTTTGTTGCTAGATGTTGATGATGGGGCTGATGTTGATGTTGTGCACATGCTGAAGCCCTAGATTCCCTTCGTGTCTCAGTCCGCCATCTGTCCGATGTCCGTCCGTCTGTCCGAGGGTCCGAGGCGTTTGAACGATTCCGACCACCTCCCCACCCACCATTTTTGCTCATAGTTGGAGTGCGCATGACTAGAGTTTTCAGCATCGCAGCGGTCAAAATCCTTCGCAAAAGTTGTTCAATGTTTGTAGCCCTATTTGGCTACGAGTAGCTACTTTCTCCACTACTTCCCGAAACTCCCTGCCGGTGACTGCTAAAGCGATTTTCCGTGTCGCTTGCGACACACTCTTAGAACATGCACACACACACACACACATGCATGCACACATGTGCACGTACACACTCATGCTCACGTGCACACATCCACACACACATGCACACACACATACACACACGTGCACACATCCACACACTTGTGCACACTCAAACACACACACATGCATACACACACGTGCACGTACACACACATGCACACGTGCACACATCCACACACACATGCAAACACACACACATACACACACGTGCACACATCCACACACTTGTGCACACACACACACATCCCCACAAACATGCACACACACACATGCACACGTGCACACCTCCACAAACACATGCAAAGACACACACACACATGCACCCACACATACACACTTGTGCACACACACACACACACACACAAACATGCACACACACACACATGCACGCACACACACATGCAAACACACACACATGCACACACACATACACACACACATGCACACATTCACACACACATGCACGCACATACAAACACACATACACACATGCACACACACATACACACCCACCTACCTGCTGCAGCCAACATGCATTAGAGTGTTCTTCATCTCTCGGGGTGAGTGGTGGAACCATGTGCCCATGGGTGTGCATGTGCATGCAAGAATGAAGAACACCCATCATACCCACCCCATGACTGGCATGTTAACCCCCCCCACCACGCCCCCCCCCCCATGGGTGTGCATGTGCATGTTAACCCCCCCCACACGCCCCCCCCCATGGGTGTGCATGTGCATGTTAACCCCCCCCACACGCCCCCCCCATGGGTGTGCATGTGCATGCAAGAATGAAGAACACCCATCATACCCACCCCATGACTGGCATGTTAACCCCCCACACCACACGCCCCCCCCACCCACCCACCCACCCACCCACACACCCCCCACACACCCACACACACACACACCACACACGTCGTCCCCCGCACACCCGTCCTCCCCCACACACACGCACACACCAACCCATCCCCCCCCCCCCACACACACAAACACCCGTCCTCCCCCAATAGTGGAGTTACACGTACAGACATCAGGCCAGATGTCCGCAGGGGTGATCCCACTCTTCTAAATTGGGCCATGCCCCAATGTGCATGCGTATGCATGCAAGAATGGAGCACTTCCCTTCCCCCCCACCCCACACACACACCCACAACACACAAACATTAACATAAACACACACAAATACACACCTTAACAGCAATACAGCCAACGCGTCTGGATGCGTTCTTCAGCTCTCGGTGGACTAGAGGTGGGGCTCGAGGCTCTGGAAGCTTCTTAGACTTATACTCCTTGAATGTTGCATCCGCCACCTCCTTCACCTCCGGAGGCAGCTTGAATGTAGGGCGGTATATATTCTTGTGGAGCTTGGCGTACGATCTGACAAACACGCTACTGCCAATAGCATGGTTGGTGGTGGTGGCGGTGGCTAGGCTGTTTGATAACAGGAAACTTCTAGGGAGTGAGAAGGAGGAGGTGGATGCAGGTAGGGTCCTAGATGGACTGCTATCACTGGGGGAAAAGCGACGCCAGCAGGCTTGGCTTACGGAGCAGAACTCCACCTCGGGAGCAGGTGCTCGAGCAGTGGATGGGATGGATGGAGCCGAGCAGAGAGGCAGTGCGCGAATTACACCGTCCACACCAATCCGTCCAAGGGATTGGAGCAAATCGGGGCTGTATTTCAGAATCGGCTGCATCGTTGCGGATTAATACACTCAAGGCTGGCAGGACGCAAGACGATTAGGCATGCGGTTTGGCGACGAGGGAGAAGGGTTGGGAGTGTTCTGGCTCGGCTGTGTGCGATGACTATGGGATCATGGAGAGAAATTATGGACGTTGAGTCAGAGTGCTCAAAAGAAGGAAGGAAGAAGGGAGGGAAAGGACAGGAAAAAAGAGGACAACAGTGCACGTCGGCGTGGCGTTTTACTTAAATCTGTCCGCAGGCCGGACGACTCAGGGCCCCTGGGACGACAGTTGCCAGGACCGATCATCCGATCATCCGAGCTGTGGTGTCCGTAGCTAGCCCCTGGCAGCTAGACCTGGGTCTCAGTGGATTGTGGACTGTCTACACCAGAGAGGAGGGGTGACACGAGAGGGGGGAGCTTCCGAGTTACGACCCGTTCGGGAAGCGAATCCGTCAGATAATTAGAACCTTCGGGATTTCGTCTTCTCAGAATAATCAGACTTCACTGTGCAAGATTGACTAACGAAAAAATGATAAAGGCACTCAGGAGGTGTCAAGGCCTCAAACATTTGGCTTCTCCCGATTGATTTTTTCTGATAATGGGGCTATAATCGCATGTATCACTGCGATATTATGAGGCATTTTTCAGGTCATTCTGAGCACCTCATTTAGGGGGGGGGGGGGGGGGGGGGGGGGGGGGGGGGTCAGCCCACCTCAGGTTTTTTTCTAACTTTTTACTCAGACCTCCAAATGACATTCTGAGACCACCCTTGAGTAGGCCTTGGTAAGGGCAGTCCATTGGCACCACTCTGGACCTTGTGCAGTAAGTATCTACCCCTTGGGTGGGTGAATGCAATAAGTATCTACCCTTGGGTGGGTGGGTGAATGGGGTTAGCCTTCCTCAGTTTTTTCTAACTTTTTACTCAGACCTCCAAATGACATTCTGAGACCACCCACGAGTAGGCCTTGGCAAGAGCAGTCCATTGGCATCACTTTGGACCTTATGCAATAAGTATCTACCCCTTGGATGGGCGAGTTGTTGGGTGAATGGGGTAGAAAAACTGGATTTTGGCTATCAGACAATCTCTATGTGGGAATTCCGAGGATGCCATTATATGCGCCATACTGAAAACCCCCACAATCCATATCTAAGTTTTTCAAAAAGGGGGTATTTCGATTTAAATGGGGGGGGGGGGGGGGGGGGAGGTCAGCCCCCCTCAGGTTTTTTAGGGATATGTGTCCCCCCCTTTTTTTACACTCCCGAGGTACTTTAAAAATAACAGGCATCGACTGGCAATCCCTGATTACAGTGAATCCCAGGAATCTTGGTGATCAGTTGATAACCAAGGAATCGATATTAAGACTATTACGTATGCAAATAGGATGATACCAGAGGAAAGATACCATAGTTGTACATAAACTAATATATTAAATAATAGGGATGATATTAAATGCATACGGTAGCAAGACTACGTCTTCGAGCTCACAACTGAAATGTTGAATCGTACTTCTCGTTCTGGCAGAATGTGCAGGTGCTGTGATATGATGGTTGACGGTCGATGAGTGGTCGAAGACGAAATGCATTTCATATTAGAACATCCGTTGCACGCTGAGGATAGAAAAATTGTTTCCGAGAAAATGAAAATTGAACCAGAATTGGTGGATAAAACTCCAGTATGAACCTGGACATGAATTTTGATTCCTTTGAAGGATGGAAATACCGGTACTCAACAAAAATTATACAAAAAATTCGATACTAATCGCATAATTTAATTGCTGGTATCATCCCAAATGGGATCATGATTTAATTATATTGTAGATTTAATGATTACTGTAGCACGAACTCAGGGCCCTCGTCGGTAAAACGATTGTTTGAGGTCAGTGCTTTTTTGAAGCCCTTCCTACTACGGTTGGGCAAGTCACTTTAGCCTACCCCTGGACTACTGTAACATACGTACACACGAGGGGGGGGCAAGGAAAAAGATTTCGTACCGCACGTTCGATATGGATAGAGAACCGCGAGCAATAGTCGATACAAAATAATCATGTCGATACACTCACGGGCGGCCGAGATACGAGAAGGGGTGGGGTGGGGGGGGGTGGGTGCGGGGGGGTGGGGGTGGGGGGGGGTCCGACCGTTTTCCCAATTTTATTTGTACCTCGTGTAACTTTCTTGCCAGTGCGAATTTTTGAGCGTGACGTACACCATTGAGAAGGTCTCGACGAGAGGAGTACAATTATGAAGCCGTTAGTTAGTGACACCAAGGGTGTAATTGGTGAATCTCCTGGAAGGTACATCCAGGCTGGACGCCAGGCTGGACGTCACCCAGACCTTCGCGTCCAGCTTGGAACGAGCGGCAGTTGGGCGGAAAAAGGCGCGCGCGCAACGCGTTCTGAATTCCGGTCCCCTACCGTACGAAGTTCCTAAAGCAGTCGAGCCTGGGGTCGAGCACTCGAGCCCCCCCCCACCACCCCCCCACCCCATAACAAACACACCACCCGAGCCGACCATCAGGCTCCAGAATACAAGTTGAGTAGATCAAGCCATGATAATGATGATGATAAAGATAAAAAGACAGATAAATAACGCCTTCAGTCGATTTTCGTGATCTCCTCCTAGGGCGCGGACGACTGCTGAGCGCCCAAGAAAGTTGTAAAAATACTAAAATCTAAATTACTTTGTCCAAACTTGATATTTATAAATTTTGGTTGTATGGTTGGAAAGCCCTTGCCGAGATGATGCTCATGGACCCCCCTTTCACTATGTAATACTGTCTGGGTGTCTAGATATGAGGTCTCAAAGAGGGGGGGTGGGGGGGTGGGGGGGGGTCAAAATAACAACTTGTGCGGTCAGCCAACTTTATTCCTGCCCCCCCCCTCGCGTACACATACAAACTTGTCAGACCAGGAGGAGAAAAAATATTACCCCCCCCCCCCCTCAGGCGGATGATGCGACGGATGTAAGCCCTACCTCCCCTGTCTCCCACGCTACAGAGGGTGTAACTGTGGATGTAACTGTGGATGTACCTGTGGATGTGCAGGCTGATGGGGCAGGTGCCAAGAAGGACGGACCCAAGAAAGCGTTCGTTGAGGTTTCCATGGGGGCTAGTCCAGTGATTATGAAAGAGGAATGAGGAATGTACTCTTGATACCAAGGGTCCAGTTTTCAGTTTGCTGATAGAAGTGTCGATGCGAATCTCAATTATGCAACACCTACAAGAGTGAAGAGTGTTAGCATGCACCTGCTGGTGGCAAAGATGAAGAGTGTTGCCACCGCTAAGATGAAGAGTATCACCAAGCTCCTTGGGTGTGAGAGTAATACAAGTAATTGGGGGGATGATTGAAAACATTGTCCATAATTCATTACTGCCTCAGTTCCATGCATACATACGTAGTATTCATAGTTCTGTTGTACACCCTGCATTCATTCAGCATCACCACCTTGCATTTCTGCTAGGTGACCAAATTTGTAGGTCCTGCATTCATTCATCATCATCACCACTTTACATTTTTTCTAGGCGACCAAAGGTTTAGGTCCTGCATTCACTCATCATCAGCTCCTTCTGCGCGCACATACCCACAGCTAGCCAGCCATTCCAGCCAAAGCGTGCATACCCAGCTAGCTTTCCTGGTGACAAGCATCTTTCCAGTATGTCCAGTGCACAAGTGTCTTTCCAGCGTCTGTTCCAGCATGCATTCCCACAGCTAGCTAGCCATTCCAGCCAAAGCGTGCATACCCAGCTAGCTTTCCTGGTGACAAGCATCTTTCCAGTATGTCCAGTGCACAAGTGTCTTTCCAGCGTTTGTTCCAGCATGCATTCCCACAGCTAGCTAGCCATTCCCAGCCAAAGCGTGCATACCCAGCTAGCTTCCTGGTGACAAGCATCTTTCAGTATGTCCAGTGCACAAGTGTCTTTCCAGCGTCTGTTCAGCATGCATTCCCACAGCTAGCTAGCAATTCCAGCCCAAAGCGTGCATACCCAGCTAGCTTTCCTGGTGACAAGCATCTTTCCAGTATGTCCAGTGCACAAGTGTCTTTCCAGCGTCTGTTCCAGCATGCATTCCCACAGCTAGCTAGCCATTCCAGCCAAAGCGTGCATACCCAGCTAGCTTTCCTGGTGACAAGCATCTTTCCAGTATGTCAGTGCACAAGTGTCTTTCCAGCGTTCTGTTCCAGCATGCATTCCCAAAGCTAGCTAGCCATTCCAGCCAAAGCGTGCATACCCAGCTAGCTTTCCTGGTGACAAGCATCTTTCCAGTATGTCCAGTGCACAAGTGTCTTTCCAGCGTCTGTTCCAGCATGCATTCCCACAGCTAGCTAGCCATTCCAGCCAAAGCGTGCATACCCAGCTAGCTTTCCTGGTGACAAGCATCTTTCCAGTATGTCCAGTGCACAAGCGTCTTTCCAGCGTCTGTTCCAGCATGCATTCCCACAGCTAGCTAGCCATTCCAGCCAAAGCGTGCATACCCAGCTAGCTTTCCTGGTGACAAGCATCTTTCCAGTATGTCCTGTGCACAAGCGTCTTTCCAGCGTCTATTCCAGCATGCATTCCCACAGCTAGCTAGCCATTCCAGCCAAAGCGTGCAGACCCAGCTGGCTTTCCTGGTGACAAGCATCTTTCCAGCGTCTATTCCAGCATGCATTTCCACAGCTAGCTAGCCATTCCAGCCAAAGCGTGCAGACCCAGGTGGCTTTCCTGGTGACAAGCATCTTTCCAGTATGTCCAGTGCACAGTGTTTCTTATTTCTTTAAATGCCACCTCTTTTGTGCATCCTTGCTAAACTTGCAAGCTTGCTAAACGCTATCTAGGTGATGACCATCAGTGTCTATCAAAATTCATATCATTACCGCCTTTTTGGGGATTGTGCTTCAATACAATTCGTGATACGTGTTGCTTGGAAGTTCGGTTCCATTCATGTTTGATTTTTGTTTTAGTTGTGAAAAGATTTTTGGCGGAGCCCCCCCTTCTGGGGGGCGGGAGCCCCCATGTTTACCCATTTGTCCGTCCATCCATCCATCCATCCATCCATCCATCCATCCATCTATCCGTCTGACCGTGATGAAGCCCAACACGTCAGCCAACTGTCTCGTAACTAACTCGCTTCCGCTGCCACCTGTCGCTCCCTCGCGATCACTCTCCGCCATTTTTTAGCGTCGCAGGGGACGCTGCATAGAACTTGTCACCCTAGGAGGTGGGTCTCCGAACACAGACCAGTAGCATCGTGGATTCAGTTTGAATGGCGTTGCCACTACTGCAAAATAGTAGGCACACTCAGGGGCGGTGGGGGATACCGTCCCTCGACCAAACGAATATTCACCACTATATCTAGACATACAGCCCCTTTCAGTGATATACAATGGTCTAGTGGTAGACCAGATCGCTTGAGGAAGAAGAGTCGGGGGTTCGACTTCCCCTTCGGTCGCTCTTGGCGTTGCAGGTCGTTGTCAAACGTGATGGTAGCTTGTCCAGTTGAGGTAGGAGACCGCTCCCCACCCGCGTACGACGGGCTCCCTTAACACCACGCCCCACCAGGCTTTATCATTATCTAGTCATACAGCTAGACCAGGCCTCCAGGCTGTCAGTCACCAGAGCACAAGGGAGCCAACTAGAAAGTCAGACAGCTAGAGAGAAAGGATATTGTTACATAGTGGTAGATTTAACATTAGTTAGTTATCATCTGTCAGTGTGGACCTGTGGGCTGCGAGGAATTTGGAGGTCACAGGTTCGATTCTCGTCAGAAGTACTTCAGCTTCCTGGATAGGGGTTCTGGGATCCACGTGGCAGCGAATTTTCATCAATGTGGATTCCCCAGAATTGTTGGGTTGAACAGCTGGGCATTCCAGGACTCCGAAAGCTGGTCAACCCCCGACCCAGCATACCACCAACAGCTTGCTGCCTGCTTGGCAGCTTCCACCAAGGTGCTTCCCCCCTGCTACACCCTCTGGGCTACATTGCCATTCTAAGCAGCTGCCCACGCTGCCAGCTTGCCTACTCACGCCCTCCGAGCCTAGACCAACTGCTGTGTAGCTTAGTACCTTGTACACTTGTCATTAAATATACTATTTGTAAACTACTGAGTATGGAAATTTCTCTCCCCTCAACAGACACGGCGAAACGAATAACTGTCTTCCCCGAACTATGCATGCATGCAAACGACAACTAAACAATAGTCACACCCAGAAATATGCGACTAAAAAAACAGCCCCGCGCGGGGCAAATAAAGAAACTCACCATCAGATAGGAAGGGAAGTTGTATGCATGCATGCCCTTACGGTAGCATGCGTCAGCAGAACAGGCTATGGCTGCCACCAGTGTCGATACCAGCTGCATTGAGCACAGCTCCAGACCAGCATCCAGGCCAGACCAGATATGCATGGATCAGCCGAGCTGCAGCTAGACCAGCCCAGGGGCTGGACCATGAGCACCTCTTTTGTCAGCAGAAGAAGGCATCCGAAGGCATTCTAATCAAGGAGAGCCGGAGCATCTCGAAAGCAGGGGACAGGCAAGATTCAGCGATGCTTAGGAAGGAGAAGGCGCTGAACGGAGGGAGTCGAACACGTACAAGTGCCTGCTCGAAGAAGTATAACCGCTCTGCAGTTGTTCGCGCGGATGAAGATGTAGAGGGCCGGGGAAGTAACTGGGGAAGGAGGGAAGTAGCTGGGGTAGGAAGAAAGGAAGGAGCAGCGGGAAACTAAATAACAATGCGCTGAAGGATGCGCTGGTGTGGCACCGCTAGCTGTACTTCCGTCCCTCCCAGGCTCGGGTCGAGCCTGTGATTATATGAACTTATGAAAGATAGCATCTGTCGATACGTGTAAATGGCTTGACAGTTCCAGCTGCCGAGCCATTACGGTCTAGGTCTCGCGCGAAGGTCCTTCCTCGGCCTAGGCTTCCTAGGCTTGAAGGCTGCCTAGACCTGGACTGGTTTGGGATGGTTACCTAGCGTAACTGTACCCCCAACAAATCAGATGCCCCCCAAAAGTTAGTAGGGTGTTGGGGGGTATTAATGCCGACATTTTGGCATCTGGGACACCCAAAATTTGTCATTCTACGTAGTCCCTCTAGGCCAGCTATGTGCCCCTAAGTGTCAAAAAAGCCACTTATCATCTACTAGATCGAAACTGAGTGACTGACCTCAGAATTGGTCGATTGCAGTGGCGAGGCTCCCAAATTGGGTGGACAGCTAGAGGGAAGCCATATCTTCGACGTAGGAAAAAAGATGGTTCAAAAATCCCAAAAGCCGAAGTGCCGAGGGATTACGTTCGTGTTCGCCCCCCCAACATTGGGGAGACAGCTAGAGTTTCGGGCAGTTCACATTTACATTCACATCTACAGCTTACATTTTCCTGGTCATCTTTTTTTGCTGCCGGAGACGGCGAGCAGCCAAATTGATGGCTGGAGCTATATAACATGGTCAAGTTCAAGTTCAACGCTGGTCGAATTTGCACAAGCACATACATGGGACAGATGGGTGTAAAACTGTAAATACACTATGGGTGCAAATACACTGGGCTAGAGCGCCAGAGCTGGAGTTGTTGCTCTAGCTCAACAGCTGGCGACAGCAGCCCCTCTGGATATAGAGGAGAAGGTGCTAGAAACCAGCGCCATGAAAGCGAAGCTAAACAATAATGAGAGTCGAAATGCCGAGCCGCTGGTCAGAGAGAACTCGATTATCAAGTGATGGCAGATATGGGACCCCGAAGCGCCCTAACGACGACATCGCGATGGCCATCGACCAGGCCCGCTAGCCCACGTGACGGCAGTGCCGTACTACAAGGTTTGGAGCCCCGACTGCGCGAATGACGCAATTTGAAACCCCCACGCAGATTCTAGGCGCCGCGCGCGCGCGCAGATTTCTGCTGTCAGTTGAGCCAAAAGCGCAAACCAAAATGACTAAATGTAGTACGGCACCACCCTCAGTACGGTTTAGGGCGATTAACAGCTTGTTTCCGACCAACCAGTTGGAGGTCCGGTTAAGGATTGTGTTTCGGAGGGTTTAGACTCGACCTCTAACCGGACCCTTAACTGGTTGGAAACATTCCACCAGTTGAGCAGTCTTTTGCATCTGGCCAGGTCATCTCAAAATGGATCAACGTGTCAAATGCGCAGCGCAGCACTTCCTCGCTATCCAGACGCTGATTTCAGCGTTTATCCCGCTCCTTGCTGCTGCTGCTGCTGTTGCTGCTGTTGCAGCTGTTGCAGCCGATGCACCTCAAATTGGCGTAGTTCTTCCTGCTGGCGCGGGTCCAGATCTAGAACACGCATCTGCGCCTGCCCCTCAGGAAGATCAGTCGAAAATTGCGTGGCAGGGACGGTGCCCTGCTGCTGCGAATCCATCTTGGTGAAACCGTGCGATCAATGATGAGTGTCCGAAAAAGAAAGAAAGGATGCGGCACTCCAAAGCAGCATGATTTTTAAGAGGCGCGCGCCAATTTCGTGACGTCACCAGATCTAATGCAACAACCGAATTTAACCGCCCCTCAACTTTCTTCAACGGCGGGGGGGGTGCGCCGTTGAACCAACCGGGGCAGTTGGTCTTTAACCGGACCTCGACTTTTTGTGTTTCCGACCAAACACCGGTTAGCGCCGAAAATAACGAATTTAACCGCCGCTCAACCGGACCTCCAACTGGTTGGAAACAAGCTGTAAGGGCAGGGCCCCCAGGCGCAGGGCTTGTTTCTGGTATCAGACCTCTGATTTCCTTCCAGAGACCTCCTTGCCGATTTCCTCCACTTCAAAATCTCAATCATTAGCACAGCTCTATCAACAGCCTCGGAGGGACTCGCTGTCCTGTGGATGAGACGAGACGGAACCACGTTTGTATCTCCAACTTAAACCGTATTCGCAAAGTACGTCCCTTTTAGCCGGGCGTTCTCCAGACTAGCTGCAAGACACTTTTTGGCTTGTTGCGATTTCTTAGGAAGTCCAACCGATGCAGGGCGTTGCGACTATGACCTCTACTCTTAGTTCGCTCATGTCGCACTGTAACAATAGTCCTAGCCCATCCCTTCTCTCCTCCATGCCCCCCCCTCCTCCACCTTTCCCCCCTCCTTCTACGGACATTATCCTAAATGCGCTTCAAAGCCTTTGTGTGTCTGATGGCCATTCGAATGGCATGTCCAATGGTAAACTCGGGATGCAGTCTTCAAATGTATCAGAGACTCATAGGTTTGGCGCTAATGGCTCTCCAATTGGGTATAGTTCATTGGCATCGCTACCTTCCATTCAAGGAATTGATCATCAGCTGCAGCTTGTAGACTCTTGTCGCATGGGCGCTGTTCTTGGGCCTCGATCTGCAGGCCTAGATGCCAACAATGTGGTGTACCGCACCAACTTTTCAGACGGATGCGCGGACTCCAGGTTATCCCAGTCGACTACAGGCCATGTTCGACAGAAGCAGGCTTCTTACAACAGTGGCAGTGCAAATGGCGTCGCCGCTCATTACGTCAAGGGCCAGAAAGAAATGGGATGTCGCGCGCTCTGGAAGGAGGTGACTCGAGTGAGCAAGGGCCAAAAGCTCGGAGATAAAGGCGGCATTGCTTCGAGCGAAGTGACAGTGAGTTTTGGGTCGTGTCAGCTATTATTTTGTCACTTCGATGAGTCCAGGCCTCCCGTCCATGGCCTCACAGGTTGAGAAAGTCGTGCCACGTTGCCTGCTAGCAACTGCTTTCTTATGCTTTTAGCTTGTAAGGATGCGTGCCGTTCAAATTGCGACGTTTGTCGAGTAGCGCTTCGTTCTCAATGTTCCCAAGGTTTCATCTGCCGACCTCCAGCACCAGTGAAGTCAGTTGAAGACTTGGCCGAGAGCTAGGACCTATCTTGGCGGTTGCTGGTCCCTTCTTCACACATCAACAGCCTTCTTGTTTGTCATCCAGTTTGTCGCTTGTGGCTTCCTCTCTTACCCTTCCCTTCTCTCCCACCCCTTTTTCTGCGTCCAGGTGGAAAATCTTCTCAAAAGTCTTGCCAAGCTGGAACCTCACGAACCCTCCATCGAAGCCATTGAGACGAGCCTGAGCTACCAGGACTCATCAGCTACAGCCGCTTTCCTCAAGGAGCTGTGCAAGCAAGGCGGTATCAAGCGTGCTGTTGAAATCTTCGACTGGCTCAGAGCCCTTCCCCCCAACCACGAGCTCGCCCGCCTGTGCGACCTCTACACCTACACCACCATGATCTCCCAATGCGGGACACGCCAACAACTGAGGCGGGCCCTTGAGCTGGTTGCTGAAATGCGATCCAGAGGCATCCAGGCCAACGTCCGAACCTTCTCCGCTCTCATGAACGTGTGCATGAAGGCCAATGAGCTGGACCTGGTGCAGGACGTGTACCAACAGATGCTTGATGAGGGCTGCACACCTAACCTAGTGACTCACAACATCCTCATCGGTGTCTGTGTGAAGAAGGGCGATTGGGAAGAGTCCCTCGAGATACTTGCCCAATTGGAGAAGCAGGTATGCTTACACTGTCATACTCATCTCATGTCTTTCACGTTACGAAGCATATGGTTCGGGTTCATCCTCATTGGATTCGACATGAAGAAAGGCGAGCGGAAAAAGTCCATTGCAATACTTGCACAATTGGAGAAGCAGGTACACTTACACTGTCATACCCATCTCATGTCGTTCACCTTAGTAAGCATGTGGTTCGGGTTCATCCTCATTGGAGTCTACATGAAGAAGGACGAGCGGAAGAAGTTCATTGCGATACTTGCACAATTCAAGAGGCAGGTACGCTTACACTGTTTTACTCATCTCATGTCTCTCACCTCAGCATATAGTTTGGCTCCACCCTGCATTGGTGTGTGTGAAGAAGGGTGAGCCAGAGAGCCCTTTAGGAGACTTGGGCAATTGGAGAAGTTATCTCTTGTCTTTCACATGCAGCATTCTCTCTCTCTCTCTCTCTCAATG
>JACBWV010000610.1:85028838-85130904 GCA_013435795.1 Chlamydomonas sp. ICE-L
GGTTTCCCCCTCCCCCCTCTTTCCTGCCCTCCCCCCCTCCCAAACCACTCCCCCTACTGCGCGGCTGTTCAGAAAAGCAGGTGTGTTCTTTGTCTTGGCTGAGTTTGCATATGAGAAGCAAGTTCATGTACTTATTCATCGTCGTCACCCAACCCAACAACACTCCCCATATGCGCTGGCGGTATGAAGTCAGGTGTGTACTTTGTCTTGACTGAGTTGCATACTGATCAGCAAGTTCATGTACGTATTCATGTCCTTCCCACCACCCAACCCCCCCCTATGCGCTGGGTCCGAAGTAAGTGTGTTCGTTTGTCTTGCTGAGTGCATTGACTGATCAGCACGTCATGTACGTATTCATCGTCCCGTCCAACCAAACAACACTCCCCCTACTGCGCCTGGCCTGTCTGAAGTCAGGATTTGTTCTTTGTCTTGACGAGTTGCATACTGATTCAGCAAGTTCATTGTACGTATTCATCGGTCCATTCCCAACCAACCAAAACCCTCCCCCCCTTACTGCGCTGGCTGTCCGAAGTCAGGTGTGTTCTGTCTTGGCTGAGTTGCATACTGATCAGCAAGTTCATGTACGTATTCATCGTCCGTCCCAACCCAACCCAACACTCCCCCCTACTGCGTGGCTGTCTGAAGTCAGGTATGTTATGTGTTGACTGAGTAGTGGCATTACTGATCAGCAGTTTCATGTACGTATTCATTGCCCCCATCCAACCCAAACCCAACCCTCCCCCTCATACTGCGCTGGCTGTCTGAAGTCAGGTGTTGTTCTTGTCTTGGCTGAGTGCATACTATTTTAAAGTTCATGTTTATACGTTTTCATGTCCATCCAAACCAACCCAACCTCCCCCCTACGCGCTGGCGTCTGAAGGTAGGGTGTTATTCGTTTGGCTGAGTGGGCAACTGATCAGGCAAGTTCATGTACGTAATGCACGTCCGTCCCAACCCAACCCCCCAACACTCCATACTGCGATGGCTGTCTGAAGATCAGGTGTGTTCTTTGTCTTGATGAGTTGAATATGATCAGCAAGTTCAGTAAGTATTCATCGTCACATCCAACCCAAACCAACCCTCCCCCTACGCGCTGGACTGTCTGAAGCAGGGGTTGTTCTTGTCTTGCTGAGTTGCATATGATCAGCCAGTTCATGTACGTATTATAGCCCATTCCACCCAACCAACCTCCCCCCTTACTGCGCTGGCTGTCGGAAGTCGGTGGTCTTTGTCTTGACTGAGTGTTACGTCAGCAAGTTAAGTTCATGTACGTTTATCGTTTCCATCCCACCCACCTACCCTCCCCCCTACTGCGCTGGCTGTTGCAGTTCAGGTATGTGTTCTTTGGTATTGGCTGAGTTGCATACTGATCAGAAGTATGTACGTATTCATTGTCATCCAACCAATCAACATCCCCTCCGCCTGCTGCGATGGCTGTATGAAAGTTCCGGTTGTTCTTGTCTGCGGATTGCATAAATTTCCGGCAAGTCATGTAGTATATCGTCCATCCCAACCCAACCCCACCCCCCCCCCTACGCGGATGGCTGTCTGAAGTCAGGTGTGTTCTTTGTCTTGACTGAGTTGCATACTGATCAGCAAGTTCATGTACGTATTCATCGTCCATCCCAACCCAACCCAACCCTCCCCCCTACTGCGCTGGCTGTCTGAAGTCAGGTGTGTTCTTTGTCTTGGCTGAGTTGCATACTGATCAGCAAGTTCATGTACGTATTCATCGTCCATCCCAACCCAACCCAACCCTCCCCCCTACTGCGCTGGCTGTCTGAAGTCAGGTGTGTTCTTTGTCTTGGCTGAGTTGCATACTGATCAGCAAGTTCATTGTACGTTATTCATGTCATCAACCCAACCAACCCTCCACCTACTGCGCTGGCTTGTCTGAAGTCAGCGTTGTGGTATTTGTTTGCACTAGTTGATACTGATCAGCAAGTGCAGTCGTATTCATTTAGTCCAATCCCAAACCCAACCCAACCTACCCCCTACTGAGCTGGCTGTCTTAAGTCAGGTTGTGTCTTTGTTCTTGATGAGTTCATCCTGATCGCAAGTTCATTACATTATTCATGTCATCCCAACCCAACTCAACCCTCCCCCCCCTACTGCGCTGGCGTTGAATTTAGGTGTGTTATTTGTCTTGGCTGAGTTGATACTTTTCAGCAAGCTTCATGTACGTATTCATCGTCCATCCCAACCCAACCCAACCCTCCCCCCTACTGCGCGGGCTCTGTCGATCAGGTGTTGTTATTGGTCTGACTGAGTTTGCATACGTCAGCCGTTTCAGTCGTATTTCATCTCATCCCAACAACCCAACCCTCCCCCCTACTGCGCTGGCTGTCTGAAGTCAGGTGTGTTCTTTGTCTTGGCTGAGTTGCATACTGATCAGCAAGTTCATGTACGTATTCATTGTCCATCCCAACCCAATTCAACCCATCCCCTCCTCCTGCTGCGCTGGCTGTCTGAAGTCAGGTGTGTTCTTCGTCTTGGCTGAGTTGCATACATTTCAGCAAGTTCATGTACGTATTCATCGTCCATCCTAACACAACCCAACCCTCCCGCCTACTGCGCTGGCTGTCTGAAGTCAGGTGTGTTCTTTGTCTTGACTGAGTTGTATACTGATCAGCAAGTTCATGTACGTATTCATCGCCATCCAAACCAAACCCAACCCGCCCAGCCTACTGCCGGTCTGGACTGTCTGAAAGTCAGGTGTGTTCTTTGTCTGGGCTGGTTTGCATACTGAAGCAGCAGTTCATACATAGTCATCGTCCCATCCAACCCAACCCAACCCTCCCCCCTACTGCCGCTGGCTGTCTGAAGTCAGGTGTGTTCTTTGTCTGGCTGGTTGTCATACTTTCAGCATTCCATGTACGTATTCAGCGTCCATTCCCACCCAACCCCAAACCCTCCCCCATGCGCTGCGGTCTGAAGTCGTGTGTTCTGGTCTTGACTGATTGCAACTGATCACACGTTTCATTGTAGATTCATCGTCCATCCCAACCCAACCCAACCCTCCCCCCTACTGCGCTGGCTGTCTGAAGTCAGGTGTGTTCTTTGTCTTGGCTGAGTTGCATACTGATCAGCAAGTTCATGTACGTATTCATTGTCCATCCCAACCCAATTCAACCCATCCCCTCCTCCTGCTGCGCTGGCTTTCTGAAGTCAGGTGTGTTCTTCGTCTTGGCTGAGTTGCATACTTTCAGCAAGTTCATGTACGTATTCATCGTCCATCCCAACCCAACCCAACCCTCCCCCCTACTGCGCTGGCTGTCTGAAGTCAGGTGTGTTCTTTGTCTTGACTGAGTTGCATACTGATCAGCAAGTTCATGTACGTATTCATCGTCCATCCCAACCCAACCCAACCCTCCCCCCTACTGCGCTGGCTGTCTGAAGTCAGGTGTGTTCTTTGTCTTGGCTGAGTTGCATACTGATCAGCAAGTTCATGTACGTATTCATCGTCCATCCCAACCCAACCCAACCCTCCCCCCTACTGCGCTGCTCTGTCTGAAGTCAGGTGTGTGTGTTCTTGTTTTGCTGAGTGCATACTGATCAGAAAGTCATGTAGTATGCATAGTCCATGCCCAACCCAACCCACCACCCCACGCGCGGGCTGTTCTGAAAGTCAGGTGTGTTCTTGTCTTGGCTGAGGTGCATGTTTTTATGATCAGCAAGTTCATGTCGTAGTCATGTCCATTCCCAAACCAACCAACCTCCCCCTACTGCGCTGGCTGTCTGAAGTCAGGTTGTTCTTTGTCTTGGACTGAAGGTTGCATATGATCAGCAGTTCATGTAAGGATTCATCGGCCATCCAACCAACCACTCCCCTAAGCGCTGGCTCTGGTCCGAAGTCAGGTTTGTGTTATGTCGTGGCTGGTTGCATACTGATCAGCAAGTTCATGTACGTATCATTGCCATCCCAACCCACCAACCCAAACCAACCCAACCCAAACCAACCCAACCCCCTACTGCGATTGGCTGTCTGAAAGTCAGGTGTGTTCTGTCTTGGCTGAGGGCATACTGATCAGCAAGTTATGTACGTATCATTGTCCTCCTAAACCTAATTCAACCCATCCCCTCCCCTGCTGCGTGGGGTTGAAGTCAGGTGTGTTCTTTGTCTTGACTGAGTTGCATACTTTTCAGCAAGTTCATGTACGTATTCATCGTCCATCCCAACCCAACCCAACCCTCCCCCCTACTGCGCTGGCTGTCTGAAGTCAGGTGTGTTCTTTGTCTTGGCTGAGTTGCATTAATGATCAGCAAGTTCATGTACGTATTCATTGTCCATCCCAACCTAATTCAACCCATCCCCTCCTCCTGCTGCGCTGGCTGTCTGAAGTCAGGTGGGTTCTTCGTCTTGGCTGAGTTGCATACTTTTCAGCAAGTTCATGTACGTATTCATCGTCCATCCCAACCCAACCCAACCCCCCCTACTGCGCTGGCTGTCTGAAGTCAAGTGTGTTCTTTGTCTTGGCTGAGTTGCATACTGATCAGCAAGTTCATGTACGTATTCATTGTCCATCCCAACCCAATTCAACCCATCCCCTCCTCCTACTGCGCTAGTTGTCAGGTCAAGTGGGTTTCTTGGTCTCTGCTGAGTTGCATACTTTTAGCAAGTTCATTTACGTTTTCATTGTCCATCCCAACCCCAACCCGACCAAACCCATCCCATCCCAACCCAACCCATCCCAACCCAACCCATCCCAACCCAACCCAACGCCTCCTCCTACTGCGCTAGTTGTCTGACGTCAGATGTGTTACATGGTCGGCTGAGTTGCGTAGTAGCAGGATAGCCTGCTATTATTCTAACTTAACATCTCAAGTATTATTTACGATATGTCAACAACAACAACAACAACAACAATAACAGCAATAACCAAACCAAACTTTACCAAACCCAAACCCTGCCTGTACCCCCCCCCTCCCCCCCGACGCACACACACACACACACAACAACAGCAACAGCAACAACCAAACTTAACTAGAGGTGACCGCCCTATCGGGCGGTCACCTGTCGCACGGTCGTGGTTACGTGGGTCTGTGTCTCGGTCTGGTGTCTTGCTGCTCGGTCTGGTCTCGGTCTTGCCGCGGTTGGATGGATATTGTCGGTCCTGTGTATCGGTAGGGTCTCGGTCTGGGTCTCGGTTCGATCTGGGTCGGTTGGTCTTCTGGGGCCTCTTGCGTTCCGAAGCTCCATGCGGCATCCCAAGGTCATGCGGCAACGCGGCTGGCGTCGCCCCGAGGGCGCTTCCCGGGCGCCGAACCCCTTAGGTTAAATTGCTCCTCCTCCTCCAGTGTGAGCGGTTGTTGTAACCGTGGTTGTATCTGTAGGTGAGGGCGGGGGATAAACCAAACTTACCAAAACCAAACCTGCTGTTACCCCCCTCCCCCCCCCCACCCCCACCAACCCCCACCACACACACACAACAACAGCAACAGCAACAACCAAACTTAACAAAAAAAAAACCCTGCCTGTACCCCTCCCCCTACCCCCCCACCCTCCAGGACCAAGATGCTCTGGAGGGTTCCAGGATTCTTTCACGGAAACGTTTCCTCTGTCCCTTCCTTCCTCCCTACTTCCTCCTTCCCTCCCCCCCTCCCCCCCCCCCCCCCAACAACAACAGCAGCAACGAAACCAAACTTAACCTAACCCTAACCCTGCCTGTACCCACCCCACCCCCACCCCCACCCCCACCCTCCCTCCAGGACCAAGATGCTCATGGAGGGGCCAGGCTTCTTCCACGCAAACGTCTCCTTCACTCTTCACACGTCCAAGCTGAACTGTGCTGACCAGCCTCTCTCCCTCATGCACAAGGCCGTCTCTATACTCACAAGTCCAAGCAGAACAACCCAACCCAACCCTTCCTCCTCTGTCCCTACCCCCCACCCCCACCACACACACACAACAACAACTACAGCAACAACACAACAACCAAAAATCAAAACAAATAACCAAACAACAAAAACCAATCCCCCCCCCACCCCTGTCCCCGTCGAATCCCTCCAGGACCAAGATGCTCATGGAGGGCCCAGGCTTCTTCCACGAAAACGTCTCCTTCACTCTTCACACGTCCAAGCAGAACCGTGCTGACCAACCCCTCTCCCTCATGCTGGATGCCGTCTCTAGCATGCTCCTAGGAGCCAGCTCACCCTTCCAGATCCGCACCACAACCCAATCGGTAGTTCTCGAGACTAAGGCGTGCGATCTGGTCGCCTGGATGCACACCAACCAGTTTGACAAGCTGGTCTTCCTTGCTGAGGTAGCTCAAGTTAAGAAGCAGTCGCTGGATATAATGTTCACGGAGGATCTGGCCATGGCTGCTCGATGCTCTGACTCCTTCTCTGTCGTGAACAGGTGAGAGCTTGGGGGGCTGAGAATGGGTGGGTAGGGTTGTGTAGTAGGCGGGGTGTGGGTAGGCAGTGGGGGTCGAGGCAGCCAGATGGCCAATCTGGCACCATATCGCCCTAACCAACACTGTATGCGACCAGGTGAGGGCCTGGGGGGCTGAGAATGGGTGGGTAGGGTTGTGTAGTAGCTGTGTAGACCTCGTTGCCTGGATATACACAAACCAGTTTGACAAGCTGGTCATCCTCGCCGAGGTAGCTCAAGTTCAGATAATGAAAATGTCTGGTAGGGAGTGGTATTAAGGGAGAGGTAGGGAACGAGCTGCTACTTTACCTGGACAAAGCTACCGTGGCGGTTGACAGCGACTGCGGACACTTATGCCCCCCCACCCCCACCCCCCACACACGCACACACACACGCACGCACACACACGCACACCTCCCCTGCAGGATTGAGAATGGCTTGGTCATGAAACCACCCCACCCACCCACATTCAACTCCCCCCCCACACACACCACACACACACACACACATTCAACTTCTTACCACCCCCTGCCAGACCCCCAATCCATACCTGCACTGCAGGATTGAGAATCGCTTGGTCATGAACGTGGCCCACTACAGCCCCATTCAACTTCTTGCCCCCCCACCCCACCCCACCCAAACACACACATACACATACACATACACACCTGCCCTGCAGGATCGAGAATGGCTTGGTCGTGCCCACCACCACCACCACCACCACCACCACACACACACACACACACACATTCAACTTCTTACCACCCCTGCCTGACCCCCAATCCATACCTGCCCTGCAGGATTGAAAACGGCTTGGTCATGAACGTGGCCCACTACAGCCCCATCGTGCTGCAGCAGCGCGCCCAAGTTGTTGGACTGGCAGTGAACTACGGATTGGCCTTTGGACTGGAGGAGACCACCACGCATGACGGGTTACAACTATTTGACAAGGTATGGCATTTACTTTTTGGCGGTATAGTTTGCAACTCGAAAGTTGCTGGCGCTTAATTCCAAGCTCCGCAAGTGTGTGAGATGGATATGTAATCGTTTCCCATGAAATTGTTCAGTGTGCAAGCGTGAGGCTGGAAACATGAACATTACGTGAATAAGAAGTACACACCACAGTACATATCCGTAGGCCCACCCCACGCACCCGGCTCTTCTGGGGGGCGGGAGCCCCCAGTGTCACCCATTTGTCCGTTCAACCGACCGACCAACCGTCTGACCATGATGAAGCCAGACACGTCAGCCAACGGTCTCGTAACTAACTCGCTTCCCTTGCCACCTGTCGCTCCGTCGCTATCACTCTCCGCCAATTTTTAGCGTCGCAAGCGACGCTGCATAGAACTTGTTCTTTCTTTTTCGCCACCACCACCATCATGTATGACAAATTATAACTCTTTGACAAGGTACATCTCTTTTGCTTTCTTACTTTTTTCTTTTCAAACCCCTAAACTTGGCCTTTGAACTGGAGGAGACCATCATGCATGGCGGGTTACAACTTTTTGACAAGATATGGCATTTACTTTTTCTTTCTTTTTCGCCACCACCACCATCATGTATGACGAGTTACAACTCTTTGACAAGGTACATCTTTTTTACTTTCTTACTTTTTTCTTTTCAAACCCCTAAACTTGGCCTTTGAACTGGAGGAGACCATCATGCATGGCGGGTTACAACTTTTTGACAAGGTATGGCATCCACTGGTTTTTGTTGCAACGTTTGTCACCTCCACCGCCATCATGCATGGCGTTCGTAACCACCACCACCATCATACACATTTTGTTACCTCCCGCACCTTCATCCATGACGTTCGTCACCACCATCACTATCATCATGCACTACGTTGTTTTTTGCTACGTTCGTTACCACCACCATCACTACCTTCATGCACGACGGGTTGCAGCTCCACGACTAGTGTTTTTCCACTCTCCCTTTTTTCTTCCCAAAACCGGAAACTTGGCTTTGGACTGGAGGAGATCATCACGCATGACGGGTTAAAACTGTTGACAAGGAAAGGTATTTACTTTTTCTTTCTTTTTCGCCACCACCACCATCATGCATGACAAGTTACAACTCTTTGACAAGGTACATCTTGCTTTTCTTTTTCTCCTTTTTTCCCTTTTCCTTTTTTCTTTTCAAACCCCTAAACTTGGCCATTGGACTGGAGGAGACCATCATGCATAATGGGTTGCAACTCTTTGACAAGGTATGGCATTTCCTTTTTTCCTTTTCTCCTTTTTTCCTTTTCTCCTTTTTCCCTTTTCTCCTTTTTTCCTTTTTTCCTTTTCAAACCCCCAAACTTGGCCTTTGGACTGGAAGAGACCACCATGCATGACGGGTTACAAATTTTTGATAAGGTATGGGGAGGGGGGGGCAAGAAAAAAGCTGCCGTACCGCACCTTCGCTTTGGATAGAGCCTATCCTCAAACTATATAAAAAAAAAAAGTTTTTTTTTTTGAGCCAAAAATAAAGTTGTACCAAAGTTAGAGGGGTCCAAAGTTTTTTTCAACCAAAGCGGCCAAAATCTTAACATCGCGATAAATCACGTTTGGATAACCCCATGAAAGATGTAAGAGCATAACTTAAATGGGCTTTAAAAGATCTTTCGAATGACCCCCATTTTAGGGGGGGTAGGGTGAGGTAATTGGGTTTTAGGAGGGGGGGGGGGGGGGGGGGGGGTAAAAAACTTTTAGCCAACTTTATTTTTCCCCTCTTTTTGTATGAAACGTCCACAATTCCAACTCCCATCTGAATCGGACACCATATCGAAGGTGCGGTCCAAAATCTGTCTTTCTGCCCCCCCCCTGAGGTATGGTATTTACTTTTTCTTTCTTTTTCGCCACCACCACCATCATGCATGACGATCTACAACTCTTTGACAAGGTACATCTTGCTTTTTTCTTTTTTTCTTTTTAAACCCCTAAACTTGGCCTTTGGACTGGAGGAGACCATCATGCATGGCGAGTTACAACTCTTCGACAAGGTATAGCATTTACTTTTTTTTGCAACGTCCTTCACCCCTTTCTCCCTCCCTTCCCTTCTTCCTTTCTCCTCGCAGCTCATGTGCCGCAGCACGGACATGGTCACCACCACCATCATCACCATTGCAAAGCTCAAACTGACCTCTTTCTCCCTCCCTCCCCTCCTCCCTTTCTCCCTCCCTCGCAGCTCACGTGCCACAGCACCTCCATGGTCACCACCACCATCATCACCATTGCAAAGCTCAAACTGACCCCTTCTCCCTCCCTTCCCTTCCCTTCTCCCTTTCTCCCTCCCTTGCAGCTCATGTGCCGCAGCACGTCCCTCCCAGGCTTCGGAGTCTCACTCTGGCCTCAGTGCCTATGCTCGTGCCTCCTCCTAGCCGCCAGCCAATGCGGCCAGCAAGTTCCTGTGTACGAGCAAATCCAGATGCTCACTGGCTTTGACGCAGACTCGCTTTCCTCCATGGAGGCCAGCGTGATCGAGTGGCTAGACCACGACTTGCTAAGCATTTCTGTACTCAGGGTTATCCACATATACCTTGAGCGATTGGGTCTATACTTGCATGTAAGTATCCGAGCTCGGTGCCTCTTTCTATATCCATCTACCTGTCTATCTATCTATCTATCTATTATATATATTATATCTACCTATCTATCTATCTATCTATCTATCTATCTTCTAAATAGAGATGTCTTCTATCTATCTTGTACACACCTGTCTTATCTTCCTATCTATCTATCTTCTACACACCTGTCTTATCTTCCTATCTATCTATCTTCTACACACCTGTCTTATCTTCCTATCTATCTATCTTCTACACACCTGTCTGTCTGTCTGTCTATTTATCTATCTTCTACACACCTGTTTTATCTTCCTATCTATCTATCTTCTACACACCTGTCTATCTGTCTATCTATCTGTCTATCTTCTACACGCCTGTCTGTCTGTCTATCTATCTATCTTCTACACACCTGTCTGGCTGTATATTTATTTATTTTCTACACACCTGTCTGGCTGTCTATCTATCTATCTATTTCCTACACACCTGTCTGTCTATCTATCTATCTTCTACACACCTGTCTGTCTGTCTATCTATATATCCCCCCTTCCCATTGACGGTGATTCCACACCAAACACACCCAACCCATCCACCCAAGGCTTCACGCCCATGAACTCGATCTCCGACGATGGTAGCCCACTCTGCTAAAGGTTGATCGCCACAAACTACAGCCAACCACCACCAACACCAAATCGGTCACCCACAGGATTCAAGGCCCTGTGAACTCGATCTCCGACAAAGTTCCCCCCCCCCCCCCCCCCAACCAACCCAACCAACCCAAACAAAAAACTCACAAACACAACAAACAACCAAACAAAAATAAAAACAAAAATAAAAACAAACACAAAAAACACAACAAACAAAACATACAAACAAAAAAAAAAAAGAAACAAAAAAAAAAAAAAAAAAAAAAAAAAAAAAAAAAAAAAAATAAAAGGAACGAAAAAAAAAAAAAAACCAAAAACAAAAAACAAAACAACCTCCCTACCCCACCAACCGACACCACACCCCACACCCCCCCCCCCCAACACCAACCCCCCCCCCCACCCACCCACCCCAACCCCACACCCCAACCACCCCCCCCCCCCCCCCCACACACAAACCCCCACCCCCCCCCATCCAACCAACCAACCCCACCCACCCCCCAAACCCACCCCACCACCCAACAATCACTCCCACCACACACAAATCACCCCACAACCCCCACACCCCCCACCCACCCCCACCCCACCCCCTCCCCCACCACTAACCACAACCCCAAAACAAACACCCAACCCACCCCACCCCCCCCCCCCCCCCCACACGCCCTCCCACACCACCCCCACCCCCCACTAACCCCACACACCACCCCCACCCAACCACACCCACCCCCCCACCACACCCCACTACCCCCCACACACCCCACCACACCACCCCCTCCCCCACCCCCAAACTCACACGCCACCACCACCCCCCCCCCCACCCCCCCCCCCCCCCCCCCCCCCCACCCCCCCACCCACATCCCACCCCCCCCACCCCCCCCCCCACCAACAAAACCACCCCTCATCCCCCCACCAACACACACATCACCCCCACACCCCACCACCCACCCCCCCCCCCCCCCCCACCACGCCCCCACCTCCCCACCCCCCCAACCCCCCCCAAACCCCCCACAACCCCCCCACCCCACCCCCACCACCCCCCCCCCCCCCACACCCCCCCCCCCCCCCCCCCCCCCCCCTGTTGAAGGCCTGATTGCACAAACAACCGCCAATACCAAAACACATCTCACCACAGAATTCAAGCCCCTGAAGTCGATGAACCGACCGAAAGGCCCCCCCCCCCCCCCCCCCCCCACCCCCAACCCCCCCCCCCCACCCCCACCCCCCCCCCCCCCCCACCCCCCCCCCCCCCCCCCCCCCCCCCCCCCCCCCCACCCCCCCCCCCCACCCCCCCCCCCCCCCCCCCCCCCCCCTGTGGAATTGTTCCCAACCCCGCCACCCAACAAACGCCACACCAAACCCATCTCACCCACAGGAATTCAAGGCGCTGAACTCGATCTCCGACGAGGTCAGCCCCCTCCTTCTGAAGGCTGCTTGCAAACCGCACATGCTCAGCGTGCGTCCTTCCGCCTTGGCTGCTGCAGTGCTCATCGTCCTCCGCCGCAGACAGGGCCAGGTCCCCCACTGGCCCATGTCCCTGCAGCTGATGACAGGCTACACTAACGTCGAGAATGGAGACATGTCCGCATGCATCGCGCTTGTGCAGAGTCTGCTCGATGAATCACCCCAGAGTGAATCCTAAACCCCCCTCTCTCTTGGCAGGGATGTAATGCCAGGGACCACTGGGGCAAGACCTAAACCCCCCTCTCTCTTGGCAGGGAGGTAATGCCAGGGACCACTGGGGCAAGACCTAAACCCCCCTCTCTCTTGGCAGGGATGTAATGCCAGGGACCACTGGGGCAAGACCTAACCCCCCCTCTCTCTTGGCAGGGATGTAATGCCAGGGACCACTGGGGCAAGACCTAAACCCCCCTCTCTCTTGGCAGGGATGTAATGCCAGGGACCACTGGGGCAAGACCTAAACCCCCCTCTCTCTTGGCAGGGAGGTAATGCCAAGGACCACTAGGGCAAGTCCTATGCAGCGTCACAAGCGACGCAGAAAATTGGCGGTGAGTGTCGGCAACAGAACGACAGGTGGCAACGATGGAGCTGACTAAAGCCAGTTAGTTATGAGACAGTTGGCTGACGTGTCAAGCTTCGTCTCGGTCGTCAGTCGACGATCGGTCGGACGGACAAAAGGGTGAATCTGGGGGCTTACGCCCCCCAGGTGTGGGGGCTCCGCCAAAAAACATCTCTGGTCTGATTGCATTCACTCTCAATGTCTACCATCCCGCCAAAGATGTAGGGAACGGCAATATGATATCAAATGATATCGTGTCATCATATGATGCCGGCAGTGAATGTTTCCTTGTGTTAGTGCTGATCACGTGCGCCGTTCATGAAGACCTGGCTGGCTGTCCCCTTGTGTCAGTGCTGATCATATGTGCTGTACATAAAGCCCCCCACCCCACACCCAACACACCCCACACCCCACACCCACCCACCCCGACTGCACACCTGTCCCTAATCAACGCTTCCTCAAGAGTATCTCTCTCGAAGAAAAACGAGTGTATTCGAATCATTCATTCACCTCCCACTGCTGTGCTCTTGTGCTGAGTTGTGCCCCTAATGCATGGTGCTAGGGCCCTGAGGGTGAGCTTACCCTGAACCTGGCCGCCCTCCTGTCAGTGTAATGACCAGTGGAGGTGTGTGCCCATACCAGTAGCCCATCAATCAAATTTATCATTCGCCTCCCACTGCTGTGCCCCCAACGCATGCGGGGGCATGGTGCTAGGGCCCTCAGGGTGAGCTTGTCCTGAACCTGGGCGCCCTCCTGTCAGTGCACTGAGCATGTGTGCTGAGCATGGAGGGGAGCGCCAATACCAGTAGCCCATCAATTAAATTCATCATTCGCCTCCCACTGCTGTGCCCTTGTCCCAAGCTGTGCCCCCAACGCATGCGGGGGCATGGTGCTAGGGCCCTCAGGGTGAGCTTGAACCTGGGCGCCCTCCTGTCAGTGCACTGAGCATGTGTGCTGAGCATGGAGGGGAGCGCCAATACCAGTAGCCCAGCAATCAAATTTATCAGTCGCCTCCCACTGTTGTGCCCTTGTGCCGAGCTGTGTTCCAAGGCATGTGGGGGCATGGTGCCAGAGCCCTCAGGGTGAGCTTGTCCTGAACCTGGCCGCCCTCCTGTCAGTGCACTGAGCGTGTGTGCTGAGCACGGTGGGGTGCGCCCATGCCACTGGCCCATCAATTAAATTCATCATTCGCCACCCACTGCTGTGTCGCACTAAAACAAAGAGCAACCAGCATGTGAGGTAGCTACTGCCTTTAACGCCTTTAATGCCTTAAACAATCAGTGATCTGTATGTGAGATGACCACTGAGTCGTGTAGCTAAACAACCCTCTAGAGCTACCATCTATAAAACCAGCTGCCCTGTAGAGCAGCATGAAAGAAAGAAAGATTACAAGGGGCTCGTGTCTGCCTGGCACACAACAAAAGGCACTGAGTCCTATAGCTAAACAACCCTCTAGGGCTACCTCCTAGAGTACCAGCTACCACCTAGAGTACCAGCTACCACCTAGAGCACTGCTTTGAATGGCTTTAACGCCTTTAATGCCTTCAACAAACAGTGACCAGTATGCGAAGTGACCACTGAGTCCTGTAGCTAAACTACCCTCTAGAGCTACCATCTAAAAACCAGCTGCTCTGTAGAGCAGCATGTTAGGCGAGCACTGCATTGAATGCATCGAATGCCTCTAATGCCTTCAACAAAAGGCGTTAGCAAAAGGCATTGAGTCCTGTAGCTAAACAACCCTCTAGAGCTACCATCTAGAGAACCAGCTACCCTTTAAAGCAGCAGGTGAAGTGACCACTGCCATGAATGCCTTTAATGCCTCGAACAAAAGGCATTTAAGGCATTGAGTCATGTAGCTAAACAAACCTAAACCCGAAACCTAGCAAGCAGCTTGTTGGCTTTACGCTGATGAACAAATCTGTTTACTTAATTTGATACATAAGATTGATACAACACGATTCGATGGTTCTCGCCTAATTCGATACACACAAGCCAGTGAACCTCGTGTCATGTGCCACTGGTGCTTCATATGATACAAAGCCTGTGTACCTCGTGTCATGTGCCACTGGCGCTTCATATGATACAAAATCTTGGTGCTTGGAGTTTGCTTGACGTTTCTCCTACATTTCCCACCTCAAATTATTTCAAGAACAAGGTATAAGGTGCTGTGCACACACGGTGGGTGATCCATTTTACTCATCCTAACATGAAGATCACGCTCCAGCTTGGTGTGAGTGTCCATCCCCACAGCACAGCCACCCCAAATCCTTCTACTAGCTACCCTCTAGAGCAGCATGTGAAGTGACCAATGCCATGAATGGCTTTAAAGCCTTAAACAAAAGGCATTGAGTCATGTAGCTAAACAACCCTCTAGAGCTATCCTCTATAAAACCATATAGAGAACCAGCTATTCTGTACAGATCCAGCTACCCTATACAAATCCAGCTACCCTCTAGAGAACCATCTAGAGAACCAGCTACCCTATAAGCAATCAAGCCCCAGGTACTCTTCAGGGGACCATGGCTTTTTTCCCGCTACCAGTAGCAATCGCTGCCTGGGACCCTGTTTTGGCCAAAGTTCCGCTATCGTGAGACTTGAATCTTGAATCGACAGAAAAATAGAGACCAATCTCTAGTCAGTATAGCAAAAGAAGCTAACATGCACGAGTCACCTCACCGATAAGCACGTCTGACAGAGCGCTAACCCCACTCCTGTTTTGGCGAGGACAAAGGGACTAATAGAGACTTGACTCTTGGCAATGCGTCGCATGAATGAAAAACAGTGACCAATGAGGCTCCTTGGTGTCTCTAGTCTAGTAGTGTGTAGTAGCCTTCTATTTCAGTAGTTTACTGCACAGTTCGTAGTGTGTACTGCACACTTCGTAGTGTGTAGTAGTGTCCGTAGATCATGTTCCCGTATTACTGTTCCCGCTTGCCTGTCCGGCGTCGTTCCACAATGTGGTGCCATGCATGCAAAAGCATAAGCAAGTCAGAATGAGGCACCCCCTCTGTTTTTGATCCTTGTGGGCCCCATTTTATGTAGTATTTAGTGTTCAAAGATAAGGTTTGAAGTATGCTGCTTGCCTGTTCGGCGTCGTTCCACAATGTGGCGCCACGCATGCCTAGAAGCAAGGCGGAATGCCTTCAAAAACAAAGCTAATTATAACAGCTAATTAGAACAGTTGGAAAAGTTGAAAAGTTGAGTGCCCCCTCTGGTTTTGATCCTTGTGGGCCCTAGTCTATGAAGTGTGTTTCCCCAGTCTATGTAGTGGGTGCCCCCGGTCTAAGAAGTGGGTTTCCGGAGGTAAAGTTTGAAGTTCCCGCTTGCCTGTTCGGCATCGTCCCACAATGTGGTGCCATGCACGGAAAAGCAAAAGCAAGTCAGAATGTGGCGCCCCCTCTGTTTTTGATCCTAGTGGGCCCTAGTCTATGTGGGGTGAGTCCCCAGTCTAAGTAATGTGATTCCCGAGGTAATGTTTGAAGTTCCCGCGTGCCTGTTTGGCATCGTCCCACAATGTGGTGCCATGCATGCAAAAGCAAGACAGATTGAGGCGTCCCCTCTGTTTTTGATCTTAGTGGGCCCCAGTCTATGTGGGGTGAGTCCCCCAGTCTAAGTAGTGTGATTCCTGAGGTAATGTTTGAAGTTCCCGCTTGCCTGTTCGGCATCGTTCCACAATGTGGTGCCATGCATGCAAAAGCAAAAGCAAGACAGATTGAGGCGCCCCCTCTGCTTTTGATCCTAGTGGGCCTTAGTCCATGAAGCGTGTGTCCTGGGATAAGACTTGAAGTTCCTACTTGCCTGTTTGGCGTGGTTTCACGCATGCATCAAAGCAAGTCAGAATGCCTCAGAGCTAGTCATAAAAATATAGGGCTGTATTCGTACCGATCAAAGTAGGAAGGGGAGTAATTTACCAGTTTGTTACATGGTTGTTCAGCTAACTGGCTGCCCACCGCCTTTCAATGCTAAGCCCCACCACCACCCTATCGGGATGAAGTAGAAAGGGAAGTCGTGTCTGTTTCTTTTTGGGGCTACGCATAGCAGCTTCCATCCAACTCTATTAGCCGGCTATTGGGTCAAGCCCGAAGCTTTCAGCGGCATTGGAATGCTTGTCATGTCAGCTTTCAAATGCACTAGCAAGCTTCAGGTTCGGCCCAAGGACGGGGAAAGGGAAATGTCTAGGAGTTGCTACTTGCAGTTGGAAAAAGAAACATTATGAGTCATGTTGGTACACGTTCATGTCAAGTCATTGGGGAGTCATGTCATCGGGAGTCATGTGAGTACACAAATTCAAGGCAGCACCCGTGTCTTGGCTGGTGCCATGTTGCAGCGCCAATTTCTTGTATATGGGTGCCCTTTGTAAGCGGTGTAGATATACCAACCAAGCCAGGGTAGCAAGTGCTGGCGCAAACAAAAGGCATTCATTTTGGTGGTTGTTTGCGCCAACACTTGCTGCCCGGGCTTGATTTTTTAAGCACCAAGTGCAGCTTACTAACATGCTGGCAGCACGAACGGACTCACTTGCTGCACCTGCTAACATAGTTCAACCTTGGTTACTCTCATAAGTAATACTGGTTGGTCAGAGGTGCAGGAGTGATTGGTCGTGGGTTGGCAACTCCCGCCGGCTTAAGGGTACCTACTCGTTCGTTGAGAGTATGAGTAACTCCCCCAATCACTTATAATCTTGAGTTTAGGGCTAGCTTAGGGAGACCCACCCTTTGAGGCAGAAATCGCCCATGAAAACTTGTTGAAAAGAAGAAGAGAAAAAAGGCCTTTGAGCCCGCCGTTACGCTGTACTATTTCACCACCGCATCCGAGGCATCTAGATCACCACTAGGAGAGCCAGCTACCTACTAGCTGAGCCGTTATTTAGCCGTGCCGCTAAACAGTATTACCGCACAGCTCCAAGCAGTATAGCTGTGTCGCTATACAGTTGCAGCGCACAGCGTAAGTAGAACAGCTGTGCCGCTATACAATATCAGCGCACAGCTCCAAGCAGCCTCCACAAGGCTAGTATGCTGACAATTATGCAGATTAGGTGAGGGTATAGGTACCGGTATACCTTGAAGCCATTCAGCGGATGATTTTGATTTGTTTTTTACGCTTTGTAGTTTGCACCTCCAACTTATACATGTTGGCCCGAGAATCGACAATTTCTGATAATTCTCGTAAATTTAGCCTGGGAAAGTTGAGGTACGAACTACGAGACCCAAATCAAAATCATCCCCTAAATGGCTACAACAGACCTGCTCCGGTCACTTCCAACTGAGTTCTGTTATTGACTGACTTGTATGTCAGCCACTGAGTTGGCAAAGTGCACACCGGTACCTGTTCCCTCATGGTCCCATGTTGCCTATCGCCAAGCCACAGACTAGATGTGGCATACATGACTTGCGTTGTGCTCTCCACAAGCTAGGATCCAGTAAAAACATCAACATTTTGGAGGCTGTCGATGTTGAAGGTATTATGTCTGAAGTTTTTTAGTCATGGAGGTTTAAGTACCCAAGTGACACCAATGCAGTTAGAGACATCCCTGATGAGAGAAGGGTTGGCTTTAAACGCCTCCGATACCAAAAATGGTTCGCAGCCAACAGCAATGATGAGAATGGCTTGATTCCTTTTACATCCGCCTTACATAAGCAGGATCAGATTCGTTCTATAGCACAGTTTAGAATGGGTTCCCATTGGCTGAACACAGAAAGAATGAGGGTGGTGGATAGAGCACACATCCCTCGCTCAATGAGACACTGTCAAATGTGTGGGTTCCAAAAAACTGAGGATGAAATGCATATGTTTGAGTGCCCTTTTTATAATGATATTCGCCTCCGCTACCAGAATCTGTTTACAGATATTTATAGGCATGTCCATGAGGATACCGACTTAACCGTATGGAATGTGGAATTCTGCGATTCCACATTCAGAACCTTTATGAATGGAAATGGCACTAAGTCTTTTTGGAGCAACCTAGCCGACTATCTTTCTACTTGTAGAAGAGCAAGACAGGAAGCCCTGGACTGCTTAGTGGCACCGTAATTTATTATCCCTTTTTTTCTTCTTGAGACTTCTCATTTGTTAGCTTCTTACCTCCGCCACTGTAAGTGGTTGAGATCTGGGTCCTGCTCTAAGGGGTTTAATACCTACGCCACCAAAACGGTGGTTGGGAGTTTGGTTTGTTTGTCCTCGACACACCCCTGATGTAATGGGGTTTTTTGCTTTGTGGGTGCTTTTTCTTTTTGTTTAAAGCATAGAGTCTCATACACCCTCGCGGTGTCAAGTAGACTTTAACATGTAATGTAATGTAATGTAATGTAACGTGACTGCAGTACCTTGCAGTACACATCCTTATCTCTATATGATTGCGCCTGTTGCGCATATTAGTATCTTCTCCGCTATCGAATATATGCCGTTGTAAAGAACTTACATTAAAAGGTTATGCGCTCCATCAATAGATGCTAAACGAAGACTGCCGCTGCACACCGACCCTTAGGTGCCAGTTATCCTCTGACTAGCTCGAAGGCCCGAGTCCGAGCATCTGGATCCCTGACTACGGATTCCATCTACACCGCTGCTCCGCCTTCCGCTTCCGCCAAGACCTACTTGGATCTGCTGCCGCGTCCAACCTACTGGAGCCAGCAAGAGCAGATGCTAGTCACTGTAATCAAAGAAGTCAGTTGAAGTCGTCCTCGCTGAGAGTCGTCCTCCCTTAGTCCTGACTTGAATACTTTATTTATCAAAGCTCATGGCTCTCTCTAGACCTCTTAGCCATTAATTATTTTACAATATTTATTCTCTAATTTCTTATGCCCCTCATTTAATTCCAGGAATTCTGGAGTTAAAATAATACCTTGAATTGGGGGGGGGGGGGGGGGGGGGGGGGGGGGGGTTATTGACTGACTTGTATGTCAGTCACTAAGTTGGCAAAGTGCACACCGGTACTTGTTCCCTCATGGTCCCGTGTTGCTGGCCGCCAGGCCACAGACTAGCTGTGGCCTACACGTGACTGCAGTACCTTGCAGTACACATCCTTATTCTATATGATTGCGCCTGTTGCGCATATTAGTATCTTCTCCGCTATCGAATATACGCCGTTGTAAAGAACTTACATGATAAAGTTCAAGCCCCCCAAAGCTGTAAGCCCTTCTGCTGCCTTCTGTATCGCTCCCCGTGCCTTTTTAACCCCGTCTCTTGTTGGACTTAAACTTCGTTAGATAGCTTCAGCCAGCAATTTGGCTGCTCGCCGTTTTCGGCCCCGTCTCTTCACCCCACTCTAGTAGACGGCTTGGACATCAGTCGGGAAAACGATTATTTGTGGTTTAGTTTAGCAATGTTTTTTCTGCTTAGTACTTCTTGACAGCGTTGTGCAAGTCCCTTCAGCCTATTTCACTATTTGGCCTACCCTTGGACTAACGTACATACATACACCATATCTGGTCAGTATAGCAGAAGTAAGCTAACATGCACGACTTACCTCACAGATAGGACGCTAACCCCGCTCCTATACTGGTGAGGACGAAGGGACAACTATTCGATGCAGAAAAGCATCAGCTAGCTAAATCAACGCACATCTTGTATGTCACTTTGTTGATAGACTCTTCGCCCGGTGCAGGCGCTCGCCCTTGACCCCTCCCCCCATAAACCCTTCCCCTAGGCGCTTGCGAATAAGTGCCTCGGAGAAATTAACACGGGTCGACTCCATGCGAAAGAAGTCAGTTCGACAGTTTCTTGGGGAATTTGAAGTTTTGAAGATGTGAAGATTTGACGATTTCGCTTAAGTATCGCATAGGTCTGTCTCCCATAGGGGGCCGACCAACGAGGGTGGTAACCAGCAACCAAGAGAATTCAGAGAGAAAGGTATTTGATGTATGGGATACGTTTTTTTTATTGACAGTATTTCACCCCAGGAAGTGGACCCCGTACACAAAACAGCACGCACTGATGGTTGAAAATATTGTTACAGAAGTACCAGTGCCCCCCATCTATTTTGCAGCTGATGGGCATTGCAATTATGCGATACCAGTATAATAGTTTTTGAAATTAGAGTCCTGGTTAGGCCATGTCCTAGTGGGTAAACTCCACTGTTTTTTGTATTCAACGACGTGTCCATTTGTCACCATTCCATTGCTGCATAGCGACACATGGGCCTGGCTAAACTAGTCAGAAGTGGCCTCCCGCCACCCCCCGGGCTACGTGCTTAGCGCTCCGCCATGTGGTGGCAACGCAACTGTCCTAAAATCAGGCTTGAGTAGCCCAAGTAGCTAGTCAACCAGGCCTACAGAAATATAAAATAAAAACCCTGGTCAATTCAAAAAGCATGAGCTGGCTTGTCTGTCTGTCGACACTGGCCTGCTTGTGACAATGTTATGAAATGCAATGTAACTAACCATGAATGATGCAAACTATGAAACTCACATGTTGTTTCCAGGGTACTACTAAGCGCGCGTGGCAGCGCGGCACTTTTTGAGCCCCTCTGCGCGTTTCGCGCAGTTTGTTCAACACCTGTGGGCGCAGCGCGCAGTTTTTGCGCTTTGTGCACTAAAAAGCGCTGACCAATTTGACGTTTGTGCGCTTCAAGCGCTGACCAATCTGGCAAGAAGTAGTACCCTGGCTGTAACCAGGTTACTACATTTGTCATTTGGGGTTCCTTCAAAAGCGCAACTGCCTCCATTGGGGTTGCGCTTTTGACTCAACCAAACCCGAAAATCTGTGCGGCTCCCGGAGGAGGTTTTAAAAATTGCTTCAATTGTGCAGTCGAGCTCCAAAACCTTGCTCACAATACCGCGCGTCATGTAGTACCTTGGTTGTACCGTCAAATGTAAGGGCGCACGACTACTATCAACACCCAATGAAAACCTCACCCCTCTGCACTCAACCAAGCCAAAGCAAAGGTGAACCAAGCAACACATGATCGAAATGAATGGCTAAATGAATGATCACAATTACCCCAAAGAGGTAATGAGAACGCCTGGTGAGGTCCCTTTAGCCTACTTGGCCTACCTAAGGACTGTAGCATACACACATGCATACAAAGTAATGAGAACGCCTGGTGGGGCGTGGCATTAAGGGAGCCCCATCTTACGTCGGTTGAGAACGGGCTGCTACTTTACCTGGACAAAGCTACCATGGCTGTTGACAGCGACCGCAAACACTAAAGCGCACCGGTAGGGATTCAAACCCAGCACCTTCATAATTTCAACGAGCTCTACTCAAGTGACCCAAAGAGGTATAGAGTCAAGCATATTCGTGTCATATCTGGTTTGTGTCGGGAGACCCACCTCCTGGGGTGAAAGTCCTTTCACAACTTAAAAAAAAAAAAAAAAAAAAAAAAAAAAAATATATATATATATATAAACTACCAGTTACCAAATGGATGTACATCCACTTCAGTGTCTATCTGTGTCATACGCTCATACCAATATAGGTAGTTAATAATATTCAAACAGTGGAAGCCAAGGGGCAACCAGTCCACTAGAAATCTGCCACTGCGATCCACCTTCCAGACAGCTTCCCCTCTTTTTATGGGTCCCACTTTCCACCCAGCTGCATGTCCACTGCGATTCACCTTCCAGACAGCTTCTCCTCTTTTTATGGGTCCCACTTTCCACCCAGCTGCATGTCCACTGCGATCCACCTTCCAGACAGCTTTCCCTCTTTTTATGGGTCCCACTTTCCACCCAGCTGCATGTCCACTGACATCCACCTTCCAGACAGCTTCCCCTCCTTTTATGGGCCCCACTTACAACACAGCTGCATGTCCGGCTTGGCAGGAGAGGCGGCGCTGTGTTGCTTGGACATGTCAACTGAACTCCTCAGGCAAGCTTGCTCGTAGAGCTGTATGTCGAGGGCACCTTCCAGACAGCTTCCCTTCCTTCTACGGGCACCACTTCGTACTCAGCTGCATGGCGGGAGAGGTGGCGCTGTGTTGCTTGGACATGTCAACTGAACTCCTCAAGCAAGCTCGCTCGTAGAGTGTCAGCCGTTCAGGCGCCATGCGGGTCTTATGGGTGACAAAGCCACTTCGGATGGGCCTAGTGGAAGAGGGAGAGGAGCAAGCTGAGCGAACCAGCCTGGGGGAGGGGGAGAGGGAGATGGGGGAGGGGGAGGGGGAGGCGGGCCCGGGGGAGGGGGCGGGGGAGTTAGGGCCGTGGATGCTGGGGATTTTGGATACTCCACGGTTCAGCTGGGCGGAACCTGCTGAGCTGGCTGAGTGGGTGCGCAAGTCCTCGGGGGCGGTGGTAGAGGTTATGTAGTCAAAGTTGATTTCGGAGCTGCGTGATTCAGTGCCCCACAGGGGGTTGTTGGCAGCAGGGATGCTCTCCTCAGCACTCTCCTCGTCACCGTTGCTGTGAGTAAACCGGGGGCCACACCGCAGCTTCTTGGTACAGGCAGAACGGGTGCGCATGGTGCTCCGGAACCACTCCTCAGGACCCCCCTCGTCCTCCAGCAAGCTACACACCAGCTCAGCGTTGTTATCACCGTCCTCGCTGGCGCATGAGCTGGCGCTGCAGTCAGAATCATCACCCTGAGTGGTGGATGAGCTGTCAACAGTGTCCAGCGCCAGGCTGGCGTAATCTCCAGTGGCATAGGGACCGTTGTCAGACAGGTCATGTGGGGCACCGTTTTCTTCGATGGTGGGGCAGTGCTCCAGGCTGTCAACCCCGCTGCTTTGAGAGGCACCGCAGCAATCGGCGTCATAATGAGACTCGGGTTGGGACGCAGCGGTGCCCCAGGTGTCTGCACCGGAGTGAGCGCTGCCTGCATTGCTAGGGTGTGGGGAGCGTGGCTGCAGCTCACTCCAGTCGGAGTGTGGGAACACTTGTGAGGCTGGGGTTGAGGCGGCTGAGTCCACGCCGCTTGTGGATGCACAGGCCCGGGTGGACAGCTGGGCCTGAAGGGCTTTAAGGGACTCGGAGGCAGCTTGGGCCTCCTGGAGGCTCTGGTTCACGCTTTGGTCCCGTGCCCGGATGGCAATGTCACAGCGGTGGGCGAGAGAGTGGAGGTCCTCCTTGGCAGCTTTGATCTTGGCGTGGGAGTTGGAGCTGGAGTGTGAGCGGGAGTTGGAGCTGGATTCCCCGCCAATGGCGAGCATCCAACAGAGAGCCTCAGCCTCGGCTGTGGCCACACGGACCTCGGACTCAATCTGATTTTGCAGCTTGGAGGGGGAGGGGGAGGAGGCGGTGTGTATGTGGATGTGGGCGTGGACGTGGGCATGGGAGGTGTCCACGTCGGACTGGCTGCCATGAACTCCCGCCATCATGGTCTGCAGGTTGCGGAGTCTCCTGACCAGACGCTCAGACTGTGGGGAGGGAGAGAAGGGTGGGGTGAGGGTGGGGTGGGGTGGGATGGGGTGAGGTGGGGTGGGGTGGGGCATGTGGGTGATGGGTGTGTAGGTGCTGGGTGTGGGTGCTGGGTGTTTGAGTGCTGGGTGTTAGGGAGTGTGTGGGGGGGAGTGTGGGGGAGTGCTGGGCTTGTGGGTGATGGGACGTGGGTGTGGGTGTGGGTGTGGGAGGGGCGTCAATGAATGTAGAACGAGACGGTGACGGAATGGGATGAGTAGACCCGGGTAACCGCGCCAGGGCCACGCAACCTGGTCGGGGAAGACAGGCGGGCTCAGATCTGAATACGGCTGGGCTGGACTCTTCGAATTCCGAAGACAAGTCAAGCTAAGTGGTCCTATGCGTATGACACCGACTGAAGAAGCCTAGAGTCGAGCCTCCTGTGGGAGCGGGCAGGACCGAAGGGATTGGGAAAGTATGTGGAAGGTTGTTTCGATTCGGGTTCGGCTTGGTTTCGTTTCGCGAGTGGTTAGCATTGGTCCATGCGCGGGGCGAGCCGCGGGGCATTGGAGGGAATGGATTGGGTGTCCTAGTCGGACAATTCGAAAGTTGAACGTGCTGAGGAAGGAACCCCACCTCATGGGGGATATAATTGTTCGAGGCATGATAGCTTTTCGTTGGGGCATTGCGAGTCGAGTGTCGAATGGGGGGAGATTTGTTTCAAAATTTGAAGCCTGTTTGGCTTGGGTTCAAGATACACGGAAGGAGCATAAGGATATACAACGCACAACGCAGTGGGAAGTTTCGCTAAGCGAACTTTGCTTACCTTAGTGGAAAGCACGTCAAGCTTTGCGGCCTGCTCAACAGTTACGGCAGATAAAGTCTCTAGGGCGGAATTCCCCCTGGCAGCAGCCCGGTACATACCGCTCTCGAAATCTTTGTCCCTCCACTCTTGAGGGAGAGGAGAGGGATTATGCGTTGACTGGGACATCATCTTGCGGTGAATCTCCACGGGGAAGCTGGTGAGCTCGATTTTAGTTGTCATGTCAACTGCTGGCGGAGGAAAGGTGGGCAGGTTGGATTGGGTTGGGTTGGGGCAAACTACGGTGCAAGTGTTATGGTTCGTTTCGATTCCGGCAGCGCGAATTGGGCTACAGATGTGGTTGCATGAGGGGGGGGGGGGGGGGGGGGGGGGGGGGGGGGCAATTCGCGTAGCGCAAGGAAAACGTTGCGCAGTACTCTGAGTAGATCTAGTCAGCCAGTGGGTGGGACACCACACATGAGCGGCGCACCCCGCGCCCCGACCCCCGCCCCTCACTCACACTCTAGCGTAAAGCTCGAGTGAGGAACTCATGCAAGCTTCTTGCGAGCAGCAGGAACACGCGCAGAAGGTGGCCAGAAATGCTAAGCAACAAAGACGGAAGATAAGAAGTTAAAGGGCGATCCCTACCTCGACTGTTTGTTACTATCAGCTCTCTTTTACTCGCTCTGGCTGCGAATAGTGTGAAGTTTAAAGGAAGGGAAAAGACTTTAGGCGCGAAGTTTAGGAGTCAAATGAGCTGTGCAGAGTTGAGTTGTATGAACGCGTGTTGAAGTCGTGTAGTTGAAATAGTAGCTCCGCGCCCAGCTCCTTCTTTTTACGTCACTTTTGTGTCACTTTTGTGTGATTTTAGGGTTTTCAAGTGGGCGACGGCGCCTTGCGAAGGAAAGTGGGTTACGACGGAAGAAGAAGAAGCATAGTTGCCTCATGGTGTTCCATCCAGCTCGGGGCTGCCCGCCGTCTTCATATTATATGCGAATACACAACCCCATACGATGCGTACACCCGTCAAAACCCAACGTTGCCCCGGCACTCGGGCACTCGTTTCCCCCAGCAGAAGGTCAGCGGTCTGTGCGCGTCTGTGTAGGTGACTCGGTGTGCAAAACACAGGTAGCTGACTCGGCCTGGCGGTCGAAACAAACTGACGCGTTACCACAACCACAGCGGGACAGATTCGTACAGACCGTGAAACGAAGATCCGACCCCGCGCGGGCGCCAGCGGGGGCTCGAGTTCGGCGTGGAAGTCTACGTGTCCCATTCCGTGTCCCCCAATCCGCAGTTTCCCTCTCTTCCTCTTCTCCCAACGCCTGCGCCTCTGTATCTCCGACAAAGTGGAATCCGACGCAGCAAATACTCACACAATACACCAGCAAGGCTACCGACACTTTCACTATTTCAGGACGCATGACTCGCAAGGTTCGCAGCAGCCAATTGTGCACCCCACCCCCACCCCCCAAACGGCAACTTGTCGAGTACGTTAGTTAGCCTACGACACGATCCGTCAATCGCAATCGTCTCGTGACTGTCGAATCGCGTCGAATCCCCAAACCCTCAACCAGGGCCTCAAAGCCTCAGCAACATGCCGTCTCGGACCTGCGCCCCGCCCCTGCGCCCCGCCTGCCCCACTCGAACCGAACCAAGCAGCCCAGATAAATTCGAACCTCGAATTCTTGCAGTTCACTTGCATGCAGGCAAGGACTGGTTATTTTCGGCCACGCCAGGAACCTGAAATTGGCCTTGTATTGACATTTTTTAAACTGAAGCTAAACAAATAGACCGATGCATGGGGCGGAGAGGGAGGGGTGGGCAGGTGGGGTATTCAAATTCCACAACAACAGAAAAAGTTCTTTGGCAAACAAACGATTGCAATAAAGCTAGAAGCAAGCAGTGTCGTCATATTGTAAATATAACTTCACATGAATTAGGTAGCTTCGTTTTGTACGCAAATACGCAATAAGGAATTGAAACATCCTCGAAATGCCGACAGCCTGGCACCCTGCAACGCAACGAATGAAAATGCAACTGTAAAAAAGTAGAAACCCACGTAGAAATAATTGATGTCATAGGAGTTAGTTTAGCTTTCCGGAGCGTTATATCGTTAGTACTGACACAAGGAATGGACTAGGGCATATGCTTACATAGTTACATGCGGGATACCATGTCAGGCGACATGGTAGGTATAAGAAGGGAAAGGCGACAGTACCTCAGGGTACTGCCGCCGCTGGGTGCTGGCCCTATCGGGCAGAGGCACTACAGCGGAAGCTCCCAGTCGGAGAGCCTGGCGCACTAAGACACTCTAGCTGGACCGGGAGAACCGGTCTATAACAGTTAGGACAAATGAATTGCAGTGCTGTGCGTATTCCGCGTAAAATCTCAGAGGGCTTCGAATAACTCTGATGACCTGGTACCATTTTTAATCCCCAAAGCCACTACCCGGTTTGGGAAATAAAGCTTCAAATTATTATATACCGGTGCTGTTATATTGTCTGGCAGAAGGACATTGCTGTCTTGTATTGTTTTGCGGAGTTTGTACCTATCTCGCTCCGTGCTCCATGGCGATAGATGGGATGTAAAACCAGGCAGACAGGAGATATGTCGTAGGGTCATAGGCAGAGGGTTGTTTAGGAGGACCCCCAGATCTGCGTCCTGAGACGCAAACAATTGTACAGCCTGCTTCCTGAGACGGAACCAATTTCATACCTTGCGTCTTAAAGACGCAACTGAACCAGCATAGCCTGCTTCCTCGGACGCAACCGACCCGCAACCAGAGAATCTCTGCCCGCAACCGACCCATTACCGACCCATAGATAGCCTGCGTCCTGCGACGCAATCAACCCATTGAAGCTGCGTCTGCGTCATAACTGACCCTCTCCACATTGTGTCTCAGGACGCGATGGACCCTCTGACGTTGCGTTGGCAGCGCAAGACGCAGTGTCCCGAACAACCCCTCATAGCAGAGCCTGTCGGGAGTTTTTGCGGGTGGGAACAAGTTCGATGCAACGTCGCCTGCGACGCTAAAAATGGCGGAGAGTGATCGCGAGGGAGCGACAGGTGGCAACGAAAGCGAGTTATTTACGAGGCCGTTGGCTGACGTGTCGGGCTTCATCGCGGTCAGACGGATGGATGGATGGATGGATGAATGGATGGATGGATGGATGAACGGACAAAAAGGTAACACTGGGGGCTCCCGCCCCCCAGAAGAGGGGGCTCCGCCAAAAAGGATTTTAGCCTCAAAGGATGGGTCTCCTTGCACTAGTTCTAGACTAAGGGGTAGGTCACACTGCTCTTGGTCCGGCCGATTTTGGTCCGATTTTGGTCCGATTTGGGTCGATTTTGCCTATCACCAAAATCTTAGTGGTCACACTACAACATTGACCAGAATCGATTTTGGTCAGGACCAAAATCGGACCAAAAGCAAAAGCTAAATCGAGCAAAAGCAAAATCGGGTGTGTGTGTGGGGGGGTATTTGCCTCTATTTTGCTTTTGGTCCGGATTGTTTTCTGGAACTTTATATTGTTTTCTGTTGTTATCTTTTCCGTATCTTCGTTGTTTCACTCATACCTTTTCTTATCCAATTCTTAATTATTGTTGCTTCTAGTCTTCAAAATTTCCAGAGGGTGCGGCACAGTCGCAAGCTGATATTGTGTTGAGATATGGCCCAAATAGCTGCAAATGAGAAGGAACATGTTACATAAATTGTATAAAAAATACGAAATCATCCAACTCTCTCTCGCTATTGGGGATGTATCTTCAGCCTATTGGGCTTGCACATGATCATTAGATGTGTGCTGTCAAGCAACTGCCTACTCAGCTTTTTCAACGCTTTTTCTTTCAGCACTTCTTGTCACGGTTGGGCAAGTCTGTCAGCCTATTTGGCTTACCCCTGGACTGTCACACACTGACCTAGACATGTCATAGGCTGACCCCTGGACTGGCACTGACTAACCTAGAAACCGGGGCCTGGGCAGCCTAGGTTTCTAGGAAAGTTTCTAGGTCAGAACGAGGATGGTGCCTGCTATCCCTCAAATCCGAGTGGGCCATGAAAAAGGTTTCCCAACTGTGCGTGTGTGTAGGTTACGGGCTCAACCCCGAGCACCCTCTCCATGTAGGAAGCTAGCAAGTGCCTCTTGTGACCAGATGCACCCATGGTACCAGGTTAACATAGCTGGCTAACATAGCATAGGAGGAACAAGAGGGCTTGGACAAGGAGCAGATCTTGGATGCTATGGACAGGCAGCGTAGTACCGGTATTAAGGCTAGTGTGAAAGCTGTGTTCTGGTACTTCGAGGCTGGGGCAATAGTCCTGCATGGAATGCACAGGTCTATGAAAGGAACTGATGGGGAAATGGTCCTGTGTCAGAGGTACATAGAGCTGTGGCCAAGGAGCTGAACGCTCATGGATGCATTTGGGGCTGTGGGTGGAATTCTTCAAGACCCATTCGAAGTTATGTCCCCTAGGAGTTGGTGTGTTTGATGGCTCGGAGCTACCCCAGGGGACGTGCTCTGAGGGAGTGGGGAAAGTGATATCACGGAAGAGTAGCAAGGTCATTAGGCCTGTAGAGGAGGAGGAGGATGAGGAGGTGAGATCACCTGACAAGGCCCCACACCCCACGCAAAACCCTGTTCACACATCCTCCAAACCGGGCACTGGGTCTGGGGCTGTGCGTAGTTTCCAAAGCATTTTGCTGTCCCAAGACCAGACTAGGCAGGCTAGGGATGATAGGAGGGAGAAGTCGAAGGAGGACAGAGACATAGAGAGGAAGGAAAAGCAGAGGCTGTATGATGAGAGGAGGGAGGAGAGAGAAAGGGAGGATAGAGAGAGGAGGGAGAGAGAGAGGAGGGAGAAGAGTGAAAACCGGTTGGAGATGATGACACACATGTCAGAGATGAACCGGCAGACCACTCTCATGATTGCCAACATTTTTGGAGGGGGCAATTCGATGATGGGTATGAACCACTCCATTCCTGGCAGCTCCACCCCACACAATGGGGGTGGGATGATGGGTCCTACGATGTCCACCCCACACAATGGGGCAGGGATGATGGGTGGTGCCACACAGGCCCTATGGGTACGTCTGGGGGTACGCCTGGGATGATGGGTGGTCCATTCATGCCAAACATGAGCCAGAACCCCCCTAGCTAGATGGCTATACTGATTTTTTGTTGCATGTCGTTGGCACATTACTCGTGCGGTACCCACGAGAGAGATTGTCACTTGGTAACATGGATTCAGGAACCTCGTCGTATTTCCTTTGTAGCAATATTTGAGAGGTTGAATTTAAAGTGGTACATTATTCCTACTTGGTACTTCATTAGATGTTCCCAGCAAGCGAATTGTTACATTATTCCCCAATTTATTTTGGCTACATCCCTCTAGCAAGTAACTTGGATTTCTTTTCTTACTATTATTAATTGACGACTTGGTCATATAATTTAAACCGAGGTTGTAACAGAGGTTCCCAAATCTGCATTGTTTCCACTATCCAGTCTCCCTACTTGCAGCTCCCTGTAGCTCCGTCCCTGCTGCGGGCAGCTCCTAGCTCCCTGCTCCCAGCTCCCTGCAGGTCCTCCAGGTCCCAGCACGTTGCAGGTCATGCAGGTCCTGCAAAAAAACAAAAGCGCACCAATTAAAAAACTGGTGCGAGCGCAGTTTTTCGAAGGCAAGTGCGTTTTTTTGACAGCGCACATGTTTTGAAGGCATCGGCACTTTGGGGGCTGTCAAAAAATTGTCATCAGTTCAAAAACATTACAGCTTTTAGACTTGAAAACAATCAGCTATACTGCTGTATTTAAGTACCTGACCAAAAGCAAAATCGAAAGCAAAATCGGATCAATAAATTGTCTCAAAGACCAGATTTTGCTTTCGATTTAGCTTTTGGTCCGCTTTTGGTCCGCTTTTGGTCGCTTTTGGTCCCCACCAAAATCGGGCCAAAATCGGACCAAAATCGGACCCCTTAAGAGGATTACTGATATATACGATACCGAGGCGGTGATTGTAATCAGGATTTGGCTATTTGGCAAACAAGGGACGGCCTAGGTCCAGGGGATCAAACTTAGTACTGAAACAAGATTCCGTGGCGCCCACTGCCCACCATTCTTCCGCTGCGCTTGTGGACAGTATTTCCCCACTGTTCCGGCGGTCGGGATCGAACTTCTTTTGGGATGGAGTCACGTTGTGGCACTATGGCACGCCAAATACGGTACGGACACCTGTCCCTTGGGGGCTTGCACAGTTAGTCACCAACCAACACCTGATTGGAATTAGAATCGATCGTAGAGCTTTCGCTTCGAAAGTGCCCTATGAGCCCTGCATCATGTCGAAAATGGATAGACCCCCACACCCCATCTCAACCACCAAGCACTACACCCGCCCTCTAGAGCTCATACACCAAGACCTTAGTGGAAAGATAAGGATCCCCAGCCTGAATGGCTCCCTGTACTTCCAGGCCATGCAAGATGAACACTCAAAGTACTCAGGTGTCACATTCCACTCCACTAAATCCTCAGTAGCCAAGCAAACCATAGCTGAACTCACACGGTGGGAGAACATGACCCAAAGAAAGATAGGAAGCATCCAGATTGACAACGGTTCCAAATATGTTAACCACACTTTTGAGGACTGGTGCAAGTCTAAGGGCATCACCATCAGGAAGACAGTCCCTGATAACCCCTCCTCCAATGGATCTGCTGAAAGACTCAACAGAACTTTGCATGAAAGAGCCACCGCATTCCTCTATGACTCCAAATTTCCAGCACCCTTCTGGGCTGAGATGGTCAACAATGCTAACATCATCAGAAATGTCTCACCCACTGCATCCCACCCCACCAAGACTCCCTTTGAACTCTTCCATGGCCGTAAGCCTAAGGTTCATTTCTTGAGAACCATTGGCTGCACGGCATACGTACATGTCCCCAAGGAAGACAGAACACACAAAATGGCTCCCTCTGCACAGATTGCACGCCTTGTAGGCTACTCCCTAGACAGGAAAGCATATAGGGTAGTTATCAGCTAGAAATACACTCCGAAGAGTGGACAGAGATGTTGCAGCGGAATAGACGCGCCAATCTATACACGGAGACGAGAATAGCATTACAAGCACAGGAGACCCATCAAGGGGCACCAGTGGTGAAAGGGGCGGCAGCCAGGAACCTAACAGGGTACAGGCTAGACCGGTGACGCAGCCAACAGGAAGCTGTCACTGAGTCACTCAAGGATGACACAGTTTACGGGAAGCTGTCACTACGGGAAGCTGGCACAGTACTGGCAGAGCCGATAGTTCTAAGGAAGTACAGAAGTAGTCACCAAGTCATAAAACGCGTGAGAGCACCGCAATTCATGCTGACACTCCACCTATGACACAGGTGACATACAATACTACTTCTCCACCTATGGCACTGGGGACATAGAACTATATGTAACAGATTAAAAAAAAAAATCAAAGAACTCCGAAAAATCGAGAGAACTTCAAATGAAACCCAAAGGGTTATAGGAAGGAATGAAACAAGGCAAAAACCAAAAATTTGCCAAGTTAGAAAAAGATGAAAAAACGAATACCAAAGATGGGTAACAACGGTATAGAAAAACCGATCCGGGAATAGGAACCTAATGCCAAACAATGATAACCAAAGAAACCGATGTAACCAGAAGAAAAAAAATGACCCTAAGAAGAAGCGGTCATTCCAAGCATTCGGACAAACCTCCAGAACACAGCAGGATCAAGGGGCTTGGTGAAGGGGTCAGCACAGTTGTCCTTAGTGTTAACATAGGCAACATCCAGTTGGCCATCCTCCACCAGCTCCTTGATGTAGTGATGAATAACATCAATGTGCTTGCTGCGAGGGAGGAGCTGCCATTCATTGGCCCAACTCAGAGACCCGAAGTTGTCACCCTGAACGGTAACCAAACCACAAGGCAGACCCAGATCCACCCTCAACTTCTTCAACCATTGCACCTCCCTGGCAGCCTGAGACAGGGCCTGATACTCAGCCTCACTAGAGCTAATGGCAACAGTAGGCTGCCTCTTGCTCATCCAGTTCACTATGCACCCCCCAGCCAGCACAGCAAAGCCAGTCTGAGACCTCCTGTCAGACCCATCATCAGCAAAGGATGAGTCACTAAAGACAGTAAAAGAGAACTCAGGGCTGTGGGTGTAAGTGAGTCCCAGGTGGGAATGTGACCTCAAATACAAGAGCAAACGCTTGGCTTGCCCCCCAGAGGGGGACGGTTAGGGTGAGCAGAAACCTGGACAGGTAGCTCACAGCAAAAGAAATATCAGGCCTGGTGCAAGTAGCCAGGTAAAGCAAAGCACCCACAAGAGAGAGGTACTGGCTATTAGAGGGCAGGGGGTCTCCAGGAGGGTCAGTGACGGTGGACTTGGCCATGGGGGCACCAAACTTGGGCTTGGCAGCAGCAGTAAGACCAAACTGCTCCACCAGATCAACAATGTAGGAGTGCTGGGAGAGGTTGATCTGAACACACCTGCCGTCAGAGTCAAGTGTAACAGCCATGTCCAAGGAGAGGAACTGAACCGGTACACCCATCTCTTGACCCTCCCAGCCAGCTTTCTCCATAGCCTTGATCAGCAAAGCATACCTATCCAGCTCACTAAAAGCACAGATAAAATCATCAACATAGGTCAGGACATAGCTCCACCCACCAATAGAATCCCTCCTAAAATACAGAGCAGGTTCTGCCTTGCACATAGTAAACCCATGTGCACCCAAAACCCGCTTGACATCCATACTCCAAGCCCTGGGCGCCTTTTCAACATAAAGGCGACTTGATCAGTTTTGCACACAAGGGGAACACTCGTTAGACACAAGTCCGTTAAAGCCCCAGGCTGGTGGCGAGTACGGTCCCTTACCATTTCTAGCTTGAGCATCAGAAATGCAGTCTTGATGTCCAGCGCCGAACAACACTTCTATGAGTGATGCCAGCTAGAGCACCCTCAACTCTGCTTTAAGTAGACGGGGGCATATACTCCAGAAAGATCATCCCAGGCTCTGCAAAAACCACGAACCACAAAGACGTGGCCTTGAAGCGCACAGAACCATCAACGCCCAACCTTCTGTCACAATACGCACCTGCCAGACAGTATCCTCTGGCTAGGAGGCTTGGAGTGAGTGCCCAGANGCCCAGACGTTGGGCGAAAGCCACTACCACGAAAACTGTCCTTGAAGCGTATAGAACCATCAACCCCAATCTTCTTCACAAATAACCACCTGCCTGACAGGATCTTTTGCTTACGAGGCTGTGGAGTGAGTACCCAAGTACCATGGGCATGTAGGGAAGCCATCTCATCCTTCATAGCAAGAAGCCATTGATCCCTGTCAGGGTTGGTAGGGAGCATGGCAGCTTTATAGGTTAGTTCAGTGGAGGGGGCAACAGATGCTCCCACGTACAAGCAGTTTACTTGTACATGAGCAGCGGGGATATCAGCAGTATCAGCAGTAACCGGTAGTAGAGCCCCCAGTGCAGAACTACTGCCTGGTTGAACAGGGCCGGCCTTATTTGCCTCTAATTCAACGAAGCCTGGGTCGACCGGAACACCCCAGCCATACGCAGTATCGGAGCCTGACCAATGATCAAGATCATCACTTGCACTATCGGCAAAGGCTACATCATCACCCGGGCTCCCGATTAATCTATCAGGAACGGCAGGAGGAAAAGCGCTCACCAACCCCTTCGAGCCATCCAAGATGATTGGAGCAGGGTGACTATTAGACAATGGACCTATAAGAGGCTCCACTATGATCTGAGATTGTCGTAATCCTAGAGCTTCACCGACGGAATTTGACGCAGAGGAGGGCCTGGCGACCCCCTGAGATTCGGCTAAGATTTTATCCGTAGGAACTGCAGAACCTCGCCCGCCCAGTGCATTCTCACGCAATATAGTACCAGCAGCCCCTGACCTGGGACGCAGAATCATCCTATGGCCAGGACAGTGGTCAACAATTGGGGAAAGCAAAGGATCTAAGGAATGGACCGCAGCCTCAGGCATGTGTCCGTTGATAGCGGCAGGGATGCTAGAAACATACGGCGACCCGTCATAGGGAGGAAGCCCAGGAATACAGTTATAGCTAAACTGTTCATAGAAGAGTACATCACGACTCTCTACTACCTGGCGCAACTTAGGAACCCAAATAAAATAACCCTTACTCACCAGAGAATACCCAACCAGTCTACCAGATAACGCCCTTTCGTCCAGCTTGTTACGTTTCTTCCCATTGACTAACGTGACATAGCAGGGGCATCCAAACACACGTAACAACGACACATCAGGCATCACCCCATAAAACAACTCATAAGGTGTCTTGCGTCCCTGATTGGGCAGTCGGTTACGAAGGTAACAAGCAGCCAGGAAGGCATAAGGCCAGAAAGACTTAGCTAGCTTTGATTCCAGGTGGATACTCCTAGCTATAGACTGCAAGACCCCATTATACCTTTCCACAGTTGCGTTCTGCTGGGCAGTGTACACCAACGATAACTCATGTACTGCCCCAACCGATATCAGCCAATCCTCGAACCATTTAACTATAAACTCCTTGGCCCTGTCAGATCTCAGACACTTAAAGGCAAACCCCTGCAGCTGATTTGACCATCTGAGGATGATAGTTTGGACTGCTAAGGGAGCTTCATCCCTGGTCCTCAAGCACAATACTTCAGCAAAGCCAGAGAATTGGTCTATGAGGCACAGGATGTAAAACTCCCCACGCAGACCCCTAATATGAACTGGTCCCATTATATCCAAGTGAAGTCGTTGGAGAGGTGCACGGATCTCAGTTTTGCTTTCTTTAGGAAAAGGGAGACGTTTGCCCTTAGCCTTGTGACAAGCATCACATGGGATCTTACCCAACTTTTGCACTTGACCCAGACTGAGGGGTAAGTTCTTAACCATACCACTCTTGACAAGTTTGTGTAAGGCACTATAGCCGGGATGACCCAACCGCCTATGCCACAACCATGCAGGAGTGGTAGGGAGAACAACTCCACCGTCCTCATCAACATCAAGTGCAAACGCTGGATAATTGTCAGCAACTCTTAAACAACGACTGGAGGTGTGACAAGGCCTACATGCAAACTTGTACACACCATCACTGGAGGCAGGGAAGGACCAGAGAACAGAAGAGCCCTGAGTGGCAGTGCAACTAAGACTATCAAAAGAAACCTGGCAGTGGAGAGAATGAGCTACAGCATTTACTGACAGGAGATTCACCGGACAGTGAGGGATATAAAGAACATTGGTTAGAGTGATTGATGTTGGTAACCAATCACTACATAACACAATGGATCCCTTACCCTCTGACCGTTGAATCACCCCGTCACCAAATCGAACCGTAGGCCCAACAGCAGAAGATTCAAACACAGTGAACAAAGACTTATCACCCGTGATTGACATTCCAGCTCCAGAGTCCACATGCCAGACACCCTCAGAAAGACTAGGGCTACACACGTTAGAGAACTTCGTAGTGCAAGAGAATAGGACAGAGCGTACCTCCTAGTTCTTGGACATGGCGTACCCATCAATCTGAGCCTGCAAGGAGGACAACTGCTTGCGAGTCAGCGAACCTGGAAGGGCCAAGGCAACGGGCACGGGTTCAATGCCCGGTGCACCAGCCTTGGCCTTTCGCAGGTGCGGATGTTTCGTCCAGCAACGGTCCTCCGAGTGGCTCGTTTTGGAAAGACAGGGGCCCCAAGTGCAATCCAAGCGCCTCTTGGTAGTCCCGGAACCCTGAGGACCAGGTCCCCTGCCACGCTGAAAAGCAGCATTGGCAGGGACCTGGGGAGGATCGCGGGACCAACCAGGATGCCTCGGATCAGACTTAGGGAGAGACACGTTCAAGAAATCTAATGATCTATATGCTGCCAGACAGGTCCAGTAATCAACAGGCTGGTTCTGATGCAGTGCGAGACCAAACTGTAGCCGCAGAGAGTCGAAGCGGGGGTGCATGATGCCATTAATAATAGTATGCATGGCATGGCGCTGAGGCTGTGGGTATCCCGCACTGCGGAGGTCAGTGCTCAAGCCCCGGACCCTGCGAAAGAACACATCCACAGGTTCAGAGTTGTCCATGGTTGCACGCCGAAGCTCAACAAGCATGAGAGGGACACGAGCAGCAAGAGCATCAGAACGCTGTCTTCGGATATGCAAGAAGACATCCCGAGGAGTGGCAAAATCCTGATACACATTGACCATCGCATCCGTCATGTTCGCAAGCATCATAGTGAGACACATGAACTCCTGACGTTCCAGGGGCAGGGCACTAAAACCCAACAGTGCAGGATCTACACGAGACTCACCATGAGAGGCCGAGGGTCCAGCAGCAAGAGGATCAGGCACAGGAGCATACGAGGCACGAACCGACATAAAATACTCGGCAGCAATGCCAGCATCATATGCGCGCTGATCATCTAAGTTCCTAATGAGATCTAAGGAACGCGCAACACTCGCAACGAGCTCGAAATCAGGCCTAACAGGAACAAAACTGAGAGGGACCTTCACATACTGATACCCTCGGAGATCATTGTTCCTACGCCCAATCCCACCAAAGGTAACACCTCCAGGGGAAGGGTAGTTAATCCCTGCCTTCACAGATCCTAGAAAAGCACGACACTCATGACCCAGCTCAGAGTAAGCCATCACACGCTTAGGGCGACCCTTTCTATCTAGATTAGCCCGAGTGGCTGCCTCATCCAGCCTACCGTACAAAGTGCGATCAAGAGAATTTCCAGCATACTGGGCTTGGCGAATAAGCCGGCAGTCCCGCACAGCCAGCCGCACAGGTGGTGTGCCATCAAGCAGATGTTCCCAGGATATGCCGGACAGCGTAGGATTCATAGACGGCGGAGGGCCAGGCGCAGGTGGCAGATCCACCGGTGGAGGTGGAGGGGGCTCCTGCGAGGTGCCAGCAGCAGATCTGTGGACACTCATGGCAGCAGCCTCGCGAGCCCGAGTATGGTAAGCACCAAGAGCCCGCTCTGCAGGGTTGCGAGCCTGCTCTGCAAGGTTGAGTAGAGGACCCAAAGGACCAAGAGACGAACTCCGCAGCAAAGACGGCTTGACCACCTCAGGTAGGTCCGGTGGAAGCGGCGCAAGCAGAGCGGCAGACGGAGGCTTGAAGACCGCAGGAGAAGGTGCCAATTGAGGCTCATACACCGGAGAGACAGTGGAGGTATGGAAAACCCTAGTAGCAGAAGAGGGAGTGACTCCACCGAAGTCGCCACTTCTGGCACTCTGTAGATCTTCCATACAATCATCAGAGTAATCTTCCTCTGAGTCGTCAGACTTGCCGTAAGCATAGCCATCTTCATGGCTATGGAGAGCAAGGTCTACAGTGTCGTAGGTAAAGCGGGCATCAGCGGGTGGAGGCGACCTTGCATACTGGATAATCTGTGTGGAAACACAGCATAGGCGCATCAGAATATCCTCAACCTCAGGTCGGAGACGTTGGACAAAAGGAGAAGGAGACGGAGAAATGGAGGTATTGGAGGGGGGGGTGGCTTCCATGATGGCGGAAGGAGACTCATCTCCGGCAGCAGAGGCCGCTGGCGCGCAATCATCTAGCCAATCAGTGGGAACACGAATCTTTAGAGGAAGAATTCGGTCGCATCCATTACTGATAATGACGCTCTCCATACCGCGCGACCAGGAAATACCATTCTGTGGGGTAAGTTTCTCGAAGCCGGCAGGAGGCCCACGCGGAAGTTGCATTGTAAAGCAGTGGTAGAAGTAATGAGCCCGTAACCTATCAGCTAGAAAGCTCTTCGAAGAGTGGAGAGAGATGTATGCAGCGGAGACAGACGCGCCAATCTATACACGGAGACAAGAATAGCGTTACAAGGACAGGCGGACGCCAAAGAACACCAGCGGTGGGAGAGGCGGATGCCTGTAACCTGACTAGACCCTAAGTCGGGAAACTTAAGCCAGGCACCGGCTATACAGAGTGTGTCAGTGAGAGACCGATGACGCAGTCAACAGGAAGCTGTCACCGTGTCATGAAGGATGACACAGTCTACGGGAAGCTGACACAGTACAGACAGAAACACTGTCTGGGCCGATAGTTCTAAGGAAGTACATAAGTAGTCACCAAGTCATAAAACGCGTGAGAGCACCGCAATTCATGCTGACAGGTAGGTGTGAGGGTAGGTCTGTGGAAGTCTATTACATCTCACCACACGTATTTCCCCCCCCTATTCACTGAGTGAAATAGATGAAAAAGAAGGTGGTGGTTGTAAGAGTAAACGGAGAACCCCATGGAATCTGAAATAGAAGTGAAACCGCATGGTAAAAATCGTCGCCGTAGATGCTAGGCTAGTCTAGTATCCCTGAAAGGCTATGATGAAAAAACCCATGTGTAGCCGGTCTCTTGGCGCATATCCACTAGCTACGTAAGTAAGGAGTGGACCAAAAAGGTCATGGTGTAATGCAGTACGTATGGGAGTACGGTGCGCAGTACATGTGCAAGTACATGGGCAGTACATGTGCAAGTACAAGGGGCAGTACATCTGGAAGTAAAGGGGCAGTACATATAGAAGTACAGTGTTAATGCACTGAAATAAATAAGGCAGATATGTCTGGCAGTATAGCAATCAACTGCACTCATAACCATCCAGACGGTATCCAAGGTAAGGCTGTCTGAAGAAGTCAGCGAGGCTTAGTTGCCTAGGTGAGCAGAGTCCCCAAATACTGCCTGGATATCCTGGGCTGCTGTGCGCTGTGGGGTGCCGGGGGTCACCCTGTCAGGTCCAAAACCATCCTGCTGTAACATGGCGAGGACATGTTGTCTGAAGAAGGGAAAGTTCAGGAGTGGAGTGAACGACCCTGGGAAAGGCAGTCGCAGGAGCGCTAAGTCCAGTGCGTCAAAGGGCACTGAGATGTCATCTGTATATAGGCGCAGGTCTGATACGGGCTCAGCTGGGAGTCTGGCAGTCAAGAACATGGCTGGATGCAAAGTCAGTGCGGTGGCGTGGGCATCCACGAGTGCGGACTGGGAGCGAATGACTCTCCATACGGTGAGAGTGTTGACTTGTGTGTTGTCGTATGCCCAAATCAAGTTTGCTAGCCTGCGGATGTGGTGGAACAGACGCTGTGTCACTTGAAATGGCTTGCTGGGGAGGTCAGTCCTATGAGGGGACTGGGCCTGGGCAGCGCTGAGTAGACCTGGGAACAGCATGCTGAAGCTGTGGTGTATGTGTAAGAAGGCTGGCCTGGCAATTGACTGTAAGGTCTGAGTGGGGTCTCCTCGAGCCAATCGCTGCAAAGACCGGCTAAAAGCTGTATGGTAGGGTAGATACCCAGTACCAAATACTCTGATATGTGGGTGGAGTGGGCAAGAGGAGGCAGTGCTCGTTTCATGGCTTGTGGACGATCCATCATCATTTGCTGTGGCACATGTGCACGCAGGGGTGGGCGCGCTGCTCATGCCTGTAAATGGGGAAACACTGGTATGAGGGGATGTACGATCCCTATGGGATGGTGTAGTTAAGAGGGTCGCCCAACGATGTGACGTAGTTACAGAAAGCTGGGATCTGTGTAGTGTACATGACAGGGGGTGGTGCTTGAATGTAGTCCAGGAAAAGGGTTGTGGGGTAGTCCCCATAGCGTCCACACGTCTGGACGCTGGGCCTCATATTAGGGGGCATACACGTCAGAGGTGTTGCAGCGTCCCAGGCTGGTCCTGGGAGACGGCGAGGGTGATTGGGCTGGAAGGGGTGTGGAAGCTTAGGACCAGTGGGCTGAGCATCCTCCCACTTTAGCAAGGTCTGGAACAGCATGCCTTGCTGGAAAAGCCAGGCAGCCTGTAGGAAAAGGATGCGGTGGTCGTAGGCAATTGCTGTTTCTGAAGGGAGCTGGAGGACTTCTCCTGAGCTGCTGTCGGTGTCACCGTAGAAGCAGGGGCCGAAACAGAGGTGTTTTCGGCCTAAGACAGGATATCCCGTGTAGGGTGGTGATTGGTGTGATATGAAGGCTGAGGCACTGCCGTCTTGTGGGAGGCAGGAGTAGATCCCGGCCCGGACTGATGGGTCCATGTAGATGGTGGGGAAGTCAGGGAAATCTGAAGAAGGCATGTTCTCAGCCATGGCGACCGTGACGTGGCGGTGTCGGCTTACAGGATATATTTCCTGTGGTAGTGCAGAATACAACTTTAAAGGTTGTAGATACTGCAAGAAGGGTTGTGCTCAGCGATGAGGATGCCATGAGTGGGGTGTTGGCATGAGGGGTTGATGCATGCCAACACTGGGGTGGTAAGAGTAGGCTTGACAGTTCCTGTGGGGAGGGGGTTGAGTTTACGGAGGCCAGCTGTAGTCTGACGGACGACCTGGCCGTCATCGTAGGTGATGTTGAAGTACCATGGTCTAGCCAAGGCACCCAAGTACGTGGCGATGCCCCAGACCTCTTTGTCTAGGCTGCCACGAACTTTGATGTGCTTGATGACCACCATCTGGTCGCAGGCTTTGGCAGCAAGGTCTCTAGAGCGGGTCTGGGGGGTTGGGAACAGGTTGGGCTCCTTGGGAGCGCGTTCAGGTGCCGTGGGGCGATCCAGAGGGACAGCTGTAATGCCGTTGGCAGTACAGTGAGGGCAGAACCAGTCACCGGCTGGGGCAGCTGGTAGTGGGGGGCTGAGACAGTGTGTGTGAAACGGTGCGCCACAGGAGTCGCACAAGAGCATGCAAGCATCGTTGTCTGGGAAGTTGCAGACGCTGCAGGCCAAGTCAAGTGGTGGCACTGCAAGATCTGGCCTGATGGTGCCATCCATGTTGGGCAAGTGGCAAGGGGACAGGTTGCGGGCGTGGTTGGTGACAGTGCAGCCGCAACGGCCTTGTAGGACAACCACCTCGGTGTCCTTGATGGCCTTGATCCGAAGGATCATCCCCTGTGCTGCCATTTGGAGAGTGTTGCGCACGTTGGGTCTACGGATGTAGACGAAGTCACCCACTTGAAATTTGCGAAGACGGGGGTGGTAAGCTCCCCCCCTGATCTTAGCATAACGCAGAGAGTCCCTGTGGTGGGCAATTGCGATGTGGTTTGCGATAGTGGGGGTGACGCGCTTGATCCACTCAGTTCGCTCGAGCAGGGTGCTGACCAGGGCTTGAGTTTGCTGGATGTCTGTTAAGTCAGGGAGAACTGTGGTCATGGCGAGCTCTGCTTGGGGGTCGTTCATGACTGGAGCTTTGGCGTACAGAAGGGTAAAGGGAGCGCACTTGGTGGTCTCCTGAGGGCTGCAGTTGTAGGCCATCACCACCTTGGCGATGTCAATATCCCAAGTGTCTGTGGAGAGGTGTTCTGAGCAGATTTTGGTCAGAGCTGCCTTGATGGTGCCGACGCTTCTTTCCACGAAACCGTTGCCCTGAGGGTGGTTAGGGTGTGTGGTCCTGTGGTCGATGAAGTTGTGCGTCAGGTGTTCTTTGAACTTGCCGAGGAACTCAGGACCATTGTCAGTAATGGCGACGGCGTGGGTACCATAATGAGCGAGCACACCGTGGGCGTGTGCGTACATGGTGTGTGCAGCCTCCTTGGCTGGAATGGGGACGACTACCAGGACTGCGCTGAAATATTCGATGGCGTGCATGAGGTAAGTGTTACCCCGAGCTGACTTGATGTAGGGGCCTGAGAGGTCGATGCCCCACGCAAAGAACAGGCCGTGGATGGGGTGGGACTGCAAGGTGGCTGTGGGCTGGTTGAAGTAGGCTAGGGCCTGGTCACAGACCTTGCAATTTTTGACGAGGGCTTTGACCTGCTTGACCACACCCTGCCACCAGAAAGAGCTGACGACAAGGTAGGCTGTACGACGAGCTCCGAAGTGGCCGCTGGCTTCATGGGCTCGCTGGATGATGGTTGCTCGCTCGCTGGGGGCTGGGACGATGCGCTCCATAGTATTGGCCAAGATACGAATGATCTCCTCTGCCCCCGTAGGTGAGGATCCGAGCTTATACTTTCAGGAGCGGGCTAGCACTCTGCGGGTGCGTGCCACGGACCAGTTGGTGCCCAGTACCTTCCTGCGGAGGTACTCCAGGACGAACTGATCGTCATGGATGTCAAGGGGTTCAGATTCCTTGGCCTTGTCTGCTAGCCGGATGTCTGCGTCCAACTGCTTGCCTGGTGCAAGGGTTGGAATCAGGGGAGTTGCTGGAGGCGCTGAAGGGGGTGGGAAAGCTGGCTGAATGCGCCTAGGTGCGCTAGTATTCCCTGTAACCAGCATGCAGGCTAGCTCGGTGCCATAGAATTGACGGCTGTGAGAAGGCATGTCATCTGTGGGAGCGGGACTGCTGTGGGGGAAGCGGGGCACAGTGGTGAGAAAAAGGACTGGAGTGGAAGCGGGCAGAAGCTGTGGTCTGATGGGTGGCTGGTATGCCAGCAGAGCTGTCAGACGGGGAGGGGCTGCAAGCTCCACGGAGGTCCGAATGATGGCCACTAGGGCCCGCTGATCCATGCAGTTGCCCGTCAGAACGTGCTGTTGTAGTGCTGTGAGGCCTGGAGCAGCTGTGGCACCGGTGTAGTAGCCAAGCATGCGCTCGCGCTCGTCTGGGCGGGGCTCGGACCATGCTCCACCCTGTAGTGAGTAGATGCTGCCGGGTTTGTCTGGGAGGAATGCTCTGGACAAGGGATAGGCAACTAAGGTGGGCAAGGCAGTGCGAGGCTGGCCTATCTTGTTTGCCAAGCAGAAGGGAGGAGCGTCTGATCTGTAGACACGCGTGGTGCTGCGCCCAGGGTCTAAGAAGGCGTTGGCAGAAATGTTTGCAGTCCGCCGGACTGTGTTGAGCTCTCGTTGGAGTTCAAATGGGTCAACAAGGTTCTGCCACTTATTGCGCAGTCTGTGGGCACCTGAGTTGAAGGTGGCAGCGTCCACACATATGGGCTGCCCGATGGTCGTGTTGACTGCTGTGAAGTCCTCGGTTGCAATAGCTGGTGATCGGAAGTTGTGCTGCATGGCGGCGTTCTCTATGATGTAGAGTGGTTGAGCAGGGTGCTGTAGCTGCTGGACGTACCCAATGACGGTGGTACACGCCTGCAGTACTGCTGCTCGGGGTCCTCTAAGTCCTCTATTGCTGCCAGCTGGGCTGAAGTCTTGACACTCAGGACCAGTGATGATCAACCATTGGGTTTGGTCGTTAACTGCTGCATCCATGAGGTGCTGGGGGGTGATGGCTTTGACGTCTTGCGGCAGTGTAGTGAAAGCGCCATCGCATGCATAGGGCTGCAGCAAGTGGGGATAGAGCTTTAACAGGGCTTGAGTGCGGAAGCGGGCCACTGTCTGTGCTGCTGGGGCTGTGTCGCTGTAGAGGTAGCGGTTGACTCTAATGCCGTTGCGCAATGTGGCCTCGAGGTCGGCACACAGGCCTCCACACATCTCGTAGAGAGTCACGCCGCTTTGAACCATTTTTGCAACAGCAGAGGTTAGGGGTTTGGTGCATATGGAGAGGACTTCACGCACTTGGAGGACTGCATCCACTGTACATCCCAAGGTCAGAGTCAGAGGTTTGTAGGTGATGTAAGGGACTGCAGGGAAAGCGCCATAGAGGTCAGCGTCCAGGTCGATGCGGGCCCCTGTGTTGTCTTCCTGTCTTGGGGTTGGAAAGCGGGAGAGAGCATCAGCATTACCATGCTGGGCACCAGGTCTGTGCATGATGTCGAAGTCGAAGGACTGCATCATGCACGCCCATCGTGCGATGGCGCCTGTGACGTTGGAGTTGGAGAACATCCAGAGCAGTGGCTGGTGGTCAGTGACGAGGGTAAAATGGAGTCCTAAGATGTAGACTCTGAAGATCTTGCAGGCCCAGCAGGCTGCAAGCATTTCCCCTTTGAAGCTGCTGTACTCTGCTTCATGTTTGTTGAGGCTGCGACTGGCGCAAGCTACGAGGTACTCCAAACCTTCTGCGTCCAGCTGGCCGAGTACTGCTCCCAGTCCATGCTTGCTCCAGTCACAATGGATGAGAGTGTGTGCTTCGACGTTGAATCTGCGCAAGACCTTGCCTGGTGTGCTGATGAGCCCGCGGATCTTGTCCATAGCGGCTGCCTGCTCAGGCCCCCAAGTCCATTTGACGTCAGCCTTTGTGAGGTCATTGAGGGGTCTGGCGATGGCTGAAATTTTTTCACAGAAGCAGCCGTAGTAGCGCAGCTTACCAAGGACTGTTTTTAAGTCTTTCAGGTTGGCTGGGTATGGCAGGTCCTTGATAGCCTGCACCTTGGCCTGCTGGGGGGTGAGACCGTGGTTGCTGACGTCAAAGCCCAGGAAGTCCACGGCGTCCAGCGCAAAGCAGGATTTATCAGGGTGGATGCGAAGACCAACCTCGATAAGGCACTGTAGCACGGCTTCCACGTGCCGGATGTGCTCTGCAAAGGTGGCGCTATGGATGAGGATGTCATCGATGAACACCTTGCAGAATTTTAATAGGCCCCGTTTGCCCAGTTCAGTCTCCATGACTTTCTGGAAGTATGCGGGGGCCTGCTTGAGGCCGAATGGGACGCGCTTAAAGCGGTATAGCTGCTTGTCCCACCAGAAGGCTGAAAAATCCTGGGATGCCTCTGCAAGGTGGACTTGGTAGAAGCCAGATCGTAGGTCGAACCGTGTGAACCACTGTGCGTCTCCTAGGTCTTGAAACAACTCCTCTGCGACTGGGTAACCAGTATGCATGTCCTTGGTCAGGAGGTTGATGGCTTTGTAGTTGTAGCACACCCTATTCGCGGTGTACTGGCCATCAGGTCCTTTCTTCAAGGCGACCACTGCGTTGGCTGCGTGTGGTGCAGAAGGGGCTGGCTCAATGAAGTGCAGCATCTGCAGTTCTGCGCAGACTTTGTCTTGGGCGAGCTTCTCTATGGGAGGCTTGCGGTAGGGGCTGGTGAAGGCTTGCTTGTCATTGTCCTTCTTGATATCTAGGGGGGGTACACAGCCTTTGTACCCCTCACGTAGATCCTCCATAGTGCGTGCCACCGCTGCGGTATACTTATTAAGCATGGCGGCCATTTCAGAGCGCCCAGCCTCTGTGCCATCTCTGTGGTGTCCGATGAAGAGGTCACAGTCTGGATGGATGGCGCCTCGGTCGGGGTTGGGTGTGACCGCCCCGTCTGGCATGCTGTTGTTGATGCCTCCTTCTCGCAGGAAGTTGGGGTCCATAATGGTTTGGGGCCTCAGTACCGGCCCCCTGGCTGGCGTCTGCGGAGGCTCATGTTGCGTTTCTCACCGTTTGGTTGGGCGTTGAGTGTTCTTGGACGTGGGAGTCCGGGGAAGCAGTAGGGCAGAGACGACAGCGGCCAAAGTGGTGTCTGGAGTTCCTTGACGACAGCGGGGGTCGGACGCAGAGGGGGTTAATTCCCGGGAGGGTTCTGAGAGACAAAAGACGAGTGAGTGTTACATAATAAGTGCAGATAATAATTAATTGAAGGCCACAGTCGGTTATTGACTGGCCGTAAGACTAGCTCTCTAGTAAGTAAATAGCGGGCTTCAAAAGGGCAAGAAGAAAGTCGGCTGGAGGTGGCTGCACGACTGATCAATGGCAAAGGAAGTTCGATCGGCTTACTAAAGGGTTACTAGCTATTAATACGAGTCAACCAGGGGCGGCTTAGCAAGCTATCGAGTCAAGAGCACGGATGGGCTCTGTCGGCTGCTGGAGGCTGGAATGGTTAGTGTCAGCATGAATTGCGGTGCTCTCAAGCGTTTTATGACTTGGTGACTACTTATGTACTCCCTTAGAACTATCGGCCCTGATAGCTTCCCATAGTGATAGCTTCCCGTAGAACTGAGTCATCCTTTAGTGACTCAGTGTCAGCTTCCTATTGAATGCCTGTCTCTCTGTGTCTTATCGGTCTCTCCCTGACATCTCCTGTGTTAAACGGTGTCAGGGTGACAAGATCCGGGCTTAGGGTCTATTCAGGTTACAGGCATCCACTTCGCCCACCGCTGGTGTCCTTTAGTGTACGTCCTTGCTTGTAACGTTATTCTCGTCTCTGTGTATAGATTGGCGCGTCTGTCTCCGCTGCATACATCTCTGTCCACTCTTAGAAGTGCTTAATAGCTGATAGGTTCTGGGCTTCATCTCGATCTACCACTGCTTTATAATGCAACTTCCGCGTGGGCCTCCTGCCGGCTTCGAAAAGCTAACCCCACAGAATGGTTTGTCTTGGTCGCGCGGTATGGAGAGCGTCATTGTATCCAATGGCTGCGACCGCATTCTTCCGTTCAAGACTCGTGTTCCCACTGATTGGCTTGATGATTGCGCGCCAGCGGCCTCTGCTGCCTTAGATGAGTCTCCTTCCGCCATCATGGAAGACATCCCCCCCTACCAAACCTCCATTTCTCTCCCTCCTTCTCCTCTTGTCCAACGCCTCCTTCCTGAGGTAGAGGATATTCTGATGCGTCTATGCTGCGTCTCGACTCAGATCATCAAATACAAGTCTTCTCCTCCGCCTCCTGATGCCCGTTTTGAGTATGACAATGCTGATCTGGCTCGCCATAAGCATGAAGATGGCTACTACACTGAGGATGACGATGACGACGAAGAGGAAGACCTACAGAGTGCGCGGAGTGGTGACTTCGGTGGAGTCACACCTTCCACTGCCACTCGTGTTTTTGAGTCTCCGGTGTTTGAGCACCAGTCGGCTCCTCCTCCTCCTCCTCCTCCTCCTGTCTACAAGCCTCCGACTGCTCCTCCGCATCCACCTGCGGTACCTGAGTTGGCTATGCCGACTTTGCTGAGAAGCTCGTCACTTGGTCCTTTGATTCCTCCCCTCCCCTTTGTTCGCAACCCTTCTGAGCGAGCTCTGGCTGGCTACCACACGCGGTCTCGTGAGACTGCTGCTGCTGCCTCGAGTGTCCACAGCGATGCTGCTGGCCCCTCCCTGAATCCACCTCCACCTCCACCGGTGGAGCAGCCTCCTGCCCCTTCTCCTTTTCCTCCCCCCCTGCCCTACTACCCGAATCGCTCGCTGGGATGCTTATCCTGGGAGCACCTGCTTGATGGCTCCACACCTTCGCGCATGGATGTGCGGAGTTGCCGCCAAATTTGCAAGGCGCAGAAAGCTGGTGACTCCTTGGACCGCACTTTGTACGGTAGGATGGATCAGGCTGCCACTCGGGCTAATCTAGATACGAAGGGGCGGGCTAGGCGAGTGATGGTGTTCTCTGAGTTGGGTCATGCATGCCGTGCTTATCTGGGGCCTGTGCAGGCAGGGATTGACTACCCCCCTCCTGGTGGTGCTACCTTTGGTGGATTGGGAGTTCGAAATGCAAATCTACGCAAGTACCAGTTTGCCAAAGTTCCTCTCAGCTTTGTACCTCCTAGGCCAGATTTTGAGCTACTCGTAAATGTTGCGAGTTCTTTGGATGAGATTGAGAACCTTGATGACCAGCGTGCATATGATGCTGGCATCGCTGCCGAGTACTTTTTGTCGGTTCGCGCTATGTATGATGCCACGCCGTTTTCGCCTGTTGCCTCACCACCTGCCTCTCCTAGTCAGACTCGTGTAGATCCTGCACTGTTAGGATTTAGTACCCTGCCCCTTGCACGCCAGGAGTTCATGTGTCTCACCATGATGCTCGCGCACATGACGGAACCGATGGTACAGGTGTATCAGGATTTTGCTACACCTCGCGATATCTTACTGCATATCAAGAGGCAGCATTCTGATGCCCTTGCTGCTCGGGTTCCCCTCATGCTTGTTGAGCTTCGTAGTGTGACCATGAACAACTCTGAACCCGTGGATGTGTTCTTTCGCAGGGTGCGGCAGTTGTGCACTGATCTTCGCAGTGCGGGATACCCGCAGCCGCAGCGTCACGCGATGCACACTATAATCAATGGCATCACTCACCCTCGATTCGATTCGCTGCGCCTCCAGTTTGGCTTTGAGTTGTACCAGAACAAGACCGTAGACTACTGGTCTTGTCTTGATGCTTATAGATCGTTAGATTTCTTAAATGTGTCTCTCCCCAGGTCTGATCCAAGGCATCCTGGCTGGTCCCGCGACCCTCCCCAGATCCCTGCTAATGCTGCTTTCCAGCGGGGCAAGGGATCTGGTTCTCAGAGTTCCGGGGGCACCAAGAGGCGCTTGGATTGCACTTGGGGACCCTGTCGTTCGAAAACGAGCCACTCGGAAGACCGCTGCTTTACAAAGTATCCGGAACTCAGAAAGGCCAAGGGACGTGCACCTGGTTCTGAACCGGTGCCCGTAGCTTTGGCCCTTCCAGGGTCGCTTACACGTAAGCAGCTGTCGTCCTTGCAGGCTCAGATCGATGGGTACGCCATTTCAAAGAACTAGGAGGTAAGCTCTGTCCTATTTTCTTGCACGACTAAGTTCTCAAACATTTGCAGCCCAAGTCTTTCTGAAGGTATCTGGCATGTGGACTCGGGAGCTGGGATGTCAATCACAGGTGATAGGTCGTTGTTCACTGTGTTTGAATCCTCTGCTGTTGGGCCTGCAGTTCGATTTGCTGATGGGGTGATTCAACGGTCAGAGGGTATGGGGTCCATTGTGTTATGTAGTGATTGGTTACCAACATCAATCACCTTAACCAATGTTCTATACATACCCCACTGTCCAGTAAATCTCCTGTCCGTAAATGCTGTAGCTCATTCCCTCCACTGCAAGATTGCTTTTGATAGTATTAGTTGTACTGCCACTCAGGGCTCTTCTGTGCTCTGGTCCTTTCCTGCTTCCAGTGATGGTGTGTATAAGTTTGCATGTAGGCCTTGTCACACCTCCAGTCGTTGTTTGAGGGTTGCTGAATATTATCCAGCTTTTGCACTTGATGTTGATGAGGACGGTGGAGTTATTATCCCTACCACTCCTGCATGGTTGTGGCATAGGCGACTGGGTCATCCCGGTTATGATGCCTTGCACAACCTTGTCAAGCGTGGTATGGTTAAGAACTTACCCCTCAGCCTTCATCAAGTACAAAAGATGGGTAAGATCCCATGTGATGCTTGTCAAAAGGCTAAGGGAAAGCGTCTCCCTTTTCCTAAAGAAAGCATGACTGAGGTCCTTGCACCCCTCCAACGCCTTCACTTGGATATCATGGGACCGGTTCATATTAGGGGTCTTCGTGGGGAGTTTTATATCTTGTGCCTCATAGACCAATTCTCTGGCTATGCTGAAGTATTGTGCTTGAGGACCAAGGATGAAGCTCCCTTAGCAGTCCAGACTATCATCCTCAGATGGTCAAATCAGCTGCAGGGGTTTGCCTTTAAGTGTCTGAGATCTGACAGGGCTAAAGAGTTTATAGTTAAATGGTTCGAGGATTGGTTAGAATCGGTTGGGGCAGTACATGAGTTGTCTTTGGCATACACTGCACAGCAGAATGCAACTGTGGAAAGGTATAATGGGGTCCTTCAGAATATAGCTAGGAGTATCCACTTGGAGTCTAAGCTTACTAAGTCCTTTTGGCCCTATGCCTTCCTGGCTGCTTGTTACCTTAGAAACCGTCTGCCTAACCAGGGACGCAAGACACCCTTTGAGTTGTTTTATGGGGTGAAACCTGATGTGTCGTTATTACGTGTGTTTGGATGCCCCTGCTATGTTACTCTAGTCAATGGGAAGAAACGTAATAAGCTAGACGAAAGGGCGTTATCTGGTAGACTGGTTGGGTATTCTCTGGTGAGTAAGGGTTATTTTGTTTGGGTTCCTAAGTTGCGCCAGGTAGTAGAGAGTCGTGATGTACTCTTCTATGAGCAGTTTGATCATAACTGCATTCCTGGGCTAACTCCCTATGATGGGTCGCCATATGTCTCTAGCATCCCTGCCGCCATCAACGGACACATGCCTGTGGTTGCGGTTGATTCCCTAGACCCTTTGTCTTCCCCAATTGTTGACCACTGTCCTGGCCATAGGATGACTCTGCGACCTAGGTCGGGGGCCAGTGGTACTGTTTTGCGTGAGAACACACTGGGCGGGCGAGTTTCTGCGGCTCCTACGGACAAAATCTTAGCCGAATCTCAGGGGGTCGCCAGGCCCTCCTCTGCGTCACATTCCGTCGGTGAAGTCGTTGGATTTACACCAACTCAGACCATAGTGGATCCTTTGTTAGATCCATTGCCTACTAGTCATCATACTCCCATCATCACTGATAGCTCGATGGAGTTGGTGAACGCTTCACCTCCTGCCGTCTCTGATAGATTACTCAGGAGTCCGGGTGATGATGTAGCCGTTGCAGATGATGCAAGTGATGATCTTGAACCGTGGTCAGGCTCCGATACTGCGCATGGCTGGGGTGTTCCGGTCGACCCAGGCTTCGTTGATTTAGAGGCAAAGAAGGCCGGCCCTGTTCAACCAGGCAGTAGTTCTGCACTGGGGGCTTTACTAATGGTTACTGCTGATACTGCTGATACCCCCGCTGCCCATGTACAAGTAAACTGCTTGTACGTGGGAGCATCTGTTGCATCCACCACTGAACTGACCTACAAAGCTGCCATGTTGCATACCAACCCTGACAGGGATCAATGGCTTCTTGCCATGAAGGATGAGATGGCTTCCCTTCATGCCCATGGTACATGGGTTCTCACTCCACAGCCTCGTAAGCAGAAGATCCTGTCTGGCAGGTGGTTATTTGTGAAGAAGATTGGTGTTGATGGTACTATACGCTTCAAGGCACGTTTTGTGGTCCGTGGTTTTCTGCAGCGTCCTGGGCTGGATTTTCATGATGTATATGCCCCTGTCTCCTCCAAAGCAGGTCTTAGGGTGCTCCTGGCTGCCATCACTCATAGGAAGATGTTTGTTCGGCAGCTAGACATCAAGACTGCATTCCTAAATGCCAAGCTGGAGCCTGGTCTGGACCTGTACTGCCACCAGCCTGAGGGCTTTAGGCACCTTGGTCCTAACGGTGTTCCACTTGTCTGCAAACTGATCAAGTCCCTTTATGGATTGAAGCAAGCACCCAGAGCTTGGAGTATGGATGTCAAGCGGGTTCTGGTTGCTCATGGCTTTACTATGTGCAAGGCAGAACCTGCTCTGTACTTTAGGAAGGATTCTGATGGTGAATGGAGCTATGTCCTGACCTATGTTGATGACTTTATCTGTGCTTTTAGTGAGCTGGATAGGTATGTGTTGCTGATCCAGGCAATGGAAGCAGCTGGCTGGGAGGTCAAAGAGATGGGTGTTCCAATTCAGTTCCTCTCTTTGGACATGGATGTTACCCTTGACTCTGAAGGCAGGTGTGTTCAGATCAATCTCTCTCAGCACACCTACATTGTTGATCTGGTGGAGCAGTTTGGTCTTACTGCTGCTGCCCCACCCAAGTTTTCTGCTCCCATGGCCAAATCCACTGTTTCTGACGCCCCTGGAGAGCCCCTGCCGTCTAATAGCCAGTACCTCTCTCTTGTAGGTGCTTTGCTATACCTGGCCACTTGCACCAGGCCTGATATTTCCTTTGCTGTTAGCTATTTATCCAGGTTCTCTGCTCACCCTACAGTCCCTCTCTGGGGGGCTGCCAAACGGTTACTCTTGTATTTGAGAACACATTCTCACCTGGGTCTCACTTACACCCACAGCCCTGATTTCACTTTTACTGTCTTTAGTGACTCATCTTATGCTGATGATGGGTCTGACAGGAGATCTCAGACTGGCTTTGCAGTTCTAGCTGGTGGGTGCATTGTTAAATGGATGAGCAAGCGACAGCCTACTGTTGCTATTAGCTCTAGTGAGGCTGAGTATCAGTCCCTGTCCCAGGCTGCCAGGGAGGTCCAATGGTTGAAGAAATTGAGGGTGGATCTGGGTCTGCCTTGTGCTTTGGTTACAATTCAGGGTGACAACTTAGGTTCCCTGAGTTGGGCCACTGACTGGCAGCTTCTGCCTCGCAGCAAGCACATTGATGTTATTCATCACTACATCAAGGAGCTGGTGGAGGATGGCCAACTGGCTGTTGCCTATGTTAACACTGTGGATAACTGTGCTGACCCCTTCACCAAGCCCCTTGATCCTGCTGTGTTCTGGCGGTTTGTCCGTATGCTTGGAATGACCGCTACTTCTTAGGGTCATTTTTTAGTTTTTTGGTTACATACGTTTCTTGTTTTTTGGTTATCATTGTATGGCATTAGGTTCCTATTCCCGGATCGGGTTTTCTATACCGTTGTTACCCGTCATTGATATTCGGTTATCCTCTTTTCTCCCTTGGCACTCTTTGGTATTTTGCCTTGGTCCATTCCTTCATTTACACCCTTTGGGTTACATTTGAAGTTCTCTCGTTTTTTCGGAGTTCTTTAATTTTTTTTTTTTAATCTGTTACATATAGTTCTATGTCCCCAGTGCCATAGGTGGAGTAGTAGTATTGTATGTCACCTGTGTCATAGGTTGAGTGTCAGCATGAATTGCGGTGCTCTCAAGCGTTTTATGACTTGGTGACTACTTATGTACTCCCTTAGAACTATCGGCCCTGATAGCTTCCCATAGTGATAGCTTCCCGTAGAACTGAGTCATCCTTTAGTGACTCAGTGTCAGCTTCCTATTGAATGCCTGTCTCTCTGTGTCTTATCGGTCTCTCCCTAACATCTCCTGTGTTAAACGGTGTCAGGGTGACAAGATCCGGGCTTAGGGTCTATTCAGGTTACAGGCATCCACTTCGCCCACCGCTGGTGTCCTTTAGTGTACGTCCTTGCTTGTAACGTTATTCTCGTCTCTGTGTATAGATTGGCGCGTCTGTCTCCGCTGCATACATCTCTGTCCACTCTTAGAAGTGCTTAATAGCTGATAGTTAGGTGTTATCAATACTAATCAGCCAAGGGCAGCTTTGCTAGTAACCGAGCAAAGGGCACGGGTGGCCTCGGCTGCTGGAGGGTGGAATGGTTACGTGTTAACAATACCCATTAGCCAAGGGCAGCTCTGCTAGTAACCGAGCAAAGGGCACGGATGGGATCAGCCGGCTCACAATAGGCTGAATGGGCGATCAAGATGAGGTCTGTCAACAGGCAGCATCATCATCACGACTCGGACACTAACTGAACGCACCTGAGAGACAAAAGACGAGTGAGGGTTGTGTTCAGCTCGCTGCTCTCTTTATTGTGGCGCGAACTCATTCATGGCTTAGGGCTTAAGGAATTGAGATGTGAAATGATGCTGTCCTGGCCGGCATCTGGTGCCAACCGGGTTGCAATTGGATATGGGAATATATTGCCGCAGCTGCGGGGTAGCTGCGCTTGGCACGTGGTGTGGCACGTGGTGTTCGCTTGCGACAGCGTGTACTGACAGGTTGGCGTGTTACGTACGCAGTGTTTGGGCACGCGTTCGCGCGTGACATCTTCTTGTAGAATCTCGCTTTTTAGGCCTCGGCAACTATCAGCCCTTCTACTATATACACTTAATTCGCTAGTTTCTCTATGCCTTGGTAGTTCGCATTGCTTGTTGTCAAGCCTTTTATTTGCTCTTTCGTACGCTTTTTTGGAGGCCACCTCCTGGACCTGGTTCTGAGGGGTATGTTGCCCAAACCCCCACTGTTATAAAACTGTCCAGCTGCCTCGGCGCTGTTCAGTCTCGGCATAGATTTTTGCTGAGTATCCAACTATATCGTCTCTAAGGAAAACAAAAAATACATAACGTGTTGAGTGGAATAGCACTTGATTTCAGATCGGCTCAGACTTCTTCGCCGTATTTGTGGGGGGTCGCGGGGTCGATTCCGGCAGGCAGACACATCTCTCTGCGCGCACATTTTTGCTCGCTCGCAGATGCTCTCGAGGGCAGCACACTCACCATGGCATCAGCAGCAATGAGAGTGGTGAGCGTGATTTTCCATGCACTTCTGGTGCTATAGGGTGGGTGCTGTAGGTGGAAGCGTAGTTTGGGGCTTCAAGTGAAGTTTGGTCTAGTATTGGTTCATTTGACTTGATTTTAAGTGTATGGACGTGTAAACGGTATTTTCTGTTATATCCCCTTGGTCTTATACTGATTTTCCCAAAAAGGGTATAAAAATACCGTATGGTATCGATACAAAAAGGGTAATTGAAAATACCAATTCCCAAAAAGGGTAATTGAAAATACCGTACAATATTGACAGCCCTACCTATGTGACACGTTACACTATGGCTATATGCAATAGCATAACACTGTCCCTGGAGGATGATATCACTGAAAGGGGCTGCGCTAGCTCAGGAATCATAAGGTTACAGCAAAGGAGATCGTCAGACAGGGAGAACCATATAACAGCTAACAAGCTCACACGTGTTGCAAGGGACATGAAAATGACAGAGTTTATCGGCGGTATTTATGGTTTATTTCTAGGGCTGACGAGTACTACATCGGCGATATATTGATCATACGCTACATCGTAATATACCACGTAATATATTTATATATCACGATAACGTGAACTGAAATCATACGATATTTGCAGTTATCATGTTTATCGTACATTCGTACAATATATCGTGCTGTGTGACCAACTTACGTCGTACTGAAGAAACATAAAAACAGATAATCTCGAAGCAAGGAGAGAGAGAGAGAGAGAGAGAGAGAGAGAGAGAGAGAGAGAGAGAGAGAGAGAGAGAGAGAGAGAGAGGAAATTGTTACATACTCAGCAAGAGGGAGGATATTGTTACATAATCAGCAAAAATCAATGCAGCAAGCAATCAGCAAGGCCAACAGAAAGCCGCGTTTCAGCAGAGAGCAAACAGATTTGCTCATCCGCACTTTGTCTGCAACTGGTCTGCAATTTTGGGGGGCAGTGGTTCGCTTCTCGTCATGAGAACCTCAGCCTGGAATTTCCTTGCAATGGGCCTGGGCCTGGGAATTCAGTCTATTGTTCGTTGTATCGTTATATATCTTTTGATAATAGAGCACGATTTGACGTAATTTCTATCTTCTTCATGCTAAATCATGTGCCTTGATTTTTTCTGTATGGACATGTAAAGTGTACCGGGATTTCCTGAATCATCCCCTTGACCTCTTAGTGATTTTCGAAGAAAAGGGGTGTGCGATATCCATAGCGTACGACATATCACAATAAATCGTACCGTATAATTGAAACATACTTGTGATATCGACAGCCCTAGTTTACTAGTTATTTAATTGGATTGATAAGTTGCAATTTCTAACACAGACAGATGAACAAACGTCATTAATGGGTGAACGTAGAACACACAGAAATGGATTGAAGGGACCTGGCCGCGAACGTGGTTGCTGCTGCGCATGTCTTCGAGGAGATGATTCCGAAAGTACACTGCCGAAAGTACTAATTTATAACTTTATTTCTTAAGATCCAATCCAGTGCGTTCACGGTGACTGGCAGTGCGACTTGTAGCTGCCAAGGCTGTCAGCGATGTCAGATAGCTGAGCGTTGTGAAAAAAACGAAGTGAAGTGAATAAGTGATGTACCATCCCGTCCCAAGGCAGCTGCTGCAGAAACCTGCAACACGTAGAAGAGGAGGGGAGGGGAGGGGAGGGGTTAGTACAAGTTCTCTTTGATAGCGTGTGGAAGAAAAACAAACAAACAAATGCGGAGCAGAAGGTCTTGAAAATGTTTGTTGGTATTGGCTTCACGCGAGATAACTTCATTACACAGGCTGCTTAAAAAGAAGACAATGGTGTTGGTGGAGTCATCAGGTAGGTTGATGGTTTTGTGGTTTAATTGATAATGTCTACGGTTGCATGCAGGTGAAGGATTTCTTTTCAAATCTGAAAGTGGGTTTTTTCTAGCTTTATGGTTTTAGGCCTCCTCCAGGGACAGTGTTATGCTATTGCATATAGCCATAGTGTTACGTACTTTCGTGTCACATAGGTCACACAAACGAGCGACACCACATGGAACCCGGCATCATAAGTTTGATAAGACTGCCCAAACCTTGGGACTTAGCCCAGCGGGTGGCTCAAGGAGCTGCCTAGAAGCTGCTACTCGGAGCCAAATTGCTGCCTAGAAGCTGCTGCTCGGCCAAAGCAGCGAGCACCAGCAACTGGCAGCTGGCGACACCTGGCAAGCAGGCAAGTGGAGATACCGCGACCAACCGTACAACCGGTCCAACCAATTCAAAGCCCTGTACGGCCCTGTATTCGAAAGTTGAAATATATTCGCCGCATCGGGGCAGCTGTTGAAGCAGCCGCACCTAGATTTCTGTACATAACCGTAGACTAGATTTCTGTGTAAGATGCCCTTTGATTGTCCCGACTGTTTTGCGCATGCCCTGCATTGAGAATTTTGAATCGAGCCACAGGCTGCGAGTAAAGCTACAGGCAGCTTGCTGAGCTTGTTCCCAGTATTCAACTTCCAGCGAGCAGTAAAATAATTGACGGAGGAGGGAGTGCGAGCGTGCTCCCTGCGCAAGGAGGAAAGAAGGCAAGCATGACGTCCCGAATGCTGAAGGAGCTCAAGTCTTTGGCGCCGTGGCAATGGGATTCCCAAGTCGAATCCCACCCGCCTGGGGCTGCCAGTCTACGGGATTTCGAGAGAGTAAGATACTGCTTCCCTGCTCGATGCCGGCCCTCCACATATCCACCAACCTGTTTGAATCCGGCTCCTGCTGCTCCTGCTCCAGCAGGCTGCCAGGTTCCTGACCTGGCTTGTTGCCCCAATAATGCAAAAAGCAAAAATCAGCCTCCAGGTTAACTAAGTATCAGTTCCCCAAGCTCAAAACTCAGCCAAATCTGCAGTCACCGCATGCACCTTGAAGCTGCCATCATCAGCTTTCTTGTTCTGCTGAAATCTTAGGGCATAGCTCGGTGACTGGCTCAAAGCTACAAGCAGCAGCTGCCTAGCGACTCCCTGAACCAACCACAGGACCCAGCCCGAATATTTTAGCTGTGAAGGAAAGCTGGACATGACTGACCATCCAGTGCACTAATTTTTCCTATAGCCTGGATATTTCTAGCCTGCAGAGCTGTCTATAAGCTGCTACACAGCCAAACATTCAAAAGTGGGTTGATCTATTGATGGCGGCTGATACTTGTCATTCCCAGATATGCTGCTACCCAACTTTGTCCGATGCATTCGATGTAGTGGTGCTGGCATATACATTCCACATCCTATCACTGCTGCATGTGTAGCTAAGTGGGTTATTTTTACAGTACAGCCGATACAGCCTCAATTTTCAAAAATAAGCTCGCGTGCTATATAACCCTAACGAGAGTATTTGACCTTCAAAAAATGTGCGGTCTAACCGCTGGAAAAAACAAGTGTGGTCTGACCGCAGAGAAACACAATATTTAAAGTCACGACTGCGGTTCTGATTTGTGGGGAAATCTTGACCATGATAGAAAAATCAGGACTGCGGTTCTCCCACAAGAAACTCAATGGCAACTGTCCCGCCCTGGCTGCAACTCTACAACGCCAGTTCAATTGATGAATATGGAATATCGTACTATATCTGTAGTACAACCGAGGTATTGCAACCCTCCAAGGAGAAGAAAATTGAAAATTAGAACATCCAAGTAAGTCACACTGCCGGGGACAGTTGACCCTACTAAGGACGTGGTTTTACCGACACCGGTTCGTAAGCTCACCTTGCTCGAGGTTGGCAACGAGGCTAGAACCAGTCACGTTTCATACGGTTGACGGCCACCGTGAGAACCGTAACGCTCCCGACGGGGTTCGAAACCGGCATCTCCTTCGATCAAGGTCGGATACTCTACCATTGAGCCACTCCGAGTCCGGATCGGGGATCTCCAAGGAGAAGCCTCTTCTCAATTTTTGCCGGACTGCCACATAAATAAATCATTGCACTGCTCCAGATAATCCTTTATCTGCTTGGTACCCTCTGCATGCATGATAGCATCAAAATGCAGTATTTCACGTAGATAATAGTAGCATCAACATAATGCTAGCTCCAGCTTGTCTGCTGAATTTATCACAGGGGTCCCGACGATCATATCATGACTCCCCAGTCCTGACTGCCTGATAGGCAAATGAGTCAAAATGCTTCTGACAAGAATATCCGGGTGAATGGCTGAAAATGGTACTGATGATAACATCCTGCATTCCAACTATGCCTGACAAAATAGAACTGATGATCACATCCCCAATCCCAACTGCGCCTGCAGAAACTTGGTGCTGATCATCATATCCCAATGAATGACTCAAATAGTACGATAATCATATCCTGCATCCCGACTATGCCTGGCAAAATAGTACTGATGATCACATCCCCTATCCCATCTGCGCCTGCTGAAATGGTGCTGATCATCATATCCCAATGAATGACTCAGATGGTACGGTGATCATATCCTGCATCCCAACTATGCCTGACAAAATAGTACTGATCATCTCATCCCCTATCCCAACTGCGCCTGCCGAAATGGTACTGATCATCATATCCCAATGAAATACTCAAATGGTACGATAATCATACCCTGCATCCCGACTATGCCTGGCAAAGTAGTACTGATGATTACATCCCCTATCCCATCTGCGCCTGCTGAAATGGTGCTGATCATTGTATCCCAATGAATGACTCAGATGGTACGGTGATCATATCCTGCATCCCAACTATGCCTGGCAACATAGTACTGATGATTACACCCCCTATCCCAACTGCGCCTGTTGAAATGGTACTTAACATCATATCCCAATGAAATACTCAAATGGTACGATAATCATATCCTGCATCCCGACTATGCCTGGCAAAGTAGAACTGATTATCACATTCCCTATCCCAACTGGGCCTAATGAAATGGTGCTGATAATCTCGTCCCTCACCCCAAGTGTGCAGATCGATAAGGTCTTTGAGGACCCCGCTTCAGGAAAGACAAGGCAGCAGGACATAAATCTGAAGGTGAGAACCAGCTTGCTTTGCGAATAGTCAAATGGACTAGCGTCAGCTTGACTGCTACCATCAAGATACACCGCACACTGATGCTGATATACTGTAGAGCAACATCATAATGGTAGCAAATCATCCAGAGTCTCCTGACTGTGCCTGATGAACGAATGCGTTAGAATGGTAGAGACAATCATATCCCCGTATATTTGAAGACCCAGCTTCAGAAAAACGAGGCAGCAGGAGATAACTAGAAAGTGCGAACCAGTTTACGATCCGAATGGTCAAAATGGATAGTACATTTACTACCATCCTAATCGAGACAGTGGCCCTGGGTTGTTCATCCTAAGGATAACACAATACCTACCATAGTTTTTCTTGTCAGCTACCAGCAGCAGCTTCATGGCAGCTCCCCTGTCTGGCTAGTCAGCCTAACCTGACGCAACCTCTTGCAGCTTGAAGTTCACACAATCAGCTGGCTAGAACTGCTGTCGCGTTTGGGTGTAGCACAGTCACTGGCTCTGTTAGCTGCCTAGGAGCTGCTAAGAAAAGCAGAACAGAAAATCCTTGATACACACACTATATCTCCCATGCTACACCCCCCTCACTCGATGCACTTTATTTTAGACTGCATGTACCAGCTTCTATGCAGCTCTCCTGGGTGGTTATTTTGTCATATCATGTCCGACATCTGAAGGATAGACCATAGACCACAGCTTTTCTTTTCAGCTCTTCTGAGCAGCTTCTAGGCAGCTTCTTGAACCAGCTACTGGACTAAGCCCCAAGATTCCAGCAGCGCTAGACAGTTGATTTTATCAGCTTCCAGGTGCACTAGGTTGGGCGCGGTCTGACTGGATAGCTAGCCAGGGTAGTTCTTCTTAGAAGCTGCTGCTCCTAGCCGAAAAGAAAAGCTATATCTGAGGCATCATGTCATCTTTGATATCTGAAAGTCCAAGTGATGATCAGAATCTGTACTCGGGTCGTTGATCAGATGGTGTGAATATTCTGATGAAGAACAGAGCTTACAACTCCCCTTTGACTTTGTCAAACTGCAGTCACATTTGGAGTCCAGCAGGGCACCAAGATAAAAATCATCGTCAGCAGCAGCAGCACCGTCCTCCTCTTCCCCCTCATCACCACTTAAGTCGTAATTTTAGTCACCTGCCAGTCCAACCAACTTCCCACTTGCCCATTTCTCGCCGTTCAGATTGCCCAGGGGACGCCGATTACAGCCATCAAAATGAGAAGAATGAGCTCAACAGGGTCTGGAGGGCGAATGCAGGTATGCGGACTGGCTGGTTGGGAATTAGATATATTGGATTCTACTGTTTCATCTTTGGGCTACTCATAGCAGCTTCACGCCAGCTCCACTAGCCAGCCTCTGGTTCAAACCCAATGCTTGAAGCTGCATTGGAATGCTTGTCATATCAGTATTCAGACGCACTTGTGGCTTCAGGTTTGGCTCAATGACAGGAAATGGGAGCTGCCTAGATATTGATAACGCCTGGTGGGGCGTGGTGTTAAGGGAACCCGTCGTACGCGGGTTGAGAGCGGTCTTCTACCTCAACTGGACAAGCTACCATCGCGGTTGACAACGATCTGCGACGCTAAGAGCGACCGTAGGGGGAATCCAACCCCCGACTCTTTGTCCTCAAAGCGACTTGGTGTACCACTAGACCAATGTATATCACTGAAAGGGGCTAGCTGCCTAGAAGCTACTCGTAGCCCAAAAGTATTGGATACATCTTCTCTGGCATGTGGAATCCATTTTGAATGTGTTGGGGTAATAGAGGAGAAAGTTGGAAAAAGAGAAGGGCATAGAGGATATACAAAAGTAAAGACAACACCTGGTGGGGTGTGGCATTAAGGGAGTCCCTTCTTACGGCGGTAGGGAACGGGCTGCTACTTTACCTGGACAAAGCTACCATGGCTGTTGACAGCGACCGCGAACTCTAAGGCGCACCCGTGGGGATTCGAACCCGGCACCTTCTTGTTTCAACAAGCTCTACCATACTATGGTAGAGCCACTTGTCAAAACAGGATATAGAGGATATAGAGTACCAACTCCTTGATGGCACCACAATAGTATACCACAAACTTCACTGGACTTGTAGCTTCAAATCCATGGGTTGGTCTCAGTATTTCGTGAGTTGCGATGCTTATATGTGGGGGTCGGCTATGTTTTGTAATATTAGTGAATACATAATAGTATACAATATTATATAATATTAGTCGGACGAGCCGTCTCACCAGAATTCCGAATTTATTTGAAAAACTACCATTATTGTGACACTATACTAATATTAGTGAATACTAGTTTTCAAACAATAATATAAGTTGCCGTTCCCTACATATATGTGGTCCCCTTGCTATTTGGTGAACATGTAATGTTATGTACTTCTGTATATCTGAATGGTTGCATTTCGAAATGTAGAAACTTTTGTCAAGCTACTTTTATCAGCTAAGTGCCTAGAGAGTTGTAAAGCGCCTTTTCCTCCTGATGATTATACCTCTGTGTTAGACTTCAAGAATCCCGTTTTCGGCGAATGGCTCAATGGTACAGCCCGTTTAAACAGTGTAGGTGCGGGGTTCGAATCCCTACAGGTACGCTTTAGTGTTTGCCGTCGCTGTCAACCGCCACGGTAGCTTTGTCCAGGTAAAGTAGCAGCCCGTTCCCTACCGCCATAAGACCGGCTCCCTTAATACCACGCCCCACCAGGGGTTATCATTACCTAGCAGCCCGTTCCCTACTGCTGGAAGACAGGCTCCCTAAGTACCACGCCCTACCAGGCATTATCATTACTCTTCGAGAAGACCTAACTATACAGCTCTGCGACTAGACCTTACTAACCATCAACTAAATCTAACTAAACTATCAAGCTCTGCGGCTAGACCTAACTAACCACCTATCCTAACTAAACTATACAGCTCTGCAGCTAGACCTAACTAACTACTAATCCTAACTACACTATACAGCTCTGCGGCTAGACCTAACTAACCAGCAACTAAACCTTACTAAACTATACTGCACTGCGGCCAGACCTAATGTATAGCACCTAAACCTAACTAAACTATACAGCTCTGCGGCTAGACCTAACTAACCACTTAACCTAACTAAACTATACAGCTCTGCGGCTAGACCTAACTAACCACTTAACCTAACTACACTATACAGCTCTGCAGCTACACCTAACTAACCACTTAACCCAGGGGGGGGGCAGAAAGACAGATTTTGGACCGCACCTTCGATATGGTGTCCGATTCAGATGGGAGTTGGAATTGTGGACGTTTCATACAAAAAGAGGGGGAAAATAAAGTTGGCTAAAAGTTTTTTTACCCCCCCCCCCCCCCCCCCCCACACCCCACCCCCCCCTCCTAAAACCCAATTACCTCACCCTACCCCCCCTAAAATGGGGGTCATTCGAAAGATCTTTTAAAGCCCATTTCAGTTATGCTCTTACATCTTTCATGGGGTTACCCAAACGTGATTTATCGCGATGTTAAGATTTGGGCCGCTTTGGTTGAAAAAAACTTTGGACGCCTCTAACTTTGGTACAACTTTATTTTTGGCTCAAAAAAAAAACTTTTTTTTTTTATATAGTTTGAGGATAGGCTCTATCCAAAGCGAAGGTGCGGTACGGCAGCTTTTTTCTTGCCCCCCCCTCGACTTAACCTAACTAAACCATACAGCTCTGCAGCTACACCTAACTAACCACTTAACCTAACTACACTATACAGCTCTGCAGCTAGACCTAACTAACCACTTAACCTAACTAAACCATACAGCTCTGCAGCTAGACCTAACCAGCAACAAAACCTAACTAAACTATACAGCTCTGCAGCTAGACCTAACTAACCACCTATCCTAACTAAACTATACAGCTCTGCGGCTAGACCTAACTAACCACTTAACCTAACTAAACGATACAGCTCTGCAGCTAGACCTTACTAACCAGCAACAAAACCTAACTAAACTATACAGCTCTGCGGCTAGACCAAACTAACCAGCAACTAAACCTAACTAAACAATACTGCTCTTTAAAAAATAGTGTTTGGTACATGTCTAACAAAACAAATTGACACGGGTGCACAGCATTTCACTTTTGTGTTGGTGCTGATACTTGCCTGCCCTCCAAAATGTAATTCAATGTGATTCATCTTAGTGTTGCCTTCTTCTTGAATCTGAACTTGGTTACATGGCTCTAGCTCTTTAGGCTGCTTTCCGTCTTAGACAGTTACATCAAAATTTAAAACTGATGAATACAACTGATAAAGAGCTTCTCCTGGCACTAGGAGGACACCCCTGGATCGGCCATGCCTGGTAGCAAGAAGCCCCGTGACTCCGCAAACCGCTCCATCGGCACCCCTGGTGTTAACCAACGGACCACGGGCTCTGGAAAGCGCAGGGCAGACTTGACGCCTTGCTCGATTGCTACTGGTGAGCAGGTTCCCTATGAGGAGGCCTTGCGGCAGACCCGATCAGCCAGTGGTGGTGCAGAGCAGCACTCTGCTGGGCGGAAGAGCATGAAGCTGTTTAAAACGCCCTGCCTGAAGCGCTATGACTCTCTCACCGGCTTGCCGCCCAGCCCGTTCTCCAACCCCAACCTATCTGCCGGAATTGCAGACGCAGCTGCTACAGTGACCCTCAAACCCCCTCTGGGAAAACAGCCCAGCTCTGGGAAGGGCCTCAAGGGCCGCACATCTTCATTCCCACTGTTGACCGCCTTCCACCTCGCCAAGGTCCCAAGCTTGGATGCGGTGGACATAGCATCTGAGTTGGCCCCTAGAGGTCAATCCAATGGGCAAGTGTCTAAGACCAAGGGCCAGCTGAAGCCGCTCAAAGCACCAGCTGTCCTCTTCCCAGATCTCCAGGCGGCGGACCTGGAGAAAATTGACAGCATGGACCTTGCATGCATCACCGAAACCAAGACCAAAATCAGGACCGAAACCAGCTGGCTTCTCCCATCCCAGGCCTCTACTCAGCCTCGAGCCCCAGATGATGAAGTATGTTTGAACAAACCCGGCAGTAATGAATCCAGCTTGAGGTCGGTGTCCGTCAACTCTGAGAGTCAGCCAGCAGCAACGCAATCAAGCGCTGAACCAGGAGGGAAAACCCCCACCCAGCATCTGCTTGCACAGCCACCCTCTCGGTCATCTGCTCAACAGATAGAACAACCGACTCGGCAACCAACCTGTCAGCCTTCTGCAGAACAATGCATTTACTCTCACCAACCAGCAGCGGTGCCTCTCTCAGGTGCAGCCGAGCTTAGTGCATCAGTCACTGAACCTGCCACAGCTCAGCCATCTGCACACCAATGCGCTCACTCTCACCAACCAGTAGCCTCGCCTCTCTCAGTCGCAGCTGAGCTTTGCACATCAGTCAGTGAACCTGCCACAGCTCAGCCATCTGCACACCAATGCGCCCACTCTCACCAACCAGTAGCCTCGCCTCTCTCAGTCGCAGCTGAGCTTAGCACATCAGGCAGTGATCCTGCCACAGCTCAGCCAATACCAAATACGAGAGTGGCTGAAGCAGTAGTGAGCACGTCAGTGAGTGTACCAGCCTCCGCTGTTGCCGAATCAGATCATATAATTCCAGCAGCAGTACCAAACAAGTCAGTAAGTGCACAAGCTCTTGCAGTGTCCACCACAACAGTGCCCGTGGCATCAGCATCGTCATCCAGATCAAGCACATTAGTAAGCAAAGCGCCCATGGCAGCAAGCAACAGAGTGATAGCAGCAGCAGCATCTAGATCAAGCAGATCAGTGAGTGAAGCGCCCACAGTTGCCGCGGCAGCAAGTAACAGAGTGGCAGCAGCATCAAGCACCAGATCAGCAACAGCAGCAACATCCAGCATATCTGCTGCAACCCAAATAGACAAGGCAGCAGCAAAGCCAGGACCACCTGAAAAGGCATTACCAGCAGCAGCAGCAACAGCAGCAACATCCAGCAGATCTGCTGCAAACCAACTAGACAAGGCAGCAGCAAAGCCAGAAACACCTGAAAAGGCATTACTGGCAGCAGCAGCAACATCCAGCACATCTGCTGCAAAGGAGTCAGTGACCGCCCCTGTCAATGCCCTGGAGGCGGTCTGCACAGAAGCTCGGGTAGCTGCAGCAGCAACAAATGCACCAGGGATAGCTCCTGCCGCAACCCAACTAGACAAGGCAGCAGCAAAGCCAGAATCACCTGAAAAGGCATTACCGGCAGCAGCAGCAGCAACATCCAGCATATCCGCTGCAACCGGACTAGACAAGGCAGCAGCAAAGCCAGGACCTCCTGAAAAGGCATTACCGGAAGCAGCAGCAGCAACATCCAGCATATCCGCTGCAACTGGACTAAACAGGGCAGCAGCAGAGCCAGAATCATCTGAAAAAGCATTACCAGTAGTAGCAGCAGCAACATCCATATCTCTAGTTACAAAGCCATCTACTGCACACTCGAGACAGGTGACTTGCAGATCAACATCTAACCCTGCTCACGCTGTGGAATCTATTTCAATAGCTGCCTACACTGTGGAACCTATTTCAACAGCTGATGAAGTCAAAGAGCAAAAGGCAGCTGCGTCTTCCCAGGCTTCCAAACCCGTCGCCGCGGCTGGACAGGCCACAAACACAGCAACAGTTGCAAGGCCCCCTGCCACAGCGTCCGTGCAGGGTACAAATAATTCAAGCCCATCATTAGGTCTTTCCCTGGTTGTACAACCAATTGGGACGGCCGGTGGAATCACAAGATCACCAGCATCTGGGCATGCCCAGGCTTCCAAACCCGTCGCCATGGCTGGACAGGCCACAAACACAGCAATAGCCACGAGGCCCCATGTCACAATGTCTGAGCAGGAAACAGATCCATCTGGGCCAGCATCTGCCCCTGCTCTTGGTGTAGAACCAACTGCAACGGCTGGTAGGGTTGTAGACGGACTAGCCTCTGCATCTACTCCCGTCCAGGGTGTAGTGACTAGTAGGGTAACAGATATATCCGAACCAGCATCTGCCATTGCTCTAGTTATAGAACCAATTGTAACGGCCAGTGGGGTAACAACAAGATTATCAGCATCTGCCCCTGCTCAGGGTGTACAGGCTGGTAGGGTTACCAATACATTTAAACCAGCATCTGCCCCTGCTCAGGATGTACAGGCTGGTAAGGTTACCAATACATTTAAACCAGCATCTGCCCCTGCTCTAGTTGCAGAACCAATTGTAATGGCCAGTGGCGTCACAAGATTATCAGGATCTGCCCCTGCTCCGGGTGTAAAGGCTGGCAGGGTTATAGAAACATTGGGACCAACATCTATCCTTGCAGCGACTGGTGGGGCCAAGTGCGCACCAACTAGTGGGGCTAAGTGCGCAGCAACTGGTGGGGCCAAGTACGCAGCGACTGGCGGGGCTAAGTGCGCACCAACTGGTGAGGCCAAGTTCTCACCAACTGCATCAGCCGCACCAGTCCAGGGTGTCAAGCGCACTGCAACATCCGGCCTAGAGCCTGCCGGACCTGAGGGGGCAGCATCAACACGTAACAAGAAGCTCACTCCCTCATCTTCCGCCACCTGTTTCCACGCTGCCATAACAAACCCTCTCCACTCGTCCGTCTGTACAGCAGATAAAGGAGGGGCAGCAACTGCTTTCCCGTCCCTTGCTGCACATGCGATCTCCTCCGCCACCTTTTCCCACGCTGCCGCAACAAACCCTCTCCACTCGTCCATCAGTACAGCAGATAAAGGGGGGGCAGCGACTGCTTTCCCGTCCCTTGCTGCTCATTTGACCACAACTCCTTCTCTCATACAGTCAACACCAGAGAAGGTGGTGGCTTTGCTTTCATGTGCTGCGTCCCTCTCTTCGGTTGACCAAATGACAGCAACACCTGTGGCGCCGTTTTCAGCATCTGCTGCCGCGCAACAAGCGTCAGCTGCTTCTCAAACACCCCTTCCCACACCAACAATCACACAACCTGCTACCCATGGCTTCGCACCCCCATCCGCCCTGATGGCCTCCTCCCTCACACCCCCACCCACTACTCCGCTTGCCACCCACACACCCCTCGCAACATCAGCAACCACACAACCTGCCATCCATGGTGTTGAGCCAACCTGCGCCCTACCTGCCTCCACCCTCACCCCCCCACCCAATGCCACACACACCCCGGTCACAACAGCAGTACTCAGCCCCCAACAGCCCACAGATTCCACCAGAGGTAAAGTGCCTGATTTCACCCCCCAGCTTCCCACCTTCTGCCCTGCACAAGTACTGCCTGACTTCACCCCCCAGCTTCCCACCTTCCGCCCTCCATCAGTACTGCCTGACTCCACCCCCCAGCTTCCACCCTGCCACCCTCCACCAGCAGTGCCAGCTTCCACCCCCCAGCTTCCACCCTGCTACCCTCCACCAGTACTGCCAGCTTCCACCCCCCAGCTTCCCACCTTCCACCCTCCACCAGTACTGCCAGCTTCCACCCCTCAGCTTCCCACCATCCGCCCTCCACCCGTACTGCCAGCTTCCACCCCCCAGCCTCCACCCTTCCACCCTCCACCAGTACTGCCAGACTCCACCCCCCAGCTTCCCACCTTCCGCCCTCAACCCGTACTGCCAGCTTCCACCCCCCAGCTTCCACCCTGCCACCCTCCACCAGCAGAGCCTCCTTCTTCTTCTCCATCTGTGCCTGCTGCTTCTACTCCACCAGCTCCTAACTACAGCCCTCTGCCTTGCATGGGCGTGGATGGGATCGATGAGCTACGGACGTGTGAATTCCCGCTAGTTGATAGCCAGGGTGTTGACGACTTGGAACGTCTAAGACAGGTAGGGTGGTAGTCCTTTGGGGTTTGTTGGGGGTACTATGGGTGTGTTGGGGGTACTATGGGGTGGATATGGATGAGGTCACATGGGCGTGGATGGGATCAATGAGCTACAGACATGTGAATCCCCGCCGGGTGATAGCCAGGGTGTTGACGACTTGGAACGACTAAGTTAGGTAGGGTGGTAGTTCTCTGGGGTGTGTTGGGGGTACGATGGGGTGGATATGGATGAGGGCACATGGGCGTGGATGAGATCGATGAGCTACAGACGTTTCTATCCCCGCTAGGTGATAGCCAGGGTGCTGACGACTTGGAATGTCTAAGTTAGGTAGTGAGTGGTAGTTATCTGGGGTTGTTGGCTGGGTAAGAGGGTGGTTGAACGATGGGATGAGGGAAACATGAGTGAGGCGATGAGCATAAACATGAGCTACAGAAAGAGTTTTTTTCTGATCGTGAATACAGATGCTGTGGAGTAGAAAGGGTTCTGTGGGTCAACCTGGGGTGAAGAATAGGACATTTTAGTATAAGTAAGGGCCTTAGGGTGGTAGTTCTAACAGAAGGCGTGTTTCGTTGGTATAGAGGTAATATGGGAGGTGTTTTCCCTCCTTATCTCGTATACGTCTAGTGGCAAGCACTGACCCCCGCCCCCCCCCTGCTTGTTGCATATGGCCCCTGTTGTCTCTTCTCCACCTTCTTAGGATGATTTTTCTCTGCAGGTCAAATGAGTCCTTCAAATGGACGTGGAGTTCTGGGATTAGACTGAGATAAAAAAGACTCCCTCTTATCTTCCCTTCTTTTTAATCCTACACAGTCCCCCATCCCTTCATCTTCTCGTAGGGATGATAATTTTCGTTCATTCACAACACTCAAATAGCCATCCGGTTGAATTACGAAATGTCCCTTAACTACACTTTGAGGGTTAGTCCTCCTTGTATGCATTCCCCCCCCTGTTTTCTTTTGAAGACTGATGGACGTATTTTAGTAATTAGAGTGAGGTGGAGAGGTTATAGGCGGTTCAACGCTCTCCTCTCGGCTTTTTCCTCCCCTTCGTCTCCTCAATACTTTTTTTCGACTTTTTTTCATTCGTTCGGTCCTCCTGTTTCGGGCAAGTTCTACCTTTACTTTGAGGAGTTACCTTGTGGACGTATTGGTAATCCTTCGCATCTGGTAACTCTTTTCCTATCTGGTTGCCTCCCCCTCCCTATGGATGAGATCAGATGAGCTACAAACGAGTGGGTGAATCCCCGCTGGTTGATAGCCAGGGTGTTGACGACTTGGAACGTCTAAGTTAGATAGGTTGCTAGTCTTCCGGGGTGTGGTGGAAGTACGATGGGGTGGATATGGATGAGGTCACATGGGCATGGATGAGATCGAATGACTACAAACGATGTGAATCACCGATGCAGGTGATAGCCAGGGTCTTTGTCCTGACCAACTTGGAACATCTGATGTCATGGCTAGCTCACTCGGGTTTGTGATAGTTCTATGGTAGTCCGTGTTGTATTTCCCTTCCCTTCTTCCTCCCGGCGGCCCGCCTTTCTGAGGAAGACCTTTCTCTGTTTCCCGACCTCTCTCGCCTTCTTTTCCTAGTTCCCCCCCCTCTCTTTGCTTCTAGTGTCCCTGGCTGTCGTCCTGCTCCGATGGTTCCACTCCCCTCGTCGGTTTTCCATCATGCCCCCCTATTTTCCCCCCCCTTTGCTTTCGATTAACTGTTTCTGCTTCCCCTTTCCCCGTCACCGTCCTTGTTTCTGTGTTGACGAATGTGTTCGCTTCTTTGTGGATATGTGATACGAGGTTCTACATGGAAATCGCGTGCCGAGCCTTGGGATTCGATGAGCTACAGACGACGTGAATGCCCGCTGGTGTAGCCAAGGGGGTTTTCGTTGGACTCCATTACGAACGTTCTAGGTCAGGTAGAGTTGTTGTCCTCCGGAGGCAACCTGGCTTTCGTGCGTGCGGGGGGAGTGTGGGCGTGGGGAGACGGCGAGACGTCGCTCAACAGCTCTTCGCTATACCGGCCTCTAGTGGGTCTAGGTCCAGCACATTTTTCGTTCAGGGCAGGAGGTAACCGAGCTGACGGGTGTCGAGAGGGTATGTGGGGGGTGAGAATGATGTTTTCAATCAGCACGTTTGTAATGGTATTACGGCACGATGCCGCATCTTTTTATTTTATTCATTGTGCTGGGGTACGATGGGGTGTGTTGGGGGTACGATGGGGTGACGTGGGGGTACGAGGGGCCTGTGTTCTACTGCGTGAGGGGGATTACTATGGTGTGTTGCGTTTGCAGTTTCCTGGGGGTATCCTGTTGGGGTGCCGATGGGGTGTGTTGCGGGTACTATTGCGTGTGTTGTGTGTTGCAGGTAGCAGCATAGGTTGCGTTGAAACGTGTTTCCGGTGGCACCGGTGCCCAGTATTTCGTATGCGTGTCTGGTGTGTTGTGCAACCCGTACAACATCTCCAGTCAGACTTCTCTCACCCATGCTCTTTCCACTCACTCTCTGGTGTGGTGCATGTGCTGGGTCGCCACGGTTATGTGTAGTGTGTGTTCTTTACTTGCTCTGTTGACAGTGTTTGGTTGGTGTGCAGTTGGGTGGTTGCCAGTGTGGGTGGTTGTGGTTGAACCCCTGCTACGCCCCATCCTAGCCTCGTGGTCCCTTATTATATCGCCCTCAATTCTTTCTCACTTTACATCTCTGGTGTGGTGAAGCTCCCTTCCATCTCCCCTCCCTTTTCCTCCGCGTTGTGGGTGCGTCCCTGTGGTGCAACCCTCCTCACTTTCATTCCTCAGTCCTGACTTCTCTCGCCCTCTGCAGGAGCTGCAGTCAAGGCTGCTAGGCTTCCACCAACAACAGCAACAGTACTTCCAGCCTCAAGCTACCAGGGACCTCTACTCTCCCTCCCCCTATCCCACCCCGGCCCTGTTGTCCATCGCGTCTCTTGACCTCAACTCAGGCAACGTCATGAGTACGCCTACAGCCAGTTGCTTCGGAGTCCACCCTGCCATCACCGCAGTCTATGATTCTCTCGTCAGCAGCCATGCCGTGCTCAAGCAGGCCAGCGAAAGTGGAATCGACCTACAGCGCGCTATAGGCCAGTACCTGGGTGTGGGAGCAAATCCAACCTCTACTGCCAATGGTGGGGGGAGACGACATCAGCCTGCTGGGGGGGCCCAGCCCAAAGGTTGCCCCCCTGTCCATCAACGGGCAGGGAGGCTGGGATCTCGCCCTGTTGGTGTTTCCATCACCCCTGCTTCCATGCCCACGCCCCCAGGTGCAACCGCCGCACTGCAAGCCCCGCATGCACCAAGCTCTCCTGACAGCTCAGCAGGACTGCATAGGCAGCTGTTGGAGCGGCAGCAGAAGCAGTACAATGCTGCGGTCGCGGCAATCGCTGCTGCCGTTGGTATGCAAGCCCCTGCTCCACTACAGCGCAAGGGAAATGGGGCAGCTTATGCTTCATACCATCAAGCTCAGCAGCAGCAACAGGGGCTGCAGGCACAAGATGTGCACAATCATCATCTTCAGAAACAGCAACAACACCATTGTCACCAGCAACAGGAACAACAGGAGCAATACCGTCAGCAGCGACCACAACAGCAACAGCAACAACATGTGCAGAGCGCCCAAGATGTGCCGGGGGAGCAGCAACAGCAGCAACAAAAACAGCAGCAACAGCAACAAAAGCAGCAGCAGCGACAACAACATGTGCAGCGCGCCCACGATGTGCCGGGGGTGGGGGGAGCAGCAAATATTACAGCAGCAACCAACAGCAGCAAAAAACAAAACAACAGCAACCTAAAAAAGCAACAAACCACATCAGCAACAACATCAACAGCAGCAACAACAACAGCGACAACAACAGCAACAACACGTCCAAGGTTCGCAGGACCAGTCGCCACAGCAGCTAGCACAACATCAACAACCACAGCAACAACAGCAGCAGCAGCAACATGTGGAGGGTGCGCAGGGCCAGACGCCACACCATCAGCAACATCAACAACCACAGCAGCAGCAGCAACGCGCGCACGGTTCGCAGGACAATTCGCCACACCAGCAGCTAGCACACCAGCAGCAACATCAACAACAGCAGCAACAACAGCAGCAGCAACATTTGCAAGGTGCGCAGGACCAGTCGCCCCAACAGCAGCTAGCACAGCAGTTGCAGCAGCATGTACATGATCAGGAGCAACAACAGCAATGGCAGCATGGGCAGCAATACATGACCAGATGCAACGACTGCAACAGCAGCAGCAACAGCATTGGCAGCCTGCAATACCAGCAGCAGCAGCTAGCACTGATGTTGCATGCGCAAGGCGTGCTGAACCAGCAGCAACACCAGAAACGAAAGCATGTGCAAAGTGAGCAGCAGCAGCAACAACAGCAGCAGCAGCATGTACAAGACCAGCAGCGACAGCAGCTGCAGCAACAGCTTGTAGAAGTTGTGCACGACCAGCAGCCACAACAACCGCAGCCAGCAAATCATCAGCAGCAGCATGTACAAGACCAGCAGCAACAGCAGCAGCTGCAGCAACAGCGTCAACAACAGCAACGGCAGCAGGTGCAAAGTGTACAGGACCAACAGCAACGACAGCATGTGCAGGACCAGCAGCCAGCAAATCATCAGCAACAGCATGTACAAGACCAGCAGCGACAGCAGCGTCAACAACAGCAATGGCAGCAGGTGCAAAGTGAACAGGACCAGCAGCATCAACAGCATGAGCAGGACCAGCAGCCACTACAGCAACGGCAGCAGGTACAAGGTTTGCAAGATCAGCAGCCACAACAGCAGTTAGCACACCAGGAAATTCTCAATAGCTATCACCAGCAGGACCAGCAGCAACAATCACAACATCAGCATGTGGAAAGTGTGCAAGGCACGCAGGATCAGTACCAACAGCAACAGCAACCAGCAGCACCACCAACAGTAGCAACTAGGACCAACAGCAACCAACAACAACAACAGCAACCAGCAGCACCAACAACAGCAGCAACTAGGGCCAACAGCAACCAGGACCAGCACCACCACGACCAACAACAGCAACCAGCAGCATCACCAGCAACAGCAACTAGGGCCAACAGCAACCAGGACCAGCACCACCAACAACAACAGCTATCACACCAGTTGCAGATGCAGCAGCAAATCCTCAATCGCCACCACCACCAGCAACAGAAACTGCTACAGCACCATCACCAACTGCAGCTGCAATTGGAATATGAGAAGTTGCAAGGGGGGCCTAGGCCTACCCCCCAAGCCCCCCTTAGGGCGGAGCTGCTGAAGCACCACCAACACCCACAACAGCAATGGGAACATGAGGTGCAAGGGGGGCCTAGGTCTACCCCCCAGGCCCCCCCTGCATCCAGCGGAGGCTTCCCTGGATTTGGTACACCAGTAGGACAGCAGAAGCGAAAATTGGTTTCCCAACAGTCCCCCAACACCCCCCAGCTGAGCTTCAGGCCTCCAGCACCTGATGCTAGTGGTGGTGGACCCCCCTCCCCGCCCAACCCACCCCTCAACCGGCATCTATGGTCTACGGGAGATGTAGTGCCTTGTACCGCAAACCCCAACCAGCCCAAGGACCAACACCCACCTGAGGCAGTGACTGGTTGCCCCCTTTGTAGGGCGCCCTCCCTATCAGACTCTTGGGTGGGTGTAGTGCAGCCTGTAGTGCCCTCCATCCAGTCAACCCCTGCTGGGCCCACCACCCAGTCCACCCCATGGCACGACAGCAGGTAAAGTCCTTGCATGAGCACGAATACACCCTTCTTTTGGGCGGAGCCCCCTCTTCTGGGGGACGGGAAGGAACCACAAGATTCACCCCGTTGTCCGTTTGTCCGACCGTCGACTGAGACGAAGCCTGACACATTAGCCAATCGTCTCGTAACTAACTGACTTCGGTCCGCTCCATTCCGTTGCCACCTGTCGTTCCGATGGCCAACACTCTCCTCCAATTTTCCGCGTCCGAAGCTGCCTAGGACTTTTCTAACACTATTCTAATGGCTCTCTCCATGCGTAGGTTTAAGGCCACGCCATATGCCCATGTGGCCCTTGAAGCCCCTCACACTCATCTACTTATCAACTCTTCTTTACTAACGCCATTCTAATGGCTCTCTCCATGCGTAGGTTTAAGGCCACGCCATATGCCCATGTGGCCCTTGAAGCCCCTCACGCTCATCTACCTATCATCTCTTCTTTACTAACGCCATTCTAATGGCTCTCTCCATGCGTAGGTTTAAGGCCACGCCATATGCCCATGTGGCCCTTGAAGCCCCTCACACTAATCTACTTACCACCTCTTCTTGACTAACGCCATTATAATAGCTCTCCGTGTGCCCCTTGAAGCCCCTCACACACACTCATTGACTCACACACTCATCCACTTCCCTCACTCACTCACTTCCCACCCCTTCTTTACTAACGCCATTATATCATGCTTCCCTCCATGTGAAGGTTTGAGGTCATGCCATATTCCCATGTGGCCCTTGAAGCCCCTCACACTCATCTACTTATCATCGCTTCTTTACTAACGCCATTATAAAAGCTCCGTGTGGCCCTTGAAGCCCCTCACACACTCATTGACTCGCACACGCATCCACTTCCCATCCCTTCTGTACTAATGCATTATATCATGGTTCCCTCCATGCATTCCCTCCATGCATAGGTTTGACGCCACATGCCCATGTGGCCCTTCTTTACTAATCCATTATATCATGATTCCCTCCACTTGCAGGTTTGAGGCCATGCCACTATCCCATGTGCCCCTCCAGCAAAAGGCCAGTGGCAGGCATTCCAGTGGTGGCTTGGGCTCCTTTAGTGGCATTGCCCATGCCAAAGAGAACAGGCCGATTGTGGATACCTCTGTGACGAGCCTAACCAAGAGTGCCCAGGGACCCTTCGCTACTGCTGTGGTGCCCGGTACTGTGGGTACCAACATCCAGCTAGCTCTGCCACCGTGTCTAGTGGGTACCAACATCCAGCCAGCTCTGCCACTGCAGAAACAGCAGCGCAGCTATAACTGGAAGAAGAGCAAACTGGTGGTTGGCTAGTACCTGGTGTCTAGTGGGCACCAAACTCTAGCTAGCTCTGCCATGGTAGGAACAGGAGCAACAACACGGCTATAAGTAGAAGAAGAGCAAACTGGCAGTTGGCTAGTACCTGGCGTCTAGCGAGCACCAAACTCCAGCTAGCTCTGCCATGGTAGGAACAGCAGCAAAAACAGTGCCTGTATAACTAGAAGAAGAGCAAACTGGTGGATGGCTAGTACCTAGTGTCTAGTGGGCACCAAACTCCAGCTAGCTCTGTCATGGTAGAAACAGGAGCAACAACACGGCTATAAGTAGAAGAAGAGCAGACTGGTGGTTGGCTAGTACCTAGTGTCTAGCGAGCACCAAACTCCAGCTAACTCTGCCATGGTAGGAACAGGAGCAACAACAGTGCAGCTATAACTAGAAGAAGAGCAGACTGGTGGATGGCTAGTACCTAGTATCTAGTGGGCACCGAAATCCAGCTAGCTCTGCCACGGTAAGAACAGGAACAGCCGCTATATCGGGAAGAATAGCATATTGAATTGACTGATGTTTGGCTAGTGTCTAGTGGGCACCATCATCAAGCCAGCTCGGTCGCAACAGCAATAGCAACAATGTCGACGTGGCCACAGACAGGATTAATTGACGGCAGGCTATTACCTAGGGCAGAGTGGGCTCCATCATCAAGCCAGCTCGGCCACAACAGCAATAGCAGCAATATTGACGTAGCTACAGCCTGAAGAAGAACAAAACTGAATTAACTGGTAGCAGGCTAGTTTCTAGTGCGCACCATCATCAAGCCAGCTCCACCAAAGCAGCAGTAGCGGCGCATCGATATTGGGAAGACTATCAGACAGGACTGACTGACGGCAACCTAGTACCTAGTGTCTAGTGGGCACCATCATCAAGCCAGCTCGGTCGCAACGGCAATAGCAGCAATATCGACGTAGCTACAACCGGGAGAAGAACAAAACTGAATTAACTGATAGCAGGCTAGTGTCTAGTGGGCACCATCATCAAGCCAGTTCAGCTACAGCAGCAATAGCAACTATGTCGACGTAGCTACAGACAGGATGAATTGACGGCAGGCTAGTACCTGGTGCAAAGTGGTCTCCATCATCAAGCCAGATCGGTCGCAACAGCAATAGCAACAATATCGACGTAGCTACAGCCGAAAGACGAACAGAACTGAATTATTTGATTGCAGGCTAGTTTCTAGTGGGCTCCATCATCAAGCCAGCTCGGCCACAACAGCAATTGCAACAATGTTGGCGCAGCTACAGACAGGATTAACTGATGGCAGGCTAGTACCTCGTGTCCAATGGGCACCATCATCAAGCCAGCTCGGTTGCAACAGCAACAATATCGACGTAGCTACAGCCGGAATGCTTAGGACTTGTCTGCATGGTTCCCTTGTTGATTTGGGGTCGAGCACTATTTTGTGGTGTAGTGGTTTTTGTTTAGTCTACTTCGTGGGGAAGGTAGATAGATGGATATTGAGCGAGATGGGCAAGAGCATTAGATTAGATTGTTACATCGTTTTTCAGCCAACCCTGGGCTGTTCACCGTCTTCCAATACCAAGTCCCTCTAAGCAATACCCACAGGAGCATAATAGGCAGATTAGACAGCTTTGAGAATATTAGATAGATTGATATTGAGAGAGATGAACAAAAGCATAGGCAACACTGAAAGCTGTTAGACTAGTTAGCACTAGTCTAACAAATGAAAATATATGATGATTACATTTTTGGCGGAGCCCCCCCTTCTGGGGGGGCGGTAGCCCCTCTAGTCACCCCGTTGTCTGTTTGACTGACCGACCGAAAGAAAGAAACCCTGGGCCTAACTGGCCCCTGGCCCTGTCGTCAACCTTGGTTTCGGTCTCCTGCACTCGATTCAGGTGCCACCTGTCGCTCAGATAGCCAACAATCCAACACTCTTCGCCAATTTTCCGTGTCGCGTGCGATGTGACCTCCTGGACTCCAAAGATTTATATCCAATATCCATCAATATGAGGTCTGGTTGGATTCGATTGTAACATGGTTGTGAAGTAGGGATGTCAAACGCACGATATTTTTAATTGTCATACAATATATAGAACGATTACGATATCGTGCACCACTTGTCTTTGAAAATCAGTATGATACCAAGGAATATTTCAGGTAATAGCGTTACAACGTTGATACAGGATATCCATCTTAAGATTCAAGTCAGATGAACCAGTATTGAAGAAGATAGAAAACACGATCATACCGCGCTCTTTTATCATACGATAAAGCGCCGTATACCGAACGATAATCTCTATCATAGGCCCATTAAATGTCAAGACCAGGCTTCCAAGGCCAGTCGGGTAATTGAAATTGTTACATCCGTGTAATACCGTTACTCACAGGACTTGAAGTTAAGGACACCATAGCGTAAGCCGGAGCTAGCTATAGTCACCGTAGGGCCACCTCAGTAAAAAGAATTACCACCGATGCCTGACCGGCAGGCACCGTAGCCACATCATGCCAGTGCAGCTTAATACGGGGGTTTTTCACCCCGGTTGGGAAGCACCAACACAATGCAGCTGGCAAGACAAAACCTGATTTGGGGGACGGTCTGTGTGCTAGTCCCCGGGTATCGACCCGGGGTGTGCTTCCATAAAACGTCTGCACTGTAAAATACTCTGAAAGCTAGTGATGGTGTGGGAGTGGACTGTGTCCGCCAGTTTAAGGGCACACGGTCTCTTAAGTCCAAGTGTGGTCATAGAAGTCAAAAAAGAGGTTGGAATAGTACCAATTGTTCCAACGGTGATAACTTCGTCGTGAACGAGGTATCCAGCCGATCTAAGGCCATTTACTAATTCAACATGCTGGGCGTGTTTAGTGATAAACTTAGTAGCATGGTTGGTATCAGAGCAGTACCCAAGCTCAAGAATCCAGAGTTCTTTATCAGACATACAGGTAGGAGAGTCTATGTCAGGTAGGAAGGCGAGGTCAGGTCTCATTCTCTTCCAGTCCTCTACAGTAATAGTGGAGGGGCGTAGCCAGTCAGGGAGACGTTTGCCCAGGACCCCCCTGGGGAGGTCCTCTTCCTTGCCAGCGTCCATGATCATTCTGCGGGATCCCAAGGCTCCGGTGCAAATGGCCTTGTGGATGAGTCGCACTGCGGCGTCATGTCTCTTGATATAGAGCCCCTTGAAAGTCCGGTGTGTGCAGCCCGCCAGGATGTGGCCCGCTCCGTCCTCACAGGTGTGGCAGATGGGGCATAGGGAGTTCGTGGGTGGGTGAGTGCTGGTAATATAAGGGAGTTTCCAGCGGAATGCAAGTTTACGGTTCCACAGTCTACCCCAGCGGGCTTTAAGGATGTGGAATTTAGTTTTATGTTGGATAAGGGTCGAGGTCCAAAATGTGTTACTTGCATGAGGAAGTTGGTGGGGAGTGTTATCAGCCCAGGTGGTTGCATAAATCCCTTTACGAGGGTGTTGGCCAAGGTGGCAGCTAGTGGGTGTTAATGTAAGATTGTTACAACGGCATAGGCTCGATAGAGGAGAAGCAACAGGCGCAATCATATAGAATAGAGATGTGTACTGCAGGGTACTGCAGTCACGTGCAGGCCACAGCTAGCCTGTGGCCTGGCGGCAGGCAACGCGGTACCAGGAGGGAAAGGTACCGGTGTGCATTATGCCGACTCAGAGACTGATATATAAATCAGTCAATAACATCCCCCCCAATTCAAGGTATTCTTGAGCTCAAGAATTCCTGGAATTAACTGAGGGGCATAAGAAAACTAAAAAAATAAAAGCTAGGGAGACTTTGGGAATTTCTAGTAGCTGAAAGGGAGAAATCACTTTAGCAGGGGTCTTCAAAGAAATGTCAGTCTTCTGGGGTATCTGGCTAGGGTAGGAATACTGCAAGTAGGCTGCAGGCTAAGTAGCAGAGAGGCTGCTGAGGGGGTGCAAGGAAACTGCAGGTAGGCTGCAGGCTAGAGCAGATAGGCTGCTATGGGGCTGGACTAAATACTGCAAAGGGCTGCAGACAGGCTGTAGGCTAGGTAGCAGGGAGACAGCTTGGAAGCATTAAGGAAAGTCTAGGCTTGGTTAGGGCTTGTGAAGATATCCTTGGTTACGAGAAGTTGCATGATTCGAGACTAGAGGATTTGTCTTTAGACAGGATGTCTGGACTAGTCCCCCCATAATTTGGGTGAGCTACATTAGGTTGATCCTAAATTAAAGCACAGACATCATGAAGAGACTGGAATAATCCTAAATTTAGAAGGGGGGTTTGACCTGTGGAAGTACATGGGGCAGTACAGGAGGCAGGCAATCTAATAAATTCTAGAGTGTTCAAGTCTAATCCAACAGATGAAGAGCAATGTTTGTAACTGAATTAAGTGCCTGGCTTGCTGGGAAGCCGTCAAGGTCAAGTTGCTGGCAGATCTGGGCAAAGAACTGGTCAAATGACTTGGGGGGCAGGCTGGGGGGGGTAAGGATGTTGATAAAGGTGAAGTCCATGGGGCTCCAGTTCATGCTAAGGTGGTTGACACACAGCACTTTTCCTCCAGGATGGGCACAGCTCCTGGGGTCCATGATCATCTTTGGTCTGAATGAGAGTGTGTGAGCATGTGCATTGACCATGGCAGCTTGAAGGCAAATGGCCCACTGTAGAGTGGGTCTGGCTGTTGTGGAAACAGTGGGGTAGGCTTGCACCATTTGCTGGAGCCTGCTATTGTGCTTGATGATGGAGCTATAGGCATCAGATGGCACCTTGTGCATTGACCTGTGTGGGAACTGTTCCTTTTCAGAAGTCAGCAGGGTAGGAAACCTGCTGGTGAAGGCTGTGATGAGTTGGGGTAGTGGAGGCCTTGGCTTGATGTTGAAAGCTGGTGAAGCAGGCTTGCTGTTCAGGTGGTGTAAGGTGCATCCAAATCGTGTGAGGCTAAGCCTGGAGTTGTTGGAGAAGTGGATGTGGTTGACGTTCTGGTTAACTTCTCCCAGTGGTAGTCCAATGTCTGGTGACCTGTTGCTCAGTATCCACTGGTCCCAGGTAGTTGCTGTGTCCAGATCAGATGGCTTGAGAGGGCCGTCCCCATCTATGGGGCCATCATATTCTTCATAGTTGGTCCTGATCTGATCACTGATGAGTTCCATCTCTGCTCTGGCTTGTTGTAGGTTTAGGTTGTCCAGCTGTTGTGGAAGAGATGGAGTGGTGTCTGGAGGGTCATCTACTCCTAATCCAGGGTCATCCTGCTGTTTGTGAACCTCCTGATGGATGAGCTCTGGCATGTCATCACTGTTAGTACCACTAACAGATTCTTCAAAGTTGCCTGCAGTGGAAGGGGAATGATACTGGCATAAAGGAGGGGGGTGGTCCTGGAGGTCTTGATCTGCCTCCACATGAGTGGGTGGGTACTGCCCTATCTCAAAGTCAGTGTGGGGTGCAGATGTTGCAGAGGTAGAGGGGGGATCCTGGAGGTCTTGATCTGCCTCCACATGAGTGGGTGGGTACTGCCCTATCTCAAAGTCAGTGTGGGGTGCAGATGTTGCAGAGGTAGAGGGGGGATCCTGGAGGTCTTGATCTGCCTCCACATGAGTGGGTGGGTACTGCCCTTTCTCAAAGTCAGTGTGGGGTGCAGATGTTGCAGAGGTAGAGGGGGGATCCTGGAGGTCTTGATCAGCTCTACTGGGGGAGGTCTCATGAGTGGGTGGGTACTGCCCTGTCTCAGAGCCAGTGTGAGTTGATGGAGTCTTGGTAACCATCATGATGTAGGTAATGGGAGGACTCACAGGGATAGAGGGATTACTGGTAGTGACTGGTGAAGTTTGGGTGAGGTAGAGTCCATGCCTTTTGGGGCATGAGAGGAGCAGTTTGGTACCAGATGGTCTGGGGATGGAGAGGAGGGCTTGGGTCTTGGACAGGTGGATTTGAAGGTCTGGGCACAGGCTGGTGGCTGCATTAATGCTAATGATGTTGGGCATATTGCAGTCAGCAAGGAGTACATTGTTCATGATGATCAGAGTCCTGCCATGGCCCTGGATCTTGGCCTTCCCTATCTGCTTGCAGAAGATAGGTGGAGAGTCTTGATCTGCCAGCTGCAGCCTAATAGGCTGTGGAAGGTCCTGAATGTCATGCAGATAGGAGATGTTACTGGTTGCATGAGAGTGTGCTGCAGTATCTATGATCCATTCTGTCTGCAGTGCTGCCTGGAAAACTTCTCCATCATCTTCTATAGTGCATTCATCATCAGCACTTATTTGTCCAAAGAATGCTGTATCAGCCAGGGGGTCAGGTGGCAAGGAAAATGAAACAGACTTGCCTCTGGTTGGTGTAGCAAATCTCATGGGCTGGAGGTTGTCTTCATCCAGTGCCAGGGACAGGAAGTTGTGTTCTTTACCCTCACTGTCAGAGTTGGAGGTGGAGGTGGACTGATCACCATTAGCAACGTGGGCATGGCGTCCCCTGCTTGGGTATCTCCTGAGACGTTGCCTCCTGTTCCTGGTCTTCTTGGGAGTCTTCTTGTCGTCAGAGTCTTTGTCATCTCCTGATCTCTGCTTGGGAGGTGACTTAGATCCGTGGTCAGCTTCATCTGAGTCAGCTGGCTTGAAGGCCAGGTCAGCGTCCTCACTGGTGCAATCTCTGGAGCTATGGCCTATTCCTACACAGTTCCAGCAGATCATCTTCTTGTAGGAGATAGTCCTGTTTCTGAATGGGAGGTGCCTGCTGTTGAATGGCTTCCTGGCTCTGTATGCTGCAGCTGCCATTTCAGCCTCTTCAGGGGATGGTGCAGGGTCAACTTGCTTCACTAAGCACCAGTTGAAGATGGCACTTTGGAGCATAGCAAAAGTGGTGATTGCTGTGGGGTTGAATTGATTGATATACCCATCATACTCAGGACGGGAGTTCAGTCCCTTGACAATAAGGTTGAGAAAGGTGCTGGTAGATACGATGTGGGTGCCTTGAATCTTGGGGATCTGGGAATACATATCAGCTGCCCTAGAGAGGTAAGTCTGCAGGGATTCAGTGGAAGTCATACGTATTCCAAGGAGGGCAGTCAGGGTGGTGTGCTCTAGCCTGCTGCCTTCCTCAGAGTAGAGGGAGTCCAGAAACCTGAAAGCTCTAGTGGCCATATCTGTGTTAGCATGAATAGCCTGCTGGATTGCATCTGACACATGATCTATGATGATCTTGAAGGCCTTGTTGTTCTTCCAGGTGGAAATCCTGGTGGGGACACCACGAGCTGGAACAGCTGGATCAGCACCCGCAACAACAGGGTAAGTAATGTCATCAGCAGGGTAACCATCAGATAGAGTCAGCAGGTTCGCCAAGGACCACCGCCTGTTGGCAGTCGAAAGCGATGGCAATGGTGTCCCTATCTGACTTGAGGGCGAGGAGTATTTTCTGCCTGGCGCAGCGCCAGTTGTAGAGGTTGTTACCAGTGAATATACGGGGAAGTTGCATGGTGAGGTCTTCTGTGTAGGAGTCTTGGCGTTGTAGGTCGGAGTGTTGGGATAGGGGGAGTTACGAGGGCGGGGCAGGGGAAGGGGGGATGGAGTGTGTGTGGGAATCGGCGATCCAAAGGGATCCAGCGGATTACCGGGGGTTGAACGTTGCCAAGCGGCAATGTTCGACGACAGGAGCTTCTCTTAAGCTGGGGTCGTCGACAAATTGATCGTCTGAGATCAATACAGCACTGTGTGGGTCTCGGTTAGGGCGTCGTCCTATACTCACTTCATAGATTTCGGTGACTTGTGGTCGCTCTTGCTTGCTCCAGTCGTAGGACGCAGTGGCAGATCCAAGGATTCTTGGTAGGAAGCGGCAGGCGGAGCAGCGGGAAGTAGGATCCGCACAGGGAGTCCAGGTGCTTAGTTAAAACTCGGGCCTTCGACAAGTCAGAGGGGAACTGATTCCGAACGCGGAAAGCAGCGGCTGTTCTTCGTTAGCGTCTAAAGATGGCGCACATAACCTGTTAATGTAAGATTGTTACAACGGCATAGGCTCGATAGAGGAGAAGATGCTATTAAGCGCAACAGGCGCAATCATATAGAATAGAGATGTGTACTGCAGGGTACTGCAGTCACGTGCAGGCCACAGCTAGCCTGTGGCCTGGCGGCAGGCAACGCGGTACCAGGAGGGAAAGGTACCGGTGTGCATTATGCCGACTCAGAGACTGATATATAAATCAGTCAATAACAGTGGGCAGGTTAGAGGTGATACCTTGTGTCAGGTTAGGTGCTAGGATGCGTGGGGGAATATCTCCCATGGGTGTGCGAGGAGGTTGAACTGTGGGCCAGTAGACATTGTGGCGGGGGATTTCCCCAGTGTTGTCAGTAAAATTGGTGGGGGCAGGGTGCTCAGCTGCCTTGCGTGCCAGAATGTCTGCCCTGTCATTTCCAAGGATACCTGTGTGGGAACGGACTTAACAAAGAGTGGTGTGGGAGCCATGCAGGATGCGTTGAATGAGGTGTTTTTGAATTGATTGCAGTAGTTCAGTATGAATATAACGGGTTGTTGTGGTAGGGTCATGAATCATTTTTTTAATAAGTTGAAGAGAGCAGAGGCTGTCTGTATGGAGTGTAAGAGATTTGTCATAGTCAATGTTGAGAAGGGCTTGGTGGATGGCTACCAGTTCTGCCCTGTTGTTAGTTTTGGTGGCCCCTATTCCCCCAGTGTTGATGGTGTAGCTTTGTCATGCAGCCGGGACATATACTGCAGCACCTATTTTGCTAGGGTGCCCTGGTTTACCTTTGATTAGGCTACCATCTGTGTAGACCTGGAGGCCTGAGGAGGGGGTAGCTAGGTGGAGGCATGGGTGAGTAGTGGTAAGAAGAGAGGGAGGAGGGTGTTGGTGGAGTAGAGTTTGCCGGGGTTTTTTGACAAGAGATTTGAGTTTCCGTGGGTAGGTAATTACAATGTCAGAGGAGGTAAGAGTGGGAGGTGGTGTGATAGTAGTCGGGTACTCCTAACAAGAATGGAACCCCTGGCCTCCGAAGTACATGTCTCATAAATGGATAACAATTGGCACGTGCCCTAGCAGTGGAAACTTTCCCGCTATATTGACGGACTCGAGAAATCCACCCACTGTCCTTCGACAGTAGGGCTCGAACTCCAGACTCCGTACCATTTAAAGCCTCGGCCCCATTACGTGCCCGACCTCTAGAACCTTGACTTCTTGGACCACTCGACGACTCTGACTGCTGACAATTGGCTGGGGGAGGAGGGAGGTAAGATCCAGGCCCCGGCATTAAGGCTTCGGCGTAGGGAGTTCGAGCCCAGCTGCAGGAAGACAGCGGGTGATTTATTGAGTCCGTATATAGGGCGGTGTTGTTTCACTGCTAGGACATGAGCCCCTTGTCGCTTTCTTTTTCTTTACTTGTTGTATACCGGATTATATACCGGCTACTGAGTTGCTTAGAGAAGCCAGTGAGTAGTCACTGACTGGCTCTGCACAGTGCACGTGTCCATGTGACCACGTGCACCGCCGTGCAGTACCAATGTACTGCCACTGGCTAGTATATTATGCTCGCTCCTGCGGCATCTCATAATAAATTCCTATTGTAATCTATACCAGCTACTGCCTCTTAGTGCTTCGCAGTCTACACTTCTCAGAGAACATCATTACCTATTACTGTATTATATATATAGCGACTTTTTCGGGAACGTTTTTGGAAATTCGGGACCAGGGCAGGACGTGTGGTTTGTCGGCCGTGAGTTTTAGGGTCAGACCCGCAGTACTGACGTTGTCCAGCGTTTTCCCCCCTCCGCACTTTTGCCAGATTTGCAATTTTGACTTTGGATGCTGTTATGTTTCCTGGTGGATCAATGTTTGTACAAGGCCACAGACGGTAGTAAAACCATTATATATTTATGTTGAGCAACGAATCGCAATTTGTCTTACTGATGGAAAGGACACCCCTTTTTTTTGAATTGAAAAAAGCCTTGCTGTAGTGCCGTACCCCTAAAACCTCAAATCCCAAATACCAGCCCCCCCCCCCCCCCCCTCCCCGCCCAATACTGTCATGTATGTGTCTTTGCTTCGGCTCAGCCACTCAGAAAGTAAATTCAGCTGACTCAGCCTCGCTTTCCCCCCAGATCTGGTTCCCGATCCGCGATTTGTCTGCATTTCGGTGTTCGGTCCTGGTCGGTTCAACTTCAGCTAGGTCGACAGTTAATTGCGGGTGATCCGAAGGCTGTTTTATTTTCGGTCGGATATTTCGGAAATCCCCGCAGAACCGACCGGCCTGTCCTGCCTTGCCCTGCTCGAGACTACGTTGTCGGAAACTCAGGACCTCGGGACCAATCCCCAGCAGCCATCAGCCCAATTTAGATTGAGTGCGATTTGTGACTTTCGTAGAAACCTGCGGTAGCCGCGATGGTGCTTCCACCTACTGCCATTGTCGTCTGTGTGTCTCCTGATGACCTGTGCAAGGTATGCAGGCTGCTCACAGTACCCTATCCTTGCGAAATTCCCCAAATTGGTTTGCCTTGGTTTGATTACATGGTCTACCAGACTTCATGCCGCTCAGCGTCTATAGGCAAAGGAAACATGGGTACCTCGGTGTAAACGCTACTGCACCACACTCTTGAGGACAGAATGCGATCCTTCATCTTGGGTCTGTCCACTAGCTGCGACCTTCCCGAGCCTTCTGATACGCCTTATGGTTGTGCGAGTGCTGATTGATCTCCGTATGCAAATTGCATCGAGCTCTCACTCCTGCACGTCACCTTTTGCATCATCACGCGCGCGTCTGCTGCCGCGACGTACTGCTGGCCATGGTGCCATCGGAAGCACTAAGCAATGCGCATCAGCGATGTGTTCACCTCTGCGATGAATTAGGAGCAGCAGACTGAGTGGGATGAATTACTCGCTATTGCGGATTGGCCGTTGTTTGAGTTGAAGATTCACAATGCTGCTGAGTTGGTACCGGCCAGCCTGCTGCTATTAATGGACTGCACATATGCATCGCCCCTGCCCATTTCCCACCCCTCCCCTGTGCGACCGGACTGAACACTGAAGTACATAAGTTTTACCCTGAACATTTGTCTCGATCAATGCAATGCCGCCATTGAATCATCGCCTTCATCGCAGAAACTGGATGCTGGCTCCTACGTGGGTGCCGAGGATGCCGTCCGCCATTTGACCGCTTACGTCAAGGATGCGGTTATTCTCATCTCACGGTTGCCTCAATTTTCCCACGTCCAAGTTGTGGTTCGAGAGGCTGTGGATGAAGATCAGGTGAATGGGCGGGTTGGGATCATGGGTGTGTGTGCATGGGGTCATGGGTGTGTGTGGATGGGTTAGGGTTATGGGTGTGTGTGAATGGACGGATTGGGGTCATGGGTGTGTGTGCATGGGGTCATGGGTGTGAGTGGATGGGTTGGGTTCATGCATGGGTACGAGTGGATGGGTCGGGGTCATTCATGGGTACGAGTGGATAGGTCGGGGTCATGCATGGTATGAGTCGATGGGTTGGGGTCGTAGGTGTGAGTGCATGGGGTCATGGGTGTGTGTGGATGGGTTAGGGTTATGGGTGTGTGTGAATGGACGGATTGGGGTCATGGGTGTGTGTGCATGGGGTCATGGGTGTGAGTGGATGGGTTGGTGTCGTAGGTGTGAGTGCATGGGGTCATGGGTGTGAGTGGATGGGTTAGGGTTATGGGTGTGTGTGAATGGACGGGTTGGGGTCATGGGTCTGTGTGCATGGGGTCATGGGTATGAGTGAATGGGTTGGGGTCATGCATGGGTGTGTGTGGATGGGTTAGGGTTGTGGGTGTGTGTGGATGGGGACATGGGTGTGTGTGGATGGGTTAGGGATATGGGCGTAATTGGATAGGGTCATGTGTGTGTGTGTGGATGGGTTAGGGTCATGTGTGTGTGTGCATGGGGTCGTGGGTTTGTGGTTGGGGTCATGTGTGTGTGTGTGCATGTGTACGGTTAAGGGTGTGTGTGCATGGGGTCGTCGGTGTGTGTGCATGGGCTCATGGAAGTGTGTGCATGGGCCCATTGGTGTGTGCATGGGCTCATGGGTGTGTTTTGCATGGACATGGGTGTGTGTGCATGAGCTCATGGGTGTTTGTGCATGGGCTCATGGTTTTGTGTGTGTCCATGGGCTCATGGGTGTGTGCATGGACGCATGGGTGTGTGTACATGGGGTCATGGGTACATGTACATGGGTTCATGGGAGTGTGTGCATGGGCACATGGGTGTGTGTGCATGGGGTCATGGGTGTGTGTACATGGGCTCGTGGGTGTGTGTACATGTGTGTGTGCATGGGCTCATATGTGTGTGTGCATGGGCGCATGGGTGTGTGTACATGGGGTCATGTGTGTGTGTAAATGGGGTCATGGGTGTGTGTGCATGGGCACATGGATGTGTGTGCATGGGCTCATGTGTGTGTGCATGGGCTTATGGGTTTGTGTACATGGGTGTGTGTGCATGGGCTCATGGGTGTGTGTACATAGGCTCATGGGTGTGTGTGCATGGACGCATGGGTGTGTGTACATGGGTGTGTGTGCATGGGCTCATGGGTGTGTGTGCATGGACGCATGGGTGTGTGTGCATGAGCTCATGGGTGTGTGTGCATGGGCTCATGGGTGTGTGTGCATGGGCTCGTGGCTGTGTGTGCATGGGCTCATGGGTGTGTGTGCATGGGCTCATGGGTGTGTGTGCATGAGCTCATGGGTGTGTGTGCATGGGCTCATGGGTGTGTGTGCATGGGCTCATGGGTGTGTGTGCATGGGCTCATGTGTATATGTGAGTGGAGTCATGGGTGTGTTTGCATGGGCTCATGAGTTCGTGTGCATGGGCTCATGGGTTGTTGCTCGGTGGGATCAGCACCAACACCAACACAAACTCCCCCCCCCCCCCCCCCCCCCAACCCCCCCCAACCCCCCCAATCCACCCCATGTGCAGCCCCCCTTTTCTATTTGGGCAGCCACTCCAATTGAAAATGGCGAAACAACACCCTCCACTACCCCCCCCCCCCCCCACACACCCCCCCCCACAACCACCACCACCACGGCCACAACCACAACCGCCCACCCCCCTCCCCCCGCCCCAACAACCCCCCCCCCCCCCCCAACTTCGCCCAGCCCTCCACCCATCCCCCCCCACCCCCCCCCACCCCCCCCCCAGCCCTCCCAATCCCCCCCCCACCCCCCACCCCCCCCTACTCAGCCCACAAAAAAACCCCACCAGACCCCCCGGCACCCCACCCCAAACTAGCCTGCCCCTTCCACACGAACCCAAGTGCGCCTCCCTTTCTATTTGGGCAGCCACTCCCATGTGGAGAGGAAAAAAAATACGCGAAACAACCCCTCCACAACCCACCTCCACAAACCGCCCCCCCCCCGCCCCCCCCCCGAGCGACCACCGGCCCACAACGCAAAAACACAACCACCAACACAACCAGCCCCTCCAACCCCATCCACCCCCCGCAAAACATTCGGGCAGTGCCCACACACAACCACCCCACCAACCCACAACCGGCAGCCATCACCCATCCCTACCCCACACCCCCACCCCAGGCCTCCCCACCCACACCCCACCACCCACAACCCACCCCCACACCCACACCCCCCCCATTATCACAGCCCACACCCCACCCACCCACCCCCCTCCCCCCGTCCCCCCCACCACCCACCCACATACCCACTACCCCCTGCCCTCCCCCTCCCAGGTGCAGCCCCCCTTTTCTATTTGGGCAGCCACTCCAATTGAAAATGGCGAAACAACGGAGCTCACCGACGCTCACGGCCTGGTAGATTTGTTCAAGCTCATCTTGGTGAGTCCGTCCGCCTATGTTGTGTGTTGAGTGTTGGCGTGGTTGATTGTGTGTGCTATTTCGTGTGTGTGTCAGTGTGTGTGTGTGTGTGTGTGGGAGTGTGGGTGTGGGGGGGGGGCAACGGCCCTCATCGACTCACGGCCTGGTAGATTTGTTCAACCTCATCTTGGTGAGTCCGTCCGCCTATGTTGTGTGTTGAGTGTTGGCGTGGTTGATTGTGTGTGCTATTTCGTGTGTGTGTCAGTGTGTGTGTGTGTTGGGGGGGGCGGGGGGGGGGGGGGGGAGTGGTGGGTGTGGGGGGGGGGGGGCAACGGCCCTCACCGACTCACGGCCTGGTAGATTTGTTCAACCTCACTTTGTTGTGTCCTTTTTATTTTATTTTTGTTTCATCCCCACAACCACCCGAAGTCACTTTGAGGGTTGGGGTTGAGTAACATTTAGTGTATCCCTTCAACCACCCTCAACCACCCATTTCCTCCCACACCCGCCTGGTAGATTTGTTCAAGCTCATCTTGGTTAGTCCCCCCACCCCTACCCACCTCACCCCGCCCCACCTCTCCCCACCCACCCCACCCCAACCTACCCCACTTCCACAACACACATCCACCCCACCCCGCCCTCACCCTCTCCACACCCACCCCACCCCAACCTACCCCCACCTTTCCACCCCACCCTACCCCCCTCACCCCTCCCCACCTCTCCACACCCACCCCAACCCCAACCTACCCCCCCTTTGCCCACCCACCCCTACCACACACCTCAAACCCCATCCAACCACACCCCACCCACCTCTCCACACCCACCCCACCCCACCCCACCCACCCCACTTCACCTAACACCCCACCCCTCCTCCTCTCCACACCCACCCCACCCCATCCCCCCCCCCACCCCACCTTCCAACCCAGCACAACCCCACCCACCCCACCCCCACCGCTCCACACCACCTCACCCCACCCCCCCTCTCACAACCCACCCCCACCCCACCCCACCTATCTCCACACCACCCAACCCACCCCACCACAACCAACCCACCCAACCCCAAACCCAACCCAACCCACCCAACCCCAACCCAACCCAACCCACCCAACTCAGACCCCACCCCACCCCCCCACTCCACCACCTCTCACACCCACCCCACCCCACCCCAACCACCCTCATCACTACCCACCCGCACCCCACCCCCGCTCCACACCCACCCCACCCCACCTCACCCACCCAACCACCCCAACCCCCCCCACCCACTCTCACCCCTCACACACCCCAACCCCACACCTCTCGACACCCCCCCACCCCAACCTCACCCACCCCACCTCACCCACCCCAACCGCACCCCACCCCCCACCTCTCCCCACCCACACCCCCCACCTTCTCCACACCCACCCCCGCCCTGAACCACGTACTCTCACACCCCACCACCCCACCCCACCCCACCCAACCTCACCCACCCCACTCACCCCACCCCACCCCACCACCTCTCAACACCCATCCCACCTCAACCCCCCCAGCATCCCCCAACCAACCACCCCACCACCACCCCCACCCCTCTCGACACCCACCCCACCCCACCTCACACCCACCCACCTCATCCCCCACCCCAACCTCTCCCCACCCACACACCTCACACCTCACACCCCCCCCAACCCACCCCACCCCACCCACCCCACCCCCCCCTCTCCACACCCCACCACCCATCCACCTACTCTCTCCACCTACGCCATCCCACCCCACCCTACCTCCTATCCACCCCACCCCACCCCACCCCAACCCCCTCTACACCCTCTCAACCCCACCCCACCCCACCACAACCTCTTCTCCAACCCCATCCACCTTCTCCACACCACCCCCCCACCCCACTTGCAACCCCACCCCACCCCCACCTCTCCACACCCACCCCCAACCCCAACCCACCTCCTCTCCACACCTAACCCCAACTACACACCCCTATAACAACCTCTCAACCACCACCACCCCATCATCCTCTTCACACCCCCCCCCCCCTCCCCCCCCTCTTCCCCCCCCACCCCCCCGCCCCCCCCCCCACCTACTCTCCACCCCCCCCCCCCCCCACCCCATCCCATCCACCTACTCTCGACGTCTGCCTCTCCTCCCCCCTCCCCCCTCCTACACAACCCCCTCTAACAACCTCTCCCCCGCACCCCCCACCCCCACCCCGACCCATCTCACTTAGCTTCCTCACCCCTTTCCCCCACCAATCCCACCCCTCGACCCCCACCCACCACCCCCCAACCCTCAACCATCTCACTTGCTCATCCCCCCCCTCCCCCCCCCCATCCCCCCCCTCTAACAATCCCACCCCCCGCCCCCCCGCCACCTCTAACAACCCTCCCCCCCCCCTCAACCATCATCACATTGCTTCCCCCCCCCCCCCCCCCCCCCCCCCCCCCCTCTAAACAACACTCCCCCCCCCTCAACATCTCACTTGTCATCCCCCCCTTCCCCCCACGCCACCCCCCCCCCCCTCTAACAACCCTCCCCCCCCCTCACCATCTCACTTGCTCATCCCCCCCGTCCCCCCCTTCATCCCCCCCCACCCCCCCCACCCTCTAACAACCCGCCCCCCCCCCTACCATCTCACTTTGTTTGCTCATCCCCACCCCCCCCCCCCACCCCTCTAAAACCCCGCACCCCACCCAACACCGCCCACCCCAACCCACCCCACCCCACCCCCTCTATAACCCTCTCCCCACCCCACCTCACCCAACTCTCACACACCCTACCCCGCCCACCCCAGCCCACCCCACCCCTCTACAACCTCCACCCCACCCCCCCCCATCCCCCTCTACACCCAACACAACCCACCCAACCCAACACCAACCAACCCAACCCAACCCAACCAGACCCACCCAACCAACAACCCCCACCACCACCCCCCTCTAAACAACCCAACCCAGCCAAAACCAACCCAACCCACCCAACCCACCCAACTCACCAACCCAAAACCCAACCCAACCCAACCCACCCAACAACCCCAACCACACAAAAAACCCAACCCAGCCCAACAACCCGACCCCACCCCCTCTAAACAACCCAACCCAAACCAACCGCAACCCAAACCAACCCAACCCCAACCCAACCCAAACCAACCCAACCCAACCAACCCAACCAACGCACCCGGCACGCCACCCCCTCTAACAACCCACCCAACCCGACCCAACCCAACCACCCAACCCAACCCAACCCAACCCAAACCCAAACAACCCAACCCAACCCACCCACCACCCCACCCCACCCCTCCTAACAACCCAACCAACCCAACCCCACACCCAACCCAACCCACCAACCCAAACCCAACCCAACCCAACCCAACCCACCCAACCCACCACCCCACCCAAACCCCTCTACCACCCAACAACCCAAACCCACCACCCAACCAACGCCAACCCAAACGCAACCCCCAACCCACCACCCAAACCCAACCACCCAACCCACAACCAAGCAACCCAACCCACCCAAACCCAACCCAACCAACCCAACCACCCACCCACCCAACCCAACCCAACCCACCACCACCCAACCCCTCTTAACACCAACCAACGCCGACCCAACCCAACCCAACCCATCCCAAAACCAACCCAACCCACCCAACCCAAACCCAACCCAACGCCAACCCAACCCAACCCAACCCAACCCAACCCAAACCACCCCCCCACCCCACCCACCCCCTCTAAACAACCCACCTACAAAACTTAAACCCAACCCAACCCAACCCAACGCCAACCCACCCCCCACAAACCCAACCCAACCCAACCCAACCCAACCAAAAAGAAAAAAACCAACCACCCAACCACACCCAACCCAAACCCAACCCAACCCACCACCCAACCCAACCCCCTCTAACAACCCCACCCACCCAAAACAACCCACCCAACCCACCCAACCCAAACCCCAACCACCCCCCACCAACCCAACCCACCCAACCCAAACCCAACCAACCCCACCCAACCCCCTCCTAACAACCCAACCCACCACCCAACCCACCCAACACAACCCACCAACGCAAACCAACCAACCCAAACCCAAACCCAACCAACCCACCCAACCCAACCCAAACCCACCACCCCACCCCACCCCTCTAAACAACCAACCCACCCAACCAAGAACCAACCCAACCCAACCCACCCAAAACAACCAACCCAACCAACCCACCCGAACCCCAACCCAACCCAACCCAGAACCCAACCAACCCAACCACCCCACCCCCTCTAAAACCCAAACCCCGCCCAACCAACCCAACCCAACCACACCAACCGAAACCACCCCACCCCTCTACAACCCAACCCAAGCCCACCACCCAACCCAACCCACCCACCCACCCCAACCCCACCCCCTCTAAACAACCCAACCAAACCCAACCCAACCCAACAGCAACCCTACCCAACCCAACCCACCAACGCACCAACCCAAACCCAACCCAACCCAACCAACCCAAACCGCAACCACCCACCCACCGCAACCACCCCACCCACTCAAACAAATCCTCCACCCCACCCCTCTACACCCTCCCCCCCCGCCCCACCCATAAAAAGCCCCAAATTATCTTTTCAAATCTCTTCATTTTTCCCTTAAATTTCCTTTTCCTTTTTTTAAAAAAAAAAAAACTTTTTCCTCCCCCCAACCAACCATCTCACCTCCTCACCCTACCCCTTCTAATCACTCACACACCACCCCACCCCCTTTAACACCCTCCCAACCCACCCCACCCCCTGTAACAAAACAACCTCTCCACCCACGTAAGATGGGCAAGCTTTCAGGTGCACTGGAAGCCGGTCGGAGTCGAAAATAAAAAAAAGATTTACCCCCACCCCGAACCAACCACCCAAACCACCACCCATCCCACCCCTCTAACAACCACCCCACCCCATCCCATCCCACCCCCTCTAACAACCCCCACCCCATCCCATCCCACCCCATCTAACAACCACACCCACCCCATCCCATCCCACCCCCTCTAACAACCACCCCACCCATCCATCCCACCCCCTCTAACAACCAACCCCACCCCATCCCTCCCACCCACTCTTAAAACAACCACCCCACCCCCAGCCATCCCACCCCCCTGAACAACCACAAACCACCCCACCCCATCCCATCCCACCCCGTCTAACAACCAACCCACCCATCCATCCCCAACCCCCCCCGACACCACCCCACCCATCCCATCCCACCCCCTCAACAACCACCCCCACCCCATCAATCCCCCCCCTTAACAACCACCCCACCCCATCCCATCCCCACCCCCTCGAACACCACCCCACCCCATCACCATCCCACCCCTCTAACAACCACCCCCCCCCATCATCCCACCCCCTCTTAACAACCACCCCACCCAATTCCCATACCACCCCCTCTAACAACCACCCCACCCATCCCTCCCACCCCCTCCCTAAAAACCAACACACCCCACCCCATCCCATCCACCACCTCTAACAAACCACCCCACAACACACCCAACCCTCCCATCGCCACCCCCTCCTAATCAACCACCCACCCACCCCATCCCATCCCACCCCCTCTAACACCCACCCCCCCCATCCATCACCCCCCCTCTATAACACCCACCCCCACCCATCACATCCCACCCCCTCTAACACCAACCCCCCCCATCCCCATCCGCCACCCCCCTACAACCACCCACCCCATCCCCATCCCACCCCCTCTACAACCACACCCCAACCCCATCCCATCCCCACCCCCACCCCATCTAACAACCACCCCACCCCAGCCCCACCCACCCCCCTCTAACAACCACCCCACCCATCCCATCCCACCCCTCTAACAACCACCCACCCCCTCCCTCCCACCCATCCACCCCTCTAACAACCACCCCACCCCATCCCTCCACCCCTCTAACAACCACACCCACCCCATCCCATCCCACCCCCTCTAACAACCACCCTACCCCTTAAATGGCAATGGCTTCAGGTTGCCCTGAAGGCCGGTCCGTTTTTGAAAAAAAAAACTTTTTCCCCCCAAACCAACCATCTCTCACCTCCGCAACCATAACCCTCTAATCACACCCCACCCAACCCCCTCTTAACACCTCTCACCCCACCCCACCCCTCCCCACCCCCTCTAACACCCCCACCCAACCCCTCTAACACCCTCTTTACCCACCCACGCAAAGATGGGCAATGCTTCAGGCCCCTGGAAGGCCTGGTCAGCGCCACAACGCCTCTAACATGAAGAAGAGATCGAGGACCAGCCTTTCGTTTTGCAAACGTGGCATAATGGAGTTAGGGAAATGGGTGTGAGTGTGTGTGTGTGTGTGTGTGGGGGGGGGGGGGGTAAGGGATGGGGAGGGGGATGGTGTGTGTGTGGCGGGAAAGGGGGGTGGTGTAGGGGGGAGTGGCCCCACAACTGCTCTACTGAAGAAGAAGTCGGAGGACCAGCATTTCGTTTTGCAAAACGTGGTCAATAGGTGGAGTTTAGGATTGGTGTGTGTGGGTGTGTGTGGTGGTGTGTGTGTGTGGGTGTGTGTGTTGTGGGGGGGGGGGGTAGTGGGGTAGTGGGGGTATGTGAGATGTGGTTGTGCTGAGGGGTGGTGTGGGTATGGGGGAAGGGGGCCCACAAGGCTCTACATAGAGAAGGCGGAGGCCGCATTTCGTTTTGCAAACGTGTCATATGTAGTTAGGGAATTGGTGTGTGGTGGGGGGTGGTGGTGGTGGGGGTTTGGGGAAGGGTGGTTAGGTATGGGGTGGGGGTGGTGGGAGGGGTTTAGGGGTGGTGTTGGGTGGGGTTGGTGTGGTGTCCCACACCACCTCTACTGAAGAAGAAAGTGGATGGACACATTTCGAGTTGCAAACGTGGTCATAGTGTGAGTTAGGGATTGGTTTGTGTGTGTTTGTGGGGGGGGGGGGGGGACTGGTTGTGGTGCTGAGGTGTGGGTGTAAGGGGGACTCGCCCCAACCCCTCTACATGAAGAAGAAAGTCCGAGGACCAGCATTTCTTTTGCAAAAACGTGGTCATAAGTGAGTTTAGGATTGGTGGTGTGGTGTGTGTGGTGTTGTGTGTGGGGGGGGGGGGGTAGTGAGTGGGTGGGGGGGGATGTGAGGTGTGGGTGTGCTGAAGGGTGGTGTGGGGATGGGGGAGTCGCCCACAACCGCCTCTACATGAAGAAGAAAGTCGGAGGACCAGCATTTCCGTTTTTGGCAACGTGGTCATAATGTGAGTTAGGGATGGTGGGTGTGTTGTGTGTGGTGTGTTGTGTGTGTGTTGGGGGGGGGGGGGGTGGTGTGTGTTGCTGAAGGGTGGTGGTGTGGAAATGGGGAGTCGCCCACCACCCGCCTACATGAAGAAGAGTCGAGAGACCGCATTTCGTTTTGCAAACGTGGTCAATAATGTGAGTTAGGGATTGAGTGTGTGTGTTTAGTGTGTGTGTGTGATGTGTTGTGTGGGGGGGGGGGGGATGGTGTGTGTTGGCCACCTGAAGGGTGTGTGTGTATGGGGGAGTCGCCCACAACCGCCTCTACATGAAGAAGAAAGTCGGAGGACCAGCATTTCGTTTTGCAAACGTGGTCAATAATGTGAGTTAGGGATTGGTGTGTGTGTGTGTGTGTGTGAGTGTGTGTGGGGGGGGGGGGGGGTAAGGGAGGGGTGGGGGGGATGTGGATGGTGGGTGTGTGCTGAAGGGTTTGTGTGTATGGGGAGTCGCCACCAACCCTCTAATGAAGAAGAAAGTCGGAGGACCAGCATTTCGTTTTGCAAACGTGGTCAATAATGTGAGTTAGGGATTGGCGTGTGTGTGTGTGGTGGTGTGGGTGTGGGTGTGTGGGGGGGGTGATCCGCAACCGCCTCTACATGCAGAAGAAAGTGGATATGGGCCTGCTGGCTAGCATCCTGACACACACACCTACTCACACACACACACCTGACACCGGACACACACAGGTACACCTGACACACACACCTACTCACACACACACACGTACACCTGACACACACACACACACACACCTGACACCTGACACCGGACACACACAGGTACACCTGACACACACACCTACTCACACACACACACGTACACCTGACACACACACACACACCTGACACCAGGACCACACAAGGTAAAACCTGACACCACACCTACTCACACACCCCAACGACACCTGACACCCACAACACAAACAACACCTGATACCGGCACACACAATAACCATGACACACACACACCACACACCGGACACCGGACCACACGTACACGGAACAACACACGTACTCACACCAACATGTAAACCTGACACACACAGAAAACACACCCTGACCCGGACACAACCACGTTCACCTGACACAACCTACTACTCACACACAACACACGTACACAGGACCCACACAACAACACACACACCTGAACACCGGACACGCATACCACACACAAGCACACACCTGACACCGCACCCCAACCACCACGCATACCACCTGACACACACACACCACCTTGCCGACGCTTTGTATTCGCCAGAGCACCACCCATGCAGATAGGGGACCTATGGCTGGCATCCTAGCCACCACCCCCCCCCCCCACACCCTCTCCCACCCCCTCCCCCAAAACACACAAACCCACACGGCCCCACCACACACCTCCCTCACCCCTCCCCCCCACCCCACACCCACACGCCTCACACCGCTCCCCTCACACACACCACACCGACGCACACACACACACACCTCCTCACACAACAACACACAAAACTCAGCATATACCTCTTCCCAGCCCTCCACACACCTCCTCACACACACACAAAACAAAACCACACACACACACAAACACCGCCTCACCCCCCCCGCCCCGCCCCACCCTCCCCACCTTTGCAGAGCTTTTCTAACCACAGAGCGTCACCGATGTAGATATGATCTGCTGACTAGACATTGTGACCCCCCCCCCCCCCCTCCCCCCACAACCCCACGCACACCTCTCCCCCCCCCCCCCTCCCTCCCTCACCTCCCCACCTTGCAGACGCTTTTCTAACCAGCAGAGTATCACCATGTAGATATGGATCTGCTGCTAGCATTGTAGCACCCCCCCCCCCCCCCCCCACCCCCCCCCCACACACACACCACACAACAAAACACCTCCTAACCCCCCCCCACACCCTAACCACCGTGCATACCTCTTCTAACCAGCAGACATCACGATTGATTGGATATGCTGGCGATCATCCTGGACGCACACATACTCTCCACAAACACACGGATATGGACCGGCTGCCGGCAAGCCATCCCCATCAACAACAAAACAACACCACATACCACTTCCTCACCCCCCACACACGCTCCACCCCTTGCAGCCGCTTTTCTACCAGCAGACCATCAACCGATGTAGATGTGATTCTCTGGCTAGCATCCTAGCCCCACCCCCCCCCCCCCCCACACCCACACCACACACACTCACACCTCCTCCCCCCCCCCCCCCCCCCCCCCCCCCACATCACACACCACCACACACCACACAGCACACACACACTCCACCCCTCACCCCCCCCACCCCACCGACCACCACCACCACCACCACCTCCCCCACTTGCATACTCTTTCTATCTACCAGCAGATCGTCACCTATTGTAGATATGGATCTGCTGGCTAGCATTGTAAAACCACCTAAGGCCGCTGGCACTAAGCTCGAGTTTGATCAAACGGGTGATGATTGATGAGGCCGAGAGCCCTTCCCTCTGTCCCCCAGTTTCCCCTAGGCCATCTCCCTCTATCAAATATTCGGGTCGTGCTGTTGCTTACATGGTGAAGTGGCATGTTATGTGGTAGGAGACATGGGTGGGTGGTGTAGGTGGGCATGGTTGGGGGAGGTGGGAGGATGGGGGTAAGGGGCACTGGGTGGGGGAGGGTGGGAGGATGGGGGTAGGGGGCTGGGGGGGATGATGGGGTAGGGGGCATGGTGGGGGATGATGGGGTAGGGGCATGGGTGGGGGAGGGTGGGGTAGGGGGCATGGGTGGGAGAGTGGGGTAGGGGCAGGTGGGGAAGGGGTGGGGGGGGGTAGGGGGCATGTGGAGTTTAAAGGGGGGGGGGGGGTGGTGGTGGGGGGGGAGGGATGGAGAGGACTGGGGGCGGTAGGGGGGGGGTAGGGGCATGGCTCATCGGTGTGTGGGAGGCCGGTGTGTTGTCGAGGGGAACCTGGCTGGTGGTTGTGGGGCCAAGTGTGTGTGGGGGCCCTGGGGCGTGGGTGGGAGGATGGGGGTCCGTGGTCCGGTTGGGGGTAGGCACACCAACTACTGGCTGGTGGTGGGTGGCAGGTGTGGTCGGGCGGCGGGGGGGGGGGCACCAGGGGGGGACGTCGTGGGGGATGGGTTGGTGGGGGTACGGGGGTTGGTTTCTCTCACCTCCCCCACCCCCGCCCGCACGCACCCGCCTACCACCCCCCCCCCCCCCCCCCCCCCCCCCCCCCCCCACACACCCCCCCACACACACACCCACCCACCCACCCCCCCTCACGCCCGCCCCCCGCAACCTACCCCCCTACCACCCCCCACACCCCACCCCCCCCACGACACCCCTCCCAAACACCCCCCCCCACCCCCTCTACACCAACCCTGCACCACCACCCCCCCACCCTACCACCCTTACCCGTACCACCCCCCGGCTACACCCCCAACCCCCAACCCCCCCACCACAACCAACCGACCTACCCCCCCCCCCCCCCCCCCCCCCCCCCCCACCCCCCCCCCCCCCCCACCCCCCCCCCACAACACACAACACACACACCACCCCCCACCACCACACACCCACCCCACCCAAATCCCTCACACCTCACGCCACACCCACCCACCACCACACTCCGCCAATACACACCATTAAATATTCCCCCTACTCTCTTCCCTACTCTTCTTTGTGCTCTATCAAGCAGTCTGTTTAGGGCCTGGTTCAACCCCAGCGCCCCACCCCACCACCACACAGGCACCACAACAATCCTTACCCCCTCCCCACACCGGCCCGAAACACCACCCCCTCCCCGGTTTCCTCGTTCTCACCTCCCACCTCCCTACACATCCCACCCACCACCCTCCACCACCCCCCCCCCACCCTGCACCAGGTTTCTAACGCTCCCACCTACACAACCCGCCAACACCCTCCACCACCACCAACCATAACCACACCCCCCCCGCGCCACCCTTCACATGTTTTCTCTAACCTACCACTACACCCCAACCACCCTCACCACCACCACCACCACCCTGCACCAGGTTTCTCACCTACCACCTACACACCCAACCACCCTCACCACCACCACCACCACCCTGCACCAGGTTTCTAACCTACCACCTACACACCCAACCACCCTCAACCACCACCACCACCCTGCACCAGGTTTCTCACCTACCACCTACACACCCAACCACCCTCAACCACCACCACCACCCTGCACCAGGTTTCTCACCTACCACCTACACACCCAACCACCCTCAACCACCACCACCACCCTGCACCAGGTTTCCCCACTTCCACACACCCACACACACCCTCGACCATCACCACCACAACCCTGCACTATGTTTCTCACCTACCAGCCTCTTTGGCTCAATCAAGAGCAGTGTGGGTGAGACATCCCCACCCCCCCCACCCTCACCACCACCACCACCACCACCACCACCACCCCTGCACCAGGTGTCTCACCTAACAATATCTTTGGCTCTATCAAGAATGGCGTGGGCAAGGCAAGGCAGGACACCCCAACTCCCACCCCACCCACACCCAACCACCCTCAACCACTACCACCCCCAACCAGGTTTCCCCACTACCCCACACACCCACACACCCACACACCCACACACCCAACCACCGCCAACCACCCTCAACCACAACCACCCCCAACCAGGTTTCCCCACAACCGCACACCCCCACACACAACCTTACCCCACCACAACCACCACTACCACCCACCCCCACATACACAACCTTACACCGCCACCTCTCCCGACCAGGTGTGTCACCTACCAACATCTTTTGGCCGATCAAGATGCGTGGGCAGGGCGGGTAAGCGAAGTCTGAATCCCCCCCCCACACACCCACCACACTCAACCACACCACACCCCCAACCGGTTTCCGCACTACCTCACACACACACAACCTTACCCCACCACCACCACCACCACCAGGTGTCCCCACTACCACAATCACACACACACACACACACACAACCTTACCCCCCACCACCACCACCACAGGTGTCCCCACTACACAATCACACACAACACACACACACAAACAAACCAACGACAACATCACACAAAACCACAAAACCCCCAAAACAAAAAACAAAGCAACAAATGCACAAACCAAGATGAAAAAAAAACACACACACACACACAACACACCACAACCGTACCCCACCACCACCACACCAGGGTGTACCCCACTACCACAATCACACACACACACAACACACACACACGCAACCTTACCCACCACAAACAACACACACACCACACACACACAACACACACAACCTTACCGCCACCACAACCAGTGGTCACCATACCAATATCTTGGCTCTATCAAAATGGCGTGGCGGGCTGGAACGATTCTGATCCCCCCCACCACACCCAACCACCCTCACCACTACCACCCCCAACCAGGTAGTTCCCTCGACCACTAACCACTACCCCACCCCCCCCCACCCCCCCCCCCCACCCCCCCCCCCCCCCCCCCCCCCCCCCGCCCACCCCACACACAAAACCTTACCCAACCCCACCGCACCGCTCCCCCGACCAGGTGTGTCAACTACCACATCTTTGGCTCTATCAAGAATGGCGTAGGCAAGGAGGACACCCCAACTCCCACCCCAACCACACCAACCACCCTCAACCACACCCTCAACCACCCCGCAACACCCACCACCCCCCAATCAGGTTTTCCCTACTACACTACCACTACTCCCCCCCCCCGCACCCCCCCCCCCCCCCACCCCCCCACCACAAACACACAACCTTAACCCCACCGCCACTCTCCCTACCAGGTGGTGGCACCTCCCAACATCGTGTGCTCTATCAAGAAGCGTGGCGGGCGGAACGATTCTGAATCGCAAATTCCGCAAGGTCATGAAAGTGACCGACCTGGCTTGGAAGGCTGAAGATCTGGTGAAGAGGTTTTCAAGACCAGCATCAAGGTGGCCAAGAAGTCCGTCCGACCCTTGCTAATTGGA
>JACBWV010000610.1:85131404-85226404 GCA_013435795.1 Chlamydomonas sp. ICE-L
AAAAAGTATGTGGTCAGCAGGTATGAAGCATTCTCGATGGTGATTGGGTCGGTGTGCATGGAATGTGGTGGTGGTGGTGGGGGCATGGATGGGTTCCGGGATTGGGTGGGCAGGTGGGGGGACATCAAGTACGCATTCTTCTAAAACATTATGATGGTGCAGCAAGCTATGAAGCACTCTAGGATGGTGATTGGTGTTTGGTTGTGCATGTGAATGTGGTGGTGGGGGTGGGGGGCAGGGTCAGGGATTGGGTGGGCAGGTGGGGGGACATCAAGTACGCATTCTTCTAAAACATTATGATGGTGCAGCAAGCTATGAAGCACTCTAGGATGGTGATTGGGTTGGTGTGCATGTGAATGTGGTGGTGGGGGTGGGGGGCATGGGTCAGGGATTGGGTGGGCAGGTGGGGGGACATCAAGTACGCATTCTTCTAAAACATTATGATGGTGCAGCAAGCTATGAAGCACTCTAGGATGGTGATTGGGTTGGTGTGCATGTGAATGTGGTGGTGGGGGTGGGGGGCATGGGTCAGGGATTGGGTGGGCAGGTGGGGGGACATCAAGTACGCATTCTTCTAAAACATTATGATGGTGCAGCAAGCTATGAAGCACTCTAGGATGGTGATTGGGTTGGTGTGCATGTGAATGTGGTGGTGGGGGTGGGGGCATGGGTCAGGGATTGGGTGGGCAGGTGGGGGGGACATCAAGTACGCATTCTTCTAAAACATTATGATGGTGCAGCAAGCTATGAAGCACTCTAGGATGGTGATTGGGTTGGTGTGCATGTGAATGTGGTGGTGGGGGTGGGGGGCATGGGTCAGGGATTGGGTGGGCAGGTGGGGGGACATCAAGTACGCATTCTTCTAAAAACATTATGATGGTGCAGCAAGCTATGAAGCACTCTAGGATGGTGATTGGGTTGGTGTGCATGTGAATGTGGTGGTGGGGGTGGGGGGGCATGGGTCAGGGATTGGGTGGGCAGGTGGGGGGACATCAAGTACGCATTCTTCTAAAACATTATGATGGTGCAGCAAGCTATGAAGCACTCTAGGATGGTGATTGGGTGGTGTGCATGTGAATGTGGTGGTGGTGGGTGGGGGGCATGGGTCAGGGATTGGGTGGGCAGGTGGGGGGACATCAAGTACGCATTCTTCTAAAACATTATGATGGTGCAGCAAGCTATGAAGCACTCTAGGATGGTGATTGGGTTGGTGTGCATGTGAATGTGGTGGTGGGGGTGGGGGGCATGGGTCAGGGATTGGGTGGGCAGGTGGGGGGACATCAAGTACGCATTCTTCTAAAACATTATGATGGTGCAGCAAGCTATGAAGCACTCTAGGATGGTGATTGGGTTGGTGTGCATGTGAATGTGGTGGTGGGGGTGGGGGGCATGGGTCAGGGATTGGGTGGGCAGGTGGGGGGACATCAAGTACGCATTCTTCTAAAACATTATGATGGTGCAGCAAGCTATGAAGCACTCTAGGATGGTGATTGGGTCGGTGTGATGTGAATGTGGTGGTGGGGGTGGGGGGCATGGGTCAGGGATTGGGTGGGCAGGTGGGGGGACATCAAGTACGCATTCTTCTAAAACATTATGATGGTGCAGCAAGCTATGAAGCACTCTAGGATGGTGATTGGGTTGGTGTGCATGTGAATGTGGTGGTGGGGGTGGGGGGGCATGGGTCAGGGATTGGGTGGGCAGGTGGGGGGACATCAAGTACGCATCTCTTCTAAAACATTATGATGGTGCAGCAAGCTATGAAGCACTCTAGGATGGTGATTGGGTTGGTGTGCATGTGAATGTGGTGGTGGGGGTGGGGGGGGGGCATGGGTCAGGGATTGGGTGGGCAGGTGGGGGGACATCAAGTACGCATTCTTCTAAAACATTATGATGGTGCAAGCAAGCTATGAAGCACTCTAGGATGGTGATTGGGTCGGTGTGCATGTGAATGTGGTGGTGGGGGTGGGGGGCATGGGTCAGGGATTGGGTGGGCAGGTGGGGGGACATTCAAGTACGCATTCTTCTAAAACATTATGATGGTGCAGCAAGCTATGAAGCACTCTAGGATGGTGATTGGGTTGGTGTGCATGTGAATGTGGTGGTGGGGGTGGGGGGCATGGGTCAGGGATTGGGTGGGCAGGTGGGGGGACATCAAGTACGCATTCTTCTAAAACATTATGATGGTGCAGCAAGCTATGAAGCACTCTAGGATGGTGATTGGGTTGGTGTGCATGTGAATGTGGTGGTGGGGGTGGGGGGCATGGGTCAGGGATTGGGTGGGCAGGTGGGGGGACATCAAGTACGCATTCTTCTAAAACATTATGATGGTGCAGCAAGCTATGAAGCACTCTAGGATGGTGATTGGGTTGGTGTGCATGTGAATGTGGTGGTGGGGGGGGGGGGGGCATGGGTCAGGGATTGGGTGGGCAGGTGGGGGGGACATCAAGTACGCATTTTTCTAAAACATTATGATGGTGCAGCAAGCTATGAAGCACTCTAGGATGGTGATTGGGTCGGTGTGCATGTGAATGTGGTGGTGGGGGTGGGGGGCATGGGTCAGGGATTGGGTGGGCAGGTGGGGGGACATCAAGTACGCATTCTTCTAAAACATTATGATGGTGCAGCAAGCTATGAAGCACTCTAGGATGGTGATTGGGTCGGTGTGCATGTGAATGTGGTGGTGGGGGTGGGGGGCATGGGTCAGGGATTGGGTGGGCAGGTGGGGGGACATCAAGTACGCATTCTTCTAAAACATTATGATGGTGCAGCAAGCTATGAAGCACTCTAGGATGGTGATTGGGTTGGTGTGCATGTGAATGTGGTGGTGGGGGTGGGGGGGCATGGGTCAGGGATTGGGTGGGCAGGTGGGGGGACATCAAGTACGCATTCTTCTAAAACATTATGATGGTGCAGCAAGCTATGAAGCACTCTAGGATGGTGATTGGGTCGGTGTGCATGTGAATGTGGTGGTGGGGGTGGGGGGCATGGGTCAGGGATTGGGTGGGCAGGTGGGGGGACATCAAGTACGCATTCTTCTAAAACATTATGATGGTGCAGCAAGCTATGAAGCACTCTAGGATGGTGATTGGGTCTGGTGTGCATGTGAATGTGGTGGTGGGGGTGGGGGGCATGGGTCAGGGATTGGGTGGGCAGGTGGGGGGACATCAAGTACGCATTCTTCTAAAACATTATGATGGTGCAGCAAGCTATGAAGCACTCTAGGATGGTGATTGGGTCTGGTGTGCATGTGAATGTGGTGGTGGGGGTGGGGGGCATGGGTCAGGGATTGGGTGGGCAGGTGGGGGGACATCAAGTACGCATTCTTCTAAAACATTATGATGGTGCAGCAAGCTATGAAGCACTCTAGGATGGTGATTGGGTCGGTGTGCATGTGAATGTGGTGGTGGGGGTGGGGGGCATGGGTCAGGGATTGGGTGGGCAGGTGGGGGGACATCAAGTACGCATTCTTCTAAAACATTATGATGGTGCAGCAAGCTATGAAGCACTCTAGGATGGTGATTGGGTGGTGTGCATGTGAATGTGGTGGTGGGGGTGGGGGGCATGGGTCAGGGATTGGGTGGGCAGGTGGGGGGACATCAAGTACGCATTCTTCTAAAACATTATGATGGTGCAGCAAGCTATGAAGCACTCTAGGATGGTGATTGGGTTGGTGTGCATGTGAATGTGGTGGTGGGGGTGGGGGGCATGGGTCAGGGATTGGGTGGGCAGGTGGGGGGGACATCAAGTACGCATTCTTCTAAAACATTATGATGGTGCAGCAAGCTATGAAGCACTCTAGGATGGTGATTGGGTTGGTGTGCATGTGAATGTGGTGGTGGGGGTGGGGGGGCATGGGTCAGGGATTGGGTGGGCAGGTGGGGGGACATCAAGTACGCATTCTTCTAAAACATTATGATGGTGCAGCAAGCTATGAAGCACTCTAGGATGGTGATTGGGTTGGTGTGCATGTGAATGTGGTGGTGGGGGTGGGGGGCATGGGTCAGGGATTGGGTGGGCAGGTGGGGGGACATCAAGTACGCATTCTTCTAAAACATTATGATGGTGCAGCAAGCTATGAAGCACTCTAGGATGGTGATTGGGTTGGTGTGCATGTGAATGTGGTGGTGGGGGTGGGGGGCATGGGTCAGGGATTGGGTGGGCAGGTGGGGGGACATCAAGTACGCATTCTTCTAAAACATTATGATGGTGCAGCAAGCTATGAAGCACTCTAGGATGGTGATTGGGTTGGTGTGCAGGTGAATGTGGTGGTGGGGGTGGGGGGCATGGGTCAGGGATTGGGTGGGCAGGTGGGGGGACATCAAGTACGCATTCTTCTAAAACATTATGATGGTGCAGCAAGCTATGAAGCACTCTAGGATGGTGATTGGGTCGGTGTGCATGTGAATGTGGTGGTGGGGGTGGGGGGCATGGGTCAGGGATTGGGTGGGCAGGTGGGGGGACATCAAGTACGCATTCTTCTAAAACATTTTATTTATTTATTTATTTATTAATTTATTTATTTATTCAATGAATCATTGCCAGAATGAGGAATTAGGGGCCGGAAAGGAGGAGGAGGAGGAGGAGGTAGAACTCCCTGGCGTGGGTGTGGATTTCAAGGAATTATATCAGTTATGAATTTATATATTTAATTAGTTATTAAATGAATAATTTTAAGAATTAGGATCAGGGGTCTGGGAAGTAGGAGGAGGAGGAGGAGAAGGAGGAGGAGGAGGAGGATAAGGAGGAGGATATCCTACCTGGCTTGGATGTGGACATCAAAGTATGACTTTAATTTATATATTAATTAGTCGATTAACTAATAAATCAATTAATCAATTAATTAAATTCGCAATACTTTATATAGTTATACACACTTTTACAATATGCAAATAATAACAAACAATAAATACACTATGTATGGATTGACGAGGAGCAGGTGTCTGGGAAGGAGGTGGAGGAGGAAGACCTCCCTGACTTGTGTGTGGACATTAATGTGTTGTATTAATTTAATTCCTTAATTTATTTATGTATTGATTTATTCATGTATGTACTTATTTATTTGTCATTAAATTAAATTACATTTAATTCAACTTAATTCAAGTAGAGAAATAATACACCAAGACGAGAGGGGGGGGGGGGGGGGGGGGGTGAAATCCTCAGATCCCATGCCCTTTTTTACTACAGAGGGCTGAGTTTACCACCCACCCACCCACCCACCCCGTCTCCGGAACCCACTTGGAGGCCATTATCTCCTCCCACAATAATAATTAGGGTGTCAAAGTTGGATGCATTTTGCATACCTTGAAAAGACCTACCTGCTGGTGCTGCTCCCATAATCATGCTACATATGTGAAGCAATTAAAAGCAAATCAGACAATACAATCAGCGGTTGTGGGCACACGAACAAAGTGCCATCATCACCATCATTGTTACATGAGAGGTAGGGCCTGGGGGGTTAGGGCTCCCATGCCCCTAATATTCCCTAGCATGTTACTTTAATAAAGTAACATGCTTGGCCTATATCAATCTCATTCTCAGCCAATATGAATCCCATGCTCAAACTATTACAACCAATCACCTAGACAACCAACATTTTCAATTTATCCTAGAGATTCAGCACCAGTGGGCCATGGGGTCATCCTCATCCTCGTCCTCGTCCACATCCTTATCGCCCTCCTCATCACCCTCCTCATCACCCTCCTCTACCTCTCCTCCTTTTCCTCCCTCTTCCTCTCCCTCTCTCCCTCCCATTTCCTCTTTCTTAACCACCCTGCTCCAGAACAGTGCCTGCATCTCTACTAGGGCTACCTCAGCCCACAATAGATCTTGCGGCTTTAGCACCCTTTGATCAAAGGGCCTGTTAGACTTGTGCTCCTTGCCAATGACCCCCTTCAGCTCAGCCACTCTCTGGCTAATGTCTCATTGTCGTCTGTGCTGAGGTGCTGGGCTGGTTGGAAAGACTGCATGTGATGAAGGAGGTGGTAGTTCCACACGTACTTGCGGGTCTTGCCGGGATCAGAAACCCCACACACTTTTGTTATCAGGATTTGGATGATGTGTTGGTGCTGGTTGGTGCAAGATGTTGGCAAATCCCCCCCACCCCCCCTTCACACACACACACAATCACTCACACACTTGTGTTATCAGGATTTGGATGATGTGTTGGTGCTGGTTGGTGCAAGATGTTGGCAAATCCCCCCCCCCCCCCCCCCCCCCCATCTACACACATACACACAATCACTCACACACTTGTGTTATCAGGATTTGGATGATGTGTTGGTGCGAGATGTTGGCGACAAGATGTTGACGAATCCGCCCACCACCACCACCACCACACACACACACATATACCTTTTTTTATCAGGATTTGGATGATGTGTTGGTGCGAGATGTTGGCGACAAGATAAAAGGCGATGGGCGCTGGCCCCTAGTCATTGACACATCTGGTCAGACCTCTGTCTTTCTCCGATACATGGTGAGCTTTTTTTACATGTATTATTTATGTATTTATTTATTCATGTATTTATTAATTCATTCATGTATTTATTAATTAATTAATTGATTAATTAATTAATTAATTTGTTTATTTATTTATTTATTTACGTTTTTATTTATTTATTTTTCTGTTGGGTAAGTCAATGGGTGGATGCGTGGGTGGGGGGGAGGGTGGGGGGCTACTTTGCAGTGTTTTGTTGGAAGTGGGCGGGTGGGTGGGTGGGTGGGGGCTTATTATCAGAGTTTTGTTGGGGTGGGTGGGTTGGTGGGTGGGAGGGTGGGTGAGCGGGTGGGTGGGGGCTTCTTATCAGGTGAAATGACGAGCGATACATGGTGACCTTTATAAATAGATTTTTGTTTTGTGTGGGTGGATGGGTGGAGATGGGGTGGGGTGGGGTGGGGTGGGGGGGGGTGGGGGGGGGTTGAGTTGGGTTGGGGTGGGATCGGGTGGGGGGTGGTTGGGGGGGTGGCAATTCTGTACATGCCAAGAATGGTGAATCTGGTGAATCATATATAAAATGAAATAAAAGGAATGATAGTGAAATGATTTTATCGAAAGGATTTATAATGAAACTTGGTGTAATACACGTGTACAGGACAATACGTAATTATGTGAATGCTCTATAAAATAAAATAAAAGGAATGATCGTGGAATGATTGATAACGAAATGTGTTGTCATGCTTGTGTACATGATACCGAATTCCGTTCGATGAAATTAAAACAAAGGAATGGCAGTGAAATGATTTATAATGAAACTTGTTGTACTGCTCCGGTACAGAACACCAATTATGTGAAGGCCCCATGAAATGAAAGAAAAGGAATTATAATCAGTGCCATTATGTTGGATTTATAATGAAACTTGGTGTACTGCTCCTGTAATCGAAGTAATTTATCTGCATAGCACAAACTCGCCCCCTCCCCCCCCCCGTTTACGATTTGTTGGGGTTTAGTACACTAGTGTTTATTTTTTTAACTGCCTTTTACGTTTTTACTGCCTGCAACTTTTTATTTATAAATCGCTTTTTATTGATTTAAAAGCTGCCTTTTATCTTCAACTATTTTTAATTTTAAACTGCCTTTCACTTTCTAAATTTGTTAAATGCCTTTTATTGTTTTTATTTATAAACCGCCTTTTTCTGTTTTTTTAAATGCTTTTTATCTCCATAAGTGCCAAAGTCCTAAAACGCTCTAAGTTGAATTGCTATTGTGATTCAAGGTCCCACATGACCCCAACTGCTCGGAATTGAATTCTGAGTAGATCATATTGTCCGCAAATACGGCAGCTAGGCACACAGCTAATTTCTGTTCGCATTCGCATCTGGCTGCGATCCCGCGAGCTACCGCGAATGAAGTTTCCGGGGGATATAAACAAATATGTTTTTGAATTTATTTGAAAAGTGTGTTTTGAAATTTGAAATTTGAAAACTTTTGTTTAGTTGTTCTACATGCTATCAAGCAAAAACTGCAACTCAGAATGATGCATCTGAGCCTACGCAGCTACGTACTTGAGTCAGGACACCCACAAAATGCAAATTATGAATGATTGTTGGCTATCTGTACTGCCGTGCCGCCTGTACGCTACTCGCTACTTGTTTCGCTCTCACAACCTACCATCACTATGACATGTAAAGGAATGTGTGATCTACAGGACTACCTACTTTTTATTTTAATGGAATTTGTTTTGAGCGCGATAGACCTTGAAAAAATTAGCAAGTTTCACTTGACCTGGTTCCCACCAATTGAGCAAACTCAAATTTGAGTATTTATATGTTTAATTGATGTGGTTGGGCAACTTGATGCCAAAACATATTTGTCTCAGGACTGTAGGCCATAGGCTAAAACCACGCCATTCATGCTCACCAAGACTTAGGCACCTATGGAGATACTACCGGTATTTTTAATTTTAAACTGATTTTTACTGTTTTTATTTATAACCGCCTATTTGTTAATTGGCTTTTACAATTTGTGTGTGTTGGGATTCAGTACACAAGTGCTTGTTTTGTAAACTGCCTTTTACTGTTTTTAAGGTTGGGCAAGCTGCGTGAAACAAGGGTCAGTTACGTATTTAGGTTATTTAAATGATCTGCACAGCACACGCTCCGCCCCCCCCCCCCCCCCCCCACACACACACCACAGCACACAAAATATATGAATGCTCTATCATGCAACCCACCTCTCGCAACCCACAGGACACAAATTATGTGAATGCTCTATCACGCAGCGACATGGAGCCTAACCGATTGAGGCGCTCCATCTTAGGGGGCCTGCGATACGGAAAGGTACGTTCTTAGTTAAGTTTCTAATGAGCTTTGATGAGTGTTGTTTTCCATTTTAGGAGGCCTTAAAGGTAAGTGTGTAGTGGAGTTTCTGTTGAGTGTTTTTCTCTTTTTATTGGGGTTGGGTGATGTATATGGGGAGCCTGCGGTACATCAAAGTAAATGTGTAGTGGAGTTCCTAATGAGTGTTGATTCTTTATGACTGGAGTTGGGTGATAAATTTGGGTGGGCTGCGGTACAGAAAAGTACATGTGTATTGGAGTTCCTAATGAGTGTTGATTCCTTATGACTGTAGTTGGATGGTGTATTTGGGGGGCCTGCGGTGCAGAAAAGTACTTGGTAGTGGAGTTTCTGTTCAGAGTTGATTCCTTATGACTGTAGTTGGGTGGGGTGTATGGGGGGCCTGCGGTATATTAAAGCACTTGTGTAGTGGAGTTCCTGATGGGTGTTGATTCCCTATTACAAGGGTTGGTTTTGGTGTATAAGGGGCCTGCGGTGCATAAAAGTGCATGTGTAGTGGAATTCCTGATGGTTGTTGATTCCCTATGACTGTAGGTGGGTGGTGTATTTTGGGGGCCTGCGGTACGGAAAAGTACATGTGCATTGGAGTTCCTAATGAGTGTTGATTCCTTATGACTAGAGTTGAGTGGTGTAATTCCAGGTGCTTGCGGTACAGAAAGGTACATGTGTATTGGAGTTCCTAATGCGTGATGATTCCTTATGACTGTAGTTGGATGGTGTATTTGGGGGGGTCTGCGGTACAGAAAAGTACATGTGTAGTGGAGTTTCTGTTGAGTGTTGTTTCCTTACAATTGGAGTTGGGTGATGTATTTGGGGGCCTGCGGTATGGAAAAGTACATGTGTATTGGAGTTCCTAAGGATCGTTGATTCCTTATGACTGGATTTGGGTGTTCAATTAATGATCGAACCATGTCTGCTGGCTGCGCTCGAGCTGTGGCAGGTTAGTAATGCACGAGTATTACTTTGATGCCTTATAGCAATTCAGGGGATGAACTAGACAAAACATTTCTGCGAGAACTGGTGCTTAGTACTTAGTCGAGAATTTTGGCCTTTGGAATTCTCAACAATTTGGCCTTTGGAATTCTCGACAAATCTCGACGAAGTACAAAACGTTTGTCCAGTTCATCCCCTGAATTGCTATAATGATTTAACCATGTTTTTTGGCCGCGCTGCTGCCTGCACCACCCTGTCCGGCGGTGCTGGAGGCCTCATGGACGCATGATCACCGGCTTCATCAGGGCCAATAAGTGGGATGTTGATCAGATGTGTAATGGTGCGCTGGTTGGATTTGTGTCCATCACTGCTGGAGCCCAGGTGCTGGAGCCTTGCGACCAGGGTAATGATAACGCCTGGAGGGGCGTGGTGTTCAGGGAGCCCGTCGTACGCGGGTGGGGAGCGGTCTCCTACCTCAACTGGACAAGCTACCATCGCGGTAGACGACGACCTGCAACGCCAAGAGCGACCGAAGGGGGAGTCGAACCCCCGACACTTCATTCTTTAGCGATCTGGTGTACCACTAGACCATTGAAAATCACTGAAAGAGGCTGCGACCAGGGTACTACAAAGCGCGCATGGCAGCGCGTTTTCGAGCTGCCTTTTTGAGCCCCACTGCGCATTTCGCGCAGGTTTTTCAACCCCCTGTGGGCGCAGCGCGCAGTTTTTGCACTAGAAAGCGCTGACCAATTTGACGTTTGTGCGCTTTAAGCGCTGGCCAAGTTGATAAAATGTAGTACCCTGCTTGAGACGCCATCCTGGCCGTTTGTGATGGTGTAATAACAACGCCTCTTGGGGCGTGGTATTGAGGGAGCCCCATATTACGGCAGTGGGGCATGGGCTGCTACTTTACCTGGACATAGCTGCCATGGTGGTTGACAGCGACTGCGAACATTAAAACGCACCCGTGGGGATTCGAACCCCGCACCTTTGTCGTTCAAGGAGCTCTGCCATTGAGCCATTCGTTGAATGGGGTCGAGGCGGTGTATTTATCTTGTTCCTTATTTATTCTTTAACTCGGTCTGCTTGCACTTCCTTGTCAAACTTACACAACCTTGTTTGGACTTGCACCGCCCTGTACAGCCTGTTGTACTGGACCTTATGGACATCGATTCACTTTGGAGCGAACTGCCACGTTTGTTCGATGCGGTGCAAGCTGGCTTCTTGGATTCACTCATGGACAAGTGAGTGGCATGTGTATATATATGTGTATGTTTTGTTCCTGGTATTCTTTATTGATTTTTTTTAATTATAATCAGTTACAATTGATGTTTTGTATATTTGATGCGGTGCAAGCTGGCTTCTTGGATTCATTCATGGACAAGTTTTAAGAGCGTGTCGCAAGCGACACGGAAATCGCTTTGGCAGTCACCGGCAGGGAGTTTCGGAAGTAGTGGAGTAAGTAGCTACTCGTAGCTGAATATAGCTACAAAGATTGAACAACTTTTGCGAAGGATTTTGACCGCTGCGATGCTGATAACTCTAGTCATGTGCACTCCAACTATGAGCAACAATTGTGGGTGCGGAGGTGGTCGGAATCGTTCAAACGCCTGGGCAGCTGTCGGACAGACGGACAGACGGATAGAGAGATGTATAGACGGACAGACAGCGGAGAGAGACACGGGGGCCCCTGGGGGGTCCAGAGGGGGCTAAAGCGAAAATTGAGTGGCATGTATTTTTACATTATATATATATATATATATATATATATATATATATATATATATATATATATATATATATATATATATATATATACATATATAAATATACTGGTACGGTAGCCCGTGTGGCCGGTGGCCAGGCCACACAGACACACATCACCCCCACCCCAATCATAGTAGGGTGCCCGTTGGGCTGGGTTACAGAATAGGCTACACATATGTCATCACCCTCCACCCCTCTCATAAACACAGTCATCATGTTTCCCCCACTTCAAATGCTAACGTATCTGCCCCCCCCCCCCCCCCCCCCCCCCCCCCCCCCCCCACACACACACACACAGTCCCCACTCTGCCCAAACCTCGACCCAGGCCCAATCTCAAATTTGCCTCACCCCTTTACCTGCCAACACACATGTACTTCCGATTAATCTGATCTTCTCTCGGCTACTTTAGCAGATGGGTTTAACAGAAGCGATTATGATATTTCCAGCTGAGTTCGAAATCGCGCAGACGTTTGGACGTTTCGTCAGACGGCGCGGAAATGCGAAGACTTTTGGAAATTGCAAACGAACGTCTGCGCAGTTTCAGACTCAGGTTGAAACATCGGAATTGCGCGAGAGCAAAGCTGCTTACCTGTAGCTTCCTCTTCGCGCATGGATACCTGGTTGGGCGTGCAAGCTGTTTCCCGAAAGGGCCTTCGTTCGGTCAACTCTATCACGCACTCGCTACAGCTCATCGCGAAAATAACCTTATCGTTGCAGGGTGGGAGTGGTGTGGGGTGGGGGTGAAGATCTTGAAGAGGTATTGCCCGCGGTGCAAGGAGCACGCAGCAAGAAGGAAGTCGGAAGTCGGAAGAACGTCACAGGGTTGCAGGGACTTAGATCGTGCAGAGATACCATCACATGAGCCGTGCGAGTGTCTTAGCTCGCAGGAAGATGAATGTATCAATAGAGCCTGCAGAAAGGCTGGAGAATGGAAGTCAACCACCTCCAATCACGAATCAAGCGATGTGAAAGCACAATGAGATGACGAATGAAATGCTGAGATGAAGAATCAAGGGCGCATGCGTGAGCCAAGTGAAAGTCAAGGGCCAGCCGAATCATGAGCCGAAGTGAAAGTTCTGGAGCATGAGCCGCAGGTCGCTCCGTGAAGAAGCATTACACTGAAAACTATTATTCCGAGCGCCATGCAAAGCGATCTGAGGGTCAGCAAATGACCTCCGAGGAGAGGATCTCCTCACTCGTTTCATTGCAATTCATTGCAGTCACAGTGTGGGGGGCAGTTGAGGATATGAAATGAGCGCGCGCATAGCTTAGCGCATCTGCTGTTTCGGTAATTGAAATTTTGCTGGGCGAAGACTTGGGTGTACGGAAAGTCGGTTGCAAGTCGGTTACACATCGCACGCTCATGGCACGTGGGTACGCGATGATGACACCACCACAACCACGACCGCGACCATGATTTCTGTATATATATATATATATATATATATATATTAAAGGGGCCCTCCTTTACACCGCAGCTGGGGGAAGTCACCATGGCAAACATAGTAAGTGTCAACCTCCAGGTTGATGGGACCAGGGTAATTCAAAGCGCGCGCTTTTGCGCTTTTGAGCGCTGACTTTTCGACCCACTCTGCGCTTTAAGCGCAGTTTTTTTGCAACCCCTTGTGGGCGCTGCAAGCATTTTTTAGGCTTTTTGCACTACCAAGCGCAGTTTTTTTGTTTTCAAGTGCGCTAAAGCGCTGGCCAATTAGGCCATTTGAAGTGCCCTGGTAGGGACCCCTGCACGCTCTCGCCCTTGCAACTCTCATCCAATCCCTCGCAAGTCCTATGCAGCGTCGCAAGCGACGTGGAAAATTGGCGGAGAGTGTTGGCGACGGAACGTCAGGTGGCATCGGAAATGGAGCTGACCGAAGCCAGTTAGTTATGAGACAGTTGGCTGACGTGTCAGGCTTCGTTTTTTCGGCCGGTCAGTCTGGGGGCTCTCGCCCTTGCATCCCCTTATCCAATCCCTGACATCTATTCCCATTGTATCCAGTGTCGATACATTGATTGGTTTGCATTTTACTATAGCGAAAGCGCGATAGAGGACTGGCTGAAATGTTCTGGTCAAAACAACAGCTGCAGGCCCAACTAAAATAATGATAGCGCCTGGTGGGGCATGGTACTAAGGGAGCCCCGTCTTACAGCGGTAGAGCACGGGCTGGTACTTTACCGTGACAAAGCTAACATGGTGGTTGACAGCAGCCGCGAACACTAAAGCGCACCCATAGCATGTAGTATTCTCAGAGGGGTTGGCTTTCGCCATGTGCTGCATGTACCGCATGTACTGCATGTAATATTTTCAGTGGGGTTGGCTTTTGCCATATGCCACATGTACTGCATGTACCGCATGTAGTCTTTTCAGTGGGGTTGGCTTACGCCATGTGCCACATGTACCGCATGTACCGCATGTAGTATTTTCAGTGGGGTTGGCTTACGCCATGTGCCACTTGTACCGAATGTACCGCATGTAGTATTTTCAGTGGGGTTGGCTTTCGCCATATGCCACATGTACCGCATGTACCGCATGTAGTATTTTCAGTGGGGCTGGCTTACGCCATGTGCCGCATGTACCGCATGTACCACATGTAGTATTTTCAGTGGGGTTGGTTTTCATAAGTTGTTGGTAGGTTGAATCCGCATCCTGCTCTGTATCCACTTCGTATTTCTGCATGATCTTAGCCCACAGCTATAGTGAGGGGGGTAAGGTAGGGAGAAGGGCAGTATGTATGCGTGTGCGAGGTTGGGGAAATGGAGAGTTGGGGGGGAGGGTTGAGGATATTCCACCCTGGGTGGGGATGGCTGTGTATGGGGGGGGAGGGGGGAGAAAGAGAATGTGTGTGGATGGTGTGGGGTGAGGGGCTGGGAGAGGTCGGGAAAAGTAGGTGATTCTGTGTGTCTAGCTTGGTTGGGTTAGAATGGTATGACTAAAATAATGACACATGCACCATGATGCACTGTACTGCAGGATTCTGTAGAGTGCAGAGAAGTACAAGCAGCTCAACTGTACAATACTGACACATGCACCACATGGCACTGTACTGCAGGAGTATGTTGAATGCAGAGAAGGACAAGCAGCTAGACTGTAAAATGCTGACACAAGTGCCACATGGCACTGTACTGCAGGAGTATGTAGAGTGCAGAGAAGTAAACGCAGCTCAATTGTACAATACTGACACATGTACCACGATGCACTGTACTGCAGGATTATATTGAGTGCAGAGAAGTACAAGCAGCTAAACTGTAAAATACTGGCAAATGTACCACAATGCACTGTACTGCAGGAGTCTGCTGAGTGTAGAGAAGTTAAAGCAGCTGAACTGTAAAATACTGACACATGTGCCACGATTCACTGTACTGCAGGAGTCTGTTGAGTGCAGCGAAGTACAAGCAGCTCATCAGAAAGGAAGATGGAGAAGAGTATGAAGAAAACCAATTCCAGGTAAGGAATTGTAACTAAGTAATAAGTAATAATATTGGGGTAGTACCCTGAAGGATTTTTATTTTCGGCCACCAGCTACAGCTCCTTGAGCCAGCCACTGGGCCGAGCCTTACAAATTCAGCAGCGCTAGAAAGCTGATTACGGCAGCTTCAAGGAGCACTAGGTTGCTATATATCGGTAATGGTAATGATAACAATATGTGTACATCTTATATATTTGGCAAGCTATCCATTCATATGTCAATATGTGTGCATCTTATATATTTAGCAAGCTATCTATTCATATGTCAATATGTGTACATCTTATATATTTAGCAAGCTATCCATTCATATGTCAATATGTGTACATCTTATATATTTAGCAAGCTATCCATTCATATGTCAATATGTGTACATCTCATATTTAGCAAGTCATCCATTAATATACGATTAGGGAACGGCAACTAATAAAAGTGTTTGAAAAACTAATATTACCGGTATCCAATATTATTAGTGTCACAATAATTTTAGTTTTTCAAATAAACTCGAGTTTCTGTTGAGACAGCTCGTCCGACTAATATGAAATAATATGAAATAATATTCTTTATTCACTAATATTATATTACATAGCCGAACCTTACATATGAGTACATCTTATATATGGGTACCTTCAAGTGCTCCGTGACCAAATGATAACAAGTCCCCGTAATAACACGCCCCACCAGGAGTTATCATTACTGGTGGCCATTCACCAGGATTAGACAAGGTGTAACTTGCGTATGACCAAGCGCTGGCCGTGGATAACTCATCAACGGTGTACAACTGCACATCCAAAACAATACAAGTTATATGCAGCGTCGCAAGCGACCCTACAAATTGGTGTAAATTGCTCTCCACAGAGCGACAGGTGGCAACAGAAGGGATTTAGTTACGAGACCGTTGGCTGACGTACCAGGCTCCATCTCGGTCAGACAGTCGCTCGTACAGACGGGCAAATGGGTAACCCTGGGGGTTTTTGCCAACAAGTTAGGAAACCTGATTCCAGGTATAAACAACTTACAGAACCCTGAATTCCCAGTATAAATAAGTTAAAAACCGATGTCCAGGTATAAACAGTTACATAAAACCTGATTCCAGGTATAAACAAGTTCAGACCTGATTCCGGGGGATAACATTACAGACAACCTGATCCAGGTATAACAGTTACAAAACCGGGTCCAGGTAGAACAAGTTACAGAACCCTGATTCCAGGTATACAAGTTACCGAACCTGATTCCAGTATAACAAGTTCGAAACCAGGATTCCCCGGTAGCAACACGTTACAGAACTGATTCCCGGTATAAACAGTTACCGAAACCTATTCACAGGTAAACAAGTTACAGGCACCTGATTCCAGTATAAACATTACAGGGAACCTGATTCCAGGTAATAAACCCTTACCAGGAACCTGATTCCAGGTATAAACAAAGTTACAAACCTGATTCCAGGTATAAACATTCAGAAAACTGATTCCGTATGAACAATTTCGGAACCTGATTTTCCAGGTATAAACAGTTACAGAACCTGATTCCAGGTATCATAAATAAAACAAAAAAAAAAAAAAAAAAAAAGAAAAAACAAGGACGAACCGGGGCCAGGTAATAAAACAAGTACAGAACCCGGATTTCCCAGGTATAAACAGTTACAGAAACCGATTCCAGGTATGAACAAGTTACAAGAACCTGATTCCTGGTATAAACAAGTAACAGAAACCTGATTCCAGGTATAAACAAGTTACAGAAACCTGATTCCAAAGGGGTATAAAACAATTACAAAACCGGATTCAGGTATGAAACATTTTACAGAAAACCTGATTTCCAGGTATAAACAAGTTCAGAACCTGATTCCGGTATAACAAGTTACAGAAACCTGATTCCGGTATAACATAGTTACAACAGGAACCTGATTCCAGGTATAAACCAGTTACAGAACCTGATTCCAGGTATAACAAGTTACAGAACCTATTCCAGGTTAACAAGTTACAGAAACCTGATTCCAGTAGCAACAAGTTACAGGAACCTGATTCCAGTATAAACACAAGTTACGAAACCTGATTCCGGTATGAACAAGTTCCGAAAACCTGATTCCAGGTAAAACGTTACAGAAACCGATTCCCGGTATAAACAAGTTACAGAAACCTGATTCCAGGTATAAACAAGTTACAGAAACCTGATTCCAGGTAAAAACAAGTTACAGGAACCTGATTCCAGGTATAAACAAGTTACAGAAACCTGATTCCAGGTATAAACAAGTTACAGGAACCTGATTCCAGGTATAAACAAGTTACAGAAACCTGATTCCAGGTATAAACAAGTTACAGAAACCTGATTCCAGGTATGAACAAGTTACAGGAACCTGATTCCAGGTATAAACAAGTTACAGAAACCTGATTCCAGGTATAAACAAGTTACAGAAACCTGATTCCAGGTATAAACAAGTTACGAACCGATTCCAGTATAAACAAGTTACAGGAACTGATTCCAAGGTATAAACAAGTTACAGAAACCTGATTCCAGGTATAAACAAGTTACAGAACCTGATTCCAGGTATAAACAAGTTACAAGAACCTTATTCAGTATACCCAAGTTACAGGAACCTGATTCCCAGGTATAAAACAAGTTACAGAACCTGATTCCAGGTATGAACAAGTTACAGAAACCTGATTCCAGGTATAAACAGTACAGAAACCATGATCCAGTATAAACAGTTCAGAAACTGATTCCAGGTATAACAAGTGTACAGAAAACCTGATTCAGGAATAAACAGTTCGAACCTGATTCCAGGTTATAAACAAGTTACATAAACCTGATTCCAGGTATAAACCAGTATAGGAACCTGTTCCACATAAACAAGTTACAGAAACTATTCCAGATAACAATTTACAGAAACCTGATTCCAGTCTAAACAAGTTACGAACCTGATTCAACGTATAGACCAATTACAGGAACTGATTCCAGGTATAAACAAGTTACAGAAACCTGATTCCAGGTATAAACAAGTTACAGGAACCTGATTCCAGGTATAAACAAGTTACAGAAACCTGATTCCAGGTATAAACAAGTTACAGAAACCTGATTCCAGGTATAAACAAGTTACAGAAACCTGATTCCAGGTATAAGCAATACACGTGAAACTGATCCAGGTATAACAGTTAAGAAACCTTATTCCAGTATGAACAAGTAAACAGAAACCTGATTCCAGGTATAACAAGTTTACAGAAACCCTGATTCCAGGTATAACCGAATTTACAGAAACCTGATTTCCAGTATAAACAATTACATGAACCTGATTCCAGGTATAAACAGGTTACAGAAACTGTTCCAGTATGACAGTTACAGAAACGATTCCTTTATCAACAAGTTCAGAAACCTGATTCCAGGTATAAACAAGTTACAGAAACCTGATTCCAGGTATGACAAGTTACAGGAACCTGATTCCAGGTATAAACAAGTTACAGAAACCTGATTCCGTTAAACAATTACACGACCTGATTCCTGGGTATAAACAAGTAACAAAACCTGATTCCAAGTAAAACTAGTTTACAGAAACCGATCCGGGTATACCCAAGTTACAGGAAACCTGATTCCATGATAACAAGTTACAGAAACCCTGATTCCCAGGTATCACAAGTTACATGAACCTTGATTCCCAGTATAAACAAGTTTATCAGGAACCTGATTCCAGGTATAAACTAGTTACAGAAACCTGACCAGTATAAACAAGTTCAGAACCTGATTCCAGGTATAAACATTACAGAAACCTGATTCCAGGTATGAACAAGTTACAGGAAACTGATTCCAGGTATAAACAAGTTACAGAAACCTGATTCCAGGTATAAACAAGTTACAGAAACCTGATTCCAGGTATAAACAAGTTACAGACCGGATTCCAGTTAAACAGTTACAGAACCTGATTCCCAGGTATAAAACGTAACGAAACCTGATTCAGTATAAACAAGTTACAGGACCTGATTCCAGGTATAAACAAGTTACAGGAACCTGATTCCAGGTATAAACAAGTTACAGGAACCTGATTCCAGGTAATAGACAAGTTTCCAGAAACCGATTCCGTATGAACAAGTTCAGGAACCTTTCCTCAGGTATAAAATTACAGAAACCTGATTCCAGGTATAAACCCGTTACGAATCCCTGATTCCAGGTATAAACAAGTTACGCAACCTGATTCCAGTATAAAAACAAGTACAGAACCTGATTCCAGGTATAAACAAGTTACAATACCATGATTCCAGGTTGATAAACAGTGACAGAACCTGATTCCAGGTAAAACAAGTTACCGGAACCTGATCCAGGTATAAACAAATTACAGAAACCTGATCCAGTATCGAACTGTTCAGGAACATTTAATTCCAGTTAAACAATTTTACAGGAACCTATTCCGGTATCAACAGTTACAGAAACCTGAATTCCCAGGATCAACAAGTTACAGGAACCTGATTCCAGGTATAAACAAGTTACAGAAACCTGATTCCAGGTATAAACAAGTTACAGAAACCTGATTCCAGGTATAAACAAGTTACAGGAACCTGATTCCAGTAACACAGTTACAAAACCTGAGTCCGGTATAAACAAGTTACAGGAACCTGATTTCCCGGTATAACAAGTTACAGAACCTGATTCCAGTATAACATTTACAGAGACCTGATTTCCAGTATAAACAGTACAGAAACCGATTCCAGGTATGAACAGTTGAGGAACCTGATTCCAGGTATAACAAGTTACAGAAACCTGAGTCCCAGTATAACACTTACATAAACCCTGATTCCGGTATAAACAAGTTACGCAACCTGATTCCCCAGGTATAACAGTTACGACAGGTAACTGATTCCGTATACGCAGTTAACATGAACCTGATTCCAGGTATAAACAAGTTACAGAAACCTGATTCCAGGTATAAACAAGTTACAGAAACCTGATTCCAGGTATAAACAAGTTACAGGAACTTGATTCCAGGTATAAACAAGTTACAGAAACCTGATTCCAGGTATAAACAAGTTACAGAAACCTGATTCCAGGTATAAACAAGTTACAGAAACTATCAGGTATAAACAATTCAAGGAAACCTGATTCCGGTATAACAATTAGAAACCTGATTCCATGTATGACCAAATTACAGGAACCTGATTCCGCCAGGTATAAACAAGTTACAGAACCTGATTCCAGGTTATACAGTTCATACACCTGATTCCAGGTATAAACAAGTTACAGATACCTGATTCCGGTAATGAACACTTTACAGGAACCTATTCCATATCAACAATTACAGAAACCTGATTCCAGGTATAAACAAGTTACAGAAACCTGATTCCAGGTATAAACAAGTTACAGAAACCTGATTCCAGGTATGAACAAGTTACAAGAACCTGATTCCAGGTATAAACAAGTTACAGGAACCTGATTCCAGGTATAAACAAGTTACAGAAACCTGATTCCAGGTATAAACAAGTTACAAGAACCTGATTCCAGGTATAAACAAGTTACAGAAACCTGATTCCAGGTATAAACAAGTTACAGAAACCTGATTCCAGGTATAAACAAGTTACAGAAACCTGATTCCAGGTATAAACAAGTTACAGAAACCTGATTCCAGGTATAAACAAGTTACAGAAACCTGATTCCAGGTATAAACAAGTTACAGGAACCTGATTCCAGGTATAAACAAGTTACAGAAACCTGATTCCAGGTATAAACAAGTTACAGAAACCTGATTCCAGGTATAAACAATTTAATGAACCTGATTCCAGGTATAAACCGTTACGAAAAAACCACTGATTCACAGGTATAACCAAGTTACAGAAACCTGATTCCAGGTATAAACAAGTTACAGGAACCTGATTCCAGGTATAAACAAGTTACAGGAACCTGATTCCAGGTATAAACAAGTTACAGAAACCTGATTCCAGGTATAAACAAGTTACAGGAACCTGATTCCAGGTATAAACAAGTTACAGGAACCTGATTCCAGGTAAAAACAAGTTACAGGAACCTGATTCCAGGTATAAACAAGTTACAGGAACCTGATTCCAGGTATAAACAAGTTACAGAAACCTGATTCCAGGTATAAACAAGTTACAGAAACCTGATTCCAGGTATAACAATTTCCAACAACCTGATTCCAGGTATAAAACAGTTACACGAGTAACCTGATTCATGTATAAACAATTTACAACCAAACATTCCAGGTATAAACCAAGTTACAAGGAACCTGATCCAGGTAAACAAGTTACAGGAACCTGATTCCAGGTATAAACAAGTTACAGAACCTGATTCCAGGTATAAACAAGTTACAGAAACCTGATTCCAGGTATGAACAAGTTACAGGAACCTGATTCTAGGTATAAACAAGTTACAGAAACCTGATTCCAGGTATAAACAAGTTACAGAACCTTATGCCAGGTATAAACAAGTGTTAACAAAACCTGATTCCAGGTATAAACAAGTTACAGAAACCTGATTCCAGGTATGAACAAGTTACAGGAACCTGATTCCAGGTATAAACAAGTTACAGAAACCTGATTCCAGGTATAAACAAGTTACAGAAACCTGATTCCAGGTATAAACAAGTTACAGGAACCTGATTCCAGGTATAAACAAGTTACAGGAACCTGATTCCAGGTATAAACAAGTTACAGGAACCTGATTCCAGGTATAAAAACAGTTTACAGAACCTTATCCAGTTAATAAACAAGTTACGAAACCTTATTCCAGGTAAAACAAGTTACATGAACCTGATTCCGGTATAACACGTTACATAAACTGATTCCAGGTATAAACCAGTTACAGAAACCTTATTCCAGTTATAGCACAAGTTACCGGAAACCTGATTCATCAGGTATAACAAAGTTACAGAAACCTATTTCCAGGTATAACAGTTACAGAAACCTGATTCCTGGTATAACAAGTTACAGGAACCTGATTCAAGGTATAAACAAGTTACAGAAACCTGATTCCAGGTATAAACAAGTTACAGAAACCTGATTCCAGGTATGAACAAGTTACAGGAACCTGATTCCAGGTATAAACAAGTTACAGAAACCTGATTCCAGGTATAAACAAGTTACAGAAACCTGATTCCAGGTATAAACAAGTTACAGAAACCTGATTCCAGGTATGAACAAGTTACAAGAACCTGATTCCAGGTATAAACAAGTTACAGGAACCTGATTCCAGGTATAAACAAGTTACAGGAACCTGATTCCAGGTATAAACAAGTTACAGAAACATGATTCCAGGTATAAACAAGTTACAGGAACCTGATTCCTGGTATAAACAAGTTACAGGAACCTGATTCCAGGTATAAACAAGTTACAGAAACCTGATTCCAGGTATAAACAAGTTACATGAACCTGATTCCAGGTATAAACAAGTTACAGAAACCTGATTCCAGGTATAAACAAGTTACAGAAACCTGATTCCAGGTATAAACAAGTTACAGGAACCTGATTCCAGGTAAAACAAGTTACAGAAACCTGATCCAGTATAACAAGTTACCCAGAAACCTGATTCCAGGTATAAACAAGTACAGACCACCTGATTCTTCCAGGTATAACAAGTTACGAAAACCTGATGCCAGGTAATAACAAGTTACAGAAAACTGATTCCAGGTATAAACAAGTTACAGGAACCTGATTCCAGGTATAACAAGTTACAGAAACCTGATTCCAGGTATAAACAAGTTACAGAAAAACCTGATTCGCAGGTAGAAAACAGTTACAGAAACCTGATTCCAGTATAAACAGTTTTTACCGAAACCTGATTTCCATTAAACAAGTTACAGAGACCTGATTCTAGGTATGAACAAGTTACAGGAACCTGATTCCAGGTATAAACAAGTTACACGGAACCTTAATTCCACGCAGGTATAAACACGTTACAGAACCTGATTCCAGGTATAACAGTTAAGACCTGATTCCAGTATGAACAAGTTACAGAACCTGATTCCATGTATAAACAATTACAGAAACCTTATTCCAGGTATAACAATTTACAGGACCTGATTCCAGGTAAAACATTCAGAAACCTGATTTCAGGTATAAACAAGTTACAGGAACCTGATTCCAGGTATAAACAAATCGGTTAAATGTCAAAGCTTGCACATGCTGACTTGCAGATTGTCCTTAATAGGCCACCCCCCCCCCCCACCCACCTCCATTACCCCCCCACCACCCACCACCCTCCTCTTACTACAGTCTCCCACTCTAATCCCACCCCACCTCACCCCACCTCCCCAAACACGCGCTAATTAGCGCAACAAAAATCAAAATCTTACAAGATACAGAAAGTTACTTAATTCAAAATAAAATACGAAAATCAAAATCTTACAAGATACAGAAAGTTACGTAATTCACGTAATTCAAGATGTTGGCAAGCCGATGCATAAGGTAGCTTGTAGCTAAGGACTGCTGGGTTAGATGATCACTGAACGGGGAATTAATATTAGGACATCTTATATATGGATAACTTAAAGCGTATATCGTCCCGTGACCAAATGACATAAATCAAAATCTTACAAGCAAGATACAGAAAGTTACAGCAAACCAATTCCAGGTAAGTAATTTTAAATGTAGTACCCTAAAGGTAGGGGGTGCCGTAATTTTAATTACAAGTACGAAAACAAATTCCAGGTCAGTAATGGTAACTGTAGTACCCTGAAGGTAACAAGCATTACCATGAACAATGCAGTATCCTGAAGGTATCAAGGTGGTATTCATGATTTCATTAATTGACCTTTTCTACATGGCTGTGTGTAAACGCATCATTGTCACATTATAACCACGAACACAACATAAAACACAACGACCATCCGTAACCAACACCTAAGCCCTGACCCATCAACAAAAGGAACACACACAACACTATCCATACCCACACCTCTATCCCTGCCCCCTATCAACAGGAGGCACGCATGGCTGCGTTCAAGTTCGTCATTCTCACTTCCGCCAAGGTTCCTAATGAGGACTTGCTGAAGCGCACCTACGCTCTTCAGGTTAGGGTTAAGGGATAGTGCAAAATCGAAAGTATGAGAACTGGTATGATGTAGATCAGTAGGTAATGATAACGCCTGGTGGGGCGTGGTATTAAGGGAATCCGCCGTACGCGGGCAGAGAATGGTCTACCACCTCAACTGGACAAGCTACCATCGCGGTTGACAACGACCTGCGACGCTCAGGGCGACCGTAGTGGGAATCGAACCCCCCGACCCCGTTTCGTTTAAGCAATTTGGTGTACCACTAGACCAATCGTATCACTTAAACGGGCTTGGGTAGCAGGGTACTACATGACAAGCGCTATTGCGAGCTAGCGTGCAAGGTTTTTGAGCCCGACTGCGCAATTGACACAATTTGTTTATCCCCCTCCGGGCACTGCGCGCCGATTTCCGTTTTCAGTTGAGTTTAAATGATAATGATTAATATGGTGTATGCCGTACACACACTAGGAATTGGCAAACGATTTGGCAAACGAGTTAACGACCCTTTGTCAAAGCGGTTTTGGGTCGAACCTGAGTCGGGCCCGGCTGACTTGCCCTTGCCAAGTAACTCCTAGCGACTGATGTTCTAGGCAGTACAGTGAGGCCACCCACACCCATACAGCCATTGCAGTGCGCCCCACTCACACCCCCACAGCCATGGCAATGGCAAAGCCCTACCCCCACCCATTTATAACCCCATGGTAGTACCCCACCCACCGCCACCCAACACAGCCATGGCAGTGCTCCACACCCACCCATACAGCCAGGTGGTGCCCCACCCACACCAACACAGCCATGGTAGTATCTTTCATGCTCGGAGTTCTGAGACTGCAGAGATACTTGTAGGAAACGCTACACTTGATTACAGCAAGGTATAGAATAATATGATCGGTCGCAACAGCGGCGAGCTGGCGTAGAAGATGGCGGCAGTACAGCAAGGTACTGCATAGCGGTGCACGTGGCCCTAGCTGGCAACGGCACGGCAGGGAGCACATCAGGGACTAAGACCTGTGTGCTCTAGGCCACTCTAGAGATGGCATTTAAGCCGGACTATAACAGTATCCCACCCCCCAACTGGTGTTCTAGGCAGTACAGTGAGGCCACCAGTTTGATCAAATTCACTTTTGAGTACCGTATACCAGTATCGTTCCATAGGAATTTGCCCGGTGCAGGATGCCGGAGTGCCGCACACCATTCGAAAAGAATTTATCAATTCCACTTGCCGGAGTGCCGAATACCTAGAAATGAAAGGGAAAAAGTGATTTGTTCGCGTTAACATTTTCCTGGTAATATTTTTTGGTACTGCTGAAGACACCGAGCAGCCAAATTGCTGGCTGAAACTATGTAACCAAGTTTCTTTTGTGAGTACCGTAATACCGTATACGGTATCATTTCAAAAGATTTTTTATTAGTTGTTAAAGAGGCCGCTAGACCATTCGGCATGATTAGGAAAAGGTGCGCAGAGATAGATGTCTCACTGATCCTCATCACGGATATATACATCGGGTATGTATATATTTGGCAGAAGCGACTGTCGGTTATCAATCCGACAGTACTACGATCGGGCAACTATACTTTTACAATATGCACTTACTTTTTGATGGATGTTCACCATTATTGAGTTATTTGCGGATACAGCTAGGTCAGCACTGATAACACCTGAACTCCTTAAGTGTGGCTTAAAATGCTAATAACTTGTGGAAACAGTCAGGAAGAGCCCAGGCCTCAGATTTTTCAGTCAGGCCGATCGATTTATTTTGAGAACGGGCTGTAATGGCATGTAACAAGGCTGAATGTTGACTGTCACACAATCCTTATGTGGGAATTCCAAGGATGCCGTTATGTTTGCCATTTTGTAAACCCCTAGAATCCATACGGTATCTAAGTTCTCCAAAAATGGGTATTTCTATTCAAGGGGGGGAGGGGGGACAGCCCTCCTTAGGATTTCAGGCCTGGGGGACCTATCTTTGTTTTTTTTCTCCTCCCGAAACAGTAGTCAATTTCAATATTGAGCCTACCATTTGACGAGAATTTGTAATGCCTTTCACACTATGCCCTTTTTGCGCCCCCCCCCCTTTTGGGGACAGGAGCCCACACGGTTACACGGCTGTAATCGCAAATAAACAAGTTAAATTACTCTACGCGTCTAAAAATTGGCGGAGAGTGATCGCGACGGAGCGACAGGTGGTGTTAGTTACGAGACCGATGGGTGGCGTGTTAGGCTTCATTTCGGTCAGACGGATGTCGATCGGTCGGACAGACAAATGGGAAAAGAGGTGACTCCGCTAAAAATGCGCCCATCGAGGGGCTCGAACCCTCGACCACAAGATGTCATTGTGAGTAAGGGTCTTGCGCTCTGCCAACTGAGCTAGACGGGCATGCATAGTTGAAATATTGACAATATATAATGTCTATTTGTCTTTTGGTCCCGGATTTCAAGTCCGATTGGTCTTTAGCTCTTTTGGCTCAGCCCTCTTCTCTTGTGTTTGTTGGGCTTGTTGCTCTGGATTGCCTGCCATAGCATCCCTCCCCTTCACGCTCCCCTTTCCGCTCTTCTTTCCGCCTCTAGTTTGTTTCCTTTTTTGGGACTTGACCTAGTTTGTTTTCAGGTTTGTGGGGGTGCCTTCAAAACCCTCGTGCTTCCGTGTTATAAAATTGGATGATCGGCAGGCTGTGCTGCTGTCCAGTACTCCAGTCTCGGCAGTGATTTGCTGAGTTTATGTAACGAACCCTCTCTCTCTCTAGTCCGACTTGTGTTGTTTCACTGCTAGGACATGAGCCCCTTGTAATCTTTCTTTTTCGACTTTAGGGTGTTGTTGTTTGACTGCTAGGACACGAGCCCCTTTTAATCTTTCTAATGTTGAAATCCGGGACCACATCGGTTACAAGTGTCCAGGTGCTCCGGCGCTGTGCGGTCTCAGCATTGATCTTTGCTGAGAATGCAGGTTTATGTAACAATGTCCATCCTTGTATCCTCCCCTCTTGAGACAGCTTTCCGGGGTCTGAACGAACTCAATTCCGATTAACATTACTCGTGTGTACTGCCAAGAAAGTACAAGTCGGCCGTCGCGCCTCTCTCTCTTGAGAGACCGTTCAACGCTTATGCTCCCGTTGTGCGATATTTCGAGCCAAGCCGTCGTGCGTGTGTTCCTTTTATCTTCTTTACTTTGTTTAGCTCTCACTGCCACCAACATCGAGATAGCTGGCTGTTTTCTTTCTCGTGAGAGGCAGGAAAAAGAGTACGCATCCGTTGCGCGTTCCTTTCCTTTCTTTTGGCTGCTGCGTGCTTGTTTGGGGTACCAGAGGCGCGTCTTGTCGTCCCTCGTATCGCGTATGTCGTGCCTCATATCGTCATGTTTCGCTTGACCCTGCTTTTTCACGCGCGCTTGCAGAACCAAATAGTTCGTTCGCTTGCGCCCATGCCTGCAGAGGTTCTCCCACGACCACATCAGGGGTGAGGACAGCAAGGTTATATCCCCCCTCTGAAAAATCGCCTTGGAGTCAGGCATGGTATGTCAGGCAGTTGGATGTGACAATTTGTTTGCACTGCTAAGGGAGACCGATCAGAGAAATCCGTCTGAACTTCCCTCAGCACGTTGCTGGTGATCTGCAAGTGCTTGGGACTGAAGCAAAACAACTTTGACTGGTCCTTGCCTGTCCTGGAGCTAGCAAGGTAGTTGTATGTCAAGGGCACGAGCTTCCATACACGGGCTGGTGTGCTCCACCATCTTTAGGTAAGTAGGGCTTTCCATGCGCCCTGATGTTGTACATGCACACACACACTCACACACAACACATACACACCAAACATGGTGCACACACACATGATTTAGCTGGCCTAACTCACCTGGTTTTTTGGCGTCTGTGCCAGCCCCCTTCTCCAGAAGTGCCTTGACAAACAGTCAAGACACTGCTGGAGAAGGGGGCTGACACAGACGCTAAAAGCAAGGTGAGTTGGATCAGTTAAAGTTGTTTGAACAGCATCTTGTGAGCCATGTATATGATATTTGCCGACTCACTTTTTTTTTGCTGTGTCAGCCCCCTTCTCCAGTAGTGCCTTGACAAACAGTCAAGACACTGCTGGAGAAGGGGGCTGACACAGCCATACAAAACAGGTGAGTTGGATCAGTTAAAGTTGTTGGAACAACATATTGTGAGCCATGTATTTGATATTTGCCAGCTTACCTGTTTTTGTATGGCTGTGTCAGCCCCCTGCTCTAGCAGTGCCTTGACAAACAGACAAGGCACTGCTGGAGAAGGGGGCTGACACAGACGCCAAAAGCAAGGTAAGTTGGATCAGTTAAATTTGTTTGAACAACATCTTGTGAGCCATGTATATGATGTTTGCCAACTCACCTGTTTTTTTATGGCTGTGTCAGCCCCCTTCTCCAGCAGTGCTGGAGAAGGGGGCTGACACAGCCATAAAAAACAGGTGGGTTGGATCAGTTAAGTTGTTGGAACAACATCTTGTGAGCCATGTATTTTTGACTCTCCCAACTTGCGTCGAGCAAATTCTGACTTGCGTCGAGATTGCTTATGAGTTCTGAGTCGAGTTGACTCAGTCGACTGGTTGAGCTGTTTCTGACTTTCTAACTTTCCCAACTGCTTCTGACTTTCTGACTCTCCCAACTTGCGACAAGCTGCTTCTGTCTCGCGTCAAGGTTGCTACTTTTTTGCATTAAAAATGCAAAAAATGGAGTTGCGCAAAATAATAAGTCAAAAAGGGTCCACGCGTAGCTACAATTGTTTCTGAAGGCACTTGCGCTTAAAAAGCATCCCAAACTGAACAATTGTAGTACCCTTTTTTATGGGGGGGGGGGGGGGGGGGTAATGTGTGTGTGCTTGTTTGTGTGTGCGTGCGTGGGGGAAGGGGGGGGGGAGAGTTGGAGAGAAGGGGTAAGTTATGGGCACACAACCTTTATCCTACCTCCCCCTTCCCCCTCCCCCCCCACCCCCCACCCTTACCCTTGCCCCTCCCCCACTAACACACACTCATCTTTCCACCCTCTAATCCGCCCCCCCCCCCCCCCCCCCCCCCCCCATCGCCATCCTACTGCCCTTCCCTCCTCCCCTCATATGCCCTCCCCCCTCCCCCCCCCCCAGCCCCTGCACATCCCTCACCCCCCGATCCCCCTTGAGACAGGGTTTGGAACAGGGTGTGTGTGTCTATCAACGCAGCGTGTAGAACATGAATGTGCCTAAGTTGAACACGGCCAACCTCCCAGCACTGAGCCTCATTGTGTCCATGTCTAGTTGCAAAGGTGGAGTGATGTAGATCCTAGCAATCCCTTCAACCCCTGCTGAGGAGATCAAATCCATAACTCAAAATAAACGACCATGGCAGGGAGCTTGTCTGCCGTGCTCAACAGTTGTTTGTTTGGTCGAGGGGTCAACAGTGGTATGTTTGGCCGAGGGGTTGGTTTCTCTCACCGACCCTTAGTGCGCCTACTTTGCATATTGCAGGAGGGGCAACGCCATTCTAACTGAATCCTCCGGGTCGCTGGTTTGTGTCGGGAGACCCACCTCCAGGGGTGAAAGTCCTTTCACAACTAAAAAATCGCTTTCGTTGCAACCTGTCGCTCCGTCGCGATCACTCTCCGCCATTTTTAGCGTCTTAGGCGACGCTGCATAGAACTTGTTGATCCGATTTTGCTTTTGATCGCAACCTAGATAAAGGTACAAAACTGTTTGTTTTCAAGTCTGAAAGCTGTAATGTTTTTGTATTGAAGACAATTATTTTACAGCCCCCAAAGCGCAGATGCCTTACAAAACTGCGCGCTGTCAAAAAAACGCTCTTGCCTTTGAAAATCTGCGCGCACCAGTTTTTTTAGTTGGTGCCCTTTTTTTCTAAAGGAGCTGCGGGACCTGCAGGGTGCTGGGAGCTGGAGGGAGCTACAATGCTACATGGAGCTGGGAGTAGGAAGACTGGATAGTGGAAACAGTACAGATGTGGGAACCTCTGTAACAATCTTACTCGACCAAGATACATCGCATCGCTCCCTCTAAAAATGCTTGCAATCATGAGAGTAGTCTGCCGATTCATCTCTGACATTTCCTCGTTCTGATCTAGAAACTTACCTAGAAACTTACATAGACACCTAGGCTGCCCAGGCCCCGGTTTCTAGGTCAGCCTGTGCCAGTCCAGGGTTCAGCCAAATAGGCTAAGTGACTTGCCCAACCGCGACAAGAAGGGCTGACAAGAAAAGGCGTTGAAAAAACTTTGCTTACTCGGCAGTTGCTTTAAAGCACACCCCTATTGATCATGTGCAAGCCCAATAGGCTGAAGAGACATCCCCAACAGGGTTATTCAAAGCGCGCGCTTTTGCCCTTTTGAGCGCTGACTTTTTGACCCCCTTTGCGCTTTAAGCGCAGTTTTTTGCAGCTCCCTGTGGGCGCAGCAAGCAATTTTTGCGCTTTTTGCACTACAAAGCGCAGTTTTTTTTGTTTGCAAGTGCGCTAAAGCGCTGGCCAATTTGGCAATTTGAAGTACCCTGATCCCCAATAGCGAGAGAGAGTTGGATGAATTTGTATTTTTATACAATTTATGGAACACGTTCCTTCTCATTTGCAGTTATTTGGGATTTTGGGACACATCTCAACACAATATCTGGTTGCGCCTGTGCCGCACCTGCTGAGAAAATGGAAGACTAGAACGGACTAGAAGCAAAAATAATTAAGAATTCGATAGGAAAAGATATGCGCAAAAAAACAAAGATACGGAAAAGATAATAACAGAAAACCTCGCAGAAAACCATATACAGTTCCAGAAAAAAATCTGGACCAAAAGCTAAATCGGGTCCAATACCCACCCCCTATTGGATTTAGTTCGATTTAGCTTTTGCTTTTGGTCCGATTTTGGTCCAGACTAAAATCGATTTTGAAGTGCGACCAATTTTTCCACCATAACAATATGGTACCAAGCGTACACCTTATTTTCCACAGCGCGTCATAGAGGGAGGGAGTAGGGGGGGTATAGTTATGGACTAATGGACAAGACCTAGGTAAAAACTCAACCCAGGTCACAGGGATACAGGGTTGGATCAACCCAAACGGGGTACCAACCCAGGTCCTAGGTTAGGAGAAAACCAGATGGGAGGGTACCGGTATAGGCTCAGCCCAACTAGGGTCTAGGGGAGTAGGGGGTCAATACAGGTCCCAAGGTAGACTTAGCCTTAACATGCCTCAATACATCTGTCCCCATTCCTTCCACTCCCTCAAAACAACTAAAATCTCCTGGATTATCCAGGAAAAAACAGGGGCCCACATGGATTTGGGCTGAATAGCCAAGGATAGGACCTCACTTCATAGAGTGTAAGCCCTAAGCCCCTCGTATCATCCTCCCTTTACACATTGTTACCCCCCCCCCCCCCCCCCCCCCCCCCCCCCCCCCCCCTCCCAGATCGAGTTCAGTTCATCAGCGCCCAAAGCCAGCCCTTTCTAACACGGTTGGGCAAGTCCCTTTAGCCTATTTGGCCTACCCCTGGACTGTAACATCCATCTATATGAGCTTGTGCACTCCTTGCATGCTTGCGTAATAGATGCACCCATGTAGCCATCATATTAATTGCGATGTAAACCTCCTGGATTTTGTTTAAATTATCTGCTAAGAATGGTTTAACCAGGTCACCTGGCCCCATATTTCAGTTACATGCTGCTCGTCACAGCTCTTATTTAAGGCCACCACAAAAGACACATAATATTTATGTGCGCATACTAAACTCTCCTACAATTTGTCGGCACCATATGATCCGATAAAGACACTTTGGAACCTGGTCGCGTATCACAGCTACAAGCAACAGCTTCGTATGAGCTCCCCTGACTGCATCTGCAGTCAAACCAGGCGCAACCTAGTGCACCTTGAAGGTGACACAGTCAGCTGTCCAGAACTGCTGTTATGTTGGGGTGCTGCTCAGTGGCTGTCTCAGGGAGCTGCCTCGAAGCTGCTGATACAAGAAACGCTGAACTGCTGAAAAGAAACGACCGTACGAAAGGCACTCCGCTTGAGGGCAAGTGGGCAACCAGGGGTCTGACAAACCAGGTCCGCGGCAAGTGGGCGACCCGGTGCCAGAGGGTCTGACCAACCAGGTCCGCGAGCCCACGCCACCACTCCTGTATTGCGCCGAACAACCGCTCCTGTATTGCGCCGAACAACCGCACGACACAAATGGATCACGCCAACCTCCGACGATGCTCGCTTACCTTTGTCCCATCTTACATCCTACGCCACTTATCATAACGTTTCACCAGCACTATCCGGCCTCCCGACTCCCAAGTATCGACAAGCACCTTAGTGTCTACATGGGCGACCAACTATATTTTCAAACCGACCCTTTGTGCCCCTGCCCAGGACAGCGGGCAGTGCTTAGGCGGTGCACTGTGACGATACTGGCATGCAGCTGTCCTCATTAATGCCGGCTGCAATTTCATGCATCCTAAGGATGATAGTGTATAATAATCTCCCCACATAACGTTTTGAACATGGGGTCTGAAAGGTTTAGACATGTTGTGGCAAACAGAGATAAATGGACGGGACAAGTGCGTCTCAATACAATGGCTCAACTTGAGCTCCCTGAGATCTTTCGGGGAAGCTGTCTCACAACATCACCTTACTCAACCCCAGAGGAGGCTGCTATAGCTGGAGGGGAATAGTGTGTCTCAATAAATGAGCTCAACTTGTGCTTCCTGAGATCATTCAGGGGAGATATCTCTATACATCAAGTTACCCCACAACAGACTAGAGGAGGCTGCTAGAGCAGTTGACAGGTACGGTTTTGTCCTCACAATGCATGTGTATTCCATGGGTATCCAAGTAGACATGGAGAGCAGGGGGTCCCGAAATTAACTTACCCCTTAAACTGATATTTCATGTTTATTTCTTATGTGGAACATAACACCATGCATGGGTGCAATGCAAGTCCATGTGCCATGTGCACTTCAGGGATTGTTGTCCCGTTTTTGAAGCCCCCCCTTTCCCTAGCTATTCTGGTTCCGGAGCCATCTGGCCAGTCTCTGTTTGTAGCTATTCATAGCTATTTTCAAATTGGCGTCTTTCAACATTCTAACCTATAATTTAACTTGGCCGAGGATGGCCGAGCTTTAGTGGATCTAGGTCTGGTCTAGGTTTCCCTCAATTACACACACCATAAGTTTGAATGATTTATCCCCTGAACTACTGCTTACCCCCTCCACTCTCCACCAGACCCACTCCCTTGCCCTTCTCCCCCCCCCCCCCCCCCCCCCCCCCCCCCCCCCCCCAGCCCCACCACCACCACCCTTACACAAACCACGACCCAACCACCTACCAACATGCACATACCCCCCTGCTCCCACCAATCTGCCTAATGCTCTTGCGCTTAATCTGCGACGAGCTTTGATCATGCAGAAAAGACAAAGACCAGGTTGCAAAGTCAACCTACCTGATTGAACCAAGTTGCGAGGTGCTGATTCCGCGCAGTATACCGGAACCGCGCAATCACAAATCTAAACGCCTAGAGCTTCTGCTTTGCGCGTAGTTATCCACTCAAGTCCTCTCCAATCGAGTCGATCAGCCTTACTAAACTCGGTGCAATGCGCCGGGTGCGTGGTCTGCAATACATCTGTGTGGCCATGACCCATAGGGTGAACAGTCTTTCTCTTATCAGGGAGCATCCTTGGAAAATTCGACATATGGGAATGTAATATTGTCCTCGAGAACAGCAACGACGCTGCAGCCCGCACTCGACCCCTCTCATGTAACTGCCAGCCAGGGTTTGACCTCAACTACTACGGCGAGCGTTACCACGTGTGGGTGTTACTGCACGGGGGCGGGGGGGAGGGGCCCGGGGCCTGGGCCCGGGGCGGGGGGAGCCCCCGGGGCAGCCTGGCCGAGCCTGGCCAGAAATTCGAGGAGTTCCAGGCCAGGTCACCTCCTACTCTAGGCGGCCTGGAGCCAGGACAGTTGCGACTCGAGGCGACTCGAGGGCCAGATCTAGCTGCATCGCTCAAATCGGATTCATCGCTAGGCCAATGTCGAAAGCGATGGGTTTCATCGCTAATAGCGACACATAGCTAAAAAAAACTCTGCACTTGCCCGACCCCCACCCAATCCAAATCAAGAAGGCTCCTCTCCCTTTCTAATGAATAAATTACAAAAACAAATGTCGTGGGGCGGTTGGCCACGAGCCCTACACTCATCTAACATGCAACACCTAGCATTGCTCCAGCATTCAAGGACTAGGGCATGCAACAATTCCCTGGTGCCCCAAAAGATGCGCTTGGCAGCACTCCACATGTCAATGGTTCTGTAGCTGCCTACCACTTGCACGGACACTATAAAGATTTCCCTATAGATACTCATCAGCTGCCTACCACTTGCACGGACACTATAAAGATTTCCCTATAGATACTCATCAGCTGCCTACCACTTGCACGGACACTACAAAGATTTCCCTACAGATACTCATCAGCCCGCACTTACTCTTCATCATCACGCACTTGCTTTCGAAACTAGACAGTTTGGGGGTCAGAATTCGAATTATTCGTCCTTGCATAGACTTGCCACGTCAGGTCAGCTAATTTCGGCTCTCCTTAGAGGGACTTGCACTTCCTCGAAAATGAAGACTAATTCGAGGTACCGAACGGGTGGAAAACCAATCAACTACTTGTTTCAGGTCATCAGGCCATATCTTGGAGCGTTCAAAAATTCTTGGCGATTACCAATATTTTGCCCATAGCAACTATTTATGCTTTTGAGACATGTCATATTTTCAGGTTCTGCAGTGCTGAGGATGGGAAAAATCCTCAATCATGCTGACAGTTCGCAATCAAGTTTGATACGTTTTGTTTATGGGAGTCTGTGCGGCACTTTGTTCTTCAGCTTTTGGGACAGATTGTTTTTTAATGTCCTGTAATTTTATGATCTGTGATAGACTCGGTTACCTTTCCCGTGGTTCCATAAATAGAAAGCATATAAATAGAAAGCATATACATAGAAAGCATATAAATAGAAAGCATACCAGACTGTCTCACCAAAGTTATAAATAGAAAGCATACCAGACTGTCTCACCAAAGTTATAAATAGAAAGCATACCAGACTGTCTCACCAAAGTTATAAATAGAAAGCATACCAGACTGTCTCACCAAAGATATAAAGCCAGTAATACAAATTGCCTTTTTCAATATATGCACCAGAATCAGTATTTTAGTCACTGAGTGCATGAGTGTACTGATCCCAGTTGTGTGTGTTCACTGGGAAGTAAGATCAAGTACTTGCCATTCTCACCCATCTACATACAAACACCCACTGACGCTGTCACACACACACCAACTCAAACTCTCAATAGTTTGTCTAAAATATTCTATGAAGTGCAGGGCAACAACACACACCCAATCCACGATAATGATGCCACAATATATTTAGAGAGTATTCAAAGATGGGCATTGTCAAGACCACTCTCTTGACATAAAGACATACCTGGAATGTTTTCTGCAAATGCATGCTCTCCCAAACCCAACAGCCACCCACACAAACAAAAACACAAACACAAAGGAAAACCCAAACACACAAACGCCCAAAAACCCCGAACCCCCAAAACCCAAAAAAGATAAACAGCACAAAACAAAAGACACACAAAACACAAAAAGAAACTAAATCAAAAAAAAAAAAAAAAATAACAAAAAAGGACGAAACAAAAAAAAAAAAAAAAGCAAAAAAAACCAAACAAAAACGACTCCCACACACAACACAAAAAACAAAAAAATAAGGAAAACATGAAGAAAACAAAAAGAATAAAAAAAAAAGAAATAAAAAAGAAAGAAAAAAAAAAAAAAAAAAAAGAAAAAAAAAAAAAAAAAAAAAAAAAAAAAAAAAAAAAAAAAAGAAAAAAAAAACAGATAAAAAAAAAAAAAAAAAAAACATAACAAAAAAAAAAAAAAACAGAGCAACAAAAAAACACATAAAAAAACATAAAAAAAAACAAAAAAAAAGAAAAAAAAAAAAAAAAGAAAAAAAAAAACAAAAAAACAAGAAAAAAAAAAGAAAAAAAAAAAAAAAAAATAAAAAAATACGATCACCACCCCCCCCAACCCACCCCCACAAAAAAGAGACCCAACCCCCACACACACACACACCCCCCCCCCCCCCCCCCCCCACACCACACACACACACACACACACACACATCAACAAACCCACACTACACCACCACCACCACCAACCCAAACACCCAAACACACACCACAACCACACCGCCACCACACCCCTTCTTAAGCAATCTCATACAAAAATTGAGCCCCACCAGCACCCCCCCACCAGCATACACCAACACAAATGATACCATCAATATTTACTCAGTACGCAGGATGCATGTATGGATGAGAGCAAGAGCTGATGCCCATAACATTCAATAGCTCATCTGTTCAAATTGGAACGATACAGCGAAGATTAGCATGGCCCCTGCGCAAGGAATCAATTACAAGACTCTGTGTTGTGCTTGCAGGATTTTATACAAGTTGGGACGCCATTCATCAATGAACTTCTCCTTATCCGAGGATGGTAAACATGAGTTGGACAGCATAGAAATGGACGAAGCTATGGCACAATTCAGGGCTGTTTCCAAGTCTAAAGCAACTAGTGCATACAGGTGATTGACTATATTCAGCACATCACATGGTTGTCATCGTTTCGAACCCTGTATCCTAACAGGAATCGTGTTGAATGGCATGTGCATCCATTTATCCAAAACAGTCACCAGAGGATACCATCCAAACACTGATAAACCACGTTGTCCCCCCTCTCCCTGCAACCCAAACCTACCCCCCACAAACTCACACCCACACCCACAAACACACCCACATCAGCCCACCCCCACAAACACACATGTATAAAAACACTCACACACTCGCATCTCCCCCCCCCCCATCCCCCACCCCCTCCCTCCCCCCTCCCCCCCCATCCCCTCCCCCTCCCTCAACACCCGATATTCCTCAATACCCCCACACACCACGTCCCCCCAAATACCCACCAACTCTACACCCCATCCACACCCCATTGGCTTCCACACCCCACACCCCACACCCCATGCATGGCCTTCCACACCCCACACCCCACACCCCACACCCCACACCCCACACCCCACACCCCACACCCACACCCACACCCCACACCCCACACCCCACACCCCCACCCCACACCCCCTGGCTTTCAACACCCCACACCCCACACCCCACACCCCATGGCTTCCACACCCCACACCCAACACCCCACACCCCATGGCTTCCACACCCCACACCCCACTCCCCACACCCCATGGCTTCCACACCCCACACCCTCACACCCCACACCCCACACCCACACCCCATAACCCTACACCACACCCCACACCCCGCACCCAAAACCCCACACCCCACAACCTCAACACCACCACACCCAAAACCCAACAGCCCACATCCCCACACACACCCCCACCACCCCACGCACCCCAATCCCCCACCCCCCTACAACCACCGTACCCCGCCACACGCCTCCACCCCACAAACCGCACCCACAACCCGCCCTCACCACACCACCCTATACCCGCACCCACGGGGCCCGGGGCCCGGCACCGGGACAACCAAACACACCCACCAACCGACACCCTACACCGGATCAACCGAACACCACACCTAGCACACCCCACACAACCCAACCCGCACAACCCCACAACCCCCACCCACCACCACAACCCACACCAACTCGGCCCGGACACACTACACACAACCACACCACAGTCACACACCAGACCCCACAACAACCCCACCCCCACCACACAACACACAACCGAAAAAACCACCACCACACACCACACACCACCACACCACACATAACACCACATTCAAATTTCCACACCCCACCCACACCACACACCACACACCACACACCACACTCATCACACCCTACCCCACACACCACACCTCTCATTCCGCACCCTACCCCACACCCCACACCCCTCACCTCACACCCACACCCTACCCCACACCCCACATCCCACACCCCACACCCCACACCCCTCACCTCACACCCCACACCCTACCCCACACCCCAAATCCCACATTTGGCAAACATGATTTTTTCTTGACCTGAATATAATGTCTCGGGGTTTACACCTGGAAAACATTTGGCAAATGCTCGTTGCCAAATTGCAATCCCTTAATGCATGTTTATGATCACCAGCTTGCTAGGGAGTTAGTGTGTGAGGGGGAGAGAGACAGAAGGGAGAGGGAGGGAGGGAGAAAGAGAATTTAACACACTTGTTACATAACCAGTCCAGTGTCTAGAAAAGTCAGTCAGTCAAGGCATGAAATACTTCAATTCAGTGTAAGAGTAAATCCTTTATTATGGTGAATCACGTTGCTATGGCCCCTCTTTGATAGTGGGGAATTTTATGACCTCGTTAGTGCTGTTGGTGGTGTTTTTGTTTTTTTATTCTGGGGTGTGTGGCCGGTGCAACAAATATTTGTTGTAATATAGGTATGTGTGTGAGGTTTCCTCCTTAGGCACTAGTCCAGGCTCGGAGCAGATCCTTGCAACGGAACGATGGTGGGCGAATCACCCCGATAAAATGGTTGGTGGGCCAGACCTCTTTCGGGTCTGAGACATAGAAACGTGGCATCTGACTAGCGTTCAACGGCTGGCGGTCAAACCAGTCAGTGAAATAAGCGCGACCAGCTTCGACAGGCGCGACCAGATCAGTGTATCTCGAAATCGTGCATGCAAAGAACGATCAAGGCGATTCGGACCAGTCAAATAGAGTTTGTTTGAATCGACAGTGTTGGACAAACTTGGCAAACGCCAGCCAGCTAACGACCCACCCTGATGGCTCAGTCCTGGTATAATTCAGTTTTGCAAACGGTCGTTTGCCAACCCATTTGCCAATACTTCCTGCGCCTACGGTATGCGCTGCACAATATGGATGTGTGATTGGATATATCAGGGTGGATGGTTGTGTATGTATGTATGCATGGGGGTGCAGCAACTTCGCCAGTCTATGGATGTGACGCATAAACATAAGAACCTCGCTACGCTGGTCAATGAGTGCAATAAATAGGACAGGGATTTTTCAAGCTGAGCTAGTAGAGGACACACTCGGCGCCATGTATCATACAAAGCAAAAACAGCCTATAAATGCTTCATAAATCCAGATCTATGTGTGCTTGTGTATGTATGTATGTGTGTGGGGGTGTGTGTGTGTGTGGGTGCGTGGGTGGGGTGTGTGTGTGTGGGTGTGTGGGTGTGTGTGGGTGGGTGGGTGGGTGGGTGGGTGGGTGGGTGTGTGTATGTGTGTTGGGGTGGGTGGGTGTGTGGGTGGGGAATCACATATTGTATCCCTGCTGCCTATCAACGCGCCTGTGTGTTTTGTCTGTTCCATTCCAGGGATAGCTACAAGCAGCACTAACTGATATCTTCTAGCGGTGCTAACAGCCAGGCTCAGCTACACATTGAAGCTGCCAATTACTTTGCCAAGGGCTCTGCTAATAGCTGAGTGATGCCACCATTCATATCACTAGGGTTAGTAGGGGAAAGGGGGGGGAGGGGTAGGAGCTTAGTGAAGCAACTTTTAGGCAGATCCCCTGACTGGCTAGTGAGCCATACCTGATGCGACCTAGTGCACCTTGAAGCTGACACAACCAGCGTTCCTGTACTGTTGACATCTTAGGGCGTCTCCCAGTGGCTGGATCAGGGAGCTGCCTAGAAGCTGCTGTTTGCAGCTAAAAAGCTGCTGCTCGAAGCTGAAAATGAGAACTATGCTGTAATCCCATTCCTATGTTTCTCCATCTCCAGGGTCTGTGAGGAGCTCTCCGGCAAAATCAAAGAGGTGGACAAACTTAAACTCAAGCAGAGTGAAGATCTAGAGCGCTTTATCCGGGTAGAACAGCACCTCCAGGGGGTGAGTAGGTGATTAGCCTGGTTTGCTACAGATACTGTTGTATAACTGTATAATACATACGTTATTGTATGATATATATACATACATACATGTTGTTTTATGATATTATGATATAAGTCACTATGTGACAGACAGGTGTTACTTAAGGGTAGATAGATGACCTTCTTCTTCTATGTGGCAGTTAGTAGCTTGTGGGATCCCTCTCAGTACCTTATACATAGCGACAGGAAAGCTGACTGGTTTGTCCTACCCTGCAGGTGACTAACCTATTTTCAAATCATTTAGCTCTTAGATATGGTACCAGAACTTACAGAATAGAGGAAGGTCACTACTAAGTACGATGCTTATCCATGCAGTACATTTATGAGAAACAGACGCAAGCATCAAGGTTTGTCCTACCCTGCAGGTGACTGACCTAAACCGCCAGCAGCTGCAGAGTAAGGATGAGCAGATCGCTGAGCTACATAAAGAGGTACTCAACCAGGCACTCCAGGACGGGGCCTCAAGAGGGGAGGGGGGAGAAATGGAGGTGGATCAGCCAGCAGGGGGAGAACAGGGGGAGGGAGAGGATGCCCAGGGTGAGCAGCAGCGGCACCATGCAACAGCAACCGCAGCAGCAGTGGACAGCAGCAAGCAGCTTCTGCAGCAGAAGCAGCAGAAGCAAGGGCTAGAGAGTCCAGCTCCCAACTCCCGCAATCCCCGTTTGCAGCGATCACATGGGAAGCAGCACGGGCATTCAGCAATATATGCAGTATCTACACATGGCCCCTACGCACAGCCAACACAAGAGCATGTCAACACTCAAAATCAGCATGTGCAGCGTACTATGGAGATTACAGCAACGTCCGCACTATCTACACATGGCCCCTACGCGATAGGAAATGATGTAGCATGTGGGAACATGGCAACACAATCAGATGCTCAGTTGGGTCATAGCACTCAGCAGGATGTGGGTACACGCCACACACAGATGGCTGGCCCGTTGCCCCTCCCTCTAGACTTGGCATACAGGAGTACACTGCAGCCTCGTATGAATGATATGGGAGCCCCAGGAAATGCCCACTTGACTGACGAGATGCAACAGGCTGAAGTCAAAATTGAGACCAAACACGTAACAGGATGGATTACCTTTGATGAGGGATGGCAAGGTAACCGGGTAACAGGATGGACTGCCTTTGATTCATGGTGATTTTCTACTTATGTCTCCTTGGCTACGCCTCTAATGACCATGACAGGGAGCTTGTCTGCCATGGTCAACAGGGGTAGTGGTGAATTTTTGTTTGGTCGAGGGTCGGTATCTCCCACCGACCCTAAGTGTGCCTACTCTTTTGTAGGAGTGGCAACGCCATTCGGACTGAATCCTCAATGTCGCTGGTTTGTGTTGGGAGACCCACCTCCTGGGGGTGAAATTCCTTTCACAGCTAAACCAAAAATGAGTGGTGGCAAGGTAACCAGCTGCCTGCAGGCAGGGCTTTTCCTTTTTAGCTCTGAGCAGCAGCTTTTAGGCAAATCCCCTGTCTTCAGCCAAATCTAACAAAAACCATCGAACCTTAAAAACTGACACAATCAGCTGTCCAAAACTAGTTTGGTGTCACCCATCCTAGTGGCTGGCTCAAGAAGCTGTAACCAGGTAACACTGCAACAGGATGGGTTACTCTTGAATGATGCCAAGGTTGAGAAGTGCATGTTTCTGTTCATTGCAGCAGTGCAGTAAGTCGTTGAACTTCACAGTGCTGAGTAACGCAGATGTATTACGGTAGGTAGGGTATGATCCTCCCTTGAATAGGTGGAAATAGTGGCTGGTACCGTATCTTGCTGACGGATGAACATATTCCATCGATTGTGGAGGGTTAGTGCGCTCATACCAAAGTGTGTGCTGCTATATGTTAATGTAGATGATAATAGGGGCCACACAATTATGATGCCACTTCAGAACATATGGGCAATACTAATTCACATAATTGTAGAATTGTCAATAATTGCAAACCTTATTACAGTCCAGAGTATTAAGTATTTGCAAAGGTGTGTGAATATTGATATCCGATTGATGTCATCATATTTGCTCAGTACTATCCATAGACCGGAGCTTCACATTATTTCATCCTCTTGAGCTCAGGCAAAGGCGCACAGTAGATTGGGGAATTTCTGTCAGCTAGCTGTGGAGCACTGTTGGAATTGGTGAAGTAATCACTTGAGTGCAAGAAATGGTGCAACAAAGTTTGTTTGCAATATTTATAGTATCGCCTTTGTAACGGTACAGAACCCTTCACGGGTACTTTGGCCGTCCAGCAAGGCATACGGGTACCCCGTACCCGTAAGCCACGTGACGAACGCACATGATACAGTACCATACCTATGTACTGCCTCATGTCTCACAACGCACACGTTGCGCACATAGACACGAGCTACTCGGAACGAACCCTTCTACTCCTACCACGAAGACGTACGCTCCCTGACTCTCTACATCCCCTACTAAGGTAACCCTCTACTTGTTCTGCTAGTTCACCCATATCAACATACACGTAAACACACATCACGCCTCGCGTTCCCTAGTATAACCCCCCAAGCTGCTAAGGAGCATCCTGAGCTGTTACACTGGTAGCGGAGCTGGTTTCGTTCCTTAGGGACCTCACGCGTACACATACGCACGCATACGCATTTTTCTTCGAATTAATCGCACCCGCCAGGACATCCTGTCAACTTTTCTGGCATTTGCTGCTCGTTTTTCTTGCTCTTCCCTGTGGCTACGAATACACGTAGCGCCTGTTCAGTTCTCGCAGTGAACGGTCCTGTTAGGCTCGACACGCCCTAGGCCGCCTGCGACCTGTCATGCATGGGCATCTTTTCCTAGCCTGCCCTGCCCTGCCCTGTCTGGCCTACGTTCTCGATTCTTGCATTCACGTCCTGTCCTTTTGGTCATAGCTTCTAACGCTCTATTCCCGAGCATCTTCCTCGCGGATTGATCAATAGTGCAGCATCGGCTCCATTTGCCACCTCGACTGTACTTGCTTTAATTAGGGTACTTCGCGAGCCTGTCCCGGAGCTCTCCCTGGTTGCTGCATCAATTATTCGTGCTGTCCACCTGCTATCTTGCTCATTCTCTTGCTCATTCTGTCGCGCACTTCGATTCGTCGGTGTACTTCCTTGCTTGCCTGTGGTCCGTGCCTTCGCAGTGCTAATATCCCTCATCGTATTCTGGACGAACGCGTCATTCACAGTTACGTTTGAGGCATTATCAGCTCGTTACGCTCGCAAATTTTACTAGTCCCTGTGGCAGGTGATATTTTGGCATCTTAGAGTTACGAGTAATACCCCCTCTCTAGCCCACCACTCATCCCTGTCCAGCCTACTGACTTGTGCTGTTGCCTGTGCAGAATGGCCTCCCACAAAACAAACCTGGGTACCGACGCCGCTGCTGAGCAGCCTACGATTTCAGAGGTAGACACCAATCCGGAAGGGATTGCGTCGTCTGACACTGAGCCCGACACTGAGCTCGGTGCGACGCAGGACGAGTCCGCTTCTGCCGACGCGCGGCCCTCTGTGTCAGTGGGTACGCTGCAGCCTCTGGTTGCCGGTTTCAATGGTCTGGCGGCATCCTCGGGTGCGCCGACCGCTGCCGCGCCTTTGAGCGCTGGCATTGCCCCGACGACGACGACGCCGATGGCTGAACCTTCCTTCGAGGAGGCCAGCGCTACATATCGCGCTAGCGCTGAGCGCAAGCGGCGTGAACACATGGGTGATCACCTTATCGCTGTTGAGCAGATTGGACACCTCCGCGCGCAGCTTGATCAGGCCGCCATCGCTAACTCGGCCTTGACCGACCAGTTTATGTCGGCTGTCTCCGCTAAGGACGCCAGCCTCGCCGATCTGGTGCGCCGCCTTGCCGCCTCAGGCGCGGCTACCGAGGCCGCATTGGCTAATGCGTGCGATCCTGTTGAGCGCCAGGAGCTGGTTAACAGCCACTACTGCCTCGGCAGGGATCTGGGCAAGAGTCGCCAGGAAGTGAGCGACCTCCAGGCCACTTACACTCTGGCTGCGGCGAACGCCAAATCCGCCATGGATGCGATGCGCACGGCGCTCGAGGCTAACGAGCGAGACTTGACTCGGTCTCAAACAGGTGAGCACGGTCTTACGCCTGATAGGTATAGAACCGACCTGCCTTTCACGGTTTGCAATCCATTTGCTCATATTGAGGATATACCCTCCCGCTCAGATGGTCCTCGCGCTGTTTTGCCTGTCAATCGCACACTGTTCCCCCCCCTACTGGCGGCATTGCCTAACGCCCAACGTTCCCCCCCCCCATGCAGAGCTCGCCCCCCTTCGTGCAGAGAACGCGGAGCTCGCACCCCTTCGTGCAGAGAACGCGCGCCTGGCTGAGGTCGTCGCGCAGCTCACGCGGGAGAACATCGACTTCGGCAAGCGCCCAGTCGCCGCTCCCGCTGCTCCCTCTGCTCCCGCCCTCACGCAAGCTGATGTCTCGGCCATCGTCGCGGCGCATCTCGCTGCTTTGACTCGCAACGAGACGGGTGGCGAGCCAATGGACACGGAGAATGACCCCCGCGGTTCTACCAGCGACGCCCTCTTCGTCGGGACTGGGAACGGCAGGTTTGTCGGGCGCAAGCATGCGCTGCCTCAGTCCGCCCGCCAGGATGACATCGCCCCTCTGGACCCCATCTCGGCGCGCAAGCAGGCGCTGATGCGCGGCCGCCAGGCTAAGGCGACGCCATCGTACGCCAAGGCGGCGAAGACGGATGGTCTGCTCTACTACCACTCAGGGGACCACCCTATCGCGCCCTATGCCGACGCGAAGTTGGCGGCTCATCTTACCGAGTACGCTGACGGGCTCCTCCTCGATTGCAAGCCCGAGGACATTGTGAATTCGCTGCAAGCGATCAACGATGTCCGAGATCATATGACCCGGTTGTTCACTGCCGCCAAGATGCGGAAACAGAACTGGATGCTCGCCATGTCTTTGAGCATCAAGGACATCGCCAGCAAGGACGCCGCCCTCAAAGGCACTAAGCTGCTGCCCCACTACCCGGCGGCGGAAGCCAATGACGACAAACTGGACGAGACATTGCCTCGTGCACCTGACAGGCAGGTGCGGGATGTTGGTAATTCTGGGTTGTTAAATTTGATTGCGATCGCTCCGGTCGCCCCGACGTTCACTCCTGAACCGTTTCAAATCCCCGCCGACTATGCACCCTCGGGTCCTCTCACGGGCAAAATGCAACGAGGTTCGATCCCGCGAGGCAGCGCTTGCCCTTCCCTGCCGACGGTATCGCCAGGCGCGACAGTACTCCCCGACGACCCCGTTTCGGTCTCCGACTACGTCTCGTTGGACGAAGACATCGCTTATCCCCCAGGATCGCCCCGCCAGGCGCCGCCTGCGAGGCCGATCTCGGATCGCGCTCCTCGTGCTCCTCGGCCCGAGCCCCCACCGTCGCCCGCTAGTCCTTCGACGGAGCCCCCGGCCCCTGTTCGACCTCGTGCGAAGTGCGCGGCGGCGCCACCGACGGATACCTCTTCGCCGACGCGACAAGCTCGCGCGGCCTCGCCCCTGCCTCCGGACGCCCCACCAGGTGAACTAGGTGGACCCGGATCGCTCCCACCGCTCGCCCCTCATTCCGCTGATCGCGCCCCTCGTCACGGTGATCGCGACAATGGGTTTGCAAAGCGGGTTACTGAAATGAGAAAGGAATTACGTCTCATTGATCACAAACTGTCGGACAAGTGCTCTAGGGCTAAGTTGCGCCGATGGGTCTACAATGTCGTCACGATCCTCGAGCTCCAGTATTCCGACGGTAACCTTGGGCCGTTCGAGCGCATTGTTCCTCACCTGTCGGGCGCATTCACTGGCCAACTCCGCACCACTTTCGACGAAGCGTGGGCGGGCAGCGAGTTAGACGGGTTGGATTTCATGGGCATCGTGACATGGGCTGAATCGCTCCTCATGCCCGAACTATTAACGGAATCACACGTCGCTCTCACCAGACTACACGAAGGTGGCTTGCGCCAAGATACTCGGTCCTTGCAGAATTATTACCACGCCATCAAGTCAGAATTTTGCAAAGTCCCTGATCTCAGTGATCGCGAGAATTTAAACTTCTTTCGCACTGGCCTCTCCGACGATCTCCGCGCCGGAGCACACTCTAGGCGGAAGTCGGGCACGCTATTCGAAACGACGGAGGACTTGTTCCACTATCTGCAATTTGACGAGGCGAGGAAAGTTGTCGCGGCGCGTGGCAAATCCGTGACGGACAAGCACGATCGCCATCAGAGGGGAGGTTACGCTAATCAAAAGTCGAGGTATCCGTTCAAGAAGCCCGCGGATACTAAATACCCGGGTAAGGACCTTACATTCAATCGCGTAAATTTTACCACATCCCCCCCCTCCGATTCTGACACTGATTCTTTCTCTTCGCAGGGCGTAAGGACCACCGACGACGGCGGGGAGATGAACTCTCGCCCAGCCAAGAGCCCCAAACTGGCGGCCAACGGTAGTCGCAACCCGGCCTCTGGCCGTGGAGGTGGAGGACGTAGTGCGACGCAACCTGCGCACACAGCCAAGCTGGGTGGATCGCCAAGGTCGCAGGTCCTCAGTTTGCAAGGTGCTGATCGCACGCTCGGGAGAGGCTCTATCAGCCGCGGCGCGGGCCGAGGTGGTCGAGGAGGATACGGACAGGGTGCGGGGCGGGGCCGGTCACAGCCCGTCGGGCTACGAACCCCCGACTTTTCGGGTCAAGACCCTCAGAATGCTATGCACATGAACAACTCGGTCAGCGTTGGGCAAACCATCTGGCTTCAGAACAAAGCCCGCTGCTTCTTCTGTTTTCGCTATATGAGGATGTGTGCGCAGTCGCTTAATGCTGACCGCCGCTGCCGCACACGGGACTTGCCCAACTGGCCTGCCCTCAATGAGACGACATGTCCCGACTGGGCCCTTGACGGCAACGGTCCCATCCCGATTTGGGAATAGGAATCGGCCGGTCAGGTATTGACGAGCCTGGATCGTGTAATTGGCGACGATACAGTAGTAGTAGTCGAGCCGCTTGAGCTCTTGTTGCACGTTCAAGAGGAACTATTTTCTAACTTGGGCTTAACCCCATCTATTGATGTAACTTCTACTAATGCCTTTTCGTCCCCTTGTCTCTTGAAGTTCTCTACGGAGTTTGGCATGCGAGTCTCCATCGCAAACGAGTTCATATACGCGCACCCCATTCCGGAAGACGTCGTGTCGGTGTTGGAACACTATTGGGAATGCAAAAACGATGCACCCTTCGACACATCGGGTATGTTCATCCTCCCGAAAAATGCAAGTAACGATAAACATGTCTCCAGTCTCCTCCAAGGTATGGAGTTATTTAAGGAGTATCAATCCTGCGACCACCATATGAAACCCCGCCCCAAGGGGTCACCTTCGAATAAGGTCGCCATCCAAGTATGGTATGACCCTCCCGATTCCGAGCGAGCCGTCCAAATCAAAAAGGATTGGCACGCGATCAACAACGCGACCAAGGCAGTATACTTTGGCTCCGCACCTGAGGAGGGCATCCCCAGTCCGGTTGAAACCCGTCGAAAAAAACACTGGTGGTTGGAGGCATTGGATCCCAAAGTTCGCGAGAAACAAATCGCTGCCAGACGGTCAACGAAGTGCATCCGTCGCAATCACGCACAACGAAATACGAACTCTTCCCCCGTGCTCACTACGCGAGCCAATCGGGTATACGAAGTCAACACCGCAACTGCCCCCGATATGCTTTTCAACGCCCGATCTGGCGCGAAGCAATTGCTCACATTGGCGGACTCGGGCGCAACGGGTTGCCTTATGGAAAAGCAAACGGCTGAGGATCTCGGTTTGCACATCCGCCCTTGGGAAAACGAACGCGGATTCACTTGCGCTAACGACGGGATTATCAAAATCCGCGGGACGGCCACGCTCCCTGTCCACATACAACGGTATGTTGGCAACGTGTTTGTCCATGTCGTTGACAAACTTCCCGGAGGATTAGACCTAATCCTCGGATCCGACTGGATGCGCGATGAAAGGGCCGTCCTCGACTACGATCGCATGACCATTTTGCTCAAACGGTACGGCTGCTGTATAACACGTATTAACAGGCAGCGAGACGAAACGGCTCATTCCTTCTTCACCTTGGCGCTATCGGGCAAGTCAACTGATGACCCAGTCATTACATCAATCCACCAAGCCCTTCTCAACATTGATTATATATATATTGATTATATATTCCTCATCGTCGCATCCTTCCTCATCGCATCGCATCGCATCGCATACCCAAACTCGCAACTTTCAAATTGCACCTGTCACCCGGCACCCAATAACTCGCTGCTCTCCCAACTAAACCTGTGCGAATAGCTATGACAATAACTAGAAGTCAGACGCAAGACATGAGCATTGACCCTGGATCACCCGGGGATAGTGCACTCCCCCCGTGGTTTGCAATGTGGTACGCTACAGTGCTTAAACCCACACTGGACACATCGTTCGACTCGATTAAAAAAGAGTCGCATCAAACATTGAAGTTGGTGGAAGGACTTTTGAGTGAGATGCGGGAAACCGTTCAGAAACAGACCACTAAGATCGCAAACATAGAGGCCACTCTGAACGCCCAGAGGGATACGATAGTATCCCAGGAGAAGCGCATTACCGACCTGGAAGCTGCTATCAAGGATCGGCCGGTGGTGCCCCCAGCACGGGGAAAAGAATCTGCATGGAGTCGTCCACTCATACAGCGACCGGGCTCAGCCCCCCCAGACCAAGCAGGTTACGACATGCAATTCAGGATCTCAGGCATCCCTGAAGATCCCAACGAGAACGACAGACAGCTAGCGGTGGCTGTAAAGTCTAAGCTCACCCAGGCTTTAGAAGCCAACAACACCTACGCCCAGAAGGAGCAAGACAAGGCAGAGTTTACTATTGTGTCCGCTCGACGCATGGGAGGCAAGGTGGATCCCTCACGACCCCGCCTTGCCCTAATCACAGTATCCTCCATCTTCGATGCTTCCTCCATTGTGAGGAACCGAAGGTTTCTCAAGGATAGCGGAATAGCAGCTCTGGATTTCTTGTCTCCTGAGGAGCTGAAGCTGCACAAGGAACACCTTCCAGCGTTTCTGGAAGCTAAGAGGGACCCCTCTAAGTGGGTTTCGTTCAATAGAGGACTCCTGAAGGTGCGGGACAAGGCCCCCCCCTCAGGTGTCTCATCGACTGATGCATGAAGTGGACTAAGGTGCCTTGCATGGAACATCAGAGGACAACTCAGTGTTCTAAGCAGCTGCGGTGCAGCAATGAAAGTGGTGAGAAAACATAACATTTTATTGTTTTCGCACACAGGGGTGCGTGGCCAGCTAGACACCCCCCACATTCCAGGTTTCAAATGCCTTTCTTGTGCCCCTCGCCCCAAGTTGAGCAAGGATGGGGGGGTCGCTATCTATGTCCGCACTTGCCTAAATGCTACTTTAGTCCATGAGGCACCTGAATTAGGCATGGCATGGATTCGCATACATGGAACACACATTGGTGTGTGCTATATCCCACATGCTAACAGCTCATACTACAAACATGGTGACGACTGCATTAGTATAGAGGACCACTTCCTCACTCTAGGTAAAATCATTGGGAACTTCCAGGAAAAAGGCAACGTTGTGGTGATGGGTGACTTCAACGCTCGGGTTGGTCTTGGTGTGGACAATGATGATACCGAGTTAGGAGATGAACCAGTATCCCAAACCAATAGTACAGCCCCCAACCAAACCATTCAACCGAGGTGTAGCATGGACACAGCTCCCCCCAATCGATTGGGGGGGGCCCTACTTCAGCTATGTGTAGTAACTGGTCTTATCATCCTTAACGGTAGAACAGAAGGTGATATGCAAGGTGCACATACCTTCTTTGCAGATGGCATGGACAAGAAATCTGTCATTGATTATGCGCTAGCCGCCCCTAGTCTTCTCAACACCCCAGGAGTCAAGTTTAGTGTGGCTCCCAAGCATGACTGCCCTCTCAAGCCCGGGGGTGGAAAGTTTGACCACATGCCTATCACACTCCACATACCAGATGCTGCCCTTAGGCCTTCTCAAGGTACTATTAGTACACCTGCTGGTGGTAAACCTTCGCCCAAACTGAAATGGAAAGACAACTATGTCCAGATGTATGCACACACAATTAAGCGTGACCCAGACGTTAACCGATTACTTGACAATGCACTCCATAGCTCATCTATGGAAGATTCAGAGAAGGGGATTGCTAGTGCTATTGAACTAGCCATAAGCAAATGCACACCATGTCACAAACCTGTAGCTAAGCGTAAGCACGGGCCCGTGAACGCATGGTATGATGATGAATGCAATCGTGCTAGACAGGCAGCAAGCCAAGCAGAACATCAACATGGCTCTAGCTCTGACTTGGCTGGTTCTATGCACAAGGAGTACAAGAGGATTCTCAGAAGAAAGAAGAGGAAGTGGCTAGAAACACGCATGGAGAACCTTCATACGAATCTTCGGCATAATCCGAAAAGTTTTTGGAAAGACGTGCGTGAGCCTAACAAGGCCACTACGGCAGACATCACAATTCATGATTGGACTGATTATTTTGCAGACCTCTTTGATGTGCAAGTAGGTATTGATCCAAGTCTGGATGCTAGGGACTTTGTCCCTCAAGCTGATGGACCTCAGATAGAGGCCGCACCAACATGGTTATGTCAAGACTTTACCACCCAGGAGGTGTTTTCTGTTCTCCAATCCCTACGGAAAAACTCCTCCCCCGGGGTAGATGGTATCCCTGCAGAATGGTACAGATTTGCTTCCCATGAGGCCAACTCCCGATTTGTACAAGCTATGACTAACCTGTTTAATCTCATCTGGAAGACTTCTTACCCTAGCCAATGGGCTGCAGCTGCCTTGGTACCCGTACCCAAATCCAAAGGCAGTGTGTATGACAAGGACAACTATCGAGGTCTTGCGGTGAGCAACTCCATAGGAAAGATCTTCTCCCTTTGCATGCTACGTAGACTAGATGATTGGTCAGAAGAATTCAACCTTAGAGCCGCTGGCCAATATGGATTTAGAAGTGGTAGGGGGACTTCAGATGCATCATTCATTCTTAACCATATTGTAGATAAATATAGAGAAAAGAAAAAACCACTCTTTGTGGCTTTTGTTGATTTCAAGAAGGCTTATGATTGGGTCAACAGAGACTTGCTATGGGATTGCTTAGCAAGGCTAGGAGTCAAGGACCCCTATCTCAGTATTCTGAAGTCCATGTATAATCATGTTGTTTTCCAAGTTCGCCTACATGGGGACATTGGATCCTCCTTTCCATCCCTTGTAGGAGTTAAACAAGGAGACCCCCTATCCCCACTCCTATTCGGTCTGTTCATTGATAGAATTGAATCGTTCCTCCAATCCAAGCTCCCAAATGTAGGGGCTGAGCTTAGGGGAAAGATTCTGCAACTGTTACTTTATGCTGATGACCTAGCTATAATGGCAGAATCCCCGGCAGATATGCCAGCGATGCTTGACTGCCTGAGAGATTTCTGCGAGGCTACTAAGATGGCTGTGAATATAAAGAAAACTGAGATTGTCGTTTTCAACAAGCAATTCTGTGATGAGGCCCGCATGGATCCTGATTACAAATTTGTCTATGATGGAGCACAACTTTCTACAAAGTTATCTTTTATCTACTTGGGATCCCTCTTTGTGGATGGTGACTCAAGCAATCGTGCAAAAGCTGCTTTTTCTAGGATGCTCACTAAGGCCCAAAAGGCACACCACATGCTCCGCAGGCGATGCCATACTATGGAGATATACAATATTGATATTCTCACCCACCTGTTTGATTCTCTTGTACAACCTATCCTGAATTTTGGCTGTGAGGTGTGGGCTCCTTCTATTCTGAACAACACGCTTATCTCAAATGACCATGCTTGTGAGAAATGGCATAGAGGTATACTTAAACAAATGTTGGGTGTTTGCCAATCTACTACATCTAATATTATCATGGAAGAGCTGGGTAGAACCCCGTTGTTTTTTGCTTGGCTTAAACAAGCTTTGCGCTTCTGGAACAAGACCATTCATAAAGAACCTGAGGATCTCATTAGAATGGCTCTTGAGGAATCTTTTGACTCCAACACTGGCTGGGTTCATGACTTGCGTTGTGCTCTCCACAAGCTAGGATCCAGTAAAAACATCAACATTTTGGAGGCTGTCGATGTCGAAGGTATTATGTCTGAAGTTTTTGAGTCATGGAGGTTTAAGTACCCAAGTGACACCAATGCAGTTAGAGACATCCCTGATGAAAGAAGGGTTGGCTTTAAACGCCTCCGATACCAAAAATGGTTCGCAGCCAACAGTAATGATGAGAATGGCTTGATTCCCTTTACATCCGCCTTACATAAGCAGGATCAGATTCGTTCCATAGCACAGTTTAGAATGGGTTCCCATTGGCTGAACACAGAAAGAATGAAAGTGGTGGATAGAGCACACATCCCTCGCTCAATGAGACACTGTCAAATGTGTGGGTTCCAAAAACCTGAGGATGAAATGCATATATTTGAGTGCCCTTTTTATAATGATATTCGCCTCCGCTACCAGAAGCTGTTTACAGATATTTATAGGCATGTCCAGGAGGATACCGACTTAACCGTATGGAATGTGGAATTCTGCGATTCCACATTCAGAACCTTTATGAATGGAAATGGCACTAAGTCTTTTTGGAGCAACCTAGCCGACTATCTTTCTACTTGTAGAAGAGCAAGACAGGAAGCCCTGGACTGCTTAGTGGCACCGTAATTTATCATCCCTTTTTTTCTTCTTGTGACTTCTCAGTTGTTAGCTTCTTACCTCCGCCACTGTAAGTGGTTGAGATCTGGGTCCGGCTCTAAGGGGTTTAATACCTACGCCACCAAAACGGTGGTTGGGAGTTTGGTTTGTTTGTCTTCGACACACCCCTGATGTAATGGGGTTTTTTGCTTTGTGGGTGCTTTTTCTTTTTGTTTAAAGCACAGAGTCTCATACACCCTCGCGGTGTCAAGTAGACTTTAACATGTAATGTAATGTAATGTAATGTATTACGGATCGCAAAGCGGCAAAGCTTTTGAAGGCAGGCGCTAACCACGTCATGGTCAACGTCAGCGAATCGCGGGCGGAGTTACCGGCGTCAAATGTCACTGCCGATGAAAGGGCGAAATTGCTCACGAAATTATTGCCGTCCGACGGACCGTTACCTGGTCCGCCAGTGGCTAGCATGGATTTCGAAAATTGGATCCACGATAACATCCTTGACCACGACGATAAAACGCTAATCTCGGCCAGCGATCTGCGCGCCCTCCTATGGAAATATCGCAAAGTCTTCAACAATTTGCCGATGGGGACACCTAACCATCGCGTCATACCTCACGTCATCAAAACGCAAGACAATGCGTACGCCCCGTATCGCAGGAATCGTCGCATGAGTCCAGCCGAGACATTGCTATGTGAAGAATACGTCTCCGACCTTTTACAACTAGGCTTCATCGCCCCGAGCTCGTCCCCGTACGGAGCGCCGATTATGATCATAGCGAAACCAGGCGGAACGGAATACCGTGTTGTTTGCGATTGGCGAGCACTCAACAACATTACGATTAAAAATAGGTATCCCCTTCCCCGTATTGACGAGACCATTGACCGTCTAGGTGGAGCTACTTTGTTTAGTTCCCTAGACCTCACGTCTGGTTATTACCAAATACGTATATCTGACGAGGACGCGCCGAAGACTGCGTTCACTACCCCGATGGGTCAGTTCGAATTTAAAGTCCTTGGGATGGGGTTGGCAAACGCGCCGGCCACGTTCCAAGCAGTCATGAACCAGATATTGCACAAGTTCGTTTTGGTCTACTTGGACGATATCTTGGTTTACGGACGCACTCCGGCGGAACACTTGGCCAACTTGGCCACGGTCCTCCAGGTCCTCCAGGACAACGAATTCTACGCGAAGCTCTCCAAATGTTCATTCAACAAGACAGAGGTTAAATTCCTTGGTCATTACATTGGACGCGACGGAATTAAAGTTGATCCGAAAAAAGTTAGCACAGACCGCGACTGGCCTACTCCAAAGACGGCGAAACAAATCGGCTCATTCCTCGGTTTGTGCAATTACTTTCGCAAGTTTATCCAAGGATATTCATCCCTCGCCGCCCCTCTTCAGACCTTGTCTAACATCAAGGGTGAGCTTGGCCCCTTGTTCAAAAATGAACATCTCGTAGCATTCGAAGGCCCCAAAGAAGCCTTGCTTTCCGCCCCAGTCCTCGCGCTTCCGGATTTCAGCAAACCGTTTGAAGTCATTACTGACGCATCCTTACTTGGTACAGGCGCGGTGCTCTTACAAGATAAACACCCCATCGCCTTCGCCAGCAAAAAGTATATCCCAGCGGAGCTGAACTATACAACGACTGAACAAGAAATGCTAGCGATCGTCCATGCGTTGACCGAATGGCGGTGCTATCTCGAAGGCTCCCACATGACGTTGGTCACCGACCATAATCCGCTCACTTACTTCGATACCAAAGCGGTCCTTTCACGACGCATAGGTCGATGGCAGGAAGACCTCGCGCCCTTTAATAGCTATACTTGGGAGTATCGCGCTGGTCGCAATAATATGGCTGACCCTGTTAGTCGCAACCCCAACCTCTCCGCCCCCGCCGACGTTGCGGTGGCGCACCAGCTGTTGGTGTTCTCGCTCTTGGTCAGCGAATGACGTCCTCGATCAAGGAAACCTCGCCCTGTTGCGGTCGGTCCCACAGTCATTGAGGTCCCACCCCTCCCTCCTACGGTCATGCCCGCACCTTCGGTGCCGGTCAAAGAAACGCGACGACGCAGACGCCCGATGCCCTTGGCGTCGACTCCCTCCTCTCTCTCCAACATGGATCGAATTTTGGCTGGTTACAAAACGGACTCAAACTTCACGCCAGGCTGCAAGCGCCTCCGTGATAAATTTTCCAGAAACGGGTACTGGTTCAAGAAAAACAAGTACGGCCGCGAATTTTTATGCGTCCCTCTTGACGCGTCTCTTCGCCTGGATATTATCCGCGAAGCTCACGATCCGGTTTACATGGGCCATTGCGGTCGCACCAAAACGTTGGAACTAGTCACGCGCACGTTTACTTGGGCCAAAGTTACGGCTGATGTGACTGCCTTCGTCCAACAGTGCCATAAGTGCCAAACGAACAAACCCGGAAACGCAAAGCCGAACGGTACCATGGTGCCCGTGGAAATTCCTGACAAATTCTGGGAGTGCGTCTCCACAGACCTTATTACGGCGCTTCCACCAACATCGTCGGGCCATGACGCCATCGCTGTGTTCGTCGACAAACTGTCCAAAATGGTTCATGTCGAACCTTGTCACACGACGATTAACGCAGAGGAATTCGCTTCCCTATACCTCAATCGGGTCATCCGATATCATGGTATCCCGAAGAAGCTCCTCAGTGATCGCGACGCGCGATTCACAAGTCATTTCGGCGTTGCTCCCCATCGACTAATGGGCACGCGACAAGCGTTTTCGACTGCGTTCCATCCACAGACTGACGGTCAGACAGAACGCATGAACCGCGTCATTGTCATCGTCATGGCAATCACGTGGTACGCCCGTTGTATCCCGACGTACGTCAAAAAAACGGGCCCATCACCCACCCATCGCACTCGACGCATACGACACGGCGGTTCGATTGCTTTATTTATTAAGTTGTCTTTCTCGGAGTACTCAAAAGGGATGTTAAATGGTTCTCTCCGAAACCAACTTGTTTCATCAAGTATATTTTGAGCACGGCACATACGACGACGACTGGTATTCACATCCGACCTCTATTACGATCAGATGCGGGGTCCGCATCTCTTCTGGAGGGGGGGGAGTGTAACGGTACAGAACCCTTCACGGGTACTCTGTCCGTCCAGCAAGGCATACGGGTACCCCGTACCCGTAAGCCACGTGACGGACGCACATGATACAGTACCATACCTATGTACTGCCTCATCTCTCACAACGCACACGTTGCGCACATAGACACGAGCTACTCGGAACGAACCCTTCTACTCCTACCACGAAGACGTTCGCTCCCTGACTCTCTACATCCCCTACTACTTAAGGTAACCCTCTACTTGTTCTGCTAGTTCACCCATATCAACATACACGTAAACACACATCACGCCTCGCGTTCCCTAGTATAACCCCCCAAGCTGCTAAGGAGCATCCTGAGCTGTTATAGCCTTAGCCTGAGGCTATATGGGAGTGCAGGACCATCCAAATGCCGAAGATTAGATTGGATTTGATTCTTTTCTGGCTTTCAGCCAACTCTGAGCTGCTTATCCTCTTCCAATTATAAGGCCCCCCGTGCGACACCAGGGAGCAAACTAGGGATCTGTCTGAATCATGCTGTTGATGCATACGGCTAGGACAAGGTTGATCTTCAAGCATCGGTTTGACACGTGTTGAACTGTACAGGCTGAAAGTGCTTCTGGACATCTTGCAAGATCAAGAGTCTGTGTGTGTGTGTGTGTTTGTGTATGTTTGTGTGTGTGTGTGTGTTTGTAAGCACTGGCAGCCTGTATAGTTCAACACCACAGTGGCTGGCTGTTCATCTCCCCAGGTTCAAACATGACCTAACTAATAATCATAGAATTCCATTTCCACTGTAGCAAAAACTTGGTGCCCACGCCGGTAAATGATGCCTACGGCCAGGACAAGGGAAATCATTATCTATCTCTGTGTGCACCAGGGTACTTCAAATGGCCGAATTGGCCAGCGCTTAAGCGCACTTGAAAACAAAAAAATTGCGCTTTATAGTGCAAAAAGCGCAAAAATTGCTTGCTGCGCCCACAGGGGGTTGCAAAAGACTGCGCTTAAAGCGCAGAGGGGGTCAAAAGTCAGCGCTCAAAAGCGCAAAAGCGTTCGCTTTGAATTATCCTGGTGTGCACTAGTAAACTCAGTGCATGCATGATAGATGCACCCCAGGCGCCATCTGCTATGTTGGGAGGAGTGCAGTATCATACTTATCAGCATGAATAGCGGTGCTCTCGCTTGTTTTATGTCTTGGTGACTCCTTGTGTACTCCCTTAGAACTATCGGTCCTGACAGTACTATGTCAGCTTCCTGTTGACTGCGTCATCGGTTCTTCTGACACGCGCTGTCTAGCCTGTACCCTGATCAGGTTCCAGGCTACCGCCCCCTTTCCTCCACTGGTGCCCCTTAATGGGTCTCCTGTGCTTGTAACTTATTCTCGTCTCCGCATTTATAGATTGGCGTGCTGCACACACAAAGTCCACTCTCCGGAGTGTTATCCAAGCTGATAGGTTATACGGCCCTTCATTTACTACCACTGCTTTGCGATGCAACTTCCGCGAGGACCTCCCGCCATTTTGAGAAACTCCATGACATGGATGGTCTTTCTTGGACGCGCGGGATGCGCAGTATCATTCTCAGCGATGGCTGCGACCAATCCTTCCAACGGAGGAACGGCTCCTCTTGATGATTGGCTAGACGTTTGTGCACCAGCTGCCTCTGCTAGCGGTCATGAGAGTCCTTCCGCCATCGTGGAAGTAACCCCCCCCGGTCATTCCTCCATCTTCTCTTCCTTTTCCTCCCCTGCCGTCTGTCGCCTCCTCCCGTCTGTCGTAGATGACTGTGACGTGCAGACTCAAGTCGGCGACTAGCCTGGACATCGGTGGAGACACCCCGTCTTCGTCTGCTCGCGTCCTTGACGTCGCTAACCTTTCTCCGGTGTTTGAGGCTCTGCCTGCATACCGGAGGTTGCCAAGCCGACCAAGCTCCCTGCTGATGTCTACGTCGTCTTTGCCCCCTTTGCTCTGCCCAGCCGACGGTCGGCTACTGGCATGAGCTTGCGCTCTAGTGGCTCTGTGCTACCTTCTGGAGACATTTTTCGATCAAACTGGCGGATCGCCGGCACTGCCGTTGGATTCGCCAGAGGAGGACGACCTACGCGTCTGGACCTGGAGATTCTGGAGGTGGTAGGAAGCAGGGGGGTATGGTCAGCACCACTACGGGCGCTGCTCCCTCTACCCCCCAACCGGGTGAGTCGAGCGATAGAGGGGGGAACTTGGGATTGACTGATCATCGACGGCGGGATATTAGGACCTTTACATGCCTCGGCTCTGCTCTTCGCATCCTAGCGATAAATGTTCGAATTCTGCCCTTGCGATTTGCGATTTTCTGCCATTGGTGCGATTTTCTGCACCATGTGCGACTTGCTGCACTGTCATTCTCGTCTCCTTTTTCCCATACCTCAAATCTCGACTTCAACCTAACGCTTCCCCACCTTCTGTGATCCCAGGTCTCGCAGCGCCGGACTTCGCCCATGCTACAGGCCGAAGTGGATGCCGTCCTGGCCCTAGTCCAGCGGCCGTGGAGGATCTTTGGCATGATATCTTGGTGGATATTTTTCTCTCTTAGGCTCCTTGTGACCCCTGGGTGCGTTCCGTGGTTCGTCAGAGGTTACTACTTTGTCTTCCCGTGCCCCTGGTTCCCCCCTTAGGTGTATGCCTTAGCTACGTGAGTTTGGGTTCAAGTGTTTGAGTTCTGATAGGGCTTAGGAATTTTTAGTTAAGTGGTATAGAGGCATGGTTGATCTCGATTAGTTGGGGCATGCATGAGTTGTTGATGATGACACTGCTCAGCATGGTGCTAGTGTGTTATCTTCGCAATCGCGTGTTCATCTAGGGAGACAAGACTCCTTCGGAGCTTTTCTTTGGGGTTGCACCTGATGTGTCGTTGTTGCGTTTGTTTGGTTGCCCTTGCTATGTAATCTTAGTATTGGGCAGTCACGCAATAAGCTAGTTAGAAAGGCATTATTTGGTAGACTGGTTGGGTATTCCCTGGTGAGTAAGGGTTATTATATTTGGGTTTCCAATGTTGCGCCAGTTAGTAATGAGTAGTGATGTACTCTCTATCTCCAGTTCAGTTCTAAACTGTCTTCCTGGGTTCTCCCTTTAGTATGGGTCCCCGTGCCCGCTTGCATCCCTCCTGTCATCAAACGGTGATATGTTATGTGTTACCGGTAATTCCCTACGCCCTTTAACAACCCCAATTGTTGTTGGCTGGCCTGGCTGGATGTATCATTGTTGCATTCTAGACCAGGGCCTGATCTTGCTGTATTGTGTGTGAAGTTTTTGGGCGGGGGGGAGTTGGATATCCAACTATAATCTTAGCCGAATCTTAGGGGGTCGCCAGGCCCTCCTCTGTGCCACGTTTTAGCGGTGAAGCTTTAGGATTTAGACAGCCTTCGATCATAGTGGTACCTGGATCAGGTCCATTGACTAATAGTCGCCAACCTCCGACCACCTCGGATGGCTCGCGGGTGTCGATAATTCCGACGCCTCCTGTCGTCCCTGGTGGATTACTCGGGTCAAGCCCATGTGATGATGTAGCCGTTGCCGAATGGGTAAGTGATGATCTTGAACACTGGTCTAGCTTGATACTGCGTATGGCTGGGGTGTTACAGTCAACCCAGGATTCATTGTTTTAGGTGCTGCTGGTTCTCATACGTAGGTTAACATGGCCCTATGTGTGAGTGCCTATTCCTCAGCACCTCCTAGACTGACTTATAGGGTAGTCTAGATTGGTGGAGCGTTACGACGCTTTGTTTAGGCAGCTTCCTTTCAGCTGTCTTTCTTGGTTTTGGTGGAAGGTGGTACTTAATTCAGACCACCGTTATAGCGTCTTGATGGTTTCTGACTCTTAGTTCCATAGGCAGATGGTTCGTTCGGTGGAGCTCATCATAGATTAGCTATTTCTTTTTACTCCACACTGTTTTTAGATCACCAGCCCCTCATGTGATTGGAACTTTTTGTGGAGTGTAGTAGTTGTTTCCCTTCGGATTTTACTGTGAATTGGTGGCTGGGTAATCTTGCAGTTGTACTTGCAGATGTACCGCCGCTCACCTCTTTCTTGTTTTCCGAGTGTATTTCAAGCGCCCTTTCAGTCCATCCTTTGCAGTAAATTCTTTGAAGTCCTTTTTATGCGTTTACTATTTTTCAGGTGGACAATAGGTTTTATGTACTATGGTTGTACATCTACCCTTCTATTGTTCATTGAACTGTGTTTCCTTTGTTGGTTACAAGTTTCTTGAAAATTTTAACTTCGCATCCTTTGGATTTTTTCAGTTGCTGCAAGTTTGGTTTGCTTTAGTTAGGCGCTTGGTTTGTCTTGAGTGCATGAGTTCTTTGCGGTGCGATACCCACCTCCTAGAATGTTTTAGTTAGTGCCGTAACTGGGGATTTATGATAATTAACTTTCATAAATCTTCTTACTTCCATCTTTGGGTAAGAAACCAGTTCTTTATGGTTTTTTCATCCCAACCTAGTCATGAATTCTATGCTAAGAATAGTTTTTAAGGTAGTGGATTTTTCCATCGACTTTTTTTTTCCATCGTAGTCTTTAGTGTCCTCTTGTCTGCGTCCTTTAGGCTTTGATTCTCTCGTGAGCTGCGCTCACACGATATTTCAATCCGTCTCTTTGGTTATCATTGATTGGCGTTAGGTTCCTATTCCCGGATCGGGTTTTCTATACCGTTGTTCCCCAACTTTGATATACGATTTTTTCAGTCTTCTCTTTAGGTTAAGTTCTCGGTTCTTTCAGTCACCGTTGTTCCCCTTCCTTTGGTATTAGGATTGATTTCTGTTTGGCCTCCCTGTGATTTTCTGGTTTGGTGCCTACTATTCTGGATGAATAGTATTTTTGCGCTTACCATGGATGGTTACATTTCCATTATGGTCTCAGCTCAGCTCGGTATGACCCAAGTTTTTTGCTGCTACATTTTCGGAGTACTACAGTGGTTTTTGGTTCATCCTTTCTCATCCTTTTATTTTAGACAAGGCTTTCTTCTGGTTTCCTGTTTTTCCGCCGTTCCTTAATAATTTTTGTTTGCTACCAGTTTATGGTTCTATGTCCCCAGTGCCATAGGTGGAGTACTAGTATTGTATGTCACCTGCGTCATAGGTGGAGTATCAGCATGAATAGCGGTGCTCTCGCTTGTTTTATGTCTTGGTGACTCCTTGTGTACTCCCTTAGAACTATCGGTCCTGACAGTACTATGTCAGCTTCCTGTTGACTGCGTCATCGGTTCTTCTGACACGCGCTGTCTAGCCTGTACCCTGATCAGGTTCCAGGCTACCGCCCCCTTTCCTCCACTGGTGCCCCTTAATGGGTCTCCTGTGCTTGTAACTTATTCTCGTCTCCGCATTTATAGATTGGCGTGCTGCACACACAAAGTCTACTCTCCGGAGTGTTATCCAAGCTGATAATACTCTTGATATGTACGGACAGAACGAGGGAGGCCGTCAAAAATTTCATCATGCGCAAGTGTAGTCAGTGCGTGTGTGTACGCTTGCATGCATGAAATATGCATGCCTTTAGCCTTCTACTGGGTTGAGGGAAGTTCTTAGTTATGTATCATACTCGTTATACTTCTGGACTTGATGAGGGCGATCATTATCAGTCTCTTGATGCACCAGTGCAGTCACGTGATACGCATGGACATGATAGGGGCAACCATTGAAAATATGTTGATGTAGTTGTACACTCAGTGCATGCATGCATCCATGATAGATGCAACTCCTAGAGCCATCTAATATGCTGAGGGGAGATCTGTCGTACTCTTGGTACATACGGACATGACTAGGACAAATTGTATCTTTTTTTAGCTACTTGTGGCAGCTTCTAGGCAGCTCCCTTTCCCTGCCCTTGGGCCAAAAATGAAGCTAGTCAGGGCGTATTGAAAGCAACATGATAGGCATTCCAATGCAGCTGCTATTGGGCTCGACCCAACGGCTGGCTAATGGAGCTGGCTGGAAGCTGCCATGCGTAGCCCCCCAAACAATACAGTTTGCAATATCTTGACGCACTAGCAAACTCACTTGATACGCACAGACAGAATAAGGGTGACCAAAATCACAATATGTTTATGCACTATTGAAGTTTACTTGTTTTGTTGCTTGGATGTTCACCATTACCGGTATTGAGTTATCCACCGACGCGCTTGATGAATAGGCAAACGAAGTGTCGAGCAACCTTTTTGCAAATTGGTTCAAACGTGGTTCGGTATCGGCTGGCTTACTTCTGCTAAGTTATTCCGGGCTACCTGATGTATGTACTACGCTGTGCAGTGGGATGTACTATCTAGGCGGATCTAGGCAGTTTATTGTTGCCACCTGTTTTTTCAATTCCACTTTTGAGTACCGGATACCATTTGAGTGGAATTTGCAATAGCTTTCACAATATGCACTTATTTTGTGTTGGATGTTCACCATAATTGATTTATGGACAATACGGTATGCACTTGTTGTTGGACGTTCACCATTATTGAATTATCCACGGTCAGCACATGGTTTTTAAGCCCATATCAAGTCTTGGTTTGAAATTAATTTTTGCGGTACATGCTTTCCAAGCCAGCCTTGGGCTTGTTTTCCCCGAGGATGTGCATAACTTGAACTTAGTAACATAGCTTCAGCCAGCAATTTGGCTGCTCGCAGTCTGAGGCAGTCTTTTTTCCAAGAAAATGTAAACGTGAACATATCATACCCCTAAAACAAAATGCTGACACCACATGTCATAGTATCATATTTTGCATGTCGTGATATGATCAAGCATACCCCTTTCTCATGCACCATTCAATTTTATAAACGAGTGCCTAAAATCGAGATATATCGAACGGTATTAATGAGGAGGGGAATAGTGCAGCGAGGAGAAAGTTACGAGACAAACCTAAAAAGCTTGACCAGCGTTCAATGGGATTCGATACACCGCCCTCTCAGCGCTTGCATTGTTGTTGAACAACACGGAAGTTTGAGTGTGTGACCAGCGTTCAATGGGATTCGATACACCTCCCTCTCCCACCCTCCCTTGGGTCCCTCTCTGCCGCCCGTCCTTGCCTCCTACCTTCCTCTGCATGTACTCCTCGCTGCTAGCTCTCCCGCCTCCCCCCACCTACATTCGCAAAACGCTCGGCTATTAATTCCCTCGTTGCACTTTCCAACTGCCACTTCCACGTCTGCTAATAATTAGTCCCCCAACGACTGGCCGGTTCCTCCGCCCACGCGCGATTCCCATTTTCGCAATAGCGATTCGAATCTGATCGCAGATGCTATTAATTCCCTCATAGCTTGGCGACTATCCGAGGCTGAAGCTTTTAATTGTTCAGAAGCTGCCAAAGCTGGATCGAGGAAAGGGAGATAACCAGAAAGATTATACCCCGAGTGCATGGGGGGTAAATCATGCCCATATGTAAGACACTAAGAGATCCATTGGTGTGTATGTGTGTAAGCTAGAGTCCAGGGGTAGACCAAAGAGGCTAATCGTACTTGCCCAACCGTGACAAGAAGGGCTACAAAATAATTCATGTACCGAACCCCACACAATATTTTTACCGACGGGGGCCCTGACTTCGTGCTACAGTGATCATTTGATTGTGCAATATAATTCAATCATCATCTCATCTGGGGTGATAATTTAATCATTAAATCATCATCCCATATGGCATGATAATTTAATTGTGGTGTTTTCTCATCTTTGGCGATCTCCAGCAGGACGGTACTGCCAACATATGAGTAAGTATATATGTTGTATGTATGTATGTTTGGTGGTGATTGTTGTTGTCCTTGGTGAGGTGGTGGTTGTTGGTGGTGGTGGTAGTGGTGGTGGTGGTGGTAGTGGTGGTGGTGATGGTGGTGATGGTGGTGGTGGTGGTGGTAGTGATGGTGGTGGTGGTGGTAGTGGTGGTGGTGATGGGGGTGATGATGGGGGTGGAAGTAGTGGTGGTGGTGGTGGTGGAAGTGGTGGTTGTTGATGGTGGTGGTGTTGGTAGTGATAGTGGTGGTGTTGGTAGTGGTGGTGGTGATGGGGGTGGTAATGGGGGTGGAGATTGTGGTGGTGATGTGGGTGGTGGTTGTGGTGGTGGTGGTGGTGGTGGTAGTGGTGGTAGTAATGAGGGTGGTCATGGGGGTGGAGATGTTGGTCTACATTGGTGTTGGTGGTAGTGGTTGTGGAGGTGATAGTTGTGGTTGTGATGTTGATGGTGTTGGTGTTGCTGGTAGTGTTGGGTAATGGTGGTACAGGTGGTGGTGGTGGTTAAGATGGTGTTGGTGTTGGTGTTGGCGTTGGTGGTGTTTTTGTTGTTTTTGTTGTTATTGTTGTTATTGGCGGTGTTTGTGTTTGTGTTTGCGTTGGCGGTGTTTGTGTTCTTGATGTGTGTGTGTATCTGTGTATGTGTGTGTGGGGGGTGGTGGGGGTGGGGGTGGGGGGTGGGGGGTGGTGGGGGTGTGGTGTGTGTGTGTGTGTGTGTGTGGTGGTGTGTGGGGGGGGAGTGTAAGTGTGTGTATTGACATAAATATTTGTGTGGGTATGTAAATATTTGCACGTGTGTGTGTGTGTGTGGGGGGGGGGGGGGGGGGGGTGATTGGTGGTGGTGTGTGTGTGTGTGTGTGTGTGTGTGGTGGTGTGTGGGGGGGGGGAGTGTAAGTGTGTGTATTGACATAAATATTTGTGTGGGTATGTAAATATTTGCACATGTGTGTGTGTGTGTGTGTGTGTGTGTGTGTGGGGGGGGGGTGATGGTGGTGGTGTGGTGATGGTGGTGTGTGTGTGTGTGTGTGGTGGTGGGTGGTGGTGGTGGTGGTGGGGGGGCATGTTTGTGTGAGTGTGTAAGTGTGTGTATTTGTGTAAGTGTCTGTGTGAGCATGTAAATATGTGCACATGTATGTGTTCATGTGTGTGTGTTATTGTGTTTGTGTCTGGGGTTAGGTGGGTGGGAAGGGGGGTGGGGGGTAGTTGTGTGCACGTGTGTTTTTGTAAGTGTTTGTGTGGGCAAGTAAATATGTCCACATGAGTGTTTATATGTGTGTGTATGAGTTTGGGGTGTGTAGGTGTGGGTGGGTGGGTGGGTGGGGGAGGGGGCATGTGTGTGTACGTGTGTGTTTGTTGGTGGGGGTGTATGCTTGTGTGTCTGTAAGTGTTTGTGTGGGCATGTGTGTGGGTGTGTGGGTGAGTGGGGACGGTGGTTGTGTGCGTGAGTTCACATTGGTGTGGGTGGGTGTGCGGGTGTGTGTGTGTGTGATTGTTTTAGCATGGGTATGGGTGTGTGGAATGTGGGGTGTGGGGTGGGGTGGGGGTTTGTTTGCGTGTGTTCATATGGATGTGAGTGTGTGTGTGTGTGTGTGTGTGTGTGTGTGTGTGTGTGGGGGGGGGGGGGGGTTGTGTGCGTGTGGTCGTTTTTGTGTTGGCATGTGTATGGGTGTGTGGGGTGTGGGGGGTTGTTTGCGCATGTTCATATGGATGTGAGTGGGTCCCCCCACCCCCCCCCCCCTTTAGACCCTCACACACCCAACTTGCGTCACCACAAACCATCCCCCCCTCATGTCGCTCAGAATTTGAAACTGAAACTGTGGAAAACACCACCACCACCTGCCGCTCACACCACCCCACAGCCATCACCTACGCCATCACCATACGCACCACCACCCACAACCAACTCACACAACCACATGATAATCTGTGTACCCTATCTTTCCTCCACCACCACGTCTCCTTTACCTCCTCAATCCTCTGCTATGACCACATGCCGCACTCTCACTTATTTTCTCTCATAATTTTAAATACATTTTAAACCAACCATGTGCCTATCTGCACCTCCCACTTCACCCACCGACCCCGCGCCCTTTACCCCACTACTACACCCCTACACCCCACCCCAATCACCTACCAGGCACGACGTCTACAGTACACGCAATGACAACTAGTGTAGCTCCTCACCCCCACTCCCAGGTCCTCTCCACCCCACCTGGCGAGCACAACCCCTCATTGTCGCTAGAATCGACTTGAAACGGTGTAAATCACGGCCACCACCACCTACCACCAATGCCAACTGTGCAGCCCCACCCCACCAAATCACAGACACCCAACACAACCACACTTCAACCACGACCCAGCTCATGTCTCAGGAATTTGACATCTGTGTAAACCCTAGCTGGTAGCTGCATCTCTGAAGGATCCGATGTGGTCTAAGAGCGACGAGAAGGGGCAAGCCGGACAGGCCCCCCATAAGCCAGAGGGTAAGTACGGTGTACTGCCAGCAAATATGTCTGCCCCCCCCCCGCCCTCCCCACTCCAAAGGTCGCTATGTTAGTAGCAGTTACTGCGCACAAATTAACACCATCACCCCTCTCGTCCACACACCCCTCAGGCCCCCCCACAATCGGCCGACGAAGGTTTGTTTACAAGTGTACTGCCCAATTTCAATCCCCTCGCCATCACTCCTCAGGCCCCCACCAAATCCCCAAGGGTTAGTACAGTGTACTGGTCGCATATCTCCCGCTCCTGCCATCATCAGCGCCCCCGGCTCCAAAGCAGAGGTTTTAGTAGGCAAGTGTCATGGGGCCACAATATTCACCCCGCCCGCAACCCTCCAGCCCAGGCTCCCCCCAAAGGCCATAAGAGGGATAGTACAGTGTACTAACACAAATTTCACCCCCGCCATCCTCAGGCCTCCCAAAAGACGCCGATGTTAGTTCAGTGTAACTGCCCTACATATATTTCACAACCCAGCGCACCATCCGCAGAGTGGCCCACCCCCAAATCCCAAGGTTAGTACATTGTACTGCCGACATATATTTCACGCAAATATCACCCCCCGCAACGCTCTCATCCCCCCGCGCAAAGCCAGAGGGATAGTACAGTGTACTTAACACAAATTTCACCCCGCCATCTCTTCAGCGCCTTCCGCAAAAGACCGAGGGTTAGTTCAGTGTATGCTGCATAAAAACAAAAAAACATATATTTCACCCGCACCACCATCGTCCGCCGGGCGGCCCCTCCCAAAATGCCGCAAGGTTAGTACAGTGTAGCTGTGCTGCCTACATATTATTTTAAGTTTTTGACCAACCCCCCCCGCTACCCTCAGGCCTCGCCGCCAAGTCTGAGGGGGATATGTACAGTGTATCTGCCAGCAAAATTTCTCCTTTTTCTATTCTTTCTTTGGCTCGCCCCCCATCCTCATGGGGCCCCTCAAAAGCCCGAGGGTAGGTTCAGTGTACTGCCACATATATTTCACCCCCTGCCATCCTTAGCCTCTTAGACCCAAACGGGCAGACTTCAGACGCCAGTTCGGCCAGACCCAGACCAAGACTGCAAACAGACAAGCGTTACACACCTCTTCAGCAGAGCACAGACGCCATCTGACGGCCACCAGACCTGCACACACTCCTTCAACACTCAACATGGTACCAACACAACCATGACCCCTGCCTCCCCGCCATCCACCCCCACCCCACCCCCACCACCGACTCACCACACCTTAGTCAAGAGCAGACAACAGCTACCCCACCAACAACCCACCACCAACCACCACCGACTCACGCTACAATACCTCCCTAACACTACACATCACACACTACACACACATACACACAGTAACACAATAGTCAAACCACACACACACACACACTAACTCATACCCGCCTAGGCCTAGGCCCAGGCCCGCCTTCAGTGCCGGCCCAGTGGTATCTATGGCGTCGATGGAACAGTGCCTTATTAGGTACTTGCGACAGGAGGTAGGCAGCTGGCCATGGAAGGGGGCTGTGGTGAGCCTGGACCAGTGCAGTGTCGAGGGCGCACACTCTTTTCCGTGGGAAATCATCCATTGATGTTTGAAGTAGTGCCACAAACGAGGGCAATGAGGTCGATTGCAGCAGGTGGTGTGTTTTGAGTGGTGGCCGGTGTGTGTGGTTGGAGTGTGTGTGGGGAGGGAGCATCTTCCGGTATAGCTGTGGTGTAGCTTGGGCCGCGCTGTTATGGGAACGGATCCCATGATGTTGGAACGGAGAGGCAGCACAGGGGCAATGAGTCAATTACGTCACTGCAGGTGGTTGTGGGTGTGGGTGTGGGTGGTGATGGGGTGTTGGGGCTCGGAGGGGGAGAGGGGGGGGGTGGGTGTATGTAGGGAATGCTGTGGTGAAGCTGAACCGTGCTGTGTTGGAAGTCCTAGCATGATGTTGTAAGAAGTACAGCAGGGAGTCATTTAGACAGCAGGTGTGTGTGTGTGTGTGTGGGGGGGGGGGGGTGGGGGGGGAGGGGGGTGGTAGTGATGGGGAGGCGGGGGGTGGTGTTGTGTTTGGGTGTGGTTGGTTTGTTTTGGTCTTTTATGTTGTTTTTGTTTTTTTGTTTTTGTTTTTTGTAGAAATATAATTGGTTTTTGTGTTGTTATGTATTTTTAGTTTGTTTGTTTTTTTTTTTTGTTGTTTTTGTGTTTTTTGTTGTTTTTTTTCTTTTGTGTGTATTTGTTGTTTTATTTTGTTGTTTTTTTTTTTTTTTTTGGCTCTTTTTTTTTTTTTTTTTTTTTCTTTTTCTTTTTTTCTTCTTTTTCTTTTTTTTTTTTTTTTTTTGGAGGGTTTTCTTACTTTTTTGTTTTTATTTTTTTTTTCTTCTTTTTTTTTTTTTTTTTTTTTTTTTGTTTTTTTGTTTTTTTTTTTTATTTTTTTTTTATTTTTGTTTTTTTTTTTTTTTTTTCTTTTTTTTTTTTTTGTTTTTTTTTTTTTGTATTTTTTTTTTTTGTGTTCTTTTTTTTCCTGGGGTTGTGGGGGGTGTGGTTCTTGCTTACTGCTGTTGGGCCGCTGCACCTCTTGCTGTGTGTGAAAGTCATCCATGATGTTGTGAAGAAGGCAATCCCATGGCATGAGTCGATTACATACAAGGCATGTGTGGGGGGGGGGTGGGGTGGGGGGGAGTGGGGGGGCGGGTAGGAGGGAAGTTGTGGGGAAAGTAGTCGATTGCAGCAAGTGTGTGTGTGTGTGTGTGTGACTGTGTGAGTGTGTGTGAGTGTGTGTGTGTGTGTAAGTGTGTGTGAGTATGGTGTGGTATAGTTGTTTTTTGGGTGTTGTGTAATGTACGTTCCTTCATCAGTCCAGTCTAAACCCTACTCACCCGATCCGCTTCGCTCTCTCGTTTTCTCTCCCTTCTTCTTTCCTACCCCCCCCCTCTTTTACCTCCCCCCCCCCTACCACCATCCCACTCACTGCACCACCTGTCTACTTTCACCAGTCCACTCACCACCAGTCTCATTCCACAACCCCCACACCCTATTCCACGGGAAAGAAAACCTCACCACCCACCCCCCTTTGTTTTTTTTTTTGGCCCTATTTAAACCCAACCACCAACACCCCCAACCCCCACCGACCCCCCCCCTCCTCCCACCCCCCCCCCAGCCCCGCACCGCGCTGTGTCGGTGGGGTTTTAGTGCTATATTTGGGCCCCCTCCCCGCCCCATCCCCATCCCCACCTCCCACTCCCACTCCACACAAATCCAGCAGCAAGTTCGACGCCATTACTGAAACAATCAAGGCCCCCTCCCCCCCCACCACCACCACACACCCTGCCTTACCTTACAAACCCCCACCCGCACTTCACCCACCACATACCCCTCCCCCCCCCCCCCTCCCCCCCCAGGCAAAATGGCTACAATCATGGTGCGGAAGCAAATCCACGCAAAGTTCGACGCCATCACGTATACACTCAAGGCCATCCTCCCCCCCCCCCCGCCCTTCCACGCCCCCAGCCCGTCCAACGAATGCTCCCACCAGGGGGGCGAGGCTGGCAACCGGGGGGGGGCTTCGCCTGGGCTCCTATCATCTCGCGCCTCACCCATGCCGCCGGCTCAAAAACCCAAGCCACATGTAGGGTTGCATGGTCTCGGGCTGTTGGGCCAAGTCATGTCACAACCTGCCCCCCCGTCCGTGGGTGTGGTGATCAGACAGGGCAAGAATGACAAGAACGCCAGGCTGTACAGTGTCTGTTATGTGCCATTAGTCAGCCAGCCTGACATGCTCAACAACGTATGTTTGTGGTGGTCTGCAGGTAGGAGGAGTGTGTGCGTATGAGTGTGTGTGTGTGTGTGTATGAGTGTGCGCGTGTGTGTGTGTGTGAGTGTGTGTGTGTGTGTGTATGAGTGTGCGTGTGACCCTGTGTGTGTTTTGTTTGAGAAACCAACCACCAACAACCACAACCGACCACCCCTCCCTTACTGTCACCTCACAACCAACCACCACCAACCACTTCCAAACTTCCCTCTCTCACTGTCACCTCACTACCGACCACCATTAACCACAAGCCCCCCCCCCCCACCACCACACACCCCAGGCCACGTTTAATAGTTATTTTCCAAGTCCTCCCAATCCAGCACAGCATTAAAAGTGAAAAAAACCTCCCTCACCATCACTTGCCTAGCTGTCACCTCCCCACTACCCACCACCAACCACCACCAACCACCCTTCTCTCACTGCCATCTCTCCACTACCTCCACCACCACCTATCCCCCCCTCTCCCCCCTAGGCCACCTTCTAGATTTATTTTCCGAGTCCTCCCAGTCCACCACTGCTTTTGAAGTCAAAGACCCCTCGCTCACCGTCACCACCACCCACCACCTCCCACCCTTATCTCACCTATCCCCCTCAAGCCACCTTGTAAATTTATTTTCCGAGTCCTCCCAGTCCACCACTGCACTTGAAGTCAAAGACCCCTCTTTCGCCATCACCATCACCTACCACCTTCAACCCTTATCTCACTTTGGCCTCCACCCACCCACCCACCCACCCACCCACCAAACCCACCCTCCCTCTCCCTCAGGCCACCTTCTAGAGTTCTTCTCTGAGTCCTCCCAATCCACCACAGCCTTCGAAGTCAAAGACCCCTCCCTCACTGTTACATGCCTAGCTGTCGACAAGCATGGCAACTTGTGGTCGGGCCATGTGTGTGGGTTGGTGCGTGTCAAGAAAAAGCAACAGTGGGGGTTGGTGATTGAGGAGCAAGGTCCAGCCTCACCAGTACGGTAGGCACTGCTTGGTTGGCTGGGTGGGTGGGCAGGTGGCTGGCTGGGTTGGTGGGTTGATTTGTGGTCCGGCCATGTTCGTGGGCTGGTGCTTTTGAAGAAAAAGCAGCAGTGGTGGTTGGTTGGAAGCCACGCCATCTGGTACTACTTGGTTGGCTGGCGTGTTGGGTGGGTGGCTGGCTGGGTTGATGGGTTGCTGGGTTGCTGGTGGTGGGTGATTGAGGAGCAAGGGCTGGCCTCACCAGTACGGTAGGTACTACTTGGTTGGCTGGGTGGGTGGGTGGCTGGCTGGGTGTGTGTGTGGGTTGTTGGGTGGGTGTGTGGGTGAGTTATTTGTGGTCAGGCCATGTGCGTGGGTTGGTGTGTGTGAAGAAAAAGCAACAGTTGGGGTTGGTGATTGAGGAGCAAGGGCCTGCCTCACCAGTACAGTAGGTAATACTAAGTTAGCTGGCTTGTTTGGTGGGTCATTTCGTCATTTATGTGTAATGTTTGTCATTTATGGCCAGTCCATGTGCGTGGGTTGGTGAGTGAGGAGCAAGGGCCGGCCTAACCAGGACGATATGTACTACTTGGCTGGCTGGCTGGCTGGCTGGCTGGCTGGATGTGTGGGGGTGGGAGGGTGGGTGGGTGGGTGGGTGAGTTATTTGTGGTCCGGTCATGTGTGTGGGTTGGTGCGTGTGAAGAAAAGGCAGCAGTGGGGGTTGGTGAATGAGGAGCAACGACCAGCCTCCCCTGTAAGGTAGGTACTACCCCTCCACCCCCTCTTCCCCCCCACCCCCCTTACCCACCCACCCATCTACCCTTTCCCCTAGCTGTTGACACAAAATAGTCATTTGGGTGGGTGGGTTGTTGGTGATTGAGGAGCAAGGGCCGGCCTCCCCTGGAAGGTGGGTACTAGTTGGCTGGCTGGCTTGTTGGGTGGCTGGGTGGGTGGGTGGGTCATGTTTTCCCATTTTTTGTCATTTATGTCATTTAGTTTCTCATGTATGGTTAATTTTAGTTATTTATAGTCAGGCGATGTACGTGGGTTGGTGTGCGTAAAGAATATACATCACCACCCCCTTTACACCCAACCATCTAACAGCCAAAAACACCCAACTGCCTAACCACCCAACCACCTAACCACCTAACCACCCAACCACCTGCAGAGTTATATCCTTCGATGACCAACAGAGGGCGTGGATTGGGTTCAAGATCCAAACAACTATATAACCACCTAACCACCCAACCAAATAACCGCCACACACAATAATCGCTCACCACCTGTTGATGGTTTGGTGGTTGGAAGGTGGTTGGGTTGGTTGGGTGGGTGGATGTGGGTTAACCTAACATAACCACCCAACCACCCCAACCACCTGCAGAGTGATCTCCTTCGATGACCAACAGAGGGCGTGGATTGGAGATGAGATCCAACCAACCACCTAACCACTCAACCACCCAACCACATAACCACCTTACCACCTAACTGCAACACACAATTATCGCTCACCACCTGTTGTTGGTTTGGTGGTTGGATGGCGGTTGGGTTGGGTGGGTGGGTGGATGTGGGTTAACCTAAAATAACCACCCCATCCACCTCAACCACCCGACCACCTGCAGAGTAATCTTCTTCGATGACCCACAGAGGGCTTGGATTGGGGACGAGATCCAACCAAGTATCTAACCACCCAACCACCCAACCACCTTAACCACATAACCACCCAACCACCTGCAGAGTGATCACCTATCTACCACACCACCTCACCAACCAACCACCTAACCACCTAACCATCCAACTAAGTAACCACCTAACCACCTAACCACCCCAACCACCTGCATATTGATATCCTTCGATGACCAACATAGGGCGTGGATTGGGGACGAGATCCATCAAACCACCTTACCACCCAATTACCCAACCGCCTAACCACCCAACCACCTTAGCACCCAACCACCTGACAACCTAACCACCTTAAACCACCCAACCACCCAACCACCTAACCACCGAAGCACCCTAACCATCCAACCACCTGCATAGTGATCTCCTTGGATGACCAACATAGGGTGTGGATTAGGGACGAGATACACCCAACCACCTAACCACCCAACCACTTAACCAATTAACCACGCAAACCACCTAACCACCTAACCACACACCCGCCAAACTATCTAACCAAGCAATCCACCTAACCACCTAACCAACCAACCACCCTTACATACAACCACCTGCATTGTGATCTCCTACGATGACCAACAGAGAGCTTGGATTGGGGATGAGATCCAACCAAGTATCTAACCACCCAACCACCTAACCACCTAACCACCTAACAACGCAAACCTCATAAGCACCTAACCACACACCTGACAAACTACCTAACCACCCAAACCACCTAACCACATAACCATCATAATCACCCAACCACCTGCAGAGTTATCTCCTCTGATGACCAACAGAGAGCTTGGATTGGGAATGATACCGGGGCAATACGTGAGCTACAATTCAACAGTGACGATGACAGCCTGTCAACTGTATGTTGCCTAGTGCCGCTACCCCCATCCGCGGATGAGTAATGGAAACAAACCCAACCACCCAACCACCTGCAGAGTGATCTCCTTCCATGACCAACTGAGGGTGTGGATTACGGACGAGATACACTCAACTACCCAACCACCCTAACCACATAACCACCCTAACCACATAACCACCCTAACCACATAACCACCCAATAACGCACCCACCCACCTAGCTAACCACCAATACCAACCAACCACCCAACCAAATAAGCCCTTAACTACCAAACCACCTAACCATATTACCACCCAACCAACCAACCACCAAACCAACCAACCACTAAACCACCCAATTACCAAACCACCCAACCACCTAACCACCTGCAGAGTGACCTCCTTCGATTACCAACAGAGGGCTTGGATTTGGGAAGAGACCCACCCAACCACCTGACCACCCAACCACCTAACAACCCAACCACCCAACCACCTTACCACCCAAACCAACTAACCACCCAACCACATAACTGCCCAAACACCAAACCACCCAACCACATGACCAACCAACCACTTAACCACCTAACCACTTAACCACCCAACCACCCAACCACCCAACCACCCAACCACATGCCGAGTGATATCCTTCAATGACCAACATAGAGCTTAGATTGGGGACGAGATCCGCCCAACTTCCCAAACACTTAACCACCTAACCAACTAAAACATAACTAACCACCCTAACCACCCAACCACCCTCAGAGTGATCTCCTTCGATGACCAACAGCGGGCTTGGATTGGTGACGAGAACGGAGCAGTACGTGTACTGCAATTCAACAGCGAGGATGACAGCCTGTCAACTGTCCGATGCCTAGTGCCGCTCCCGCCCTCCGTTGATGAGAAACCGAAACTAAGCAACCTGACAAATAAGCCGAGCCTTACTAAGGGCTGGTACAGCACCATACCTACACCATGGGACCCAGTGCCAAGCGCAGGCAGAGGTAGGGATTTTGTTTTTTATATATATGCACGATACATAACACTAACAACCCTCACCTCCATCACCCTCAACAGCCACACCATCACCAACGCCAGCGCCAACACCAGCACACAAAACAACACCAGCGTCCCATACCCACCCCACATCAACAGGACCTGTGCCTTGCATACATGGTAGAGCCTGAGTGGGTTGTGGTCAAGGCATTGGCAATGGCTGGTTCGAGCTTTGGTGAGCAACACCCCTACAGCTACTCCAATCACCAACACCAACACCATCAACATCAACATCAACATCAACATCAGCATCAACAATATCAGCACCAACACCAGCACGAAAACCAACACACACACCACCCCTAACCCCCTCCTCTCAACAGGACCTGTGTGTTGCATATATGCTCCCGGAGGTAATCCTGGGTGGGTGGTGGTCGAGGCATTGGCGATGGCTGGGTGGGGGGTGGGGGGTGAGGAGCACCCCTAACCCAAACTCCTATCACCATCACCATCACCAACACCATCACCAATGCCAGCACCAACGCCAGCACAAAAACCACCACCACCACACCCATCCCCCCATCAACAGGACCTGTGCGTTGCATCTATGCCTCTGGAGGAAAAGCCTGGGTTGGGTAGTGGTCAAGGCGTTGGCGATGGCTGGTTCGAGCTTTGGTGAACGACACCCCTAAAGCTACTCCAATCACCAACACCAACACTATCACCAACACCATCACTATCACGAACACCACCACCAACAACAACGACAACATCAACACCAACACCAATACCAATACCAACACCAATACCAACACCACCAACACCAACACCAACACCAACACCAACACCAACACCAACACCAACACCAACACCATCCCCAATACCATCCCCAACACCATCACCATTGCCAACACCAACACCATCCCCAACACCATCACCATTGCCAACACCAACACCATCCCCAACACCATCCCCAACACCAACACCAACACTATCACCAACACCAAAACTATCACCATCACCAACACTATCACCAACGCCGATACTATCACCAACATAACACTATCACCATCACCAACACGATGGTGATGGGTCGTCCAAAAAACACCACCACCACCTCCTACCCACCCCCATCAACAGGACCTGTGCGTTGCATACATGGTAGAGCCTAGGTGGGTTGTGGTCAAGGCATTGGCAATGGCTGGTTCGAGCTTTGGTGAGCAACACCCCTACAGCTACTCCAATCACCCTCACCATCACCATCACCATCACCATCACCATCACCATCACCATTACCATCACCATCACCATCACCATCACCATCACCATCACCAACACTATCACCAACGCCAGTACGAATACCACCTCCAACACCCCCTACCCACCCACCCTCAACAGGACCTGTGCGTTGCATATATGCCTCCGGAGGAAAAGCCTGGGTGGGTGGTGGTCGGGGCCTAGGCGATGGCTGGTTCCAGCTTTGGTCGACGGCAGATTTCACACACTTTGATGAATGGGAAAGTGGTCAGTTCGGCGCGACCAATGTAATCTGTCCAGTTGAATGGGGGCGCAACTCTCTGAGGTGGGCAACACTCGCAATTAGGGGGGCCTGGGGTTGGGGTGGGTGGGTGGGGGGAGGGAATTGTGGGGGGCTGGTTGTAGCTTTGGTCCACCACCGCCTTCACTCACCTTGGTGAATGGAAGAGTCAGTTCGGCAACGCCCCAAATAAGGGGGGCCTGGGGGGTTATTGGTCAGATTAGGAGGGCCTGTGTTGAATGAGTTTGAGAGTGGTCAGTTCGGAGTGACCAATGTGATCTGTCCAGTTGGATGGGGGCACCACGCTCAAAGGTGGGCAACACTCACAATAAGGTGGGCCTGGTTAGGGTAGTGAGTGAATTAGGGGGGCCTGTATCGGATAAGTGTGAGAGTCGTCAGCTTGGCGCGACCTATGTGATATGTCTGGTTTAATGGTGGCGTAACTCTCTGAGATAGTTAATGCTCGCAATTAGGGGGGCCTGGAGGTGGGGTTGGGGAATTATCACCACCACCACCCACCCTCACCCGTACTCATACCCTTCCATCCCGATGCTTCAGTCATGAAGCAGAGGAAGAGCCCCCCCCCCCCCCCCCCCCCCCCCCCCCCCCCACACACACACACACACCACACCACACACACCACACAAACAAACCCACACCACACACAAAACCACCACACACACTCACACCACACAAATCCACACACCTCACACACACACACACACACACTCCCCCCCCCCCCTCACACCACACACACACACACACACACACCAAACCTACACACGTCACAACCCCCCCACACCACACACACACACCACACACACACACACACACAACAACACACACACACACAACCACACCACACACACAACCCCCCCCCCCCCCCACACACACACACACACACCAAAACCCACACACCACATACCACTAACACGCACACAACCACACACACACACACCATACACACACATACACACACACCACACACACACCTCATCCCCCCCCCCCCCCCCCCCCCACACACAACACCACACACACACCACACACACACACACACACACACACACACACACACACACACACACACACACACACAACCCCCTCCCCTCCCCCTCCCTACAGGAGCGCCCCTGCCCCCGATGCTTCAGTCGGAAAGCTCACCAAGAAGAGCCCCTCTGGAAAAATGTGGCGCATCATGACTGGCCATGAAAATGGGCAGGTGCTGGTGTGGCAACCAGCTTCTAACAAGCTTCTCCCTTTGCTACGGGTGGGGGAGCCCGTCAGCCCTATCAGGTGTGTGTGTTTGTGAGTAGGGGTGGGTGTTCATATGTAGGGTGTGTGTGGGTGTGGTGTGTGTGGTGGTGTGTGTGTAACCACCCAACCACCTCAACCAATCACACACAAGCTCGCACGGGTCTTGTTGCGTTAAATGACTGGAACCTTCTAGTCCATATCAACCACCCCAACCACCTCAACCACTCCAACCACCTCAACCAACCGTACGCAAGCTTGCAGGGGCCTTCTTGCATTTGACGACTGGAACCTTCGAGTCCATGTCAACCACCCCAACCACTCCAACCACCTCAACCAACCGTACACAAGCTTGCTGGGGCCTGGTTGTGTTTGATGACTGGAACACTCGAGTCCATATCAACCACCTCAACCACCCCGACCACTCCAACCACCTCAACCACCTCAACCACAACCTAGCAGGGGTCTTTTTGCGTTTGACGACTGGAACCTTCTGGTCCAGTGCCATGCTAATAGTGACATGGTGGTTATGTACATGTTTGTGTGTGTGTGTGTGTCTGTGTGTGTCTGTGTGTGTGTGTGTGTGTGTGTTTGTGCTTCTGTGTTTGTGTGTGTGTGAGTATGGTGTGTGTGTTTGTGTGTGTGTGTGTCTGTGTGTGTTGTGTGTGTGTGTGTGTGTGTGTGTGTGTGTGTGTGTGTGTGTGTGTGTGTGTGTGTGTGTGTGTGTGTGGTGTGTGTGTGTGTGTGTGTGTGTGTGTGCGGGTGTGTGTGTGCGTATGTGTGTTTGTGTGTGTGTGTGTGAGTGTGTCTGTGTGCGTATCTGAGTGTTTGTGTGTCTGCGTTTGTGTGTGTGTGTGAGTGTGGTGGCCATGTCCAGGGGTGGCAGTGAACCACCTGTGTTTTCTTTATTTTCAAATCACCTCAACCACCTCAAACACCCCAACCACCTCAAGCACGGCCCCTACACCCAAACAATCAGGGGTCTTGTTGTGTTTGACGACTGGAACCTTGTAGTCCAGTGCCATGCTAATGGGGACACGGTGGTGATTTAGTATGTGTGTGTGTTTGTGTGTGTGTGTGTGTGTGTGTGTGTGTGTCTGTGTGTGTGTTTGTGTCTGTGGTTGTGTGTGTGTGAATATGGTGGTCATGTTCATGGGGGCCTAGAAGTAACTATTTTTCTTTCATTTTTTCTCAACCACCTCAACGTCCCCAACCACCAGAACCAACCACCCAACCACTCCAACCTTGCAGGGGCCTGGTTGCCTTTGACGACTGGAACCTTCTAGTCCAGTGCCATGCTAATGGTGACATGGTGGTCATGTTCAGAGGTGGGATTGAACCGCCAGGCTCTGACATTGCATCCGGAAGTACCTTTGGACTGATGAGGCCTAGGAAAGTGATTGTGAGTGTTGTTTACCCCCCACCCCCCACCCACCACAACCTGCCCGCACTCACACACACCCACCCACACACGTGGGGACATGGTGGTGATGTTCAGGGGTGGCACTGAACCGCCAGGCTCTGACATTGTATCGGGAAGTACCTTTGGACTGATGAGGCCTAGGAAAGTAATGGCGAGTGCTGTTTATGCCCCCACCCACCCACCCACCCACCCACCCACCAACCCACCCACCCACCCACCCACACCACCACCACCACCACCACCACCACCACCACCACTAACACCTTCCCGCACACGCACTCACACACACAGACATGGGGACATGGTGGTGATGTTCAGGGGTGGCACTGAACCGCCAGGCTCTGACATTGCATTGGGAAGTACCTTTGGACTGATGAGGCCTAGGAAAGTGATGGTGAGTAGTGACCACCTCGACTACCTCAACCACAGCCATACTCTCACGAACACAGACACACACACACACACACTCTGTCATTACATCGGGGAGCACCTTTGGACTGATGAGGCCTAGAAAGTGTTTGTGAGTGCTGTTTACCCCCCCCCCCCCCCCCCCCCCCACACACACACACACACACACACACACACACACACAATCCTCACCCTCCCTCCATCACCACTCACCCACCCTCCACCGCCAAAAACCCTACCTCCCCCCCACCCCCACCATCTCGGCCAACACACAGTACACACGCACATACAGGTCCGCGGCCACAAGAGCCCCATCACCCTCATGCCCCCCCCCCCCCCCCCCCCCCCCCCTTACACACACACACACACACTTACACCTCATGTAGGTCTGCGGCCACAAGAGCCCCATCACCCTCATGCCCCCCTCCCCCACCCACCCACACACACACACACACACACTCACACCTCATGTAGGTCTGCGGCCACAAGAGCCCCATCACCCTAATGACCAGCTTTGGTGACTCATGCGTCACAACAACCACAAGTGGCGTGGTCTGGCTGCGGACACACTCAATACCACTGCCACCACCATTCACCCACCCTCCACCACCCACCCCGCCCCACCCCCCCACACACACTTCATGTAGGTCCGCGGCAACATGAGCCCTATCGCCCTTATGACCAGCTTTGGTGACTCATGCGTCACAACAACCACAAGTGGCGTGGTCTGGCTGCGGACACACTCAATACCACTGCCACCACCATTCACCCCCCCTCCACCACCACCACCTCCACCACCACCACACACACATCATGTAGGTCCGCGGCCACAAGAGCCCTATCACCCTCATGACCAGTTTTGGAGAATCATGTGTCGCAACAACCACAAGTGGCACGGTCCGGTTATGGTATGCCCAGGACCTCGCCAACGAGGCGGCACTACAAGGACTCCATACTGGCAGTACAAAGACTCTTCTCAAAAGTCAAATGGAAACCAGTACTAGCGGCGTTGTCCCCTCAGGGTCTGTGGCCAGCTCCTCCACGCCCGCCACGCCGGCCAGCTACCGACAACAGGAGTTCGGCCAGACCCGAAGTTCGGGTGCTGCGGTGAGGGGCGGCGGGGGGGGCCACGCCGAATCTAGCCTCCAACCCGAGGACCCCCGCTACGCCCGAGGTAGCCTTCAACCGGAGGGAGGAGACCAAGACCGGCAGTACAATCCAAACCTCCACCAAGCGCCAGTGTCCGAGCCGACCCTGTGCCCCTACGCTGCCGGTCATACTGCGGCCCCCGGTGGTGGTGGTGGTGGTGGTGGTCCCCATCTTGGCCCAAGGGGGGGAGACCCAGCAAGGCGACCCAGCCCCACCCCACCCTTCGGAAGACCCTCGGACAATTCAAATATTGGGGGGCCTCAGGATAGTGGGTGGCTGAAAACGAATACAGGGGCGTCTGATGATATCGGCAGCTCCGGACCCGGAAGTGCCAAGGCTGGGTTTGGAAGCTGTCAAATGATTGAGGCATCAGAAATCGATTTACAAAAGCTGATTGGTGCTGGTGCTTATGGCAAGGTGGGTTGACACACACACACACTCACACAAAAAGCAAAAAAATGCAAAAGCAAAGCAAAAAAGAAAAAACAAAGTAAAACAGAAATCAATTTGCAAAAGCTGATTGGTGCTGGTGCACTAACCTAGTTGAACTAAAAATCTAACTGACCAACTAACCCAGAACCCTATATCCCTAAACCATAAACCCTAAACTATAAACCCTACAACTTTGCCCCTACATGGTGCTGGTGTTGTTCGCGAAGTGGATAGGTCGCCAGGTACTAACTAACTAACTAACTAACTAACTAACTAACTAACTAACTAACTAACTAACTAACTAACTATCTAACTGACTGACTGACTGACTGACTGACTGACTGACTGACTGACTGACTGACTGACTGACTGACTGACTGACTGACAGACTAACTAACTAACTAACTAACTAACTAACTAACTAACTAACAAAATCAGTATTGAACTAAAAATATATATGACCAACTAACCCAGAACCATAAACCCTTAACCATAAACCCTACATGCTGCTTGTGTGATTGGAAGAGTGAACAGTTTGCCAGGTGGAAGCTAAAGAGTGAACAAACGAACAAACGAAGGACCAAACAACCAACCAAACAACCAACCAACCAAACAAACAAACAAACAAACAAACAAACAAACAAACAAACAAACGGAAAAAAAATATTGAGCGAACGAACGAATGAACGAACAAGCAAACAAATGAACAAACGGAAACAATATAACTGACCATTTAACCAATAACCCCAAAACCTAACCCCCACATGCTGCAGGTGTGGTTGGCAGAGTGGACAGATTGCCAGGTGGCAGTGAAGGAGCTGCTCTTGTTCGGTGATGGTGCTGAGGATGCAAGGGCTTGGCAGGAGATGCAGAATGAGGTGGGACATATACACACACACACACAAAATGGAATGAGGCAATACACATATATTGTATATTTTGTATATATTTGTGGTGGTGCTGAGGATGCAAGGGCTTGGCAGGAGATGCAGAATGACGTGAGCTATATTATATATATTTGTATATATTTTATGTATATTGATGGTGGTGCTGAGGATGCAAGGGCTTGGCAGGGGATGCAGAAAGAGGTGATACAAATACATTTATACATATTGTATATATTTTATACATATCGGTGGTGGTGCTGAGAATGCAAGGGCTTGTCAGGGGATGAAAAATAAGTTGAAAAAGTCCCACCTCCCAACTTGATAATTTGTTTGAAATTTGAAATGAGGTAATACATGTACATATTTACATATTTTAAATATTGATTGGTGGTGGTGGTGAGGATGCAAGGGCTTGGCATGAGAAGCAGAATAAGGTGAATAAATTCCACCTCCCAACCTGATAATTTGTTTGTACATGTTATGTAGTGTTGATGATGTTGAGGATGCAAGGTCCTGGTAGGAGATGAAAAATGAGGTGAACAAATCGCACCTCCCAACTTCATCATTTGTTTATAAATTATATGTATTGGTGATAGTGTTGAGGATGGAAGGGCTTGGCAAGAGATGCAGAATGAGGTTGTGCATGAAAATAAAGCAAAATAGTATATATAAAATGCCCCCAAATTGTATGTTAGTGCTAAAGTGCTGAAGTGCTAAAGTAACCCCTTACACATACAAAAACTGGAAGGGCGTGGTGTAAAGGGGACCCTCTCGCAGCTGAGGAAAGTCACCATGGCAGACATAGTAAGGACCCCGTATAAACCCAATTTATTTTGTATTTCCCCCTTCCCAGGTCTACCTCCTCGTTGACAAACCCATTAGCATTTATTTTTACCTTTTTATTTATTGTTTTTGTGTTTGTATGATTATATTTATTTTGTATTTCCCTCTTCCCAGGTCTACCTCCTCGTTGACAAACCCATTAGCATTTATTTTTACTTATTTATTTATTGTTTTTGTGTTTGTATGATTTATATTTATTTTGTATTTCCCCCTTCCCAGGTCAACCTCCTCGGGGCCTTTAGCCATCTCAACATTACCTGCTTCTTGGCCGTGTGCCTAGACCCACACATACTTTTGTTGTTGTTCTATGTATTTATTATTTATGTTTTTTCTTTATGAATCCTACATTGACCAGCCGTGCCTTCCCCCCTACCCAGGTCTGCATCCTCAGCGCCACCCATACTATTGTTACTTTATTTATTATTATCTATTTGTCCCCCTTTTCCCCTTCCCAAGTTCCACCTCCTCGGCGCCTTCAGCCATCCCAACATTATTCCTTTCTTGGACGCTTGACTAGGCCCACCCATGATATGTATGACTGTATTCATTAGTATCTACAATTTTTCAATTCTTTGTTTCTTGTTTTTGTATTATTTATTTATTTTGTTTGTCCCCTTCCCAAGTCCACCTCTTCAGTCATCCCAGCATTACTTGTTTCTTGGCCGTGTGCCCCACTAGACCCACCCATACTGTTGTTTACATTATTCAGCTCTATTCATAATTTTCTTTATCGTTAATAATTTATTTCCTTTATATATTTAATTCGCCAATTTTTATTTTGCATTTATGTTTTTTTCATTAATCCTACATTGACCAGCTTGTGCTGTCCCCCCCTCCCCAGGTCCACCTCCTCAGCGCCACCCATAATACTGTTTACTTTATTCATTGTTATTTATTCATTTTGAAGTATTTTGTCTTATTTTTGTTTTCTATAACTATTAACCCTATTTATTTTGTATTTCCCCTTCCCAGGTCCACCTCCTCGGCGCTTTCAGCCACCCCAACATCACTCGCTTCTTGGCTGTTTGCCTAGACCCACCCATGATCGTGATGCAGTACTACCCACATGGCTCCCTCTTCGACCTGCTCATGGTACGTTCCTTCATATGGCTGGTGTGTATTTTATTTACTTATTTTATCCATTTCAACTGACCGCATGGTTGTGTGTGTGTGTGTGTGTGTGTGAATGACAGTGTGCCTAGACCCACCCATGATTGTGATGCAGTACTACACACATGGCTCCATCTTTAAAATATTGACAGTACGCTGCTTACAGGCTTTGGTGGGTGTGGGTGGGTGAGTGGGTGGGGGGAGTTGTGGGTGGGTGGGCACACATGCACACACACTCACTCTCTCACACACACACACATGCGCGCGCACGCACACATACACATACACGCACACGCACACGCACATGCACACGCACACACACACACACACACATACACAAACACACGCACACGCACACACACACAGACGACCACCACCCACCCCCAACAGAAAGCACGGAAAGGCAATGCCAGATCGATCCGTGACCTGTCGTGGGTGAAGCGACTCGGTATGATGAGGGATGTTGCTGCAGGCATGCATTACCTTCACACACGCAAGCCCCCTGTTATTCACGGGGACCTGAGGAGCCCTAACCTGCTGCTGGATCGGACGATCGACCGTCATAAGCCGCGCTTCCATGTCAAAATCGCCGACTTTGGCCTTGCTCGGTAGGTGTGTGTGTGGGTGGAGGGGGTGTGGGTGGCTGGGTGGGTGGTGTTGAGTGGGTGGGTGGATGGGTGGATGGGTGACCTGGGGGCTGGGTAGCCCCAACCTGCTGCTGGCCCCGATGATAGACCGTGATATGCCGCGCTTTCATGTCAACATCGCTGATTTCGGCCTTGCTCGGTAGGTGGGAGGGTAGAGGGGTGGTTTAGGGGGGCTAGGGTTATGATCTTGGGGGAATGGGAGGGGTTAAGGTAGGAGGTGTATGGTAAATGTGAAGGTGGTGGTGGGGGGAAAAGGAAGGGGGGGGGAGGGACATGGTGGGGGTGTGTGTGTGTGTAGGGGGAGGAGGGGGGGGGGGGGGGGGGGGGGGGGGGGGGGGGGGGGGGGGGCATGCACTACCTACACACACGCAAGCCCCCTGTTATTCATGACGACCTGAGCAGCCCCAACCAGCTGCTGGACCTGAACATATATAGGGACAAGCCGCGCTTTCATGTCAAAATCGCTGACTTTGGCCTTGCTCGGTAGGTGTGTCGATGGGGGGTAGGGGGGGGGGGGGGGGGGGGGGGGGGGTAGGGAGGGAGGGTACGTAGGTGTGTGTGGTGTTGGTGGGGAGGGGGAGGGGGGCTGACGATAGATAGGGACAAGCCACGCTTTCATTCAAAAATTGCCTGCTAGGTGGTAGTGTGTATGTGTGTGTATGTGTGTGTTTGTGTGTGTGTGAGTGGGTGGGTGTGTTTGGGGGGGGGAGGGGGGGGGGGGGGGGGGGGCTAGAAACTATCAATTCGACCAACCAACCAGCCAACCCTCCCTCTCTCAAAGCACAACTAAAAACCACAACACACCAACACACCACATCACCACACTGATCCCACCAATCAACAACACCAACAACACCACCATCACCAACCACGCAGCATGCTCCAGACAGGCAGCGTCATCAACGTCTCCAAAACCACAAACCCTCGTTGGACCGCCCCCGAAGTTATCCTGAACAGTCAAATTGGCCCGGCTGCAGATGTTTACTCTTTTGCTATTGTGATGTGGGAGATGCTGACCTGGCTTCAGCCTTATGAGGACATGATGAGTGTGCAGGTGGGGTTTCACGTTTTTTTATTGATTTCCGGTTATTGTTTATTGGGTATTGGTGGTAGTCAATTTTCTGCGGTGCTTTATCTTGTATACTCTTTGTTGGTCACAATGTTTTATATGTTTTTTTATTTGTAAACTGTTTGTGTATACTTGTTTACGCTTTGTTTTTGGGGGGGGTACAGTTTGTTGGTCACAATGTATTTGATGTTGTTTATTTGTGTGTACTGTTTGTTGGTCATGATGCGTTTTATTGTATTTTGTTTTGCATACTGTTGGTTGGTCAAAATGCTTTTTATAATATTTATTTTGTATAATGTTTGTTGGTTACAATGTTTTTATGTTTTTGTTTATACTGTTTGTTGGACACAATGTTTTCTATTGTGTATACTGTTTGTTGGACACAACTGTTTTTACTGTATATACTGTTTGTTGGACACAACTGTTTTTACTGTATACACTGTTTGCTGGACACAACTGTTTTTACTGTATATACTGTTTGTTGGACACAACTGTTTTTACTGTATATACTGAATGTTGGTCACAATGATTTTTATGCTGTTTGATTTTGTTGGTCAAATTTTAAATTGTTTACTGTTTGTTGGTCAAACACCACAGCTGCCACAGCCACCACAGCAGCAACCACCACCACAATAACCACTGCAACCACCACTACCAGTACCACCACCACCACCAATACCACTCCCCACCCACAGGTCACTTTTTTGACAGTGTCGGACCACAACCGACCCGACATTCCCGAGGATGACACCCTCCCTGGATCACCCTCAGGCAGTACCAGAACCGTACCCCTTACCACAACCACACAAATCCCCCCCCCCCCCCCCCCCCCTCCCCCCCACACACACACACACACAGGTCATATTTTCGACAGTGTCTGACCACAACCGACCCGACATCCCCGAAGATGACGCCTTCCCTGGATCACCTGGAGTCACCCTGAGTCAGTACAAGGAGCTCATGATAAGCTGCTGGTCTGGGGATGCTCGTGCACGCCCTACATTCAAAAAGGTTGGTGTGGGTGGGGGGAGAGTGTGTGGGTGGGTGTGTGGGTGTGTGGGTGGGGGGTGGGGGTGTGGGTGGGGGGGTAATGGTATGCTTGTAGTGGTAGTGGTTGTAGTTTGTGGTTGGTGAACCGTCAACCTAAAATCTCAAACACTGAACCCTGGATCCTGAACCTGAATCCCTTGCAGATCGTGGACCTCCTAAGCGCAATGATACTGGCGGAAGATCAAGCGGCACCTTACAAGGCACACCCTTATCCACACCCACACACCCAAACAAATAACTAAATTCTGAACCGTCAACCTAAAAACTCAAACGCTGATCCCTGAAACTTGAAACCTGAAACGAGGCAGATCAAGGACCTACTGAGCACTATGAAACTGACCAACAACTCAGCAACACAAACCACCACAACACAACATAACAACACAACAACACAACAACAACAACAACAACACAACAATTAAAATCACTAGAACACAACACCGTAACAACACAACAACACAACAACACAGCGACACGACAACACAATACAACAACAACAACAACAACACAAAAACAGAACAACACAACAACACAAAAACGAAAAAACAAAAGAACAACATAACAACGCAACAAGACAACAACAAAACACACCAGCACAACAACACAACAACACAACAACACAACAACATAACAACACAACAACAAAACATCACTAGAACACAACACAGTAACAACACAACAACACAACAACACAGCGACACGACAACACGGAAGACAACAACACAACAACAACAAACAAACACACACAACACAACAACAAACGAACAACACAACAAACAACAACAACAACAACAACAACAAAAACAAAAACAACACAAAACCAACAACAACGAACAACAACACAACAAGCAACACAACAACAACAAAAACAAAAACAAAAAAAAAACAAAAAAAAAAAAAAAAAAAATAAAAAAGAAAATCCAAAACAAAAAAAAACAAAAAAAACAAAACAAAAAAAAAAACAAAAAACACAACAAAAGCGAAAAAAAAGCGAAAAACACACAAACTAAAACCATAGCACAAAGTGAACAGAAAACGCAAAAAAAAACACAAATTAAACATAAAAACAAACAACAACAAAAAACAAAAAAAAAAAACAAAACACAACACAAAAACGACAACACAAAAGAACAACAAAAAAACACAACAAAAACAACACAAAAAAAACACAACACAAAACAACACAAAAAAAACTTCCAAACAAAACAACACACAACAAAACAAAAAAAAAACGAGACACAAAACTAAAAGCACACAAAAAAAAAACAAAAAAAAAACAAACACAAAGCTAAAAAACGCTACACAACACAGACAACACCAAAAACACAAACAACACAACAAAACGCAACACAAACACAACACACCCACACACAACACAAAGCTACACAGCACAACACAAAAGCAAACACAAAAAACGCTACACGACGCTACACACACACAGCCCAACACACACAACACAAACACAACACAACACAACACAACACAACAAAACCAACATATACCAACACAACACAAACACCAAACCACAACACACACAACCAACACAAACACAACATAACACACACGACACAAACAACACAACACAACACAACACATCACGACACAACAACACAACGCAACACAACACAACACAACACAACAACAAAACGAGCCAAGATGCTCTTGGCTCCCCTTGTATTAGAAGCAGACCCCCCCAGCACCTGTAAGCTGACCAACAACAACACAACACAACACCACCAACCCTGACCTCATGCAGACAGCTCCTGCTGAGCGCTATGAAGCTGACCAACAACACAACAACATAACATCACAACAACAACACATCACAACAAACCCTTTCCCCAAAACAAAAAAACACTACAACATAACACACCACAAGACCACAACACCACCAACCCTGACCCCATGCACATCCTTGACCTAAGCGCTATGAAGCTGGCAGAAGACTAAGCAGCACATCCCAAACTAAATCATGAACTGTTAACCATACAACTAAAACCATAAACCCTAAAACCTGAAACCCATGCAGATTGTGGACCTGCTGAGCGCTATGAAGCTGGCGGAAGACCAAGCAGCACCTCCCAAGGCCAGCAAGGCAGCTAAGAAAGACATTGCTGCCAAGATGCCCTCAGCTCCTCTAGTACTGGAAACGGACACCGCATCCCCAATGATTGTTGACCTCAAACCAGCTCCAACCGCTCCAACCAACATCTTGACACACTACACCAGCTCAGCCGCATCCGAGACCATCCCTGCTGCCTCCGAAACCGGGAGAGTCCGCGACAATTCCTTTGGGGACGTGTCCACAGCCTCCTTGCCTGGACAGGCGGCTGACGTCACCGAAACTACCGTTACATCTTACAACCCATTTGGGGATGAATCCGAAGCCCCCTTCCCTTCTAACACAGATTTGGTCTTCGAAACCACGGAAGCATCTTACAACCCATTCGGCGATGCGTCCGAAGCCCCCTTCCCTTCCAACACAGATGTGGTCTCCGAAACCACAGAAGCATCTTACAACCCATTCGGCGATGCGTCCGCAGCCCCCTTCCCTTCTAACACAGATATGGTCTCCGAAACCGCGGAAGCATCTTACAACCCATTTGGCGATGCGTCCGCAGCCCCCTTCCCATCCAACACAGATGTGGTCTCCGAAACCACGGAAGCATCTTACAACCCATTCGGAGATGCGTCCGCAGCCCCCTTCTCTGCAGATGACGTCACTGAAACCGCAGAACCACCCTACAGCAGCCTGTTTGGAGATGCGTCCGCAGCCCCCCACTTTCTTCCTGGGGCAGAAAGTGTTTCCGAAACCACAGTTCCACCCTACAACCCATTCATCGGCACCCATTTATCCGCAGCCCCCTCCCCCCCCCTCCCGGATAACATCCACAAGGGCAGATACATTCCCACTGAAACCAACCCTGCCAGTCCCGAAACCATGGTCCCAGCCTGGATGCCTGTTGGGGATGCGTCCGCAGCCCCCTCCAAGGGGGTCCTTGCTGACTTCAGCTTCGGTCTGTCTGGGCTCCAAGGAGGTCCTGCTAGTACTGGTGCTTCTGTATTGGCTGCCTTCCCCCTGTCCACTACCCCCCCCCCCCCTGAGTGGTGGTGATGATGCTTTCAATGGCTCCGGAACCAGAGCCGCCTTTTCCCTGCCCACTACAACAGGGAAGGTGCAGGCAGTGACAGCAGAGGCAGTACATGCAGTACCAGCATCTGATGAGCCGGCACCATCAGCTGAGGCGGTACAAGCTGAGCTGGGGGCAGTACCTGTACTCCAGGAGGCAGTGCTAACCGAGGCAGTACCAGGTCCCCCAGAACCAGTGGTTGACTTTGTTCGCGCTGCCGAGGCAGTACACGGAGAGGCAGTACACAGGGAGGCAGTAACAGTAAAGACGATACCAGGACCCATAGAACCAGTGGTTGACTTCTTCGGCGCCGCCGACGACCCTTTTGAGGTTCACATTGCGTCGATGACCTCCAGCATGCCCTCCCTGGGATCAATCATGTTTGCAGGGGGGAGGAGGGGGGTTGGGGGTGGTGGTGGTGATGTTAAGGGCGGAGGGGGGGGCCAAGGGGGGACCTTGAACTTCCTAGGCTCCAGCATGTCATCCCTTGGCTCCAACCGACTAACCAACCAACGGAACAACCAACTAACCAACCTGGAGGAGGTGACTGAGTCGATGTCGGAGGCGACGTCTGAGGGTGGTGAAGATGTGATCCCAGAAGTAGCTGAAGTAGCTGGATCTGCGGCTCTTTGTGAAGCACTTAATATAGAGACCCCCTTCAGTACCCCTGTGCTGCAATTTCCCAGTCCGGCAGTACAGGCAGTACAGGCAGTACAGGCATCAAGCGGTACAAGCGATGTACGGGGTGAGGTTTGTAACTGGCAGTTATCCCCACAGATTCCCTCACTCATTCTGGACACGTACTCTCTGAGTACCCTATTCCCCGATGCTCAGTCCGGTGTTCAGCCACCTAGCTCCGACCCAGCTGAACTCCAGCCAGGTTCACGCTCTACCCAGGACAGTGCGCCAGCTGAGCTTGCCACCACCAGGCTGTCACAATCGGTGAACTCTTCTGGAGGGGGCCTGCCTGCGCTGGAGGGCTCATCCACCCCAACCGATCCAGCTGGCGCTCACATGTTCCTGCCAGGTGACACCAGCCTGGCGCCACGTGGCTCAACCACCCCAACCAAGCCAGATGGCGGCAGCAGCACGGCTGATGCCAGCCTGGCGCCAGCTGTACCTAGCTACCAGCCCACCACCAGTGTGGAGAGCACGAGCCTGGCACAGCTGGCACAGCAGAACCAAAGCCAGACAGCACCAACAGGCCGCCCCTACCCTACGCTTCGGACCATCCCCAGCTTCGGTGGAAGTACCGCTGCAGTACACTCGGGCGCAGCCCCCTCTAGAATGGTCCCCAACCTGCGGGCCCCCAACTCCTCCCTACCTCTCAGCCCCCACGTTGTCCAAGGCCCCACTGCTAAACCCTCGTTGGTCCCCACATCCTATTTAAGTGCTCCACTATATGTAAGGAGCAGCTCCTCTTCCAACATCCCAGCTACTGCTATCCGTACTACCAGCTCCTTCTCCCCCAGGGCCTCAGGCAGCGGTACAAACCCCGCCCTCTCCATTAGAACAGCCGGACAGCCTGGCGGTAATGTACTCCCCCTCTCCTCTTTGCCCAAGGCCCCTCCCTTGGTCGCTGAGTCATCACCCAAGGGTAGTTCCAGGGCCTTACATAAAAGCATCTCCAGCAGTACATGTAGTACAATGCCCAGTCCCCCAGCACTACGTGTGTCAGCCTCGATGGATCGTATTGCGGCAGTACACTCTGCATCTTTGTCGTCTAAATTGGCTTCGCCCAGGGGGGAAGTTGTCATGAGCAGTACAAAGTCACACAGCCCCTCTTCCCCGCTGTCGCCTAAATTGACTTTGCCCAGGGGGGGGGCTGTTGTGAGCAGTACAAAGTCACTCAGCCCCTCTGCACGAGCTGGCAACCTGGTCCCCATAGCTAAATCCCCGAGCAGCCGAATCAGAAGTGGTCCCAAGCCACTTTCCCTCGACCTTGATGTGGTTCAGACCACGCCTCCTGCCAGCGCACAAGGAGCGGGTGTGGCCAGGCCACCTGCCAACGCAGATCGAGAGCAGTAGTTGGTTTGTTCAGGACGCTGCGTCCTCCGTCGCAGAGAGAACGTCAAAGGGTCCGTTGCGTCGAAGAACGCAACGTGGGGATGGTCTGTCGACCAGCAGAAGGGTCCGTTGCGTCGCAGGATACAGGCTATACAATTGGTTGCGTCTCAGGCAGCAGAGCTGGGGGTCCTCCTGAAGTACCCTGGTCCATGGGTAGGCCATCCCAAATAGGCTTAAGGGACTTGCCCAACCGTGATAGGAAGGGCTACACATAAAAAGCATTGATGAGCTCAGCTTTAGTTCACAAGTGTATTTTTCATTAGGTGGAGTTACCCACTCTCAATGTGTTGCCCACCCGTACTGGTCTACAGACTTGGCTATATTGTTACATCATTTAAAGCGATGATTTGGTTGTGTAAGTTTGTAACAGCGGTTCCTATGTCTGTACCAGGGTAATTCAAAGCGCGCACTTTTGCGCTTTTGAGCGCTGACTTTTTGACCCCCTCTGCACTTTAAGCGCAGTTTTTTGCAACCCCTTGTGGGCGCTGCAAGCAATTTTTGCGCTTTTTGCACTACAGAGCGCAGTTTTTTTTGTTTCGAAGTGCGCTAAAGCGCTGGCCAATTTGGCCATTTGAGGGCGGGTGTGGGGTGGATTATTTTGCCCCTTGTTGTGGTGTGGCGTGGCTTGGGGTGGGTGGGTGGGCGGGGCGCAGGACACCCCCCCCCCCCCCCCCCCCCCATGCCAGCTACCTTGTTGTGGTGTGGCGTGGCTTGGGGTGGGTGGGTGGGCGGGGCGCAGGACCCCCCCCCCCCTCCCCCCCCCCCCCCCCCCCCATGCCAGCTACCTTGTACCGCATGCTATGATTAGAACTCCGTCAACTCGGCCCTTCGACAAAATCCATTGCACAGTTCGTTTTAAAAGGCCTATACCTATCAACGCCATGCATCGACAGTTTTCATCTTGGACCTGTCATGTTCAGCTCCAATGGATCTTTCGTAAGCCAACCTTGGACGATGTAAACCCGTCGCACAGTTTTGTTCGCGGCATCATTTTCATGCATACTTTCTCTTGCACTCGGGGCTACCGAGCGCTGCCCGGCTCAGGATTTTTGGTCGAAGGACCCGGTCGAAGTCGTTTGCTGCGCTGCGAGCACAAGGTGAGAATTTGAAAAACCAGAATCCTTGGAATTTGTGCCAGAAGTGAATGCTAGAAGTCGCGTGCCTTAGGTCGACGCCTGACAAAAGCCTTTAGGGTTCCCGTGGGTCTTCCCCTCTGTCCTAGGCCCCCACTTGCTGCGCTGCGAGCACAAGGTGCAAATTTGAGATACCAGAATCCTTGAAAATGGTACCAGAAGTTGATGCTAGAAGTCGCGTGCCTTAGGTCGACGCCTGGCAAAAGCCTTGAGGTTTCCCGTTGATCCCCTATGGAATTTGGATGGCTGCATGGGTGAGTGTGGGTCTAACCTAGGCCCCACCCCCACCCATATGGCCTAGTAGGTGACCTGCGGCCATCCATACAGCCATGCACGCAAGTGACCCAAACCCACCCATGCAGCCATGCAAGTGCCCCATCCACACCCACACAGCCATGCAAGTGACTTCCCCCCACCCATACAGCCATGCAAGTGACCCAAACCCACACATGCAGCCATGTGCGTGAGTGACCTGCAGCCACACATACAGCTATGTAATTTCACACACTCAAACACAGTGCCTCCCACATACTGCCTGCCCCCCCCCCCCACACACACACACCCCTTACCCCCCCCCCCCCCCCCCCACCGCCCCCCCCCCCCCCCCCCCCCCCCCCATCCCCCCCCCCCCCCCACACACACACACTGCCGCACACAAACTAACACAAACTTACACTGTTTAAGCATCGTTAGAAAGCTGATTAAGTGCTAGCTTGCGGTTGGTTGGGCTGAATAGCCAGCCAGGGGAGCTGCCTAGAAGCTGCTGCTTGTAGCCGAAATCTTCCATGATGGAGCAGCCGGTGGCCTACGAAGTCTTGTTGCATCCCGTGGGCCCCCTAGCCATCCCCATGACCCGCAGGTACCCAGCGGTGAAAGGGTACAACATCCGTGCGGCGGGCACAAACCCCCTACTCTAGAGACTTTCTTCAGCGAGGGCACGCAGAATTTGCAGGTAAGGCATGCATATGATAGACTCATACATTGGGATATTTTCGATCACATAGGCATGAGTGGGTGACACAAGCCGGTCTGTTGCTTATGTATGTGTTTCAATTTTGATAAATGGGAGACTTGATGGTCAATGACTCGTTTGCATGCACCTCCTCTAGGTAGTACAGTCCCTTACTAATACCGTCCAACCACCCTCTTCTCCTAAGTACCGACCGTCACTCGGGCCGTTTTGATACGGGCTGGCCAAGATTGTTTACCTTGCTCGCCTAATGGTGATGACGGACAAAGAGCGGGGGTTCTACCTACCTGACGCAGCAAAGAGGGACTTGGCCTATGTGCACCACATCTTGAAAATGAACACCGGAGTCGACATGCAGCGCCAGCAAGAGAAGCACAAAAATAGGAAGGATAGCAAGTCTTCTGCCTTGACGAAGGCCCATGCAACGACGACAGTCCGTCAGCACCACATGTCTTCTTCACACTAGGTCGTGTACTTGGCAATAGCATGCTACATGAATACATGATGTTCATGCTGCTACCAAGAGGCACTCATTGGCAGGTTTGGGGGGGGGGGGGGGGGGGGGCAATTTCATTGATTTCATTAGTAGTGTTTGAGTGCTGGCTGGTATCATACATGTTTAGTGCATGCAAACACATGAGGCCATATCAAAAACATAAGAAGAAAATAACCTACGTCCTTGGTATTTTTTTGTTCTATTTCACACCACCCTACGACGTCGATGATACTTTTTGTACCAACACATGCACTGTTCCTTTTTTTTGCTACATGTACCAGCCTCTAAGCAGCTCCAACTGCCCGTCCTCTCCACAGGCCAAGACCTTCTCATTATGGAGGAGTTTGTGTACCTAGGTTTAGTTCATTAGTGCTTTTTTCTTTTTAGCTCCTCCTAGTTACAAGGTTGGGTAAGTCCCCTTCAGCATATTTGGCTACCCCCCCGGACTGTAAAAAACAAGAATTGAAAAATCGAATACCCGCCCTTGAGCCGAACTTGAAGTAAGCTAGTATGCCGAAAGCTAACACGATGGGGCGGTCCCATGCACTTGAATTCTCCAGGCAAGAACCACTGGCCAGAGAATGGAGCTGGCTAGAACCTGCCATTCATAGCACACAAAAAAGTGGACACATGAGGAGAGCCTGGAGCTGGTGGGCTGGAGCCCATTCCTATCCCATGGGCTGTGGCCTATGGGGAGCAGGCTCGATATCCCAGTCTGGCTCCCGAGCACTCAAATCGCCAAACATCTAGCCCAAAACCATCGCACGACCATTATTTGCCCTTTCGAATCATTCGTGACCCTGGAGCTAAAGGATATAGCTCGAGGATCGGGGGCACAAGAGCCCTAGCGTCGGGCATTTGGCCCAGGCGCGCTGCGCAGAGAAAGTTGCAAGATCAGGCAGTCGGTGGGGCTGTTAAGGAAGCATAGGCGGTCAATCGCTGCGCAAAAGCATTGCCATTGGTAGTCTATGCGCTGAGAAAGAATCATCGCGTTCGACCCTGAGGGGGGCTTGGCCCGGCCGGTCTGCTGGCATGGGGGGTGGGGGGTGGGCGCGGGAGAGGCAAAGGCGCGACAGGAGGTGGCGGGGCGCCGATAGTGGCTTGGCCTTTCCCAATTTCCCGGATTCCTTCCTCGCCTTCCTCTCATTGCCCTCAGATCGAGGTCAACAGCTCCAATTTATCACAATCTATCATCCTTTAAGCTGTTCA
>JACBWV010000610.1:85233904-85241404 GCA_013435795.1 Chlamydomonas sp. ICE-L
CAACTGAATGCCACTACCACTACCAACAACAACAACAACTAAATGTCACTACCACTACAAACAACAGCAACATTTGAATGCCACTACCACTACCCACAACAGCAAGTGAATGCCACTACCACTATACCAACAACAACAACTGACTGCCACAACCACTACCAACAACAACAAACTGAATGCCACTACCACTATCAACCATAACAACTTAATGCCACTACCACTACCAAAAACAACAACTGATTACCACAACCAACAACAATAACTGATTACAACTGAATACCGCCACCAATACCAACAACAACAACAACTGATTACCACTACCACTAATGTCAACAACAACAACTGAATGCCACTACCACTACAAACAACAACAACCACTGAATGCCACTACCACTACCAACAACAATAACAACTAAATACCACTACCACTACCAACGACAACAACAACTTATTACCACAACCACTACCAACAACACCAACAACAACTGCATGCCACTACCACTGCCAACAACAATTACTGAATGCCACTACCACTACCAACAACAACAATTGATTAGCACTACCACTACGAACAACAACAACTGATTACCACTACCACTTCCAACAACAACAACAACTGATTACCACTATCACTACCAACAACAACTGATTACCACTACCACAAGAACAACAACTGAATGCCACTACCACTACCAACAACAACAACTGATTACCACTACCACTACCAACAACAACAACTGACACCGCCCCTCACAAACACACATACCCACACCCTGCACCTTCCAGGACAAAGTAATCATGCCAGGGCAGTGATACGAAATAATTTTGGGAAGGCGGAGGCTATTATGCATGCTGATGGCCACTTCATCCTGAACCTTGTTAGATCTTGGATGGTTTATATGGGCTTCTTCAAAGTTGCCATTGTAGATGGATCCTTCACTGCCACCTTTCCAGCAAGCACATTGAAAAATGCTAATGCTTTGTTGAAGGCCATGCCCCCGAGAAGATGTGTCATGGAGGGATATAGAGAAGGTCAAAACAACTTATGTGTTCGGTGCAATGCGCACCTTCCTGACTTCTTCTGCTCTAAAATATCAGCTCCTGCTGCAAAGGACACTAATGCAAAGAAGGCCCATGATTCCTAGGACGCCCATGTCGCTAAGAAGGCCAAGAAGGCCCATGACGCCAAGGTCACTAAGGCGGCCAAGGATGCCAAAGAGGACCAAGACGCCCAGTTCGGTAAGGAGGCCAAGGAGGCCAAGGACAAGCCCAAGGTGTACTGTGTGCCATGCATGCGGGACGTCACCGAAGGCGCTGATGTAGTGCTTTTTGACCCGAAATTGGTGTTGAAATGTATTGGGTGAGAGTGTCTAGTGACCACCCCCTCTTGTACATTGTCTCCAGAATCTAGCCAAGAGGGTGTGGGTGATGTTTGGACACTTCATAGCCACAGTGAAAAGTCCATGGGTGCCCAATTCTCGAAGTTGCTTGACTAGGCAACATGCCGAATGTTGGGCTCGTTGGTCCTTGGCAGCTGTTCACCAAACAGTTGTGAAGTGCAGACAGACTTCAAGCTTTCCGATGATGAGTTGTTGATAGTGGTTGAAAATGGGTCCCAAGTTCTAACCTGCTTGAAAGCGGCCTTGGCTGCGAAAGCTAAAGAGGTGGGGGAGCTAAGGGAGCGGTTATGATTACATGAACTAGTGCACGTTCGTCATCGTGTCTTTGGCCCACTTTGTTGGGCTCTCGGATGTTTTTTGCGAACTTCTAGAAGTGGTTAGGATGTCTGTATGTCATTATACACCGGGTACATTGAAAATGAGTGACTTCATGAGCTTAGAGGAAGCTTCCTTTTTGTATATTATGTATTTTGTATATTATGTAACGAGTAGACAGACCGAGAAGGGGGGGGGGGGGGGGGGGGGGGGATCCACATACATATTTACATGTCAAACATATTGCGCTTAATTGTAACGGTGTTCACCTCCTAGCATGAATGTCTATTCGGCATGTGGAACACAGTTTGTGGAGACTCCTTGTCATCTAAGTGTTTTTCTTTAGCCGGGTGCCGCATAGAACCGTTGCATTGCACGGCCTAGAAAGTTTAAGCAGTGAATTCAGTGTTCTATCCAATTTCTATCATGTTGCTTGAAGATAGGGTGGTGAGCGCCATATGACAATACTATTCAGGGACGAGTGGATCGAGGCAATGATGTTGCTCCATGCCCTCTCCTCCATGCTCTTCTTTTACATCTCTGTTGTCCGGAATCCATCTCCATGCAAGGTGGAGGGGATTGAGGCATCTTGGATTGTTGCACACGTGCATTAAATGCACCTTGGCGAAGGGCGTCCCGTCACGTACATTTTGAGGGGCTTGGTCGGAGGGGCCTTTGATGGCCCACAACACAAATTGATGTGCTGTTAACCTATATGTGTTTCTCCCTTTAGCCATGGTCACATACCCTGTATTAAACCATCTCTACTTGCGTTTTCACCATGTGCATGGAGGTCCATTTTACCGCCGTTGCCTGAATCCCTAGGCGGCATGTGAAACGCAGTATGTGGAGGGTTTTGTTCATCAACGTTGCTAACCAGGTTAATTCAAAGCGCGCGCTTTTGACCGCTGAAATTTTGACCCCCTCTGCGCTTTAGGGCAGTTTTTTGCAACCCCTTGTGGGTATGCAAGCAATTTTTTGCGTTTTTCGCACTACAAAGCGCAGTTTTTTGTTTTCAAGTGCGCTAATGCTCTGGCCAATCTCGCAATTTGAAGTATCTTGTCGCTAATGCCAAGAAGCTGTTATCTAGAACACTTTGTAACAAATTTAGATAGCCGGTAGTCAACTGTGTAATTGTGGACACCTAAAATGCTGCCAATCCTAGCGACGTCGTTGGAGAGACCCCATTAAATGCCATGAGTAGGCTGTTAAAACCAAGCCTTACCGTTGGCCTCATGCTGTCAAATAAACGTGCAAGTACGCCTTTGGGCGGTGTGTAAGCAGCAGGGTAGAACAAACCGATCAGTATTCCGGTATTTGGGTATTTGATGGTCAGTATACCGGATTCCATAATTCCCATTGTCTGTTTGCCCGAAACTTTCTTGAGAGTCCGTTCCGGCATGCACCGACCAATTCTCGAGTTCCAGGCAGACCGATCAAACTTCGACCAGGGTTTCTAGTATCCGACTCAGCTTTGTAGCTGAGTAGCTGTGTAGGTATTTCATGGTGAGTGGTGCCTATGAGTTTCTGAATAGTTGAAACTTAGTCTTCCTTGACCTACCCAATACCTGCCATTTTAAAAGAGGAATATGAAAGCACTTCCCTCCCTTTTAAACTTGCCCAGTTAGGGCTTTAGTCGCCACATAAATTAGAACTGAAATCGTGAGTACCGTAGGTGAAGAATTAATTGGCAAGATTAAGAGTTGGCAAATGACAATTTTTCATTCTTGATGTCTCGAAATATAATGGCAAGAATAACTTGGCAAACGTGATTGTTTCTTGACCTGAACATAGTGACTTAGATTTAGACCTGGAAAACATTTGGCAAATGGGAATTGCCAAATGGATAGCACTCTATACAGCCGTAAGTCTGACGCGTACATCGGTACATCGGCGTGGCGTACCACGTAGAACTGCCAACTCGACGGAGTCATCATCCGCTATAACCCTTCCTGCTATAACCCTTCATGTCGAAGGGCCATTTAAGGACTTGGGCGAATTTCGATTCCGATCATCCGAGTTGCGACCAATTATGTCCAGTCGTGGTTATTTCGAAAATTGGCCGAAACATCCTCTGCTATAATCCTTCCAATCGTTCGTTAGACATGCTCCAGGGGGCACCACCCTGTTTAGAAACGAGAGAGCTAACGCGCAGGGGCGGAGCAATCAAGGGGTGTGTTAGCGCAAGAGCATTCAGTCTACACATTTTGGCGATGCATTGAAATAAGTAACACATTTCAACTCAGGCTTCAACAACACGTCTACTATCTCGTTTTTATGATTTAGTAGTTTGTCTTCTCCTCGCTTCTCCTTGTCTAAAGTTCGAGAATTCATCGAGTCAAGGCGTCAGTCATCCGTTCCCAAGGCCAATGGGTGACGCGCCATAGGTGTAAGTAGAAAAACTAGACAGAATTAGTCGCAACTAGGAATATAAATTCGCGTAAGTCCTTGAATCTCTCACCCTGGCCCTTCAACAGGCTGGCGCCTTTGCTCCGTCGAGTTGGCAGTTCCTTGTGGTAAACCACGCCGACATACTAATGTACGCGTCAGACTTACGGTTGTTTAGAGTGCTATCCTTGCCAAATTACATTCCCTTGGTCAGGAGGTGTCAAGGCCTCAAAAAAATTCATTCTCCCGATTGATTTTTTCTGATACTGGGGCTGTAATCGCATGTATTATTGCGATATTATGAGATATTTTTCAGGTCATTCTGAGCGCCTCATTTAGGGTTGGGGGTGGGGGGGGGGTGGGGGGGGGGGGGGGGTCAGCCCTCCTCAGGTTTTTTTCTAACTTTTTACTCAGACCTCCAAATGGCATTCTGAGACCACCCTTGAGTAGGCCTTGGTAAGGGCAGTCCATTGGCACCAATTTCGACCTTATGCGATAAGTATCTACCCCTTGGGTGGGTGAATGCAATAAGTATCTACCCCTTGGGTAGGTGGGTGAATGGGGTCAGCCTTCCTCAGTTGCTTTCTAACTTTGCACCACAGCTGAAACCCCGATACGGGGATGGCCGGAAGGAGGTCTAGTCCCATCCGCTACACTCCAAAATTTTGGCAGGATAAAAGCCTATATGTATATCAAGCTCTGGCTATGATGACAAACATGTAGCGAATGGGACTAAACCCTCATCCAGGCCTCCAAACACGGACCAAAAAAGTGTCCCATTTTTTCGCAGAAAAAATGTTTTGTCTTCCTTTTTTAATGTTCGGTCGACAATTTGACTCAGAATTGGAAATGGAGAAAAACATTTTTTGCTAACTGTGGGGGGCCCAAATGGCCTAACAAATGGCCCAAAATGGGCTTTAAATGCAGATTGTGGCATGTTAAGTGCCTTGAACATCTTCTAGGTAGCTTTTTATTACATTTTACTGATCTATAGGCCTATTGAGGTATTACCGCAATGGTTTCTACGGGGCTTTAATATGGTTTAGGGGGGTTGAAGAAGGTTATGGCCCTAAATGGCACGTTATGGCCCAAAATGGCCTAAATGGACTCACAATGCAGTTTTTTGCCTCTATGACGCGCTGATTAAACCTGGTACTTTTTAGTAGAGCATAATATTGAAATATGGCCCAAATGAGGTAGATTTGCGTTCAAACATCTACAAAAATCCCCTGTGGTTTTCAGATATAGCGGGTGTCTTCATTCCCTCAAAAACACAGCAAAAAGCTATAAACCGCATCTATTTCGCGACCAGCTCCTCGGCCACTTGGCAGACCAATGCCCCATACATCTATGAATACCTTGTGATGCCTATTGGGAGCGTTTATTACAAATGGGGCGCACAGTACACTGATTTCATGCTTTTAGACACCCATGTTGCCCACCAAGAACAAGCTATACGGTTTGGGCTGGGACTGTTTTTTGAATGCTTGGATACCTCCATTAGGTGCCCCTCAAAAAGCTGTCAAAAAATTGGGCCGATCGGGCCATGCAGTTTTGAGATACAATATGCAGAGGCAGGACAGTCAAAAGGACGAACATATAAGCCTTATAGCCACATGGGCCTGCGCCAAGGTCCAAGGTCGGCAGTTGTGGTACATGGTCGGTTCCTGGCCCACGAACTCGGCGAAACAGGTCGTGACAGTGGACCACCATGCTTCAGATAGGCCTTCTGGATCATTGCAGCGCGAAATTAGGCCGCGCATCACTACGAATTCCATCGCAAGAGGGGATTCGTACTTTTCCCAAGTACTGGGTCTTCGTCTCCAAGCAGTGGCAAGTGGCTAGCAGCCATCATAATAACTTAATATTACGCGTTTAGATACTTGCGCGCCGTGGAGCTCCTCGAAGCGCGCAGTGGAGCTACTTGTTCAAGTATGTTTTTCGGCCCCCCTAAGGCCCAACACGCTCAGTGAGAAAACTTGCGATCGACATGAGCATTTGATCCATTTTATGCTTAAGAGGTTCGTACAACAATTATCTGCGCGTTTAGATTGATGCGATCGCTGCGCGTACGTGACCTCATCATGGCTCGGGTTTTTCGAGACGGGCCGTGCCCTAGCCCTCCCTATGGCCCCCCCCCCCCCCCCCCCCCCCCCCCCCCCCCCCCCTGCCGAAGATGCTTGAAATTTGCATTGATATGAAGTGCCAGGTATATCCTAGGTGATCCACACAAAGTGCCCTATGACTCTTAGATAATACGAGAACATGAACTAACCGGGTGGGCATATACAGTGCTAACCACTTCTATGAATAAGTTTATGTATGTGGGCGACTGTATATATTATGTAGGGTAATTAGGTAAAAGGTATGGCTCATAACGAATCGAGCGCCGAGTATAGCTGAACGGTGTGAAGTTAGCCTATGCCCAACTAGCTGAAATACCCCACAGCAGTGAAGCGATAAGGTTGCTGAACTGACCGTGCAACACAATGAAAGCTCGGACATCCCATGCTCCACACATGAGTATTCTGGGATGTAAATCTCACGTCAGGGTTTTTTCTAAGAAAATGAACAAGTGTCTTCACGCTACACCACGGGTGCCCTTATTTTAGCAGTCTTTTAGGCCCCCATACCAACCCAAAAGACTCTCATCTGGCACCCCCAAGACACCAAGGTGCATAATAATGATGCACCTGTGCTATAAGTAGCACTTCAAAGAAAACCCTGTCCCACGTCCCACACATGCATGGTCTAACATGCAATGCTGTTACTTGTCACACTTGATCTAACATGCAATGCTGTTACCTGTCACATGTAATCTAACATGCAGTACTCTGCATGGTCTGTTCAGGTGTCTTCCCTCCTCCGAAAGTGGCTTTCATGCTGGCGGACCTCCAGAGGGTGAGTGGTTGTCTGATGATTTCAACTGAAAATGGATAGCTCCTCGTTAATGTGGAATGCTTGCATTGGGAATTGTAAATTTTTACGCCTTGCCACGGGGCGTGAAGTTGAAGAAACCTTCCCGTTTGCATTGGGGAAGGTTATTGTGGGATATATTTTGCAGACCGCTACTGCGCTTGAGCTCTGTCAACCAAACTGACGCTAGCCTTCCACTGCAAATTTAGGGGGTCTTTGGCACCCCTATGGTACCATTCCCACCCATAATGCACCCTTGTAAGCCTCCTAAAAGGGTGCTGAAGGCCTCCCAAATCCGCAATGTTACCTGCGTACTTCCCTCCTGGCCTCAGGCCCCCTAAATTCACACTGCATGCTCCCCTCATGGCATCATGCCGAACACCCTGGTGGTAGCCAGGAAGATCTTTTAGAAGTGTTCCAAGGAATGAGTCTTGAACACTCCTCTTCTAATTGCCCTGTTACCCTTGCTTGCATGTGTGCC
>JACBWV010000610.1:85246404-85443904 GCA_013435795.1 Chlamydomonas sp. ICE-L
AACCCAACCCTAAACCCTAACCCTAAACCCTAAACCCTAAACCCTAAACCCTATAAACCCTAAACAACCCTAACCCTAACCCTAAACCCTAAACCCTCTACACCTAAACCCTAACCCTACCCTAAACCCTAACCTCAACCCTAAAACCCGAAACCCTAAAACCCTAAACCCTAAACCCTAAACCCTAAAACCCTAAACCGTAACCCCTAACACCCTAATATCCCTTAAAACCTGAGGGGGCTGACCCCCCCCCCCCCCCCCCCCCGCCCCCCTCACCTTAATCAAAATACCCCCATACCCCCTTTTTTTTTAAACTAGATATGGATTTTTGGGGTTTTACAGTATGATGCACATAATGCAATCCTCGTAATTCCCACACAGGGATTGTCTGATAGTCAAAATTCAGTTTTTCAACCCCATTCACCCAACAACCCAGCCACCCACCCACCCAAGGGGTAGATACTTATTGCATAGGTCCAAAGTGGTGCAAATGGACTGCTCTTGCCAAGGCCTACTCATGGGTGGTCTCAGAATGTCATTTGGAGGTCTGAGTAAAAAGTTAGAAAAAAGCCTGAGGAAGGCTGACCCCATTCACCCACCCACCCTAGGGGTAGATACTTATTGCATTCACCCACCCAAGGGGTAGATACTTATTGCATAAGGTCGAAAGTGGTGCCTATGGCCTGCCCTTACCAAGGCCTACTGAAGGGTGGTCTCAGAATGTCATTTGGAGGTCTGAGTAAAAAGTTAGAAAAAAACCTGAGGAGGGCTGACCCCCCCCCCCCCCCCCCCCCCCCCCCCCTAAATGAGGTGCTCAGAATGACCTGAAAAATGTCTCATAATATCGCAATGATACACGTCCTTGCGTCCCAGGACGCAACATGGGGAGGGCCGTTGCGTCCCAGGACGCAACATTGGCAGGGTCGGTTGCGTCCCGGACGCAGCCTCATAGATTGGTTGCGTCCGGGACGCAGGTTTTGGAAGTTGGTTGCGTCTCACTTAATTACCCTGCGTTCTCATGCGTCCCAATGCGCCCCAATGCTTCTGATGCGTCCGACTCGAGAGTGTCTCAGTGGGTGGTGCAGGACGCAAAGGACTCTCTCAGCCACATAATTTGAATGGACTCGAACCTAAAAATCCCCCACATGCCCCCAGGCCCAGAGTGGATGAGCGGGGTTCAAACAGCACCCTAGCCTAAAGCCTATAATTTTTGATGTGATCCGGGAGTATAAAAAAAAAGTGGGGGACACCTATCCCTAAAAAACCTGAGGGGGGCTGACCCCCCCCCCCCCCCCCCCCCCCCCCCCCCCTCCCCTTTAAATCAAAATACCCCCTTTTTTTTAAACTTAGATATGGATTGTGGGGGTTTACAGTATGACGCACATAATGGCATCCTCGGAATTCCCACACAGGGATTGTCTGATAGTCAAAATTCAGTTTTTCAACCCCATTCACCCAACAACCCACCCACCCAAGGGGTAGATACTTATTGCCTAGGTCCAAAGTGGTGCAAATGGACTGCTCTTGCCAAGGCCTACTCATGGGTGGTCTCAGAATGTCATTTGGAGGTCTGATGAAAAAGTTAGAAAAAAGCCTGAGGAAGGCTGACCCCATTCACCCACCCACCCAAGGGGTAGATACTTATTGCATAAGGTCGAAAGTGGTGCCTATGGCCTGCCCTTACCAAGGCCTACTGAAGGGTGGTCTCAGAATGTCATTTGGAGGTCTGAGTAAAAAGTTAGAAAAAAACCTGAGGAGGGCTGACCCCCCCCCCCCCCCCCCCCCCCCCCCCCCTAAATGAGGTGCTCAGAATGACCTGAAACATGTCTCATAATATCGCAATGATACATGCGAACTGTGGGTATAACAAGAGTCGACCCATAATCAAACAATCAAGACGGACTCTAGGTTATTAGGAGGGGCCAATTGAAAGAAACACTGGGTGAACGGGTCCCCAACTGGTGAACTGGTCCCCATGCCCCAACCAATAGTCAGCATAATGCCCACGACGGAGCGAGGACCTGAGTTCGAGAGTTACACATATCTTTCGATCCCAAGTGAAAAAACGCTTTCAACTTCTCGAGATCAATTGAATTCCAAGGGCAATACGATACCATATTGAGCTTGTCTAAAACGTTCAGACAGTAAGACAACAGCCTCCTAGGCTGCCATCCCTACATCACTAGCATCCCTATTGAGCCACCAAGCAGCCTTGTCTCAGCCATATTAACTTGAACTTGGTTACATGGCTCCAGCCAGCAATTTTACTGCTCGCCGTCTCGACCATATGCTCCACCTGAAAGCAAACAATGAACTGAGGTGGGGGCACAATCCAGCATGCAGATCATCTAACATGTAACGTTGCTGTACAGTTGTGCAGTCACTCATACTGAAAATAACATACAGATCACGCGTTGCTTGTAAGTACATACGCACATTTAAACAAATACATGTTACGCCTTATGACGAGGCGTGAGGTTGGCAACTCAGTGAGTGTATTGCATTATTACAATGCATTGGCAGTTCACTTGTATTGGCAACACATAAATAATTACTTGGCTACTCCATGAGTGTATTACATGATAACACTGCATTGACAGTTCACTTGTATTGACAATACAGAAATAACTCACATATGATAGGTACGTATTCTCATACCCATGACCAAATCACATAACATGTACTGTCATACCTACAACCCATTATGTGGCAAACTAGGAATACATTATACACTACATTGCATTGTCATATGCAGGCCATTGTTGACACAAGACAAGCTCGTTCCACACATCCGGGGGGTGGGGTGGGGTGGGGGTGGGGTGTGTGGGGGGAGGGGGATCTTCCACAATTCTAAACACAATAAAGCTAGAAACTAGGCCGTGAAATGAAGGAGCAAAGGAGCAAATTGCGTACTACAGTGCAACCACTTCATATCATGACAATACAGAATCAATCAAATAATCACTTCAGCATGAATTCGTGCTAAATACAGGGTCAATATAGAATCTATAAATACACAAGCGGTAGTGAATCCACACTTGAACTTGTCAACATGGCAAAATCCATACAAACAGAAGGGTGTGATGAGAATCGTAAATTCGTTGAGGGCCCTGTTCATCAATGCTTGTTTTCGATTTAGTCCCTCCTGATATCGAGGTTGGGCAAGTCCGTTTAGCCTATTCGGCTTCCCCTGGACTGTAGCATCATATATACACACCAGACATGGAATCAATTTGATCATTCAATGTTGGGTTGGTCCGCCTAGCCTACTTGGCTACCCCTGGATTGCAACATTTGCACTTCCACAAGGGAAACAACTAGGCTATTCACTACCTACCAGTCACATGCGCCTAGCTGATGTACTTCTTCTTCAGCTCAGTCTTAATAGACTGGCCTTTAGCATCGTCACGAAGGGTCACATTACCCTTGCCGCCCCCCTTGCCTCCAGACCTTTGCTCAGCATTGAACTCTCCCTTAGGCTGCAGGTAGGGGGGGAGTCAAGGCAATGTTAGGGCAATTTAGGTGTGTGTTAATACTGTCTAGCCTGTAGTAAGGCGTAGCCAACTAGGCTAAATACACTTGCCCAACTTCAATTTTGGGAAGGGCAATTTGAGGTAAACTTAGTCATCTAGGAGTACTCGATCTCAGGTCCACCGTTGTATCCTCCAGATTTTGGGGGGGGGGCTAGATCTTTTAGTGCTTGTTGATAGCCTCTCCGGATACTCTAGAATTACCTTTATTAGTTGAGGTAGGGCAAGTCCCTTGACCCCCTGGACCTTCAAAAAAAAAAGGCATGTGTCACGAATATTCCTGTTACGCCTATTCCTGGTGGTGTATCTCAGCTCGTGCAATGCTTATGCGTCTGCTGCCGCTGTGGCTATTGTCGTAGGTGTTCTTGTCACTGTCGCGGTTAGCTCACAGCTGAGGGGACCATACATGTGAGTGTATTAATTCATGAGTCCAGGGGTAGCCACTTTGGCTAATGGGACTTTCCCAAGTGCAAAATAATTAAATAAACAACACTCTGTAGTTGAATCTCGGACACGTGCTCACACACTATAATGTAAATACAATACAATACAATACAAATACAGATAGAGCACCAGCATTTATGTCAGAAGTCAGGTGTGCGAGGCTAACCCACCCATGTACGATGGTGAGCTGATGCTGATGCTGGACTGATTCTCAGCTGAGGTGAGGTGAGTAGTGGGGGTGGGGTGGGGATGGCACACCCTACTACCGTCACTCTCAAACGTAACCCCCCCAGACACATCACATTAGGAACATAATGTTGGAGAATATTATGGAGACAGCAGAGGAGGACGAGGAAGAGATGAATCCTTGCTCGGTTCTTCAGCTAGAGCCAACCCCCTTGTGGCAAACAAATGGCATTTCAATCTCCATTTCCCCCTTACTCCTTTTCTTGCTCAACTAACATCTAAGTTACCGTAACCCCAGACGCACCGCCTTAGGAACAGGAATGAAGTCAGGTCTGTGAGGCTAACACATGGCACGCCACTCCCAAACGCTGAACCCCAGACGCACCGCATTAGGAATAGCAATGAAGTCAGTGAAGGCAGGGACATGGCCCGGGGCAGGTGCCACAAGAATCACCGCTACACTGCCGCCAGTGTCACCACTCTGATCTGCTGTACCCTGAGCCTCCTTCTTCAGTTCTTCAGCAAGAGCCACCTCCCTGGTGACGCCAACAAACGGCATTTCAAACGTCATCTTGCGCTTTTCCACAGTCTCGCCAGCATGAGCTTCGGAAGTTGGCGTGGGCTGGCTGGTGGATGCCTCTTGGGTTTGGGCCTTGGGTTTGACAACACGGGCAGCGCCGCCGAACATGCCTCCCTTCCGCTTCATACTTATGGCACCAACAGCTTTGGCCTTTATTTGGGGCACCAATTTTGGTTGCAACCCATCTTGGGCTGAAGTCTCTGTTTCTGCAGGTAGGGGTTGATAAGGGACGGGTGGTTGTGGGTGGTTGTTGGGTTGGTGGAGAGTGGCGGGGGTATATAGGGGGTTGACAGCACGGGCGGCGCACGGGGTTTTAACAGCACGGGGGTTGTGGGGTTGGTAAGGGATGGGGCGGTGAAGGGTGGCGGTGGCGGGTGGGGGTGTAGGGGTGAGCAGTGATGCAAGGAAATGAGTTGGCATGGATACCTGGGAAGGAACTGTCTTGAGGACAAATGCTGTCTCGTGCTGCTGCGTATGTTTGCAGCCCTTGGGTGTAAATACATCAAAATATACTCAGAAGAGTAGAGAGGGGAGGGCGGAAACGTTGGTGACAAGGGCCATGTCGGGTCAGCTAGGATAGTCCATGTTTATTCATCTGCTTATTTCTCAATACCAGCATATTACATAAAACCAACACATGGAATGTGCTTTGAGGGTAAATGTATGTATGATGCATCCCAGGGGTTGCTCAATTAGGCTATAGGGACTTGACCATCCTCAAATAACCAAGACAATTCTAGACTATCCGGGAGGGATATTAACAAGTACTATAAGGTCTGGTCCCCAGCAAATCCTAGTGATATGACGGAGGCTCTGAGATAAAGTACTACAAGATAAATTCAGAAATAAATGAGCACATGAATATTCCTGCATTATGACAATATGATGTATGATCTGTCAGCATGGGTGGTAGAAGTGTTCCCACCTGGTTTTCTTCTTATGAGTTTGTAAGACACAATTAAAGGACTGGATTATGTGCAAAGGATATCTTGTATGGTATGTTAGTGTAAATTAATTTGGTTGCCTCCAAAGTGAACTCACTTCTTGGAGCTGGAATATCGGCAGCGTCAACAGGGGTGGCCAAAGTGTTCCCAACACCTGAGCCTTCTAGGTATAAGTATGTGTGTGTATGTGTGTATGTGTGTATGTGTGTATGACAAAACTTATTCAATTACTTGATAAGGGAATCATTTGACAGACATAAATTACTTCCGAACGGAGCCTACTTGATTGAGCTGGGATAGCTGAAGAGATTTCACCTGTGCATTCTAGATATGAATGAACAGACATATTTAAAAGATTGACCTATTCCCCCAAAGGAATATAATACACAACTTCCTGAATTATTTCCAAAGGGAACTCACTTGATTGAGCTGGAATCTCAGCAGGGGTGGCAGAGCTGCTCCCACCTCCTGTACCACCTTCTGCCCCACCGGCCTTTGCCTCTGCCTCGGAGGGAGGGGCAGCTTGGAGTACAGGCTTGAAAGTGGGTTCCTTCTTGCCCTCAGCAATCGTTGCCAGTGCTGCATCGGTTCGCCGCAAAATTGGCTCTGATGCATTACGCCCCAACACACGCTGGAGCTCCTTGACAGTGGCTGTGGACAGAGGGATAGAAATGTTACTGGTTGCATGCATCACATTTCTCAAGAGAATATGGAGGGACGCTTTTACAGTGCTGAGCATTCAAGGGCACCAATGTATTACGCCGCAACACAAGCTGGAGCACCTTGACAGTGCCTGTGGATGGATGGAGGACAATATTCAAATTGGGTGCATGTATGAATGTATGTGTAGTATTGTCGAATAGGCTAAAGGGGCCCGACCACACTTTTCCACAACAAAACGTGAATGGCCTCCAATGGAGGGGGGACTCACCCGGAACCTGTTGAGACAGGTTTACTAGGTTGACATTGGACAATACATAGCCAGGACCCTAATCCTCCATGTATAATAATGCTCGGTTTTATATGCGTGTATGATACTGATCAATTTTGAATGCATGTATGATCATGTTATTTTTGTAATGTACGTACATGTTGTTCATTCATTGCTGGATGTACATACATGTTGTTCATTCATTGCTGGATGTACATACATGTTGGATGCGTGCATGACAATGTCCATTATTGACTCACCCGGCATCTGCTGAGACAGGTTGACGAGGTTGGCTTTAGACATCACATAGCCAGGGCTCTCGTCCTCCTCCCTACACACTGCATCCCGCCATGCATACAGCTTACAGAAAACGCGCATCTGCTGCGGATTGAGCATGAGGCACCACTTGATGGCGGCCCTCTCTGCCGTGTCCTCGTGGAGCAGCTCCTTCTCATATAGCTTACAACAGAGCAGACGTGAGCGCTCCACCACTGTCTGCAAGGCAACACTTGCCTCAGCCTTTGTGGGAGGGAGTGCGCAGCAGAAATCAGGAGGGACCTGCAAGGGTGGGTGGGTGGGTTGATTGATCAAGTAATACATTAACCAATTTACTTGTTTTGAGGGGGATTAGCGCTATACCACTGCCTGCAAGGCAACACTTGCCTCAGCCTTGGAGGGCGGGAGCGCGCAGTAGAAATCGTGAGGGACCTGCAGTTGGTTGTGACTCGTGCAACAGAAATCAGGAGGTAGCTGCAGGGGTTGATTGAACATGGCCATACTTTCTATTTTGGGGCCATGAGCTCAGGCGCAGCGATAGACGCTATCAAGTATCCACACAACACAGTGCCCCCACATCACCTAACCAAGATGTCGATTTTAAAGGGATGAGCCAAGGGTTTCAATTTGTATGCGTTAGCCCCTGCTTGAGCTATGCAGCCCACCACCCAGCCTCACCCCCCCGCCTTAAACCCTCCCACCGCCACACCCACCCACCACTCACCCCCCCACACCCCCACTCTGACTAGGCCCTATTTCCCCCCAGGAGCCCCTCACCCACACCATCGCCCCCATCATCACCACCACCATCCCCATGACCCACATCATCGCATGCCTCCTGAAGCTCCACCTTCAAGCAGTCATGAATGTAGAGCAAGTAGTGTGTGTCAGAGCGTGCATAGTGCAGCAGCTCGGGTGCTAACGGTCTCACTCTCCAATCAGCCAGCTGATATTTCTTGTCAGCCTTCACAGTGCAGTAGTGGTCGAGGAGGAAGGCAAGGCCAGCGGAGCGGTGGCGCAAGACGCGCGCCGCTTGACCCGTATCAAACATGTTGACAATGTAGATACCGAAATCTCGCTGCAGGGGACATCAGGAGGGGATGGGTGGGAGGGGGGTGGGGGGTGGGGTGGGAGGGGGGATAGGAGGTAGGTGTGTGTGTGGTGTGTGGGTTGGGGGGGGCAGCGTGCATCATGAACTTTGGAAATTAATTTCAAGAACAGAAGATTGGGGGGCAAGGCCAGCAGAGTGATGGCGCAAGACGATACATAAGTTTAAACCCCCAATACTTCATCAGTGCTGCTGTGCGAGAAAGATGACGCAAATTTCAAGGTGCATGAGGTTGCTTCAGGTTTGGCCTTTTCCAGCCTGAGGAGCTGCCTGGATTCCTGGTGATGCCGCCAATGCTCGTAGCCAACAAGAAAAGTAGTGCTGCCATCCTTCACTTATGCACAGGGAACAAAAAATTGATATTATATGATATCATGTCATCTTATGATATCACATGATATCATATAATGCAGTCTGACTAGGCTGAAGTTACCATTTATATACAAAAGCATATGATGCAGTTTCTATGTTATCATACTCGCCTTACATTGGCATATGCTATCATACTCTACATCATGTGATATGCCGGTCCCCACATATGCAACTAAATTGCATTTAATTGCGCACGCTATCAAGTGCATCAAAGCTGGGTTGGCAAGAAAGAAATTAGGGGTGAATTAAGACAGAGTCCCATTCACCTTGACCCACCTGCAACCACTCCACATCATGGTCCGAGCCATGCAGCACCTTGACCACCTTGGGGTTCAGGAACATGGGCCCCAACATATCGCCAATGAATGCCCTGAGTGCAATCACATCAACGATGTAGTCTGATGTCCGACTCGAGATTTGCATCAAACAGGTGAATCCTTGAAACGACCTGCGTTGAGTGTGGTAACGTTACAGCGGTGAACACTAAGAGTGCTCAAATGTTGGATGCCTGTATTAAAATGTTAAATATTGCATGCATGTACGGCAATGTTTTATATTGGATGAACTTGCGTCACTGATAAATATTGGATGCATGTATGTATGTACATTTATGCATATGTTACTGACCACAGGTAGACAAATAGGCTAGAAGAACTTGGCCAACCTCAAACCATAAAGATCAACTATAGATTACCCGGATAAGCGTGTGTCTATCTGTGTACGTTACAGTCCAGGGGGTAGACAAATATTTAAGGACTGAAGGGTTATTGAATGACAATGTATGCCTCATGAGCTGCGCACGATCTAACACAACTGCTCCCACATGTACCCTGTAAGACCAGGTGGCCACAAAATAAATCAAACACTCACATTTTAGGTAGCGGCATTGCTGATCACAATCTCACACAACTGCTCCCACCTGTAACTGTGGTTCTCCAAATCAACGGCAATGAAGGGCTCCTCAGAGATCTCCTCTACCAACTGTTGTAACGCCTCAGTGGTGTCAACAAACAGAAGGGGAGTCTCTTCAAGAGGCCTGTATGCCATTGGAGGTACAGTGAAGTTAGATGTATGCTCCTGCTAGCACATATGTAGGCAGGTAAGTTACCCTACACCTGCAGACTATACAACCTGACCTTACTGATACGAGCACACTGGGCGCATGCCTGCTTTGTTCATTCTGCATGTTGAATCGCCTTATCTTGCTTGGGGCCTGCCAACTAAACGTACATGACTTACAGTCCTAGGGAAACCAATCAGGCTACAGGGGCTCCTGTGGCATCTGTATTATCACCATATATAACAGAGTTTGCAAGTGTTGTGAACTGGACACTACAGGTAGATGTGTGCATGCTTGTTACAGTCCAGGGGTAGCCTAACAGGCCAGTGAGGTTTGACTAACCTTGACATGTAGCAACTGCATTTGATCCCTTCAACTCATGACAGATGGATGTGCAGGGACAACCAAAAGCTGTTGGGGTATTTTTTGCGAGAAAAAGTTACAAAGTGATGTACATTATAACCATACGCTGGCTTGCACTAAGAGCAGCACAGATACATGTATGTATGATACATTCTAGGGTTAGAAATTAGGCTAAAAGTACATCCTCAAATTATGGAGAAAACTCTAGACTATCCTGAGAGGCTATGAACAATTACTGTACGTACTGACATATCTCATATGCCGATATGCGTGCAAAGAAAAGCTGCATAGAAAATATAAAAGGGGAGCCCTGCACACCTGGGTGCTTGTGGCTCAGTTGCCTCCAGTTGCCAGGGCTCATAATCCAAGGATGCCAATTCGCTGAAGTATGGATGTGAAGGGGGGATACCAGAACCGATACCTAAGCCCTGGCTTGCGCTGATAGCTGCTTCCTGACAGCGTGCCTTGTGCCTGGGTGGATACAAACAAATGATATAAAACATCATACAAAAACGTGACACAAGATGCGACATAATCATGATGCAGAATACAATGTGATTTTCTATAGAGACAATATAAATGCAGGTGCAACAGCGTGTGTAATACATTTTCCCATTCAATGCAGGGCACATGGCAATTTGTATACTGTATAATATATGTGGCACTAGGCAAGAAGGTCAGAAGTGATAAACAGTACGGCAAGCTAATGCGATGGTGGCTGCAAATGTAAAAAGTGTTAAGCAACATAGATAAGGAAAGAGACAGTCAAGGATCAAGTCGTTTTGAGTTTTAAATACGCTGCGTTGCTCTCAAAAATCAAAATGTAGGTTTGTTTTTTATCCACAAACATTACTGCTACGACTATGTATACAGTCAATACAGTACACCACACAACAATCTAAATGATTTAGTATACATTTTGTGTTGAATATGCTTCTGAAATGCTAATCCAAATGGCCAAAAGACTGTCACGACTAGGCATGTTTGGATCCACATAATATACATTCCTTCATACTTATATAGCTATATACAAGTATAGTATATGATCATACCACATGACAGTTTAAATTCTATAGTATACATATACATGTTGAAGGTATGCTACTTAAGTACTATACCACATGGCAAAAATAATGTCATGACTACCGATACTGATCAGAGTTGTTGTTTTCAGCTACCATCAGCAGCTTCTAGGCAGCTCCCCTGGCTTGTTACCCAGTCAAACATACAGCAACATAGTGCATCTGGAAAGCTGACAAAATCAGATTTCCAAATTATAGATCTTGGGGCTTAGCCCAGTGGCTGGCTCAGAGAGCTACTGAGAAGCTGCTGCTTGTAGCAGAAAAGATAAGCTATGTTACTCATTCTTGGCTAATGGCTATGGTACTCATCACTCATCATCCTCATGCTTGCTTATGGTACTCATCATACGCAGCTTGGTTATGGTACTCATTATACTCATCATACCCATCATGCTCATGCTTGCTTATGGTACTCATGCCAGCCAACATAGAACTTACCTGAAGGGGATGTTTGAGTTCTCAACCGCATCAGGGAACGAATCTTGGGGACGTTGGAACATGGGATTCAAACGAATTCCATGCTTCCCTGCCTGATGCTGAACAGCAATGGTCGCTGCGTATATAGCAGGACAAAAAATTGGTTAGCTTGGTGCATCTGAAAGGGCTAGGTAGGGGTGACACATCATGAACAATGATCGCTGCATATGCATAGGGAACGGCAACTAATATTAGTGTTTGCAAAACTAATAATAACTAATATTATTATATAGTCACAATAATATTAGTTTTTCAAATAAGTTAAAAATTCTGGTGAGACGGCTCGTCGGTCTAATATTAACTAACATTCACTAATACTTAGCATTTTCCTACACATGCAGCAAGACAATATGTAGGTTAGCTCCCGGTTAGCTTGGTGAATATGGTATGTGCAAGGTTAATTCATCAGGTACAATAGTTGCTGCATTTGCAGCATGACAAGATTTGGGTTAGCTTGGTACATCTGAAAAGATGGGCATGAGCAACGCATCAGGTGCGATGGTTGCTGCATATCGAGCATGAGATGATAAAGCTTAGCATGTATGTATGCGTATGTATGTGGTAGTTTGGGGGTAGCCAACTAGGCTAAAAGGACTAACCCAACCTCACAAATCAAGATAATTATAAACTAGCAGGGGGGGCGGACTCAGCTTGGCTCATCAGAAGTTTAAAGAAGGGGAAACTATTTATTTTTGAGGCTACACGTAGCAGCTTCTAGGCAGATTCCTTTCCCTGTCCTTGGGCGAAACCTGAAGCTAGCTAGTGCGTATGAAAGCTGACGTGGCAGGCATTCCAATGTCGCTGCAAGCTTTAGGTTTGACACAGTGGCTGGCTAATGGGGCTGGCGGGAAACTGCCATGAGTAGCAAAACAAAAGAAACAGGGAAAGGGGAAAGGGGAATTACATCAACATTTCTAGACTGCCCAGTTCTCCTGTCCATCAACAAATTTAAGCAGGCCTGCAGCAGTCAGCAGTCCTGCTTAAATTGGCAAGATTCAGCTTAAATTGCATGTATGTGGCAGTCCAAGGATAGCCAACTAGGCTAAAGGGACGTGCCAAGCCTCGAACAACAACAAAGACATAAACATTTCTCGACTGCCCAGCTCCCCTGTCCATCATCGAAGTTAAGCAGATCTTCATGGCGAGTAATGATTAATGCATATATGTAGGGTTGGGCCAACTTATGAACTCATATGTATATGGAAGCGCACATTTATGTACTTTCAAGCTTAAACACAATTATGTAAACATATTTCATACGTCGTATTAAAATGCATGCTTGGCTGCTGCATGATACAAACAAGCATAGCGTTTTGCTGCCTTGGAATTTCGATATGGTCACCACCAAAAAATCCTGAATGACCTCAACAAGTTTACAAGAGGATCGTTGCAAAGTTAGCAAAAAAAAACAATTCGCCAGGGCAGGGAATGTTTGTAATTATACAGAGAAATTATGTCCAGACCTGGATGCTGACGTGCACCTTGATGATGAGGTGAACTTGAATGCCATGGGCCTTGATCACTGTAACAGACTTCAAAACATGTCTGCATTGTCTATTTGATAGTAGTATAGGTTTATAATAAGTATATAACTTAAGCTATAACACACTCTCTGCTAGCTCTCTTCAATCAGCACCTTGCTGGTGGATATGCGTGCACATTGCCTGTACTATATTATTCTGTGAGTTCCACAACCACAACATGTCCGATGAATTTATGGGGAGTTAAAAAGGACTGCCCATGCAAATAGCAACATAGAAATAGCTATCCCATGTAAAATTTTCTCCTGCAAAAGTGCAATTAATTAACCAACGTGTACATACGCTTTTATATGGCTTATATATACGTATACGACTTATATGAACATAAAATATGCGTTTGCTTCCCAACCCTACATGTGCGCATGTCGGTTACAGTACGACTATCAAATCCAGCCTAGTAATACGATACCCTGCAGTGGGTAGGTTCTTTACTAGTCTTGTCTCCCCAGAGCACCCGAGGTTTGCAGCTTGATATAGGCATAGGCATAGGCATAGGCACTCCTTTTGTGTTATTCTTACCTGTCTTTCTGTGGTTCTATCATGTACTGTATGTTACAGTATGCATGTATGAACCAGCTTGATTATATCTATATTATATCTATAGTATATCTATTAAGTTCAAGCTTTGGGTGTTAATTGCGCCATTGATTCACCCATGTCAAAATGGAGGAGACTGGCATGCAATGCATTAAATCCCATCTCCTCCATTTATAAGGGAGTTCATGCCAACACACAACTTGATTAGGCCTCACCTACAATGATGCTGCTACCCACAGGCCCGTCCCAGCACGCAAAGCAACTAAGTACGGGCAAATGCCCATACTTGCAAACCCTTGTCCCACGACAGCGGGGAGCGATTTAGATGTATGAATGTAGGTAGGAAGGTAGGCAGGTAGGTAGGCAGGTAGGTAGGTAGGTAGGTAGGTAGGTAGGTGGCAGTCCAGAGGTAGCTTACTAAGCTAAAGGGACTTGACCAACCTCAGAACATTAACAAAATATCTAGATGAAGCGGAGGGGCTAGTTGAAACTACAACTAGTGATGATATGGTCCCCAGCAAATCGTAGCCAGAAGCATACGACGGAGGAGCTGAGTTCCAGTGATATGAATATATTAGAATTTAAACGCATCCACAAATCATATGATAATTATGGGTGGCCCCATTAAACCAGTCCACTCCACCTGCCAGTGCTTTTATTTTAAGTTACGAGCAGCAGCTTGTAGGCAGCGCCCCTGACTGGCTATACAGCCTTATTTAACGCAACCTACAATTTAACGCAACCTACCTAAAGATGACACAATCAGCTGTCCAGACCTGCTGAAATAGTTCAGTGCAACCCAGTGAATGGCAAAGCGGGCTGCCTAGAAGCTGCTAAGAAAGACCGACAAATAAAACCCTGCACCACGCCAAGTACCTTGTGATGGCAGTGCCGCTGTGATGCTGTCATCTTCATTCTTGTCACCAGATTTAACTGCTTTGTGGTGAGCATCAAGGGCAGATCCAACCTTCTCCAGGCTGTCATCTAGCAGGTCAGTGACCCATGACAACACCTCCTCGTGGTCATCCCAGTCAGGGCCAATCTTGGGTGCACTGGGGTGCAGAGCTGCCTGGAGAAAAAGTGGGCAAGTGCAGGCTAATTCAGAGGTGCTCAATGGTTTATGGATATCCCCACGCTGCGACTCAAGACTCAGCAGACATGTCCAAACTCCACTCAACACTTCAGACTCAGCAGACATGTCCAAATTCCACTCAACACTTCAGACTCAGCAGACATGTCCAAACTCCACTCAACACTTCAGACTCAGCAGACATGTCCAAATTCCACTCAACACTTCAGACTCAGCAGACATGTCCAAACTCCACTCAACACTTCAGACTCAGCAGACATGTCCAAACTCCACTCAACACTTAAGACTCAGCAGACATGTCCAAACTCCACTCAACACTTCAGACTCAGCAGACATGTCCAAACTCCACTCAACACTTCAGACTCAGCAGACATGTCCAAACTCCACTCAACACTTAAGACTCAGCAGACATGTCCAAACTCCACTCAACACTTCAGACTCAGCAGACATGTCCAAACTCCACTCAACACTTAAGACTCAGCAGACATGTCCAAACTCCACTCAACACTTCAGACTCAGCAGACATGTCCAGACTCCTCTCAAGACTCCACACACCACTCTAGAAAATTCCAAACTCCACAGACCACTTAAAGACAAGACAAACAACTGAAGACTCCACCGGATAGAATGTCCAAAATGTGTGCTTTCCATGAAAGGTCATCTCAATCTACAGGGATTCTGCATCACAATCCCAATCAGGTAAGCGATTCAACATTCACACCCCTCCCCTCCTTGCTATCCCCCCCTCTCCTCTCCCCCGTTTCCCCACTTCACGGCTATCCACCCTCTTCCCCCCTTCTCCCATACCAACCCTACCCTCCTGCAGGCTACCTCCACCCTATCCTCCTCCTTCCTCCCCATCCCACCCCACCTCCCCCAATCCCTTACCCCCACCGTGTCCTCCCAAATCTAACCCAAGCCTCTTTGTTCCCTACCCCCATCCCCTAACCCACCCTCGCACCATTCCTCTTTCCACCCTTCCCATCCCTAACCTTCCCCTCCCTACCCTACCCTATCCTACCCCTATTCCCAACAGGCAACTGCCCGTAAAGTTAAATTATCTGCACAGCACGGACTCCGGCCCCTGTCGTTTACAATTTGCTGGGGTTCAGTTCACCAGTGCTTCTTTTTGTATACCGCCTTCCTGTTTTAAGGTTGGGTAAGTCCCTTCAGCCTATGTGGCTACCCCTGGAATGTAAAAATAAAAATACAACTCATACAACTAACTGTTAAGTTATATTATCTGCACAGCACGAACAAAAAAAAGGAAACTGACCGTGCAAGACATAAGCATTCCCCGAATCTTGTCCACTTGCTCCTTGATAGGCGGTCCAAATGACGGGAAGTTCTTGTAGTACTGGCAGCAGGGGGTGTAGCCAGCTTGTCAGATGCATCGCAGTGTAACACAAAATAATATGAAAGCAGTTTCTTGTGGTAACCACAGCAGGGGGCGTGGTAAGCGCTTCAGAAGTATCAGCACACAAAAAAACATAAAATGAAATAGCTATTTATTGTGGTACTGTCAGCAGGGGGCATAGCAAGCAAGTGGGATGCCACAGGGCTAGTGTAGTAGCACTTGCTTGTTGTACTGCCAGCAGGGGGTGTAGCAAGGGCATGAGATGTATCAGTAGTAGTGCAATAGCTAATTTAATATAGTACTGTCCTCAGGGGCATAGCAAGCTAATGAGATGTCACAGCAGAAGCGCAATAGCTGTGTATGGTGGTACTGGCAGCAAGAGGGCGTAGCAAGCAAATGAGATGTCACAGGGCAAGTGTAGCAGCACTTTCTTGCTGTCCTATAAGAAGGGGTTGTACCCAGGGCATGAGATTTTACGAAACAAGTGCGATAGCTGTTTATTATGGTACAGTCATTAGGGGGCGTAGCAAGGGCATAAGATGTAACAAGAGAGTAGTAGCAAGACTCCTGTCGAACTGTCCTCAAGGGACAAAGCAAGCATGTGAAATATCACAGGAGTGTAGGAGCAGTTTGTTATTGTACTGCCAGCAGGGGGTGTAGCAAGCACAATTTGACAAGACAAGTGTAATAGCAGCTTTTTGATTTGCTGTGGTAGACCTGTGGCAGCATCATATATGCAGTGTGATTTGTGCACATCACTTGCGCATTGTATGTGTGATGTAATGTGTGCGATGTAGACATCATGGGCAGAACAGTCTTTGTGTGAGGCAAAGTGATGTGTGAAGAGCGTACGTCAAGTGTTCGGGTATGCACATCACTGGTAACTCCAGGGGCAATATGGAAGCTAAGGCCATGTGTGTGACACTGTTTCTTTCGGGGGCTACGCAAGGCAGCTTCCAGCCAGCTCTATCAGCTAGCCACTGGGATAGGCCCAACGCTTCCAGCTGCATGAGAATGCCCATCATGTTAGCATTCAGGTGCACTAGCTAGCTTCAGCTTTGGCCCAAGGACGGCGAAAGGGAGCTGCCTAGAAGATGCCACGAGTAGCAAAGTAAAGAAACATTGATGTGTGAATCTCAGCACAAGAGCATGGAGGACCATCTGACAAGGGGGCCAGCTTGCCGGTGGAAAAATGCTGCAATGTACAGGAGTGTGTACATCAAAGTACTGGAGGGCGTTCTACTCAATAATGGGGACAAACTTCATTGTAACGGGGGGCGTACTGCTCAGTTTTGGAGGCAGTAAAAAAATGTAATAGCGAAACTGGAGAAGGCAGTGCTCCAGAAGAGGCGGTAGCAAAGAGTAGCCCCAGGAGGGAGCAGTACAAACTACTGGATGGAGGTTCTTCTAAATAACACTTCAACTCAGGTCCTCTGTTGTATGTACTGTTTCTGTTTTGGGCTACACGTGGCAGCTTCCAGCCAGCTCCATTAGCAAGGAACTGGGTCAAGCCCAAAGCAGTCAGCTACATTGGAATGCAATTCATAAGATCTGAAGATGCACTAGCTAGCTTCAGGTTTCAGCCATGGATTGGGAAGGGGAGCTAGCTAGAAGCTGCAACGCGTAGCTCAAAAAATAAATAGTGGTCGTATGATTTTGTCATATTGTTGAGGAAGGCGCAGCAAGAAGACAAAAACAATTGTGTGTATATAGCTTACAGTCCAGGGGTACCTAAATAGGCTAAAGGAGTTTGCTCTATCTTGACATCAGGAGGGGCTAAAGCGAAAACAAGCACTGATGACCTGGGCCCCAACAAATTGTTTTGTCGATTTGTTGCTTTTGTCTCCTGGCTGAGGAAAGCGCAACAAAAAGATAAAAAATTTGACTAGGATTTGTCAAGTATGATATTGTTTAGATGTATGATATATCGATGATATCATGTGATGTATAGTACAATATCATAAAATATAGAAATATCTGATGCTATCGTATGATATATAGCCTGATCATCTTGGGGACCCACAGGATATTGACATCCCTACCTAAACAGAGAACCCGACTTAATGGATAGTAATACTCGGCTCTTCCTGATCCTTTGAAATCAGTCTTCATTTTTTGAGGTTGGAAAAGTCCCTGAAGCCTATTTAGCTACCCTGGACTAAAATGTAAGCATTCGCCTGCCAAACGCAACAACAGTTATGAATCAACAGTCGGGATCCCCTGGGTGCAAAACTAGGTGGGGGAACACATGCTCACCTACCTCCACACATGAAGGGGCGGAGGGCAGGAGGGGTGGGTGGGGGAGGTCGGACGGGGGCGGGAGGGGTGGAGGAGGGAAGAATGAGTGTGTGCCTAAAAAGTGCAAAAACAGAGCACTTCTTTCATGTTACGTGCATTGGCATGGGAAGTATCCCCTTCCAGTCCCAAGTTGCTTTAAATGACTTTATTTTTCAAGGTGGGTAGTCCCGTGCGCACCGCTACCTGGACCCTGTAAGGTGGCCTGGATGCAAAACTAGGTGGAAGAGCAGCTGCATACAGAGATAAGCGTTAAAAAATCAACGCATAGGCTTTACACTGTACAAGACTATCTGGCCACTGTGGTAAGAGCCCGGTAGGCTTGATAGCTTACAACCAGTTGAACCTATATTACATCATTCCCCCCAAAGGACACACCCTTTATCAGGTAAGAGGGTCTCTATCGAAGGTGAGGATATCATCCAGGTTCGACTAGTTCTCAGCACTCAAGTGCAGGACGTGCCAGATAGACTGTCCACCTTGGAAAATAAAGTAAATTAAAAAGCAACCCTGAGACTGGAATGAGATACTTCCCATACCAATGCACGTAGCATGGAGTTTTGTATTCTGATTGTGGAGAAATACAGAAACAGTTCCATTCAAGGTAAAGCCTCTCCCCCCCCCACACACACAAGCACACACACACACACACAACTCTGCTCTAACCCCTCCAAACAGGCACACAGACATTCCCCTCCTCGCCCTTCCCCCCCCCCCACCCACCCCACCCACCCCACCCCACCCCACACACACACACACACACACACACACACAGACACACACAGACACACACACGCACACACACACACCACCACCACCCTCCACCCCTCAATGGGTAATGCAGAGAGTTTCAACCCTCGCGAGTGATTCCACGGGCCAAAATGTTCTGCGCATTTCACAAAGATGCATCGCCATACTAACACATCGGTTCAAGTATTAGCTACCGCTCACATGGAATTCACCGCCACCGGGGAGTGCGCTGTCCTTTGCATCATTGACGGCCTTCTTCACGCGAGCGAGCGTTGCCTCTACATCCGCTGCTGAAAGAACTTCAACCTTGGGTGCCATGTAGAGAAAGTAGAGCACAGATTATGTTTACGGGTAAAAGTGGGAGCGCAACATGGTGTTGGGGTAGGAGGCGAGATGGAAGGTTTCAAGACGTCGTCTGGGCGCCGCCCCCGTGGACTGGCAGGGACTTCGGGCAGTAGAACATCCTAGGCTTGTTCAAAAGTATTAGTCATCTTTTAAAATTTGCCACATGTCAACCACCCTCCTAAACCACTTGGGTGACATTTATGGATATAACACAAATGATGGCTTATATTATGCATGTGTCATCATGTGTTGTGAAGCAATGACTAGGGAGCTGTAAACCAGTTCCTCCATTTTCCCCCTTTGGATTGTCAAATTAACACGGGTGTTGGGGCATGTCAGAAGTACCCTATATTACACAAGGCACACCAGCCCCAAATTTATTGTTGCCTCCATAGGTGTACTTGGGGGGTCAGACTGGTAAGCATGTTGTGCTACTCTGATGCTGTTGTGTGTCGTGGGCACACACATTGACCTAAATGGGTATGGCCCCCAGCATGTAGGCCCCTATATGAGCACTTGACCCATTGCATGGAGCTCCATCCTCAATAGTCAGTTCAAATTTGAATGGGTGCCACATGTGCATGCAAGATGAGTCTAGCATACCCACCATGTGATAAACAGCTGTATCCCTCCACGCCCAAACACGCTCCGCAGGTCCGGAAAGCGCTAAAGTGTGAAAATAGGTTTGGAGCCTCGCAATAGATCACCCGAAAAACATCACCACTGGACTTGGCTCGGTTATTAGAGAAAGGTTTTACCTAGCGCTGTAAGTTTGGACCCCAAACTCCCAGAATGGCACAGTGTGGGTGACGAAATATGTAGACAGGCTCCATAGGTTACTTTATTTCGGAAGCGACTGATACTTTTGAACACACCTATTCCATTGGAGGGATTTGACTTCAGTTTTTGATATATCGTACACTATTTTGAATGAATTTTCATCTCGGAAGATGGAACTCCTTGCATGGAAAATAGTTACCCAGGTTCTATACATAAAGGCGGAGAACGTCTGACATGGATTGGGGTCAAGGGTTGTGTTCTCAGTTTCTCTCCCAGGAGTTGGATCTTAGAACCTTGCTGACGAGATTCTCACCCTACCTCACATAGCTTAAAGGCTGAATGAGGCCAATTGCGAATAACCCTTGGAATCACTCGATAATACAGTACCCGGCAGACTCCGGTGTTCGGTGGAGTAGTATCTACAACTTCATATTTGCATACCACAGGCAAAGCAAATGTGTAGGGAGTTGACGAAACGACAACTAGAGAGCATTGCAAAATCCATGGACAGTAGACAGAGATGATTTGTTACTGACTGACGTGGGCGAGTACTGTAGATTCTACCTTACCCAAGACGGGACTGTAAAATATATATAATATAGGACTGTACATAGTGAGAGAGAAGAGTCAATGACTACCATACGCTGTAGAATACATGGTTACATGAATGACTGGACTTTTAGCAACCCTGTCCGGGCATAGGGCATGTACATGTGTCCGTACATAAGGGGAGCCAAAAAGCCAGCAAGGATCAAGGGACTTGCCCAACTTCAAAAAAACAAGTTCACTTATGGATGCCCTGAAGGCATCAGCGCAACTCCTGGTGCCAAAGGAATCTCAGAACTAAATCAAAACGTCAAAATCTCATCCTGATAATTTGGAAATAGATATTATAATATCCGAGTTCATAGTCAGCCCCCCTGCTACCAAATAGAAATGAAGTACTTATGCGAGGTCCAGTAAGACCATGCAGCCTATTTGGCTACCCTTGCCATCATGAGTATACACACATAATAGGAGGTCTCGCTATGTTAAGTTATGGTTATACCAAACAGCAACCTTGATCAGAAGGCCGCGTGGTAAAACCACAGCTTAACAACATATCATAATGGTAAGAGGTAAGATCATCACGTGAACAGCAACTAGGAATGCTGTCCACAGAGGATGGTGTTGGCATCACAAAGGACGGCGCTTGTTTCACATCACTTCACAAGCGGACGATCGTGCTTGGTGTCACTTCCGCAGCTCATATCCTTGTACTTCTGCATTTCTGATAGATACTTGGACTTGCCTTCCTCTGTAGAGACCAGACGCACGAGGTCCAGGGTGAAGCATGGCGAAGGAGAGCGGGGGGTACCGAGAGGGGAGGGGGAGCGAGGCAGCAGCACAGGGATACTCTAACAGGTTAGCGAGGTCAAGCATGAGAGGCGCAGTAGGAAATGAAGGAAGGTGCAGCAGAGATGATGACAAATGTAGAGTTAGGTGTTGAGATGGATAGATGGATAGATGGACGGATGGACAGATGGATGGACAGATGGATAATGGATGGACAGATGGATAATGGATGGACGGATGGATAATGGATAGATAGATGGATGTCTAGGTAGATAGACGGATACATAGACAGATAGAAAGATGGATAGATAGACAGATACAAGAGGGGGGGGGCAGGAAGACATATTTGGACCGCATCATCAAAACGGTGTCCAATTCAGATGGGAGTTGGGGTTGTGGAAGTTTCAGACAGAAGGACAGGGGAAATAAAGTTGAAAAAAAGTCAATCGAAAGATCTTTGAATGCCCTAAGCAATTATGCTCTTACATCTTTCAAGGGGTTGCCCAATCGTGATTTATAGCCAAGTTCAGATTTGGGTGAAAAAAACTTTGGGGGCTACCTTCCTGTCCAACTTTATTTTGTGGAAAAAAAGTTGTCATCGCATCCAGAGGATAACCTCTATTGAAAGAGATGATAAGGGACGGGAGCTTATTTCCTGCTCCCCCTATGGACAAATAGATTGATAGATAGATGGATAGATAAATGGATGGATAGACAGATAGATAGTCGGATAGATACAAAGACAGATAGAAAATAGATTGATTGATAGATAGCTATGCAGATATATATAGAGAGATGCACTTTCTTTGCCTTGAGGTTGTGCACGTGTTGACATCTGTATGTGTGTGTGCTCCTGACATCCAACATGGATTCAGGCAGAGGACTCGAGGAGTCAGTGATTTGTTACAAGAGCATAAACATACACAAGTGGCTGGGACGAAGGCAGGCTATCAATTATATTTGATGCGGGAAGCTATGATGAGGTGCATGTCAGCATGTACTGCACTTGTACTGCTTGGTAGGGGAGGTGCCTGATATGACCTGCACGAGAAGGTGGATAAGTGAGGTGCTCATCAGCTACATTGCAACCTGAGACACAGATTGCAGAGAAGAGGGTGTTTTGTAAACTACAGGGCCTGTACAAGGCAGGAGTAGCTTTAGGCTCCGAGGCATGCAATGCTTCAGTTGTGTTGTTGTGGTCCTGAAGATGAGGTTAGCTGGGATGAGGAGGGCACGACAGCATCAGTCCTACCTGTCTCCTTCTCATCCTTCTTGTTCTTCTTCTTGGCGATGCCTCCCTTGGCCGGCATCGCGATGAACGATCTTGGCTTAATGACCGTAGGTGGCTTCGTCTTCGCTAATTCGGCAGCCTTCCTCTCCTCCATCACCACATCTCGGTAGTAGCCAAGTCCGCGGTGATCAAGCTTAAAAATAAAGCCTGGGCGCTCTCCAGTGAAAGAGGCTGAGGGGGAAAAGTCACCGGAAGCTTCTTCAGCTTGAGGAGTCAGCGAAGGTCCCGCTTCAGATGCTTTTTCAGCAGCTCCAGCACCAGCAGCACCGCCAGCCTGCTCTTTTTCCTTCATCTTCGCCAAGTACTGCTCCATGAACGAGCCATCGTTTGTGAAGGCCATTCGAAAAGTAGCTGTCAGGAAGCTTTCGGCGATAGGAGGGACGAAGAACGACTCGATGAAAGGGCTTGAGAAGTCTTTGCGACTAGTACATGCAGGGGCAGGTTTTATCGTCGTGCCTGGGCCTGTGTCCGGGCCACATACACATACACAGTATACAAACCAGGTGGCGTGGTCATGATGGCCTCATGGTGGCGTGGTCACGATGGCCCGGTGGTGCCCCGTGGTGGCCTGGTGACGGTGGCCGGGTGATGGTCTCATCCATATCACACACGTGCATCACCCGTGCCGCGTCCCATCACCCTCTGCATCACACCGTCTGCGTCTGTGCCGTCTGCTCGCCTGTGTAGACACGCGGCAGATTCGGGACGTGCATCTTAAAACGGTCAGGCCAGCGGTAGGAGTGCCAGAAATAACGACCGCGATTATAGCAGACAACAGGGGAAAACAACTATCTCGATTGCATCAGACAACGTAGCGCTCACTTAGCAGTCAATCAATGCACGCGAACTACGTCCAAGTTAGATAAATCGCATCGTATCTTATTCCGATAGACAGTTATAGACCCGATAAAAGATTCGTTCACCATTCGCGCTCACAGGTCGCCCCGTGTTCCTGTCCCATCCATCCATCGAGCAAATTGTTCAACTTGCAGATCAATACAGCAGGAAAAAGGTGCACAGGAGGACAGAGATACCGAGGTACACATTAGCCCATGAGAGGAACTATTATACAGGTCGTTATAAACCAGCCCTGCCTGCCTCTAATTATAGCTAACCAGCCCCAACAGCCCTGTCAGCAGCTATTTGTCTCCTTATCCACCTGCTCATCTCGTCACCCGTGAGCACACCTTCATGGCTCATGGTGGTTGCTGCAGAACTTCTGTCACAGTGTTCATTAGCGTCTTCTCAGGTACGACCTCTATCGCTGCATGTGCCCTAGGGATGTGCATAGTATCATCATCATCAGGTTGTCCTGACAAATAACCAGCACCACCACCACCACCACCACCACCACCGCCACTGCCACCGCCATAACCATCACCAAAACCATCACCAAAACCATCACCACCAGCACCAGCACCACCTCCACCATTACCATCACCACCACCACCACCACCACCATGAGTGGAGAGAGAGCAAGTGTAGGGACATATCCACACTCCAGACAAAGACTTGCCACACCACTGCTGTGTTCCCTTGCCTGTCATCATTTGTTCCACTCTGATATGCACCTCTCCTACTCACAACATACTCTACCCCCCCCCCCCCCCCCCCCATACACACCACACCCAACCCCTACCCCACACCCACCCACATACTCTAAATACGCTCCACCTACCCCTGCGGTACAGCTTTTGTGGTGCTATGCCTCATAGCCTTCATCACATGGCGTTGGATGGCGTACAATCGTGAGAAGTGGGGGGCTGAAGCAGGCACAAAAATGTATGATCCTGAGAAGCAAGCCAAGGTACCTTTTTTTTAGTTATAAAAAGGAAATTCACCCCAGGAGGTGGGTCTCCCTACACAAACCAGCGGCACCAAGGATTCAGTTTGAATGGTGCTGCCACTCCTACAATAGAGTAGGCGCAGTTAGGGTCAGTGGGAGGTACTCAGCCCCCAAATTTTTGCCTCTTCTGTATTTCCTGTACACAGTCTTTCCGCTTAAATATATACATAAATCCAGTGCCTTGTGAGGAGGCGTTAGGTTGAGGGGGCCAGCCAGTTCACTTGCACTAGGGCCAACCACCAAGAGTCCTTCTGCTTCTTCTTTACTGACCTTCCGGTTTGTTTTTAGTCCTGCTGTCTCATCCTTGCTTTCATGGGGATCACCTGCGGCTTGTCGGGTGCTTCGGGAATTGCCTTGTTACCGGGTTTTCAAATGTTTTTACAGGTTTTACAGGGTTTTAAGCTACTTAGGTTTTGTGTGAGTGTCTTTCAGCTGATCTTATAGCTTTTATTTTCAGCTACGAGCAACAGCTTCTAGGCAGCTCCCCTGACTGGCTGTTCAGCCAATCCTAATGCAACCTAGTGCAACTAGAAGCTGACACAATGAGCTGTCCTGAACTGCTGAAATATTGGGGTGTAGCACAGTGGCTGACTAAGGGAGCTGCCTAGAAGCTGCCGATAAAATCTGAAAAGAAAAGCCCTGGCTGATCTGTCTACCCTAGGACTGAGTTACTGACTATCACCATGGAGCTGGCTTTGTAGTCAGGCGAAAGGCCGCACTATTACACGATTTCACAATGCATTACTTATTTCGAGATGTTCGAGTCCTTATGAGCCTACCTGGCCACGCCAGGACAGCAATACCATACATCCTATTAGTTTCCGGTTTTCAGGATTCACAAAGCATCTTCCTCTCACTTATCTTCTCCATATATGTGTCCTTTGCAGCCCCGAGCAACCCTCACATGCAAAGTTGCTGACAACCCGGGCTACCAACAAAGTATCGACCTCTATATATATTTTTCCAATGCTTGTCCTTCGCAGCCCAAGCAGCACAAATATCCCCCACATTCATTATTGCAGACAACCCGGGCTACCAACACAGAAAAGAGTGGTAACTGACCCAGGGGATATTGGCTTGACGATAGCCCTACAGGGATGGTGCTACTGGTGTACAACCACAACCACCATCACCACCATCACCATCACCATCACCAATACTCGTCCTTCGCAGCCCCAAGGAGGACAACTAGCGCACACATTCATTGTTGTTGACAACCCGGGCTACCAACAAGTTCGAGGAGTGGCAGCGGACTCAGGGGATGATGACGCTGACGATGGTCCTATAGGGATGGTGCCACAGGTGTGTATGAACGTATTTTTACAGTCCAGGGGTAGCCAAATAGGCTAAAGGGACTTGCTCAAAGTTAAAAACAGGAAAGACAGTTTAAAAACAAGAAAGACAGTTTGAAAACAAGAACTGAACCCCAGCAAATTGTAAACGACTGTTCTGTAGGTGTATGATGGTACCAGAAGAGGGAACATCAGCTTGCACAACAATAGCACCAGCACTGCAAGCTACAACCAGTTTTTCAGTCCAGCCACCTCAATACAGTCGACGTCCTCGGCCAGGAACTCATCTAGCATCAACCAGTTGTTCACATCGGCCACCTCAGTACAGTCGACGTTCTCGGCCAGAAACTCACCTGGCAGCTTGAACATAATAGCATCGGGCGATCGACAGGTGAGACTTAGACCTGTGTTTCCTTGAAGGTGCTTTATATAGTACATTTGCTCAATCACCTTTGTGTTACTTTTGTGTTTTGGGGGTGCTACTGTAGAGCCTTCGGGGTACCTTTCTGGGGGGCCCATAGCTGCTAGTGTCACCACAAGGGCTACTGGGAGTAGCATGGTGCTACGTAAACACACTGCTTCTTTCCCTTCAAAAATATCCTGGCTCAGACTGTCCTGTCACAGGTCTTACTTCATTGGTTGCCTGTTGGTGGAAACTTGGTACCAAGGAACAGTGTGTGTGTGTGTTGATGGTGAGAGTAAGAGGGTAGGGGTTGGGGGGGGTATGGGGAGTAGAAGGACGAAATGGCTCATCACATGCAGACCACCCAACTGGCGATGATTTCTCTACAAAAGGAATATGGCGGATGTTGAGGAGGAGGGTGGTTGTGCTGGTTTACCGTCATTCAGTCAACTCACCATACATCCACAAAATCATCCTCTGACAAACCGTCTGCTTACATACCCATCCTCTGACGCTCCGTGTTGTTACACACATGCAGGCCAGTCGAGCGCGCAGTGAAGTGGAGACCAGCTTGGGATCTTTCCACTCAGCCGAAGAGGGGGATATACCGGCGCAATGGCAGTGCTCCATCCAGTAGTGCCTATATCGTGTAGTCCTCCATCAGTTCACGGCAACTTCTCGAGTACTGACACTGTTCAGTTTAAACCCAGACACACGTGTCTGATGTGTCGACGTGTCAGCCTCTAGGCCTTTCTTAACTCTGTGGCCCTGTTAACAGAATCTCGTGCATCTTGTCTACTCAGAATCCCTCTTAAAGTGAGTGATTTGTCCGCCTCCGTTCGGCCCTTTTCTACCGAAGCCGGACTTGCCCAGACCCAGGAGACATATTTCTGCGAGATTAACCTTTCAGTTTCTCCTAATAAGCTTTTTCGAAAGCTATGCTGCATTTACTTGGTGGAACGTAGGCGGAAAAACTACTCGGAATTTAGCAATGTGCGTTACTTTAATCTGTACAGCCGAAGTAATCAACAAGTTGCTGTGCCAGTGGTGCCTCAATTTAGCATTGCCTACATCCAGTAGTGCCTCTATCCTGTAGTACCTCTATCCAGTAGTGCCTCCACCCAGTAGTGCCTGTATCCTGTAGCGCCTCTATCCAGTAGTGCCTCCATCCACGGTAGTTCAACATGCACATGTCTGCATGTCAACACGCACACTTTCACTGGGATGTGCGTGGTTACACACACATTGTTAACATATGGTTCAGCTTTTGACTAAGACGTGCGTGTTTTCCTGGTTTTCACAGGTTTCACTCACATTTTGACATGGACGGACGTTTTATACACACAGTTTAGGGAAGGCTCTGCGTGTGCCACGTAAACTCTTAGAGGGCATTGAACAACCCTGCCTCCATCCAGTACTGCCTCTATCCTGTAGTGCTCCATCATGTAGTCCCTCTATCCATTATTGCCTCCATCCTGTAGACGGCTCTACCTGACAATCTGGAGATCTGGATCAATGAGCTTCAGGGACTTTCCCAACCTCAATAAATTAAGATTGATTCCAAATTATCAGAAAGAGCAGATTATTATTATTTATTCCAACCCGGATCCTCTGCCGTACGCTTGTGGTCTGTTGTTGAATGTTGCTGAACAAGACAAGGCCAGCATGCGGCAGAGGCCCCGGTTTCAAGTGTTCCCCTTTGTAGAGGTCTCTCCATCCGGTAGTATGTATTGCTCTCTCCAGTAGTATGTACTGCTCCCTCCAGGGGCTATTCTTTACTACTATCCCTCATATATGGCGCACTGATCCCTCTCCAGTGGTCCTGTTGCGAGTTGTTAGTCATCGTTGTTGTATTTCCTCCATATCTGAGTAGTTTGCCTCCGGTACAGCGATGGATGCCCTCCTGTGCCGAGAACAACGTCCACCAGTACTATGAAGTACACACTCCAGTACTATGATGTACACACTCCAGGACACAGTAGCATCTTGTCCACCAACAAGTTGGTCCCTCTGTGTGATGGTCGTTCATGCTCTTGTGTTGATATTGGATAAGATTGTTACATCCTTTTTCAGCCAACTCTGGGCTGCTCACTGTCTTGGGCTGCTGACTGTCAATTTGAAGTCCCCCCTTGCGATACCCCCGAAAGGTAGGGAGTAAACTAAGGGGATTAGACACGTGGTGAGATTTATACACTGGGCAGCCATGCGCCCATATGGGCACGCGCATGGCCTGGGCTGTGACATTGTCCCTGAAGGAACTACCAGTGATGTGCGTAACACACACAAGATCACTTCACATCTGCACTGTGCTGCCCATATCACACACATAGCACACATTATGGGCATGCACACATGGCCTGGGCTGCGGTATTTCCCCTGGATATACCACCAGTGATGTGCGCAACACGCATACCACTTTAGGTAAATTAAAAGCATCTACCCACGTAAATGACAAATTGGAAGTTACAAGGTATAATTATTGAGCACATTCTTCGAGCATATGGCTACGATCCATATGGTCGGGGGTTCGAATCTCTCCTGGGCCAATAATAACACACATGCTTCACACATCTCTTGATTTCACATATAGACTGTTGTGTGCCCATGATGTGTAAATCACACATGTCACATCACACATATTACATCACACGCACTATGTGCCGTGAGTGATTCGCACAACTCACATTGCATATATGCTGTGCTTTACTTTTCAGCTACGAGCAGCAGCTTGTAGCCAGCTCCCCTGACTGGCTATTCAGCTTAATCTGATGCAACCCACGTCACCTTGAAGCTGACCCATTCACTTGTTCTGAACTGCTGATATAGAGTGCTTGGGTCTCGTGGTTGACTCAGGGAGCTGCCTAGAAGCTGCTAATAAAAGCCGAAAACAAAAGCCCTGCGTACATGTATGATATAGTCCAGGGGTGGCCAAATAGTAGGCTAGGGACTTGCCCAACACTGAACAGTCAAGATCATATATATACACCAGCATGATCAGGAGATTAAACATGATGCCTCAGAAGCAATGTGTGACAGTGTGCCACAGATGAATTGTCAGTGGTGAAGTGACGATTGACAGGATTTGCTTTTTATATTTTAGGATCCGATTGGATTGTTACACGGCTTTTCAGCCTACTTTGGGCTGCTCACAATTTCCAATTCCAAGGTCCCCCCGTGCAATACCCGCGGGGACCAGGGGCATACTGAGTGGATTATGCAGTTTAAAGACTTGTCTCGGTTTATATATAATATATTTGATCCCATATCACGTCGCATACAAGATGTCGACAGTGACATGTGCCTGTATGACCAGCGTTAGCTTCGTTTCAAAAAGGGGGTCTTCTGGTAGCTTTCAGGGATTTGGTACTTTTCAAGGGTGAGGTAGTGATTTGGGTTGGGCAGCCCGAAGGGCCGCCCTGGGGGTGTTCGGGTGTCAGGATAGCGGAAGTTTTAGCCAATGCGGGGACCCAGGTAGCAATCGCTATAGGCGGCGGTGAAAAAAGCCCTGTTTATGCAGTGTTTATGTCATATTTTTATTGGTTTGGCTTGATTAAATGGTATATCAGCCTCCAGGCTGCTCACCATCTGGGGGCAGAGTTAACATGGGTAATTTATATATGGGTAGTTACTGCACCACATTCTCAAGTACAGTATGTGTGTAAGTATGTATGTATTGCTACTGATTGTTAACGGGGATTTGTGTTTACATTTGATTGTATAGATTGTTGAGGTAGTGGCGTTTGCAGTTGATTTTCACAATGTTTGTCATGCAGCTAGGTCAGATGAGATAATGATTTTATTATACTGTATAATTAAATGATCACTGTAGCACGAACTCAGGGCCTTGTCGGTAAAACGATTGTTTTGGGTTCAGTTCATCAATTCTTTCCTTTTTAAGCCCTTAATACCACGGTTTTGCAAGTCCATTTAGCTTATTTGGCCTACCCCTGGACTGTAACATACAAACAACTAGTTCTTTCGATCCAGTTTTGGGGATTGGATTGTTACATGTTTTCCTGCCAACTCTGGGCTGCTCACCGTCTTCCAATTCCAGCCCCCCTTGGAAACCAGGGAGCACATTAAGCAGAGCTTGTCTAGGTATCTGAGATAATGTAAGTACTTTATGCAAGCTATGGAAATTCTTTACTGCCAGGCACAGCTTGGTAGCAGTAAATGTATAACAACTAAACTAAGCTTCGATGCAAATTGTCTTCAAATATGACATTCTTGACGATTATCCGATTCACGACTTCAAACCCATTTAAGTTAGGACGATGTTATAAATGAGTTCGGTTCCAGAGTGTTATTGATTGGTTGATTGATTGGTAGATTGAGAAAACATGGATACTGGTAAAAACGCTACTAGGCCACCGTCCACACTCCTGTTCCCAGAATTAAATGAAGGTTATGAACAGCTAGCATTACCACAATCCCCTTCTCCATGGCATCAGGATTTCGGAGTTCAGAATACTATCTGATTAAGTGAACATGGTACCGGTATTTTACTGTATCTAGGCATTCTTCCTTCCTAACACATGCTCCAACCTTCCAATAATCGCAGTACTGCAGCACTGGATCACCTGCAGGATCACTTCTCTATCTCGCATGACACCACTTTTTATGGTTAGGGTTTCAGTTGAATATCTCAAAAATCTGTGTCACGCAGCATGTAGAACAACCCTGGACTTAACCAAGGACAAGTCCCCGACCACATTTATTTGAAATAAAGTGCCTGTGGGGGAGAGGGGTCGGGTCTAGTTCTTTGTCAAATGTTTAAATATTTCACAAGCATGATAAAAGTGAGCTCACGCCTCATACAACATAAAATGTCTAAAGTTTCAATTAAATATTTAAATCTCTTTGACGTTGAGCTGCCAAGATTAGGCTGCAATAAGTCCTAGGCGGAAAATTGGCTGAGAGTGTTGGCTATCGGAGCGAAAGGAGGCACCGGAATCAAGTGCAGAGGGCCAGAGTTTCTTGTGGTCAGTTGGTTAGACAGTCAAACTGACAACGGGGTGGCCCTGGGGGCTCCGCCCCCCCAGAAGGGGGGGCTGTGCCCAAAACACGTAACAAAACAATCCATGATAGGTCAATCTGTACAGTATCAGATTGCTGTCGACCGTTTGCGTTCTTTCTGGCATTCACATGCTGGCTGGGATGAAGGGGCGCGGTTTATTGTAGTTGCCAGCATCTGGGCTTGGCGCTGCTGGAGAGCCGCCCGGGGTGGTGGTCTCGGGGGCAGGGATGTTGAAGCGAGCTGCGTCGAATTGTACTCCGGCAAAGGTACTACCAGCAACTGCTGCATGACTGGCTACCTGCTTGCGGCTGGAGTCCAAGCTCCTGATGGAGACGCCGGCCGATGCCGAGGTCAACGAGAGACGCGTGTTCTCCGCTGACTGGGCTGCAAGCCTCCACCTCAGCTCGGAGTTCTCCAACCCCAAGCTTGCAATGTCGCGCCACAGCTCCGTTGTGTTGTGCCCCAACTCAGTCTTGGAGGTGTTGCTTGAGGGAGAGTACTGGAACTGGAGGGGTGCAACCAAGGGTGGGGAGGGCATTGCCGATGGGAGGGGGGACCCTGATTTAGCAGCAGCTCCTGAACCCCAAACGGGGGTTGAGTACCTATCTCCTGTCCTGAAAGCAGGGGTGGAGCTGGAAGAGTGTGCGCCGCCATATTTGACTGGGGTTACTTGGCCTGTGGATGGAGGAGAGTACCTGTATCCTACCCTGAAAGCAGGGGTGGGGCTGGAGGAGTGTGCGCCGCCACTAATGAGTGGGCTTACTTGACCTGTGGATGGCGGGGAGTAGTCCGACCCTGCCCTTCCCTGCCTGCTTGCCTCGTCATACAAATTTGTCAAACTGCGCACACGGCCAACCTCTGCCAGGACCTCCTTTGTGGCCCCCGCCAGCCTGGAGCTGATGGGGTCATCCCGTTGTGGGGAGTACAGAGGCCGTGTGTTGCTATCAAAAGTGCCTGACACCATGGCTGAGGTTGATGGAACACTCTCGTAGACTCGGGATGCATCCAAGGCCTGGTTGGGTTATAAGGAAAGGTAAGCAAGGTAAGTGAAGGTGTTACAGTAAGGCAGGGTCGGGACTACGGAAGTGCTAATGGTAAATAAGTAAGTAAAGTCTGCCAGGGTCGTGACCCGCAAGGTACGTGAAGGAAGTAAAGTAAGGTGAACATGTGAAGAAAGTGAAGAAAGTACCGAGGCCATGTGTTGGTGTCTGAAACACCTGACACCATGTATGAGGTCGTTGGAACGCTTTCTGAGACTCGGGATGCATCGAAGGCCTGCTTGGGCCGTGATGTACGTGAAGTAAGTATTTTGTTATGTAAGTTTACGAAGTATTACTAAGTAGTGACTTCTTATTGGAAGTAGTTTGTTATGTAAAATGTATGTCCCTCACTACAAGCGTAAAGTTAGTAAAGAGGAGCATACATGTTTTATGACGTTCATAAGTCCCCCCTGACTTAGTCAAGCCGCAGGCACATTTGGAGTCCAGTAGGGCACCATACAAAATGTAATCATCATCATCATCATCGAAGTATGGTTTATAAGCAAAGAAAGTTAAGAAATAACAGGTTGTTGAGATACTTCAGAGGGGCTTCAATACATCACACCATATGTGATACATGTCATAGGCACGTCGCAAGCGAAACGGGAAAAAGGCGGAGAGTGATGACTAGGGGGAGCGACAGGTTGCAACGGAAACAGTCACCAGGTGCGAGGCAGAGTAGAACAAACCGGTCAGTTCAGCATTTTTTTACTTGTCAGGACAAGAAACCAGAGGCTTAAAATTCCACCGTCGGTCTGCCCACAACGTTCTGTCGACTCCCTTGCAAATGCACAGACCAGTTCTGAGAGAGAATCCAAGTAGGCCGACAGGAATCCGTTGCTCTGGATCTGGTTCTGTGGTATCTGACTCAGCTGGTGAGAGAGGTTATGAAGACCGCAGCACTTTCATTTATATTAGTTCCTTTCACATTTTCTACTTATCTGGTTGTCAATTCCTACCCTACTTCACCCAAATCTATAGATTATCTCTACAAGGTAAGACGCACCTGCAGCCTTAGAACACAATTGGTATCTTTGTCATTCTCTATCAACCGGAACTAAGTGCCACTTTCTACCATAATTGAGTCATCCCTATTTCTGATCTCAACATGACGAGGCTCACCTGCACCCTTTGAACACGATCGGTGAGCTGGGGCTCATTATCATATATGCGCACAGGTGGGTCGGAAAGAAGGTAAACGTGTTATTAATACCGGTATTGATATCTTTGTCAATATCTATTAGCCGGAACTAGGTATCACTTTCTACTGTACTTCACTACTGTACTTCACTCATACATTTTCTCACGTCTACATGGTGAGACGCACCTGCAGTCTTTGAACCAGATTGGTGAGCTGCGGCTCAATATCACGAATACGCTTACGCGCCTTGTACAGCTCCTCGTGAGCCGTCACAGATGTTATGAGCGCCTGCGTGTGTGTGAGAGTATGTGTGAGAGTGTGTGCGTGTGTGAGAGAGTGAGAGTGCGTGTGAAAGGGGTACCCTAGGTGTGGGTGGTTGTGATGGGATAGTTCAGGATGCTTACCCCCCTACCCCCCCCTCCCTACCCCCCAGTGAATAAAGAGAGAACAAAAACATGAAGTCACAAAGATAGACAGAAAGAAAGAATCCCCTCCCCCCCCGTGCAACATTGTAGGGGCCTACAACACCACGTCTCTGACAGTGTAAACTGAAGGATCAGGCAGCACTGCACTCACCATCTTTTTGCATGCACAGAGATTGGTATTCTTGGGAATGTTCACAGATAATAACGTTATGCTTTGGTTTCTTTTGAAGATCGATCTTTTGAGATAAGAATGCATTGATTTGGATTGGATTTATTACTGCCAAAGACCTGGCGAGCTGCCTTGAAGGCTGAAGCCATATCAACCTTTAACACCAATCAACCCACCCACCCTCCACCGCATGTACTTATACCCAGATTGTTTACAAGACGTAGAAGAGATGAGTTGTCCAAGTTCAAGTTTTTGTAAAACACAGCAACCCATTCAACTCCCGAAGTTGAAGTGCACTCACCCCTCCTGCTGACTCTCCTCTCCGCAGGCAGGTGCAACATTGCAGGGGCCTACAACACTACGTCGCTAGTGATGCCCTAAACTGCCTTTCCTGTTTTAAAGCTTGGGCAAGTCCCTTTAGGTATTTGGCTACCCCTGGACTATGCAAATACACACAGCAGTGGTGTATACAGTCTACTGCAGTGGTGTGTTCAGGCAGCGCTGCACTCACCCGGCTGACTCTCCTCTCCGCCAGCTTAACCAGCTCTTCCAATGAGGAGGCCAAATAGTCTCTCTGTCGTCCGTCCTCCCCTGCTCCCTCCCCTCCCCTGCCACCGCCGTCACTGTTCTCCGCACGTGCCACCAGCTTCCGGACATCGCTCTCAGTTCTTTCCACGAGATGCAGCATCTGAGCTAGTCGCCTGCGCGCGAAGTCTGCGGACTCTGCCTGGATGGCCAGCTGCCGGCCGGCTTCCTCAAGGTCCATCACCTCCTGGCGGCTGCTGCGCAGATCCACCTGTAGTGCCTTACAGTGCCGCCTGTACTTCAGCTCCCCAGGGCTCATGCCATCGGCTTCGTAGGCACCAGGTTGGGGGTCAACACCTGCATGCCACAAGATAGGAAATTATTGCGCCTTGCAACGGGGCGTGGAGTTAAGGGAAGTGAGAGTGATTTCCACCAACTCCACAGGTCTCATATTCCCTCCCTTCCCGCAACCACCATGCCCCCTCCCCTCCCACCACCCCATCCTTAACAGCAATTCAATGTGCATTTGAGGGCTCCCCCCCCCCCCCCCCCCCCCCCCTCCTCCTCCTCCCACAACCAACGTGCCCCCTCCCATCCACCCATCCTTACCAGCATCTGAGTGTGCATAAGAGGGTGACAGGCGGTCCAAGTGACCCAGTGCTCGGCTCATCTCCGATTTATACTGATCCATGTTCATTGTCAGACCATCCACCTCAGCTCTCGACATCTCCAACTCATCCCTCACACTCTCGTAGTCATCCTTGTACAGCTCCAGCTCAGCGCGCAGTGACTCCAACTCGGCAGCTTCGGCAACTTGATCCAAGGACCTTCCTAGGTTAAAAGTACCTGCACAAATATGTGTGCGCTTGTCTGTCTGTCTGTCTATCTGTCTGTCTGGACTGTCTGTCCGTCTGTTTCTCTGTCTGTATGGACTGTAGTATACCCACCCATCTATCCATTCTTCCACCTACCCACCCATCTGTCCATCCACCTACCCACTCATATATCCATCCACCTACCCACCCACCCACCTATCCACCCATTCACGTACCCACCCACCCATCTATCCATCCACATACCCATCCACCAAAATATTCATTCACGTACCCACCCAAACATCTATCAATACACCTACCCACCCACCCATCCACATACCCACTCACCCATATTTCCATCCATGTACCCACCCACATACCTACACACCCATATACCCATCCACGTACCCACCCACCCACCATACAAACATCCACCTCCCCATATATTCATCTACCCATCCACATGCCCACCCACCCATCACATCCATCCATCTATCTATCCACCTACCCCCCCCCCCCCCCCCCCCATCTATCCATCCATCCACCTACCCACCCACCCATCTATCCACACATACATCACATACATCATTACCTTCCGCTGACCTTTACTCTAACCTTCCCCTTAATTGCTAAGCTCCAAAGGCTGCTTGCACTTCAAGCACATCCATCCACCACCCATCCACCCATCTATTCACCCATCCACGTACCCACCCACCTTTCCATCCACCAACCCACCTATCTATCCATCCACCTACCCATCTATCCATCCATCCTTACCTTCCACTAACCTCCTCTCCTCTAAGCGCCCCCTCAATTGCTCAGCTTCAAAGGCTGCTTGCTCCCAGGCAGCGCGGTAGTGCCGCAGCTCATCTAGAATAGTAATCGCGTCCTCCCGGCTTTGGTCAAGTTCCTCCTGCACTCGCTCCGTCATATCCTGGTTATGCTGCAGCTCCACCATGAGGGCCGCCCACTGCAGCGGGTGTCAGAGTTGGCGGGAGTCAGGTTTGGTAGGTGAAGGTGGTGGTGGTGGGTGAAGATGGTGGTGGTGGATGGTGGTGGGTGAAGATGGGTGAAGGTGGTGGTAGTGGGTGGTGGTGGGTGAAGGTGGTGGGAAGTGAGATGAAGTGGGGTCGGAACGGGGGAGCAGTACATACTACAGGATGGAGTCAAGCTCCTCCCACCTTCTCTCTGTCATCTCCTGCTTGTGCTGCAGCTCACCATAAGGGCCGCCTACTAAAGCGTTGGAAAGTGGCAGGGTTTGTGGATGTCATGGCTGGTGGGTGTCCGGGATGGAGGGTGCCAGGGTTATTTGGTGCCAGGGTTGGTGGGTTGTGGGAAGTGGTGGGAGGATTCTGCTGCAGCTCCACCATGAGGACGGCCCACTGCAGCGGGTGTCAGCATTGGTGGGGAAGGTGTTGGGAAGGTGGTGTGAAGGGGGGCGGGGCCCGTTGCCCATTCTCGCTGACGAAATCCAAAGTGACATGCAAGACATAGTTAAGTACTGTCATAAGCATACACCTAATCCCAGACCTCCTCTCTCACCAACGCTGTCCTTCTCCCTCAGAGTGTCCTGTGCACCCTCAAACTGCCCTTCCATCATCACCATATGCTGCTTCACAAACATAAGCGTGGACACAACCCACTCAGCAGGAGACAATAAAAACAGTTTCCCAAGCCCAAGCCGAAACCTGAACCTAAACCTCCTCTCTCACCATGCTGTCCTTCTCCCTGTGCTTGTCCTACGCATTCTCAACCTCAAAACAAATAGTGTCCCATGCCTAAAAATAAGCTTAAGTCTAGACCTTCTTCAGCAGGAGACTACAAAAACAGTGCCCCCAAGCCAAAATCTCAAACCTAAAGCCTGGACCTCCTCTCTCACCATGCTTTCCTTCTCCCTCAGCTGGTCCTGCGCATCCTCAAGCTGCCCCTCCACCATCACCACATGCTGCTCCACAAACACGAGCGTGGACATAACGGATTCAGCAGGGGACCCCCCAAAGCTATCTGGGCTAGCCCACGCCCCCAGGGCAGGGGACCCATTGGCGGAGCGGGTCCTAGGCACCCTCTTGCCGATGGACTGGAAGATAGCGTCTAGACGGGCTCTGTCGTCACTGTAGGACTTGGGGTGTGACTGTGCTTGTGTGGGACTGCCTGTGGGGGTAACTTCTGAGAAGGGGAGGGGCACTGCTGTCGTGGTGTTGGTAGCTGTGGGGGTATGCCCTGAGTAGAGGTGCACTGGCGTGGTGGTGGTGGTTGCTGGTTTGCGGTACCGCCCTGGGGAGGTGTCTCGTGGGGTCACTGAGGGGAGGAAGAGTCCCAGAGGAGGGGAAGAGGTTGTGGGAGTGTCATGGGCAGACCTTGGTCCTTGGGGCGGAGATGTAGCTGAGAATTGGGGCTGTGTAGCTGAGGATTGAGGCTGTGTAGCTGAGGGCTGGGCTAGTAGCTGTTCTTCCAGGGCATCAATCTGAGCCTCCAACACGGAAACCAGCGGGGAGAGCTCAGCGTCATCAGCATCCCTGCTTGAATTTGATTTCAAATTCGAATCTTGCGTCCCATTTCTAGCAGGCACAGGAGCGGAGGGGAAGCTCAGGAAACTAGGGCTGGTGACGCGCACCTGCCTCCCTGTCCCTGTTGCCTGATCAGGCCCCATCCAAGGCGATCCGGGGTCCATGAGAGAGGAGAGAGATGGGGTGCCCTTTATCAGCTCCGAAACCATGCCTTCTAACTCTGCAAGGCGGCTCCTGCCCTGTGCTGCTGCAGCCTCAGACGCTTCAACCTTCAAGATCAGTTGGAGAAGTCATTAGAATCAAGACAAGAGAACACAAGAGAAGACAAGAGAAGACAGGAGAATACAAGGCAATACAAAAAGAGAAAAGGCAAGAGAAGACAAGGGAACACAAGAGAAGAGAAGAAAAGATAACACAAGGCAATACAGGACAAGATAACACAAGGCAATACAAGAGAAGACAGCTCCAGCAAAATACCTTCAATCGTGCACGCTCCTCAGCGACGGCAATCGCATCCGCTGCGTCAGCCTCGCTCCTGGCGACACGTTCATGGGCCTGCTGCTCTGCTGACCTGGCAGCAGCCTCAGCTGTCGCAACCTGTGGGTGCATTAGAAGAGGATAGTTGTTGATGCATGAGGGGCGGAGCGGGAGCTGTGTTTGACTTTTCTACGTTAGGTGGTTCACTCATAGGCAGGGTTAGGCAATGAACACTTAGTCAGAATACTTTAATTCCAAGCCGAAGACATGAAGGCATGTATTGGCAAATAGTTTTGATACACATGTTGGAGAATGTCATTGAATATGATTTTTTAAGTGTTATAAATCATACTGCTATAACCTAAGCATGTTATATATCTGCCCCTCAGGATAATTGCAGTTCTTAGTATGTATCAGTACATACTTTCTGAATGATTGCATGTTCACAGGGTCTATCTGTGTATCAAGATGAGAGTGTGACGTGACTAACCTGAGAGTGCATGGTCTCCAAACTGTGGAGGGCCTCAGACAGAGAGTGGCCACCGGCTGTCAATGCCGCTTCAGCTGCAGCCACCTGACGTTGCATTTCATCACTCATCTGATTCGGGGAGTGAAGGAAGGGGGAGGGGGGTGGTGGTGGTGTGGTGTGTGTGGGGTGGGGTGGGGTGAGTCTCGAATCACTTCAGAACTTCAACATCATATAACTTCCCAACCCCATCGCTCCTACCCACCACCGCTCTCCATCCCTCCATCCCACCCTCCACCCCAACCTACCCTCACCCAACCACTCCACCTCACCTCCCGTCCCTTCACCCCACACTACACACGCCCCTCCCATCCCTACCCAAGCTCCACCCATCCCTACCTGCAGAGCAGTAGCCAGTTGCTCATTGTCTGCACTCGCGCTTGGATATCCCTCCACTTGACCTGAGCTGCTGGCTGGGGCCTTCAAAGCCTCGCATACCTGAAGAGCATATATAGATTAGCTTACTAATTGGAAGAGGCAGAGGACTTCCCTCTGTGCCGTCGCGCGGTAGTCCAAGCTCAGGCACAGTAGCGGTCTGCGAAACCAAAAACCCATCACAGTACACATTCCCCAGTGCAAGCGAACGGGAAGGTTTCTTCAACATCGCGCCCCGTGGCAAGTTGTATGATTTTTTGGCGGATCCCCCTCTTCTGGGGGGCGGGAGCCCCCAGGGTTACCCAAGTGTCTGTCCTACCGACCATCCATCTGTCTGACCGAGACGAAGACTGACACGTCAGCCAACGGTCTCGTAAATAACTCGCTTCTGTTGCCTCCTGTCGCTCCGTCGCAAACACCTCTCCGCCAATTTTTAACGTTGCTTGCGACGCTGCATAGAACGTTTATATTTTATATTAGCTTACTACTACCAAATGAATTGCAGTGTACAATATTCTAACACATTACCTTTTATTGTAAGGTACTGCATTGTACCGCATTGCAATGTATTCAATTGTGCGAGCTAGTATTCACTTCAAATCTGTATTGTTGTAATAGCTCACCTGAAGAGCACTGTCAAGAGCCAATTCAGCTGCTCCAAGTCTGGTCAGAAGGTCAGCATGGACAGCCGCGTCCTTGTCCTGCTTCTGCTCTTGCTCACTGATGGAGCTGGACAAGATCTCCAACGACTCTTGCAGCTGTGCAATGACCTCCAACAAGTGGCTGCACAGGGAGTGGCGCATCACATTGAGATCAATCAAGATTGTTGCGCACATTCAGGGACATGCTCATGTACTCAGCCACATTCCTCATGTACTCAGCTACATGCCTTGTGTACTCAGCTACATGCCTCATGTACTCCTAGATGTAGTGCTTTTTAAATAGCATTTAGATTATAGCAAGAACTCCAGGCCCCATTTGTTTACAATTTGTTGGGGTTCAGTTCACCAGTGCCTGTTTTGTATAAAGCCCTTGCCAATATTAAGTGTAGGCAAGTCTATTCAGCTACGCCTTAACCAGATGGACTGTAAAACACACACACTGCATAATCAGAACAACTGGGAGAAGAGACGACGTCGCACCTGTTCTCTGAAATCATGTCCAGCAGCTTCTCGTGATTTAGTGCGACTTGCTCACCCTTCAGTGCATCTGCGGGTTGGGAGGGGGGTTGGGTGTGTATGTGGGTAGGGGGTGTATGTGGGTGGGTGGGGGTGGAAGTTGGGTGTGCGTGGATGTGGGTGCAGGTGAGTGAGTGTGGGTAGGGGGTTGGGGTGGATGAGGTTCGGTGGGAGAGTTCGGTATGGGATGATGTGGGTGAGCGGGTGGGGTTGAGTGAGTGTTGGGGGTGGAGTTGGGGTTGGGGTTGCGACTTGCTCAACCTTAAGTGCTACTGCACTACTTCCATCTTCGATACCACGACCACCATCCACACCTAATTCACACTATATTCTTCATATATGAACTCACCAAACAAGGTCTTGCCGGTGCCTGGAGGTCCACAGAGCCCCCCACCCCCTTTTATTACCTCCCTTTATTCGAAAAGCACCGCACCAACAAGTGAAGCACGCATCAGTGGCCACAGAGCCCCCCCCCACCCCCACCCTTACCCCCCTTAATTCGAAAAGCACTGTACCACAAAGTAAAGCACTCACCAGGGTGGACAGCACTGCCGTGTCTCCACCACTGCCCCTACCCACCACCAGTATCCATCCCTCCATCCCACCCACCCGCCATCCCTCGACCCCAACCTACCCATCTTACACCCCTCCACCTCAGCTTCCATCCCTCCATCCTTCCACCCCCCACTACTCACCCTGAAATGCTTCAGCACTGCTTAGAGCGTCGACACCACTGCCGGTGTCCCCACCACTGCTTTGCCTGCCACCCTGGGGAGACGGCGCTGGCACAGAGCGGGCGGAGGATTGCTGAAGCTTTGCTTTGCTCTCATGCAGCTCGGCTGCTAATGCCTCCCGCGCCTGGAGTGCTGATGCCAGCTCTGCGCCCAGACATTGCCGAGCTTGCCGCTCTGCTGCCAGGTCATCAAGCTCATCCTGCCGTGCCTGCTGCTCCTTCTCCAACTCTACCAGGCTGTCCTTCAGGGCCAAAGAGGCCTCTGCCGCCAGGGAGTCCAGCTTCAGATGCTCCGTCTCCATCTCATTTTTCATCACTTTAATCATGTTTAGGTGGGCCTGCCTGTCAGCATCCATTCCAGCCTCAAGAGCAGCTTGAAGCTGGCGCTCCTGTCGGATTACATTCATTGCGTGTTGTGCAGCGGGGCTGTAGGTGCCTGATGCTGTGGAGTCAATACCTTCTTGAGAAGCTGCAGCAGTACGGTTTAGGGTTCAGGGTTTAGAGCAATTAGTCATGTCACTTGGGATAGCACAAGAGACGGATCAACGTCTGACAACTATGTATTTCTGGTACAGTCCAGGGGTAGCCAAACACGGGTAGCCAAATACGTACACTACGCATCATACAATATGCACCAAACCCCCTGTCTCAAGAAATTATCCTCACCATGGATCAGGTCCAACAGAGCACTCATGTCAGTTGCCAAGGTTGTGGCCTCCGCTGTCAATAGCTCAACCTGTCGCTCAAGTTCCAAGCCCTTGGCGCCAGCTGCCTCCAACTTCTTGCTGTCAACAGCTGCTTGGGATTTCGCGGATTCAAGCTCACTTTGCAAGGATGCAGCCTGGCTGATACTCTCTTGGGACGAGTCTGCCTGCGCCTTCAAGGCCTGGCTCTCTTGCTCCAGCTCCAACGCACGTCCCTCGGACATCTCTGCCCTAGATTGAGCCTCTGCCATTGCTGCCTGAACCTTGACACCAGCCTCTGTCAGGGTGACTATCTCTCCCCTCAGACTATCAATTTCCAGTTCCAGCTTCAATGCACGTCCCTCCGCCACTGCTGCCCTAGATTGAGCCTCTGCCATGTTTGCCTGGAACTTGACATCAGCCTCTGCCATGGTTGCCATCTCTTCCCTCAGACTCTCCATCACCTGTTCCACCTCTGCCGCACATCCCTCTGCCATGTCCACCTGAAATTTGGCAGCAGCCTCTGTCAGGGTGACCATCTCTCCCCTCAGACTCTCCATTTCCAGTTCCAGCTCTGTCACGCGTCCCTCCGCCACTTCTACCCTAGACTGAGCCTCTGCCAAGGCCGCCTGAGAATCGGCAACAGCATCTGTCAGGGTTGCCATCTCTCCCCTCAGACGCTCCATCACCTGTTCCAGCTCCGACGCAACTCCCTCCGCCACTTCTGCCCTAGATTGAGCCACTGCCACTGCCGCCTGGGACTTGGCGGCAGCCTCTATCATGGTTTCTGCCATCTCTCCCTTCAGGCGGTCCATGTCGTGTTCTAGCTCAGCCAGGAGGTGCTGCGCCAGCGCGTGGTCGTTGCGAGCGGTGACAGCTTCTGAGTGTAGCTCAGACGCCCAGTCCTCGGCGCGGTCCAGCTGGTGCTGGAGCTCATCAACCTCCTCTGACAGGTCGTCCATCTTGCCCTGGAGCAGTGGTGATTGGATTTGATTTTATATGGCTAGAATATACCGGCATTTGACTAAATTTTGTTATTTTTATTATGCATGTTTTTATTGGGTTTGGCTGGTAGTGCAGCTCGGCCGCCCAGTCCCCGGCGCGGTCCAGCTCATGGTGGATCGCATATTAAAACTCTCTAAGGTGCTCCTTTTTACCCGTGAGCATTCGTGATTAGTTTTTATTATATTAGCCGTTTTAAATTATTATATATGTTTTGAGTTGGTTTGGTTGGTAGAATAGGTCAGCCGCCCAGTCCTCGGCGCGGTCCAGCTGTTGGTGGAGCTCATCCACCTCTGCTGAAAGGTGGTCCATTTCGACCTTAAGAATGGGTGATTTCAGTTGTTTTGATTATACATATTATATTCGAATATATTTGATTAACAGTGTATCTGTCTTGATTTGGTTCAATTTAACTTGATTTGGTTTGAATTAATTTTAGATGTAGACAGATACTTAGCCTGATTGTTTGGTTCTATATATGCATGCTACTCGTGTTGGCTTTATAGAGCTTATCAATGCATTTGAAGTCCAATCATGCAGACATCCAGAATACTGGTGCGAGCAAGTTATTAGAGAATACACTTCTACAAAACTCTTTATTTTTAGCATGCTGTTTCTTCAAACATGCTACCAACTAAGAGGTTTGTACAAGTTTCATGGTTTCCAATTCAGTGTTTGGGGGGCTCATTATGTTTTACATAGTCAGTTGCCCATATTACTGCCGAACGCTTCATATATATAAACAGAGACATGGGCAGATAGATAGATAGAAAGACATAAATAAAAAAAAGGAAAAAAAAGAAGAAAAAAAAATATATATATATCCATAGGTGTTAAAGTCAGACCCTGAGTGATACGGATGGATTGAGCCTATGCCCTCCCATCCCCAAAACAAAGATTTTTTGCTAATAAGTTGCCCAACCACATCAGTTCAACACACAAATACTCGGATTTGGGTTTTCTCAAATGTTGGGGACCAGGTCAAGTAAAACATGCTAATTTGTTACTATGGGGTTTCCTAAGTCGATACGGGTTTTACGTAGGAAGTGATTCGGAGCCTATCGCGACCGAAACAAGCCATTTTAAAAGAACACTGGGTACAAATGTTGTGTAACGTGTTTCCCTACCAGTAGTTATTACGGAAGGTCTTGGAAGGCAGTACACAGGCAGTACAGTTGAGTACGGACCCCCAAAACACTGATTATTTACATTTCGTGGGTGTCCTAAGTCTAGGTCTGAGTTGCACAGCCTCAATTGAAACATTTTGGGCCTCGGTTTGCTCTATCTGAACATATGGCGTGCAGAACAACTTTTTTTTTTCTTTCGAAAATTCAAAATTCAAAATTCAAATATGTTTTGAAAATAAATTCAAAAAGCAAACTTTTTTTTAATTTGTCTTCAAACATCCACATCTGAACTCAGTTTTTGATTTGGGGTAGATCATTGAAAACACACCCTAATCCTGAGCCATGGTATGGTAGGCCACGGGGAGGTGAAATCTTGAGATGTACAGCTATTTCAGTAGATTCCGAGGCCAAGGCTGAAGCGCAGCCTCCGACCTTGTAATAGGGGTTTGATAAGCCTTTCGTCCCGAGGTACCTTTCTTCGGAATAGCTCACGCGGCCTCGTATCTGACGCGATCTGGATTTGTATCACTATTTATCGCATATCTGATGTACTGCCACCGGCCTGCCGAACAAGGCTGCTCGCGACCAGATGCGAACGCGCACGAAAAGTAGCTGCGCGCATAGCTGACACCGTCGCGAACAATATGAGCCTGACAGGATTCGATTCCGAGCAGTTTGGGCCATGTACGGCTCTGTATCACATTCTTGTATCGACTTAGGGCGTTTTCGGACTTAGGCACCTATGGATATATATATATATATATATATATATATATATATATATATATATATATATATATATATATATATATATATATATATGTAGAGAGAGAGAGAGAGAGAGAGAGAGAGAGAGAGAGAGAGAGAAAGAGAGAGAGAGAGAGAGAGAGAGAGAGAGAGAGAGAGAGAGAGAGATACAAAGGCAGATAGACAGACTGATCAGTTGTAGAAGAACAGCCACAACAAGAGCAACAGCAGCAAGAACAAGAATGAGTGAGAGATAGCTCACCTGCAATCCCCTGATTGCATTACTCGCTGAAGCCTTTGCCTGGTCCATCAGCGATGCAACCTCAGCTTCATCAGGCGTCTCGTTGCTAGCCTGTTGGGGGAGGGGGGAGGTCCGACTTGTGAGGCAAATTCACGACTGCAAAACATGGACATTAAAGTGAGGAAATAAAAATGATGTAAGTAGGTGACATGTTTCGCCAAAAAGGCATCATCAGACCAATAGCATGTCGAACAAGACACCCCCTCACCTGAGCTGCACCCCACACTCCTCTGCTGACAGCCTTGCCACCCGGTGATTGCGCATGCAGGTGCTGAGCAATTTCTTCCTGCCATGGCGCCGCACCACGACCAACAACCATGGCGCCTTCAGCATGGCCAGCATCGATGCTAGCTCCACCTCCTGCCGTTGGATGTTTATCACCACCTCCAGCTCCACCACCTGCCGAAGCATCACCATCACCACCACCCTGTGACTGAGACCCAGTGCTCCTGTCCACCGGCTGCGCATCCTGAAATCGTGATCCCTCTGCTCTTAGCCTTGCCTCTGTGTGAGCATCCACAGGCCGCTCCCCTCGAGGACTGCAAGAGGCTTCTGATGTGCCTCTTGCATCAGCTTCTGATCTTGCATCTGCATTTGCATCCTCTCTCCCATGCCCTATTGCATCCGCTCTTTCAACAGCTATTGCGTCCACTTCCTCCTGCAGCACTTCTGCCCGTTCCTGTGCTGTCCTGAGCTCCCCGATGAGAAAATCCACCTGGTCGTTGAGTTCCTCACCCTCTCTGGCCATTTCTTCAATGTGTACCTCGGTCTTGGACAACTGCACCCGCAAACCAATCAACTCTTCCTTCTCAGTACTGCGTTGATCCTGCAAGATGGGGGATACAAGCATGTAAGGCGGTCGAGGTGAGGGGGTAGAGGCGAGGGGTAGAAGTGAGGGGTAGAAGTGAGGGTTAGAGGTGAGGGTTAGAGGTGGGGGGTAAGAGGTGAGGGGGTTAGAGGTGAGGGGTTAGAGGTGAGGGGGTTAGAGGTGAGGGGGTTAGAGGTGAGGGGGTTAGAGGTGGGGGGGGTAGAGGTAAGAATCTTCGCGCTCGCTTGTTATTTCAATGTGAACCTTGGACTTGGACAACTGCACCCGTAAGCCAATCAAGTCTTCTTTCTCAGTAAAACATTGATCCTACAGGAAGGGGGGTTACAGGCAAGTGAGGGGGCAGAGGTGAGGAGGGTGGAGGTGAGGGGGTAGAAGTGGGGGGGTCAAAGTGAGGGGGCTAGGGAGGGTAGGAAGGTAAGGGTCTAGAAGTGAGGGGCTAGAAGTGGGGTCTACAATTTATTGGACAAGAATCATGAGTGCCTAAATGTCAAAAATCTCCATCGCCATTCCCACCTCAACTAGTGACATCCCCGCAATCACCCCCACAAGCGCCACAGCCACCATCTGCCATCAAAATATCAACTGCACGACCATCCTCATTCCTGAACAATTCCCACCGTGTCCTAGAAAGGCCATTGTCCTACAAACCCTTTCAGCACCATTACAATCGCAATCACGGCCACAACTGCTAAAATCAACCTCCACATCGGAATAGCGGCTTCCACCACCACCTCCATCACCAAAATCCTCCTCCTCCTCTTCCTTCTCCTTATTTCTATCGCCACCCTCATCCTCAGCCCCAAAACAAGCTCACACCCTGCCCCATGCTCTGAGACACACCTGGAGCATCTCATTCAAAAACATGAGCTGTGCGACTTCATTCGTTGCATCCTCCACCACCACTCTCCTCCTCCTCTTCCTTCGCTTCCTTATTTCTAGCGCCACTAATAGCACCCTCATCCTCAGCCACAAAACAAGTTCAAACTGCGCCCCATGCTCTGAGAAAATAACTTCTCATTAAATACCAGCAGCAGCTTCTAGGCAGCTTCCTGAGCCAGCCACTGGGCTCACTCCCAAGGTTTCAGCAGTTCTGAACAGTTGATTCTGTCAGCTTCCAGATGCACTGCTTTGCTTTAGGTTTGGCTAGGTAGCAAGCCAGGGAGGCGGCCTAGAAGCTTCTGTTTGTAGGTGAAAATAAAAGCTATGCCTGAGACATACCTGCAGCATCTCATTCATAAACGTGAGCCGTGTGACTTCATGCGTTGCATCCTCCAGGCGATCCAAAATATCAACCGAATCAGATGACCTGGCATCCAGCTCGCCTGAAGCAGCCGCCAGCCTGTCCATAAGCTCTTGGATATCCAGCGACCTAGATTCCGTGTCCTCCTCCAACGTGTGCAGCTGAACGGTACGTAACTGCAGTTCGGCTTGTACCGCCCCCAGAGCAGCTGCAGTGTTGGTGTTGCTGGCAGCCTCCTGCACCACGCACAACGTACATGTGAAACATGGAAGGCACAGCTCATCATCCCAACCCATCCGCACCCATCCGCACTCAAACAAATCTAAACATGTTGAGACAAGACGAAGACAAAACAACACATTAGAACACGGCAGAATACAACAAAATATAACATGCCACACCAAACCACACCTTCTCGACATCATTGAGGCGCTGCAGCAACATGGTGCGCTCCATGCTCCACCCCATTGCTGCTGCGCTACTGCCAGCTGATTGGGCCTCCTTGGCCTTATCTAGTGAGCTGCCATGCTGTGCGGTACCAATCTCAAAGAGTGCCTCGTCCCTCTCACGCTCTACTTGCGACACCTTACTCCGCAACTCTTCACATTCCCCTGCCATGGCGTCCAAGGCAGCTTGCAGATCTTTCTGCTGATCGCCTGCATCACCGCGTGTGCTCCCGTCTTCGCTCTCCTCCTTGGAAGCTTCTGCAATGGCATCCCCCAACACCCCCTTCTTCATGGTCTTGTCCCCCCATGAGGGGGCAGGCAGCCCCAGGGAGTCGGCAGTAGGCCAGGAGGGCCCGTCATCGCTTGCGCCGGCAATAGATGAGGAGCGCACTGTTGTCTTGCGAAGGAACTGGAGGACACGTGGGACAATCCAAGGTGGGTGAGGGGTGTACCGTCGGACACACAATGAAAAGGAACAAATGCAGCAGACTCTTAAATTAAGTGTAAACGAAGGCTGAGACATTTATTTACTTCTTTCCTTGCTGGTTAGTTGGTTATCTAGTCAGTTAGAAAGTAAATCATTTATTTATTTACTTAGTTAGTTAGTTGGTTAGTTACTTGGTTAGTTGGCTGGTTGGAAGGGAAGGAGGGAGAGATGCAGGGAGAGATGCAGGGAGGGAGGGAGGGAGGGAGGGGGGAAGGCAGAGTGTGCCTTTGCCTGTGGTTCCCTTCGCGTGCTTGAATAAATGTTTACCCCCCACCCCCCACCCGCCCGCTGCTCACCTCCACATCCTTGCATGCCTCCACACCCTCTATCAGCAATCGCTGCAGCAGCAACAGCACGACCTTCTCTGAGCCTTCACTCATCTCGGTCACCTTCTTCAGCACATCTTGGACGGTCTGAATCTCATCCTGCTTACTGGGAAGCCCAAACGCACTGATCTGCGCTTGAGATAACATCTCCCTGTACATGGCTATTCGCTTTGCTGCCTCTAGGCCTTGGGGTGCTGGCTTGGGTGGCGGGAGTGGGGTCTGTGTCTCTTTCCCATTTCCCTCTCCCCCCCCCTCAGGATACTGCTGCTGCTGCTGCTGGGTGCTGTCTGGCGGCTTGGAGGCACAAGCCTTTGCAAGGGCTAGCAAGGAAGGAGGGGGCGGGGAAGGGGACAAGGTGCGGTCTGAGCTGCAGGACGGGGAGCTACAGTCTGAGCTGGAGGGGCTTGTTGGGCAGGGGGGGCTTTGCCCAGGTAGCAGCCTGTCGTGGAAGGATGCTGCCTCAGAGGCAAACACAGCTGCCGCAGCTTGTGAGGACTCTCTTGACTTCAAGCCATCAACCTGGAATGATTCAAGGGTTGTGGGTTTGGGGAGGGGGGGGGATTTGGGTGGGTGGGTGGGTGAGTGAGTGAGTGAGTGAGTCATCGGACTTACGAATGAATGGATCAAGGAATGAGCATATGAACAAACAAACATACAAACGGATGGATGTGGGTAGCAATGGATGGTATGTATGTACATTGTTACAGTCCAGGGGTGGCGAAATAGGGACTCGCCCATCCATGATATCAGGAGGGGCTAGAACAGCAAAACAGACTGATGAACCCCAAACAATTGTTTTACAGTCGGGCACCCTTAGTTTGTGCTACAGTGATAATTGTCGGAAGGTGTCAGTGTTGCCCACCTGGTGCTCCAAGGTATTGACAATTCTTGAGAACTTTCGAAGTTCGCCCCGCAAGCCAGCATTCACAGTCTTGTGCTCTCTTAAATCCTCCTTCAGCTTCTCCATCTCCGACTGCAGAAAAAAGATTGCAACAAGATACATCATATAATTCGGTAAAACAATTGTTGAGGATTCAATTCATCAGTGCTTGTTTCGTTTTAGCCCCTCCTGATTTCATCTCTGGGCAAGTCACTTTAGCCTGCTCGGCTACCCCTTGACTATAACAACATAGCATATCATTCATATGGTTGAAATACCATTGAGAGACACAGATAGTAGCTATCAGAATTGCGTCGCAGCGATTCTTGTGTTGATGACCTATACAATACAATATAGCTGACAATCACCATTATAATACAGTACAGCTGACAACGACCAATACAATACAGCTGACAACAACCAATACAATACAGTACAGCTGACAACGACCAATACAAAACAGTACAGCTGACAACGACATAATTAAAATACCGTTACAGCTGACAGCGACCAATAACAATACATTACAGCTGACAACGACATTACAATACAGTACAGATGACAGCGACCCAAGACAATACCAGTACAGCTGACAGCGACCCAATACCATACAGTACAGTGCAGCGACCACTCAAATACAGTACAGCTGACAGCGACCAATACAATACAGTACAGCTGACAACGACCAATACAATACAGTACAGCTGACAGCGACCAATACAATACAGTACAGCTGACAACGACCAATACAATACAGTACAGCTGACAACGACCAATACAATACAGTACAGCTGACAGCGACCAATACAATACAGTACACGACAAGCTGACAACGACCAAATACAGTACACTGGCAACGACCAATACAATACAGTACAGCTGACAAGACCAATACAATACAGTACAGCTGACAACGACCAATACAATACAGTACAGCTGACAACGACCAATACAATACAGTACAGCTGACAACGACCAATACAAAACAGTACAGCTGACAACGACCAATACAATACAGTACAGCTGACAGCGACCAATACAATACAGTACAGCTGACAACAACCAATACAATACAGTACAGCTGACAACGACCAATACTATACAGTACAGCTGGCAACGACCAATACAATACAGTACAGCTGACAACGACCAATACAATATAGTACAGCTGACAACGACCAATACAATACAGTACAGCTGACAACGACCAATAAAATATAGTACAGTCCAGTACAATACAATACAGCTGATAACGACCAATACAATACAGCTTGCAGAGCTGCCAAGTCAGGCAGCACGGTGCAGCTCAAAAAGTAACCCTTTCTCACAAAAGTAGACATGATTGTTTGCAACCTGACGTTGGCTCATGCAAGGATTGTGAAATTGCCAATTGCAATGTTTGCAATCCATCACAGAGATGCAACTGATACTGCGGTGACGGCAATGATGATGAGGATGATTACATTATTCCTGGTGCCCTACTGGACTCCAAATGTGTCGGTGGCGTGATAAAGTCAAGGGGGACTTATGAACATCACGAACAAAAAAAGAAAGAAAGAAAAAGAAAAATGCAGCTGAAAACGTTGTGGATTCAGGCAGCATAGTAGAACTCAAACATTTCTCCTTCATGGCAAAAGATAACAATGTTGGTTTGCAGTCTATAGGAGGTTCATGCACCCTATCTGATACCATCACTTCTAGAGCAATGCATTTATCACTAGTGGTCGTTCCAAAAGACCCTCCTATTAATCTATACATGTGACTGATTATTCAAGATTGGGTAGGTCTCTCTAGCCTATTACACTACCCCTGGACAGTAATATGTATATATATATATATATATATATATATATATATATATATATATATATACATCGCCCACATCTAGAACACTGCCCACAACATAAACCACGTTTACAACACTGCACACTCCTCACCTTCAGCTTCTTCACCATATCGTCGTTGACACCTGCTTCCTCCTCAATCTCGTCATCGTCCTCCTCAAATTCATATGACGAGGAAGAGGAGGAAGACCCGGCTTCGGCGTTGTACGCCTGCATGGGCCGTTCAAGAGTTGGGTTAAGGTTGGGTTGGGTTGGGTGGGTGGGGGATAGGGGGTTGGGTTGGGTTGGGAGGGTGGGTGTGTGGGTGGGTGGGGGGGGGGAATTGGGAATTGGGAGGGAGGTGGGTGGGTGGGATGGGTGGGTGGGGGGGGGGGGGGGAAGAGATTATTTCCGGGCAGTTAGTACTAGGGATCTAAGTTGGATTCTTCAAAAAGAGAAATCAACAATTAGAGGGAGAAGATCTGGCTGCATGGGCCGCTCAATGCAAAATTTCCAACTGAAAGTGTACGTAGAATTCAATTTGACAAGTCCTATGCAGCGTCGCAAGCGACACGGAAAATTGGCGGAGTGTGTTGGCAACGGAACGAAAGGTGGCAACGATGGAGCTGACCGAAGCGAGTTACGCGACCGTTGGATGACGTGTCAGGCTTCAAGAAATTTTTCGGTCGGACGGACAAATGGGTAACCTTGGGGGCTCCCGCCCCCTTGAAGAGGGGGCTCCGCCAAAAATGTGCACACGATTTATAAGTAGCTACAGTTGTATCACATTTCCGAACGACCCTCTGTTTTCACGCAACTGTGTTATGAGTTATGTCTGAACCAGTACATTGACCATAGTCTACCACAAGCACTGTTTTTGTTTGAGTGGCGCGTCGCCTTCGTCGCTGCATGGCGACGCATAGGTCCGGCTAAACTAGTCAGAAATGCCCCACCACTACCACCCCAGGCTCAGCGCTTCGCGCTCTGCAGGGTTCGGGGCAGCGCGTCACACTGGGGTCGCACCGAGACGCGGGGGGAAAAACGTTGACTGCATGATATAAGGACACACAAGCTTCGGCTTTGGCGTTGTAGGCCTACATCGCTCGTTCAAGGGTTTCCTCCCCCTTTTTCCCCTCCTTCCCTTAACCTTCAGGTAACTATGGCAAAATATATATGGAATACCCACCCTATCTACATATAGAATTGTTTTTTTACACCTTGTCACGGGGCGTGAGTTTGAAGGAACCTTCCCCTTAAGTGTTTTTGCTTGCCCTGGGGAATGGTTACTGTAAGGTTCGCTTTCTAGACCACTACTGCGCCTGAGCATGGCAGCACGGAGGAAATTTCTAAACCTTTTTCAAGGCGGCAGGTCGGCGATCGTGAGCCTAGCAACAGGTTTGAACCCCCGACCTGTCAGTCAAAGCTGGTACTGCTGTACCAACCAAGCCTGAGCTTGCTTATACCCCTTCTACAGAGCTTAGCTATGTTCTTCTTCTTTTATTGTCGTGAAATCTGCTTTTGCTCTGACGAGTCCAAACTGTACGAGTACATAAAATAATGAATACAATTTGATTTTGATGGGCTGTTAATAGGTTTTGTCAGTTGATTTCCCCCTCCTCCGTTTTTCATCAAGGTAACATGGACAAGTCGTTTAAAGTGTCTAATCCACTTAGTCTGCCTCCTGGTTTCCATGGGTATTGCACGGGGGGAATTGGAATGGGAAGACGGTAAGCAGCCCAGAATTGGCTGGAAAACCCTGTACCAATCCAATTCAAGGCAAAGGTGGTGAAATAAACATGAACATGGAATACCAACCCCTTCTACAGAGCTTGGCTGTGTTCTCCTTCTTTTATGGTCGTGAAATTCACGTTTGCTCCAGTTGGGGTTTAACTTAATGTTAAAATAAATTTTAATTTGAAATTGTGCGCATCTCTCACTGGCATTTTGCACATTTTGCATGCTTAATCTGCAACTACTGTTATAACTCAACACATTTCTGACCAACCCTGATCAACCTAAACTTCTTCACACAAGCAGTGTCTTGACACCAGTACGTTGACCAGAGTCAACCTACAGATTGTACACAGACAAACATGAGAAGATCAAACAGTGCATCAGAACGCACCTGTTGCTTGCAAAGGAGGTGCCGGCAAATGATGTCAACGCCAATGTCAATGCGAAAACCATGACCACTAGCATAAGTGTAATCAGAACGCACCTGTCTCTGGGCGCTTGCAAAGGGGTTGCCGGCAGATGAGCTGAGCTGCCCTAAGCTTGTTGCGCCACTGGCACTAGACACTGGCGGATAGGACTGCGCTGCAGGGGAGGGCGCTGATGAGAACGATGATGATGACTTCGAAGGCGCCTTGGGTGACGTGGAAGAGGTGAGGAACCTGTAGGCGTCAACAATGGGTGGGTCGCCAATGGGTTTGTCAGTTTTCTTTTGGATTGCTTTTGAATAGCTTTTGGACGCCTTTGTTTGGGAGTGGTTGGTGAGTTGACATCAAGTTTTTCTAACAAAAGGAAGCAGTGTCTTTACATAGCACCACGATGCTCCTAGTAGCCTTTGGGGGGCTATTCCCAGCTATTTTGGCCCCCCAAAAGCAACCCCGAAAAGGCTCTAACGTGGCACCCCAAAACCACTAAGGTATATTTCCACTTACAAGGGCGATGGCATCCCAAGACCGCGGCCTCCAAGCAGCTGCCCCAGGTCTAGAAAGCTATCATATTTTATACAGCATTCACAAACCAACCATATTGTATATTGCATTCACACATAGTTGATATTTCCACTTACGACGGTGATGGCATCCCAAGGTCGATGTCCCCAAGTAGCCGCTCCAGGTCTGGAAACCCATCATCGTCGTGTTCCACCTCCAGCGCAACTCCCTCAGACCCAACAGCACCTAAGGAACTTATTCCGATAATGGGATCCAATCCCTTAGGACCGGCTTTCCGGAAGGCCTCAAGGGCATCCGCAAGATCTGCACCATCATCGAGAGTAGAGCCACGGCGATGGCGTGAGCCCTGCACAGGTGCTGGCCCTGCTGCTGCTGCTGCAGGAACACAGAGTCGGACAATAGGATCAGGCGACCTCCCATCAGGGCCAACCAAACAACAAACAAACAAGCAACAAAGAAAAGAAACCAAACAAACCGACCAACAAAAAACCAACTAACTAACAAACAAACCAGCCAATCTACCAATTAACCAACTAGCCAATCAACCAACAAATCAATTCACAGGACCTATAATATACAAGACGGTGTAAGGAATTGAGGACTGTCCAACCCTACCCAAACCGACCTGACCCCACTCCACCCAATGCCATCTAACAGAACATCACCGAAACACACCCCTCACCAACCCAACACAACCCTACATGGCCCTACACAGTTCAACACCAAACCACACGTCATCAACCATTACCCACCATTCTGACTCTCACTCTCTTGTCTTGTCTCATCTTCAGCTTTGATTTGAAGGGTCCTTTTTCTCTGCAGCCTCCTCCCTCAGGGACCTTCAGGGACATTATGGACGTATGTGCAGCAACACGCATGGAAGCATTCAGGTTTGTCCAACCCTACCCTACCCAACCTGACCGTACCCCATTTTACCCCATGCCATCTAACGGAACGCCACCCAAACCCACCCAAACTCAACCCAACCCAACACATCCCACCTAACACAAACCAATCAACCCCATCCCCCACAACCCAACCCTGCCCGGCCCTACACAACTCAGTTCACCCCACACCATATCTCATCAACCAATACGCACCATTCCAACTCTCGCTCTCTTGTCTTGTCTCATCTTCAGCTTTGATCAGAAGGCGCTTTTTCTCTGCAGCCTCCTCCCTCAGGGACGCCTCCACCAATGCCATCATGGACTTGCGTGAGGCACCACGCAAGGACGCATTCAGCTTGGAGGGTGGAGCTCCGCTCGCTGCTCCTGTTCCCTTCCCTCCCTCCTCCACAGCCTCCTCCTTATGAAACACACTTCCCTGTGTGTCTGAGTCCTTGGAGGTGGTGCCCCGTGGGGGTGTAACATCACTCGCCACGCCAAATCTAGAGGGCACGGGGGGCTCAAATGCACACCTTGACAGAAAGTCCGTGGCCGGGCTGTTGGGGGACAGAGCTGACTCGACATCGGAGTAGCGGTTGATCTGATGGAGGTTGAGGCTAAGGCCAAGGGAGGAGGCGGGGGACGAAGCAGGGGAACTAGAGGCGGCTCCTGGAGGGGAGAGGTAGATGGGTGCAGGTTCAGGGGTGGCCAGTGGGTTGCTGCGAGTCTTCCACTGTGAAGTGGGGGTGGAGGTGGAGCTTGGGGAGACGGTGTGGGGGTTGGGTGAGCTACTGGAGGCCCCCTCACCCTGTGCTGTTGCATTAGGCACATCTGCTGCTTGCTCTTCAGACAGGTCAGAGGCCAGGGGATTGTCGAACATCTGCTGAGGCAGCATGGAGGAGAGGAAAGCGGCAGGGGGGGAAGAGGCAGGGGATGCCTGCTTCAGGCCAGATTTTTGCTCAGAAGAGCTGGGGCTGAGTGCGGCCTCCTCTGAGGTGGTGCACTGTAGATATGCAGGAAAGGAGCCAGGAACAGGAAGGGAGGTAGGACCAGGAAGGGAGGCAGGAGCCAGGGCTGTAGCAGTGCCACTAGGTGAGGCAATGTCGCTCCCTGAGGACTTTGAGGATAGGCTTGGTCCACCCAGGCCTGGGTTAGATGGTCCCATTGAGGGTTCACCCCAGCTAGGACCTGTGGAAGATGTGGGGAAGCCTTCCACACAGTCTACAGTCTGCTCGACCAGTCTACTAGAGGTGGTGGCGGCGGATGGGGAGGCCGCGTTCGATGACTGGGGGGACGTGTTGAAGAGGAGCTTGACCGGAGAGTAGATATCTATATGGTCGTCCAAACTCATGCTGTCATCCTCCCCATCCATGCTGCCCTCTTCCTCGGAGGTGTCGTACTGGACCTCAATGTTGACGTCGCTTGCATACATGGTGCCGTCGTTCACATATTCATCCATGCTATCCCCCTCACTGCCTGCTTCCATATAGTTGGCACCAGGCTGCGTACCATTAGAGGCCCCAGCATCGGCTTCATCTGCTGTGACTGGAGTGAGACCCTCTCTATCTTCATTCTCCATGTTTTGGACACCATCAGCATCACCATCAGCATCAACAGCATCCTCAACCTGCATACCACCATCTTCTTCCTCGTCGTCGCCATCATTTTCGCCTTGAATCATTTGGAACAGGTCGTCAGCTTGGGATGCAAGTTTGCTAGCTCTACCATAGGCTTTGGCGAAGTCATCATCCTCTTCCTCGCCGTCGTCGTCATCTTCGCCTTGCATCATTCGGAACAGGTCACCCAGATCCCCTAAGCCACCCACCCCAAATTGTGGAGCGCCCAGCGAAGTGAGATCGATGTGGATCACCTCATCATCATCATCATCATCACCGCCACCACCAGAATAAGAGGCAGAGACATCACCCTTGACCCCTTGTGCGGTAGCCTCAACAGCTTCAATATCATCAGCTCCAGGATCATCAGCTTTGGCTGCACCTTTTCCAGCTGTGCCAAAGGCTTTGGCGTATTCATCATCGTCCTCCTCGTCAGACTCAGCCATCATACCGTCCCCGAACATCTGACCAAACAAGCCGCTCAATCCTCCGCCACCCATGAATTTCTGAGGAGATGCCCTTTTTGTCAGGTCAATGTGGATCACCCCCTCTGAATCAATGTACTCTTCAGCACCATCACCATCATCGTCCTCTTCAGCACCAGCACCATCATTGTCCTCATCATCATCGCCCTCTTCAGCACCAGCACCAGCACCAGCATCGTCCTCATCATTGTCCAACTTACTGAGGTCATTTCCTTCAGCAGCATCTTCATACATGCTGCCTTCCATCTCATCTCCACCAACATCCTGCTCAGCTCCAGGAACAGCAGCAGGAGTCTCAGAGGAACCTGCTTCGGGGCTGCCACTGCCACGCTCATCAGCATCAGCGCGGAACATGCTGTCACCCTGGGAGCCCCCCGGTGGAGACATGAAGGCGCTGGAGTCCATGGTGATCACACCATCTTCACCCACCTCAATGCCAGGGATGCCGGCAGCCTGATACATTCACACCCAAAAAATTAGCCATGCAACAGTGAGAAAAACCACAATTGTAAGAAGCGGGGTATGCTTTACAGTTGGTGGCGCATATGTGGGCAACTAGCAAGGTGTGATACTTAGTTGGGCCCTTGGCCTGCAGCAAATACTGAGGCTGGAAACTTATGCTAGATTAGTGTTCAGACGAGGCGCAAGATACAGTGAGGCGTGGAAGTGTCATTGGCAGCAGTGGATTGATATCATGCAGGATGCGACGAGCCTCGAGGCTGGTCAACTTGTGCTAGTTTAGGGTTCAGTAGAGTTGCGAGATACAATAAGTCATGATACTGCAACTGACAGCAGTGGATTGAAACCATGCAGGAGGCGCCGAGCCATGCAATAGAGGGTTATGCATGTGATTCTTTGCATGTGATTCTTTGCATGTGATTATTTGCATGTGATTATTTTCTTGCACGTGATTCTGTAATGGCACGTGATCATATTATGCCATGTGATTCTATTCTTCCATGTGATTACATAATGGCATGTAATTATATTATGGCATGTGATTGTATTCTTGGATGTGATTATATTATGGCATGTGATTCTTTTCATACATATGATTCTATTATGGCATGTGATTCGATTATCGCATGTGATTCAATTATGGCACGTGATGATATGTGCCGCTTGGTCTCTTAATGTTATGTTGTGCCAGCTTTCAATTCTTTTTTCTAGCATGGTGTGCAGCTTGACAGCATATCCATGATTGCACAACAGGCATGCATGTATATAAGCACCCAGGTACGCAAAAAAACTAGGGACATGGTAGAGGCAGATTGATGCAGCAGATAAGCAGTCGATGGGGTTGCGCATGTATGGACTCTTCAAAGCTGGATTTTATTTTACCTCACTGGAGTACTGGCAGAGACACATGCCATGATGCTACCGTCAGAGTCAGGTACTGAAGCACTTTGCTGAATGCCTTGCTGCATTGAGTCAACAATGGCCTACCTGTGACTCTGTAATAATGAATCCAGGATAATTTACCTCTCCAGTTGGAATGAAGCTCATTGTGGATGGCTCCAATCTATCAGGTTATCAAATATCCAGGAATCAATACTGGTCCCGCCGCTGGGTAGGGGGCTAATGCATCGTGCCTTGCTACCGGTTATCTATGCACGCCTCGTTGGAGGTTGCTTTCTGTAACAATCGAAATCGATTGAAGGGCTCGTCAGAGAATCGGTTCAAGAAGCTGGCAAGACTATCGAAGTGGCAGTACTTCAGATTTGGGCTGTCCAGTATCATCCGAGTCATCCAAGAGTAAGGGAGCAGTTATTTTGAACATAAATGGCGGGGGAAATTCCAGGTCGTTTCACAGTCAGACGAGTCAGACGAATGTTCCGCAGCTTCACTCCAACGCGAGCACACGAAGACTATACTCGTTGAATTGGGTTTGTCAGTACGATTCCCCGGTTGTACTTGACGGGTGCACCCGTCAAGTACAACCGGGGAATCGGTTGTGATGGTGTGACTGCCCTGCCAGAGACATAGTTGAGAACAATTGAAGGAATGCGAGTTACAGGTGCTTCTACAATAATCAACATATATGCTTGCTATTTTTCAGCCATCTTTCAGATATCATTCCTTAGGACCTTCGCCAGGCGACGTTGTCTGGGCCATTGATGTTAGCAACCTCGGCGACCTGCTTCACAGCCTGACGGCCTTCACGCGTCGGCCTGGTAACTCCCCTATCGCTGCCTCCAAACCGAGCCAGCCCTAGCGTGACCAGTGGGTCAATCGCACCAAGAAAAGAAAGGAAAAGCAGTACGCCAATTCGGCGTGATTAAGGCACCAACTCCACCACCTTCAGCTCTCTTAATTTGCGCAATTGAAAAAAGTGCCAAGTCATCGGAATTCGCTTAACTCCTGCTCTGCTGCGCTGCGGACCCCCCTTGCGAGGGGGGGTCCTCCAAGGGGGTCCACCCCCCAGCCTTGCTGACGTGAGGCGTAGTATACAGCCTAGGCTGCAGCCTGTAGACCAGTACCCTCTGGCGGTGCCCTTTCGCTGTAGCCCCCTCTGGACCCGTCTGGACCCCCCGGGGCTGAAGCCCCTAGTTCCACCCTTGTCTCTTTGTTGTCTGTCTGTCTCCAGGCGTTTGAACGATGCCAGCCACCTCCAAGCATTTTGCTCGTAGTTGGAATGCGCATGACTAGAGTTATCGGCATCGCAGAGGCCAAGATAATTCGCAAAAGTTGTTGAATGTTTTGTAGCTACGGTAATTCCGCTACAAGCAACTACTTACTCCTCTACTTTCGATAACTTCCTGCCTCCCTCATAGCCATGAACCTGCTCCCTCGCCCTCTCTCGCAGTATGCAGATCAAGTTTCTTAACTATTCGCCCCCTACCCTGCCCATGACTGCTAAAGCGTCTGCTGTGTCGCTTGCGACACGCACTTCGGACTCGCCATATCCAAGCTCATGTACCTCCTGTCACTTTTCATTACACTGTCCAAGCGAGAATAAGCTGTGGAAGAGCAAAGCCAAAGCCTGGTCCCTCCCATTGCTGCTGCTGTTGCCCTCACGCTACTGTCTGTTATATAGGGTCGGGGGCGGGGGTGGGGTTACCGTCGGTGAGACAAGCCCGCTCCACATCTGAGGGGCCTTCCAGAAAATCCCCAGAAAAAGAAAGGCAATATTACAGCAAGAAAGCAAGATTGTAGCAAGCAAGCATTCTTCTCAGCACTAATTGTTATAGTACGGCTTATATGCATATCGTGTATGTACTATGTAGCCTGTGGCACACGTCGGTATCTGCTAGAGGCCGTGTATCCACCCTGGCACCCTGTCCAGCCAGCCAGCTAGTGACTGTGACCACGCCAGTCGGCTGTGCCGCTGGCGTGTCCCAAGGTTAGGTCACACCTAACACTACTCCTCGAGATGCCTCGCAACTAATAGACTGCGCATCTCTCTATGCTCTTCATGTCAGCGATAGCTGTCTGTGGTCTTTCTGTCGTAGTTTCTGTCTATACCTGCTGGGGTCCCTGGTTGGTACCCCTTCGGTATACCCTGAACCCTCCTAGGGTTCTCGGCTACTTGGGTGCGCCTGCACCATCGTGTAATGTTCTCTGTTTCCTTTCGATCATTGCCCGTGCTCCGTTGACAGGTCATTGGCCCTGCTTTGCTTATACCACTGCGCGGAAGCACTAGAGGGAGATGAGAGGGAGGAGCAGAGAATCACCTCTAGTCACAGGTTACACCCTGTGCCGACTGTGTGCTTGACTTCGCCTTGTCCGGAGGTGGTGGGGAGTTGCGATGCTTTCACGCCACCTGCCGCAAGACGAGGTGGAGCTGGCGCTGAGTACAGCTAAGTACGAAGCCCTTCGGGCTCAGTCAGCACATTACCAGGTTCACTAGGAACCTTGCCCTGTTTTGATTGCTTGTAATTCGAAGTGGGCAAAGGAAGAGGTATTAGATGCCATGAGAGTTGCGTGGCATTTCGATTCAGGAGCTGGAAGTTCCATTACGGGCTCCAGACATATGTTCTTCTATTTCGTTCGTGAAGTTTGGAGACGATGTAGTGATGCAGGCCGTGGGTTCCGGCTCAATTGCCGTGAATTCCAGGATGCCCTGTAAATGTCCTGTCGATTCATGCTACCACCAAATCGCACAACTGCAAAATTATTTCACTGCTGAGCTGTGCTTTGCGACTAGTTTCGCAGATCCGTTGGTTGGCCCCTGCCTCTTCCAATGAGGCGTTTCATTTTCACAACGCTGCATACCTGACCTTCCCTATGTCCCCACTCTTGCTGCTTTACAGGCCGATTCGACATCGGGTGGAGTACCTATGCCAGCTCCCTTCGCTTCGCTTTGGCATCGCCGTTTTACTGCCTATCTCGGTTTTTCGGTGATGCAAAAGTTGGTGAGTGGGAAGCTGGATTGGCTCTTGCGTGAGTCGATGACGCAGGTCTAGCCTTTGCATTAGGTCCCCTGCAACGCATATTGCTTGGGAAAGGCAGTTAGGACTCCTTTTCCCTAGGAGAGTAATAGGGAGGTTGTGGCACTGTTGCAGCTGTTGCATTTAGATTGCTTGGGGCCATTCTCAGTGATGCATGGGAAGTATTTTCTGTTGGTGTTAGGCGATCCGTTCTTGGGTTACGCTGTGGTAGTTGCGTTTGCTAAGGTGCTCCCCGGGTAGTTCAAGCTCTTTTTCTCTGGTGGAGCACGTTGCTCCTCGGTAGGCCTTTCGGTTGTTTGCGGTCTGATAGGTTCAAGGAGTTATTGGTGGGGTGGTTAGAAGGATAGATTGTGGATTTGGGTCGTTTTCCCACTAGGTGGAGGCGCGACCCCACACAAGCTATTTCTTTGGGCGTAAGCCATGTGATTTTTGCCTCGTGTTCTAGGTTCACCATGCTATGTAACGCTGGTGAATTGCAAGAAGCCTAGCAAGTTAGGCGAGAGGAGTGATAGAGGGGCGTTTTGTGGGTTACAGTTATATATGCAAGGGTTATTTGATTCTGGGTACCAAGCTATCACCAAGACGTTTAGTCGCGTGACTGCGGTTTTACGAAGAGTTAGCGCATAACTCTGTTCTTGGCCACACCCCATATGATGGGACTTCGTTAGTAGCTAACCTCTCCTCCTGTCACGAGTGAAGTATCATTTCTAGCGGAGATTTCCCTACCGATCCCCGCACCTTTAGGAGCTGTTAGTACAGACAGGTATGGTGCTTTGGCCTAGACCTGCGGCTGTACGAGTTAGTCCTGGCGTCGGTAAGAAGGGTGGAGTGAAGTTTGTGCCCCAGGATCCCATTGAGCGAGCGCTATAACTGTTGTTCCCCCGTTCCTCAGCTCTGGAGCTTAGGAGAGGATTGGTGGTTCTATTAGTCGCACTCCAGTGCTTGTAGATAACCCTCTGTTTGGGGATCTGCAGCTGTCCTAGGCCCAGGTGAACCCGTTAATCGGGAATCTTAGTTCTCTCGCGACTACATCCGTGCGGGATTAGCTTTTGTTTGGGCAAGGCGAGTTGTCTAACAAGCACGGCCCCAGTAGTCATTCGTTAGGACCCGCATCTGTTGATATAGCTGGTCGAGAGAACTCGAGGGGGGGCGCCACTCGTAGTGAGAGTGTGTCATCTGTTGAGAGTGTGTCTACGGGCCAAGATGATCCGGGCTGGAGTATGCCTGCCGGATTAGGCTTCGCCGGGGGTTCATTGGTGCAGACTAGCTTGTGACTTGAGCTGCATTGCTGCCTCCTGGGGAGGGACTATCAACTCTGATGGTCCCGTCTCCGAATAATTTTGGTGAGTTGGCACCTATGCCTGTCACCTATGCTACTAGTACTTAAGTATGTTACTAGTACCTAATGATTCTGAACTGCTTTGGTGATTTGTCGCATATGTTTTAGTAGCTGGTCGCACCCCACTGGGGGCACCAGGGCTCTCACACTCCGTGTATTCAATAATGCACCATCTGAGGAGTGTGGTGAAGGAGTCGTTGCTTGCTACACCTAAATTGGAGTAGTTAAATGCTAACCTGCTGATTACCTACATTGTTGCTTACCATCTAAGTTTGGATGTTATCGCACATATCTTTTGTGCTGGAGTGAAAGAGTTGGAGTTGATTTCTCTTGTTACTTTGTTCGAATGTTACGGTGGATGATATGTTATGTTCAGACGGTTCACAGTATGTACTGATCTTGTTGATCGTAAACTATACTATTACTTTCTCTTGTTCACAGGTTTATGTTCAAGTGAGTTCAATTGATCTCACTATACCGTGACATATTCTGGTAGTTACAAGAGACTGTTCTGAAGTTTCACTTCGTTTTCATTGTTACTATTGAATGTGTGTTGAAAGTGTAGAGAAGAGTGTCGGCTTAATTGCGTCCGCACCTCTCGCTCGTTTGACTGGACTTTCTGGTGTATGGTCTTGAGGACGCATGCTGTCTTGTCGATTTGTGTTGTTGTATTGGCGTCACTTGTGACTGTCCTAGTTGATGGAGGTCGTATGGTTTGTTGCAAGGATTGTTGAGTTGTTGAGTGTATCAACCTCATATACACACCCGCAACATCATAAAGTGTTGATTCCTATTGTCTACTGTCGCTTGGTCAGGTGGAGAGGATTTAGTGTCGCTTTGGTGTTATGCGTCTCTTACATGTGTTTGTACATGTGTATTAGTGCGTGTATGTGGGTATTAGGTCACATCAGGTGTGATATCCTCATGATGAGGTATGTTTGTGATTGTAGTTAATTTAATTCGGTTGATTGCTTCATTCCTGTCTTGCTAACCCACATCTGGCATCCCGAGCTTACACGTCCTTTGCTGAGTATATACATCTTTATATGTTTATAGAGTGCAGTTGGACCGTTGACTAACTTGTTTACAAGCCATGTCATAAGTTGTTTCGGAGGTGGACTGGTATGGACACTTACAATGTGCGTTAATGTGCGTTTGGTCGTGGGTTGGTATCTCTCACCAACCCTAAGTGCGCCTACTTTGCATATTGTAGGAGTGGCACCACCATTCAAACTGAATCCTCTGTGTCGCTGGTTTGTGTCGGGAGACCCACCTCCTGGGGTGAAAATCCTCTCACAACTAAAAAAAAAAAAAAAAAATTACATTTAGGTGGAGACATCCTGAATTATTTTTTGAAGTTCACATGGTTGTTTTAACCTTGTATGGGAACGATAGTTCTCAAACTTAATTCCCACCATCATGCTTTTCTAAGCTTGATTGGAGAATTAGGTGGAGATGAGTTATCCATAATTTTGTGTATGGGTATTACTTCTACTTTCAAGGTTTTATTGCGTCCAGGAGTGGTCATGTGGAGTATGATCTATTCTCCTGGAGGACGGGTTTTCCCTGGCCTGGGAGGCCTTATTTGATTATCTGACTATATCTTGGAATCCTGGACCACATATTGGACTGCCGGACCAGATAAAGCAGTAGATCTTAAGTCATCAATAATCTGAATAATATTTAGGGTTGTTAAATATATTAATCCATAGTTCACCATTTCTCTGGTGTCTATGCTACTGCCTCTTAGTTAGAACGCATCTGATGGTGAGTTTCCTGCAAGCTTCGGTGGTGGTGATGTTCATGTTGCTGTGTTCATTCCCACAACCTCTGACCTCACCTGCAAGACTGTCATTGCAGCCGATAATCCTGACAGGGATATCTGGATCATCGTCTTGACGATAAGATGGCTTCCATTGAGGCTCATGGCACTTATGTCTTGACGCCTTGAGCTAGAGTGAAGTGGAAGATACTGCCCGTCAAGTGGATTTTCACCATCTTGATGATGTTTGATGAAGATGAAGATGGTTGATGATTTCTGGTTACTGTTTTCTAGGATCTTGCATAGTATGACAAGTTGCTTGCTACTATGTATGAGGGGTGTTGGATGTACAAGTGTTGAATGAACACGTTTTGGATGTACACGAGATGGATGTACATGTGTTGGATGTCCATGTGCTAGGCATTTTCTGGATTGCTTGGTATGAGTATAGTTCAGCTGAAGTGATGCTGGACAAGGTGGAGCTGGCTGGACTGGATGTGCGATGAATGTTATGCCACCTGCCGCTGAACAAGGTGGAGCTAGCTGGCTGAAGTTGGAGCTGACTGGATGTATTGGACTGAACTGGCTAGATTGATCTGGCTTAACTAGACTGTACTGCTAGTGTGATACGAGGGTTCTTGATTGGATTGATTTGCGTGGCATGGTGTCGCTCAAACGTTCTTCCTAGCTCTTCCCTTCGGGTTTTATAGGCTGAACATTTAGGATTTTTCCCTCCTGGTTTTTCTGGCCTCTTTGTGTTTGATTGATGTGTGCCTATGGCTGCCATGGCTATGACCAGCAGTCCTAGGTTTGCTTGTACCTGCGTCGGAATTCGGTTAAGCCCTTCCGCAGGATTGCACTGCTATGTGGGCTCTTAATGGGATTTTCCTTTTCTCGTTTACCCTTAATTCACTCATGTTAGTGAATTAGGTGGACACAGATTGGGTAACCCGGGTATTTGGAGGGATATTAAATACTGGCCTGATTCTGGTTTGTGGGTACTGAAGGAATATAATTTCTTACAGTTTTGGGTATCCCCCTTTCTGGGATTTCTGATAGAGACTATCCTTAATGAGATCTGTCTGGGTTTCGGTTTGGGTTGTTCCTAGAGCTATTGAGAGCTCTTGTTTGAGTTAATTGTGTACAGTTAATCATGCTTGATTACTGTACATCAGCCACTTAGGATTACCTTTTAGCACTGGATTATGGAGGTGAAGCCCTTACACAGTAGTACCTTATCGACCAAGAGGGCACTGATTGGACGGAACATCTTTTATGTATTTATTCTGCCATCAAATGCAGAACCAGTGGGGATTTTAACTTGACTGTGCTTGCGTGCTATCAGGTATTTTGCCCATTAGGTTTTAGACGTGGCTGAATATGTTAGACAGTTGAGCAGATGGTTAGACTATAGCCCTTGGCATTGTGCGTCTACGCTGTGTGGGGGTTAAATTTCCTATGATTGCTCTCTTTACCTCACCTTTTGCTTTGTAGACAGCATTTAGGTTTTGGTGTGTGTTTGTCTTTTTTCTGTGGGACAGTGTCGACCTAGGTGGAGTGTCAGCGATAGCTGTCTGTGGTCTCTCTGTCGTAGTTTCTGTCTATACCTGCTGGGGTCCCTGGTTGGTACCCCTTCGGTATACCCTGAACCTATCAGCATGAATAGCGGTGCTCTCACTTGTTTTATCTTGGTGACTCCTTGTGTACTCCCTTAGAACTATCGGTCCTGACAGTACTGTGACAGCATCCTGTTGGCTGCGTCACCGGTCTCTCACTGACACGCTCTGTATTGCCTGTGCCCGGCTTAAGATTCCTGGCTTAGGTTCTAGTCAGGTTACAGGCATCCGCCTCTCCCACCGCTGGTGTCCTTTGGCGTCCGCCAGTGCTTGTAACGTTATTCTCGTCTCCGTGTATAGATTGGCGCGTCTGTTCCGCTGCTTTCATCTCTGTCCACTCCACGGAGTGTATTAAAGCTGATAGGTTATCGGGCTCCTCATAGTTTCACTGCTTTGCAATGCATCTTATGCGTCGTCCTCTACTTGGCTTCAACGAGCTTCATTCTGGAAGTTCCGAAGTCCTGACATGACGACAAATTGGCTAGACGATTGCGCGCCAGCGGCCTTTGCTGCCGGAGAGGAGGATCCTTCCGCCATCGTGGAAGTAACCTCCCCCAATCATTCCTCCATCTTCCCTTCTTTTTCCTCCCCTGCCGTCTGTCGCCTCCTCCCGTCTGTCGTAGATGACTGTGACGTGCAGACTCAAGTCGGCGACTAGCCTGGACATCGGTGGAGGTTCCCCGACTTCGTCTGCTCGCGTCCTTGACGTCGCTACCATTTCTCCGGTGTTTGCGGCTCTGCCTGCATACCGGAGGTTGCCAAGCCGACCAAGCTCCCTGCTGATGTCTACGTCGTCTGTGCCCCCTTTGCTCTGCCCTGCCGACGGTCGGCTACTGGCATGAGCTTGCGCTCTAGTGGCTCTGTGCTACCTTCTGGAGATTTTTTTCGATCAAGCTGGCGGATCGCCGGCACTGCCGTAGGGTTCGCCAGAGGAGAACGACCTACGCGTCTGGACCTGGAGATTCTGGAGGTGGTAGGAAGCAGGGGGGTATGGTCAGCACCACTACGGGTGCTGCTCCCTCTACCCCCCAACCGGGTGAGTCGAGCGATACAGGGGGGGACTTGGGATTGACTGATCATCGACGGCGGGATATTATGACCTTTACATGCCTCGGCACTGCTCTTCGCATCCTAGCGATACATTTTCGAATTCTGCCCTTGCGATTTGCGATTTTCTGCCATTGGTGCGATTTTCTGCACCAGGTGCGACTTGCTGCACTTTCATCCTCGTCTCCTTTTTCCCATACCTCAAATCTCGACTTCGCCCTAACGCTTCCCCACCTTCTGTGATCCCAGGTCTCGCAGCGCCGGACTTCGCCCATGCTACAGGCCGAAGTGGACGCCGTCCTGGCCCTAGTCCAGCGGCCGTGGAGGTTCTTTGGCATGATATCTTGGTGGATTTTTTTCTTCTCTTTTAGGATCCTTGGGACCCCTGGGTGCGTTCCGTGCTTCGACAGAGGTCGCGTTCTTTGTCTTCCCGTGCCCCTGGTCCTTCCCCTGGGTGCCCTCCTTAGGTGTATGCCTTAGCTACATGGGTTTTGTGCTCAAGTGTTTGAGTTCTGATAGGGCTTAGGAATTTTTAGTTAAGTAGTATCGAGTAATGGTTGAAATCGGTTGGTGCTGTGCATGAATTATTGATGGTATACACTGCTCAGCAGAACGCGACTGTGGAGAGGTACAATGGGGTCTTGCAGAACATAGCTAGGAGTATCCACTTGGAGTCTAGGCTAGCTAAGTCTTTCTGGCCCTATGCCTTCCTCAGTGCTTGTTACCTACGTAACCGGCTGCCCAATCAGGGTGACAAGACTCTATACGAGTTGTTCTTTGGGGTTCTACCTGATGTGTCGTTGTTACGAGTGTATAGTTGCCATTGCTCGTTTGAAGTAAATGGGATATTGCGTAATAAGCTGGTCGAAAGGGCGTTATTTGGTAGACTGGTTGGGTATTCCCTGGTGAGAAAGGTTTATTATATTTGGGTTTCCGATGTTGCGCCAGGTAGTAGAGAGTAGTGATGTACTCTCTATATCCAGTTAAGTCTAGACTGTCTTCCTGGGCTCTCCCATTAGTATGGGTCCCCGTGCCCGCTTGCATCCCTCCTGTCATCAAACGGTGATATGTTACGTGTCGCCGGTAATTCCCTACGCCCTTTAGCAACCCCAATTGTTGATGGCTGTCCTGGGTGGGGTGTATCCAGATTGCATCCCAGGTCAGGGACTGATCATGCTGTATTGTGTGTGAAGTTTTAGGGCGGGTGGGAGTTGTATTTCCGAATTTTAATTTAGCCGAATCTCAGGGGGTCGCCAGGCCCTCCTCTGCGCCACATTCCGTCGGCGAAGCTCTAGGATTGGGACAGCCTCAGGTCATAGTGGTGCCTGATATAGGTCCACTGTCTAATAGTCGCCACCCCCCGTCCACCTGTTCGGATGGCTTCAGGCGTTGTTGATCCCTTCGCCTCCTGTCGTCCCTGGTGTTTTATACCGGACAAGGCATTGCGATGATTTAGCCGTCACGTGGAGTGAGTGATGATCTTGAACACTAGTCTGGCTCTGATACTGCGTATGGCTGGGGTGTTACAGTCAACCCAGGATTCATTGATTTAGAGGCAAAGAATGCCGACCCTGCAGGCAGTGCTCAGCCTGTCCTGGGGGTTGTACAACCTGCTAGCCCCCTTGGGGCTGTCAAATTGACGGTGCTGATGGTTCTCAAACGTAGGTTAACATGGCCCTATGTGTGGGTGCCTATTCCTCAGCACCTCCTAGACTGACTTATAGGGTAGTCTAGATTGGTGGAGCGTTACAACGCTTTGTTTAGGCAGCTTCCTTTCGGCTGTCTTTCTTGGTTTTGGTGGAAGGTGGTAATTAATTCAGACCACCGTTATAGCGTCTTGATGGTTTCTGACTCTTAGTTCCATAGGCAGATGGTTCATTCGGTGGAGCTCATCATAGATTAGCTATTTCTTTTTACTCCACACTGTTTTTAGATCACCAGCCCCTCAAGTGATTAGAACTTTTTGTGGAGTGTAGTAGTTATTTCCCTTTGGATTTTACTGTAATTTGGTGGGCTGGGTCATCTTGCAGTTGTAATTGCAGATGTACTTGCAGTTGTACTTGCAGATGTACCGCCGCTCACCTCTTTCTTGTTCTTCCGAGTGTATTTCAAGCGCCCTTTCATTCCTTCCTTTGCAGTAAATTCTTTGAAGTCCTTTTTCCTGCGTTTCCTATTTTTCAAGTGGACAATAAGTTTTATGTACTATGGTTGTACATCTTACCTTCTATTGATCATTGAACTGTGTTTCCTTTGTTGGTTACAAGTTTCTTGAAATTTAACTTCGCATCCTTTGGATTTTTTCAGATGCTGCAGGTTTGGTTTGCTTGTGGTTAGGCGCTTGGTTTGTCTTGAGTGCACGAGTTCTTTGCGGTGCGATACCCACCTCCTAGACTGTTTTTGGTTAGTGCCGTAGCTGGGGATTTATGATAATTAACTTTCATAAATTTTCTTACTTCCATCTTTGAGTAAGAAACCAGTTCATCATGGTTTTTTCATCCCAACCTAGTCATGAATTCTATGCTAAGAATAGTTTTTTAGGTAGTGGATTTTTCCATCGACTTTCTTTTTCCATAGTAGACTTTAGTGTCCCCTTGTCAGCGTCCTCTTGTCTGCGTCCTTTAGGCTTTGATTCTCTCGTGTACTGCTCTCACACGATTTTTTCAGTCTTCTCTTTAGGTTAAGTTCTCGGTTCTTTCAGTCACCGTTGTTCCCCTTCCTTTGGTATTAGGATTGATTTCTGTTTGGCCTCCCTGTGATTTTCTGGTTTGGTGCCTACTATTCTGGATGAATAGTATTTTAGCGCTTACCATGGATAGTTACATTTCCATTTTTGGTCTCAGCTCAGCTCGGTATGACCCAAGTTTTTTGCTGCTACATTTTCGGAGTACTACAGTGGTTTTTGGTTCATCCTTTCTCATCCTTTTATTTTAGACAAGGCTTTCTTCTGGTTTCCTGTTTTTCCGCCGTTCCTTCATAATTTTTGTTTGCTACCAGTTCATGGTTCTATGATTTATTCCTCAGAGACCCACCTCCTGGGGTGAAAATCCTTTCACAACTAAAAAAAAAAAAAAAATGTCCCCAGTGCCATAGGTGGAGTTATGTCACCTGCGTCATAGGTGGAGTATCAGCATGAATAGCGGTGCTCTCACTTATTTTATGTCTTGGTGACTCCTTGTGTACTCCCTTAGAACTATCGGTCCTGACAGTACTGTGACAGCATCCTGTTGGCTGCGTCACCGGTCTCTCACTGACACGCTCTGTATTGCCTGTGCCCGGCTTAAGATTCCTGGCTTAGGTTCTAGTCAGGTTACAGGCATCCGCCTCTCCCACCGCTGGTGTCCTTTGGCGTCCGCCAGTGCTTGTATCGTTATTCTCGTCTCCGTGTATAGATTGGCGCGTCTGTTCCGCTGCTTTCATCTCTGTCCACTCCACGGAGTGTATTAAAGCTGATAGAACCTTCCTAGGGTTCTCGGCTACTTGGGTGCGCCTGCACCATCGTGTAATGTTCTCTGTTTTCTTTCGATCATTGCCCGTGCTCCGTTGACACTTAACGAGTGTAAACACTTAACTGTAAACTAATTGCATATGTGATACCGGTCCATCAAATATATACACCGGTATTCCTTTGTATGAAACAATTGTTTCAATAATTTATGCGTAGTGTATGCTTTCTTAGTCATTGGCATTTGGCATCTTGTGATGAATCTAGCTATCTACAATATGCATTATGTACATTATTTCGTGTCTCGCGATATTTTTCATTCTTCGGAGATTGGGAGAGATGAATGCTATAAGCTTCTTACAATAGATGCGTCCATCAGGACGGAGAGGACAGATGAAGGAAACGACAGAACTGCAGAACGGTACTGCTCGGCAGGGCACGTGGCCATAGCTGGCCAACGACACTGCAGAAGGCACGGCAGGCAGTGAGGCCTATGTGCTCTATTGTCACTCTAGAGAAGGCATGAAAGCCGGACAATAACAATATTTTTATTTTCTGAGCTTCTCGTAGAGACGATGAGCAGAGGCACAGGAGATAATGACACTGCATATTTACAATGACGAGATAACAGGGAAGAAGATTTCCCCGCCAAAGTAGCGACTAGAGATGGCGGCACGGGGGGGGGGCGCCACTATATAATAGACCAAGCTGGTGGTTGGTCACCACCAGCGGGTGGCCACCGGCCCAGATAGGGAAGGCGTTTGACATTTTTTAGAATCCTGGAGTTTAACGACAGGTAGGACACCTCCAGTCAGCTTTCTGTAAGAAAAAGCAAGCGATTCATCTCCGCAGATAGCTTCCGTCGACTATCTAGCAATTTCATTAATCCGCGGATTAATGAAATTGCTAGATAGTCGACGGAAGCTATCTGCGGAGATGAATCGCTTGCTTTTTCTTACAGAAAGCTGACTGGAGGTGTCCTACCTGTCATTAAACCCCAGGATTCTAAACAATGTCAAACGCCTTCCCTATCTCACCGCTAGAAAACGGACTCCTCGATTCCTTCCATTTTTTCTAACCATTAATCACATTTTCATCTGTCAGCTACTACATGTAGCTACGAAATCTTCTATCCAGCTAGCGAGTACTTACGCACTCTGCTATCGTCCAATGCTTCACACACCCTTCGCACAACACATTGAAAACTCTATGCGTAGACCAACGCTATCCGCTCGAAATAAATTTCGAAACTCCTGGGAACAGAATTCGAAAGGCAAAAGAAAATCACTCTTCTGCTGCATCTGCTGCAACTTCCTCCTAGCCAGCCAAACGCTGACACGCTGGCACGCTGGCACGCTCTGGTGAAGATGAAGTTTCGAGAGGGAAGCGCATGTGCTACAACGGAAGTTAAGCGGAAGGGGAAGCGCTACTACCATGAACGCAGTACGCTACTATGGAAGCTGAGTGGAAGGACACGCTACGCAGACTACCTATAAAAACCATTGACATACATTCATCTCACTGGACACTTCTCCGCACGCACGCTGCTATGAATCTCTTCGATAGTCGCTCGCTCGAAGGCTTCTAATCTTGGTAAGCAGTCGTCTACTAACACGCAATCGCTGAATTGTTTCAAATGGCTGCTTGAGCCCACTGACATGTCGAATCTCATCTCAGGCTTCTCAACGCTGCAGTAAAGCTCTTCGATAATCGGTCGCCCGAAGGCTTCGAATCTTGGTAAGCAATTTAGTGCCATATTGCTCTCCCCTCCACTGATCTAGGTTAGCTTTCCTGCAAATATCACATCCAGGTATGATCGTTCCATGCAATTGGCTCCCACAGATCGTTCCGTTGTGCAAATAGCTCTATCCAGATAGTGTGGCACACCCATTGATCGTTCCTTAATGCAAATAGCACAGTCCAGATAGCATACAGTACCTACGATCGTTCATTATTGCAAATCGCACCATCCATATAGTGTGGCACACCCACAGATCGTTCCTTCATGCAAATCAAACTATCCATATAGCATGGCGTTGGCGTTGCTTCACTATCCAAACGTCATGTATGTTGAAGAAGGCTAAGTCTTACACAGCGTATAGATTTCTCATAATGCTATCAAATCTGAGGTTGTATACAGTTGCAGCATGTAAGGGGTCCAAGGAGGGAGGAACTCCGGCAAAGACAGGAAGGGAGGAAGATAGATACCCTGTCTTCCTCCCTTCCTGTATTTGCCGGAGTTCCTCCCTCCTTAGACCCCTTACATGCTGCACCTGCATATAACCTAACATATTGATTCGTCAACTCATGCAATCATGCTTGCTCGCCCAAGTTGAAACCGGGCTCCGGTGTCGGTCCAAAGCGATTCTTCACAAACCCTCTAAATTTTTAAAAAGTTAAAGGATTCTGTAAATGCAATGAATCTGAATATTGTGTAGATTGGAAGCTACCCGGAAGCTGGTCCATCAAACATCATCTCAGTCACAAACCTTCTGAGTTTTTTAAAAGTCAAAGGACTTTGTGAATACAATGAATCTGAATATTGTGTAGATTGGAAGCTACCCAAAAGCTGGCCCATCAAATACCATCCAAATCATGGTTTGTGATAACACAGAGAAGCGAAGCGCTAACACAGAGAAGCGAAGCGCTGGTGTTGGTTGGTGCTATAGTGGTTGGCTGCTTCAAAGTGAACTCGATCACGTCGAACACAGCGAAGCGAAGCGCTGGTGTTGGATGGTGCTACGTTGCTACGTTGGTTGGCTGCTGCATATTGAACAAGATCACGACTAACACAGCGAAAGCGAAGCAAAGCGCTGGTGTTGGTTGGTGCTATAGTGGTTTGGCTGCTGCAAAGTGAACTCGATTACGACTAACACAGCGAAGCGAAGCGCTGGTGTTGGTTGGTGCTATAGTGGTTGTTGGCTGCTGCATAGTGAACACGATTACGACTAACACAGCGAAGCAAAGCAAAGCGCTGGTGTTTGTTGGTGCTACGTTGCTACGTTGGTTGGCTGCTTCAGAGTGAACACAATTACGACTAACAAAGCGAAAGCGAAGCAAAGAGACACGTTGGTGCTATAGTGGTTGGCTGCTGCATAGTGAACACGATTACAACTAACACAGCGAAGCGACACGTTGGTGCTATAGTGGTTGGCTGCTTCAGAGTGAACTCGATCACGTCTAACACAGCGAAGCAAAGCGCTGGTGTTGGTTGGTGCTATAGTGGTTGGATGCTGCATAGTGAACACGATCACGTCTAACACAGCGAAGCGACACGATGCAAAGCAAAGCGAAGCGAAGCGCTGGTGTTGGTTGTTGCTATAGTGGTTGGCTGCTGCATGGTGAACACGATTACGACTAAAACAGCGAAGCGAAGCAAAGAGACACGTTGGTGCTATAGTGGTGATTGGCTGCCGCATAGTGAACACGATTACGTCTAACACAGCGAAGCGAAGCGAAGCGACACGTTGGTGCTATAGTGGTGATTGGTTGCTGCATAGTGAACACGATTACGTCTAACACAGCGAAGCGACACGTTGGTGCTATAGTGGTGATTGGCTGCTGCATAGTGAACACGATTACGATTAACACAGCGAAGCGAAGCGAAGCGAGATGTTGGTGCTATAGTGGTGATTGGATGCTGCAGCGTGAACACGATTACGACTAACACAGCGAAGCGAAGCGATGTTGTTGGTTGGTGTTGGTGTGTTAGGCAACGAACGAACGATTGGCTGTTGCAGCGAGACACGACAATCTAAACAGCGAAGCGAAGCGCTGTAGTAAGTGTTGTATTACAACTGGATACAATATAAAGCAATGATGCCGTTAATACACGTTAAGAGTAAGTTGCAAGATCAAATGACATCAAACCACGAAGTGGTGAACGCATTGCGGACGGTGCAGTCGTGGGCACGTGCGGATGATCCCCACGGGTATGAGCTGTACAAAGCATTTTCTATCCCATCATATGTGATGGAAAGCTGGGAAAAGGGGGATTATGGGCTTGGACAGATCGCGTACGAACTGCTGAGGGCGACGGTGAAGAAGACGGGTCCGGGCCGGGGGGACTATTACCACTTCGAGGAGGAGACGTGCCGTTGGGCAAAGGTGGACGAGGGGCGCATGAAGAGCTTGACGTGTCGAGTATTGGAGGAGGTGATAAGAGACGTGGAGATGTGGCAAGCGACAAGGGCGACGATAGGCACAGAGAGGTGCGAGGCGTATGGGAAGAAAATGGAAGCAACAGCGTTGATCAAGTACGTGAGATCGCAACGTGGGATCACCAATGTGATGGGGTTCGCGGGACCTCTGCTAATGGATGAGACGTTCGAACAAAGACTAGACAATGAACGACACTTGATAGGAATCAAGGGTGGAAGCGTAGTGGACCTGCGTACAGGCGAGAAACGCCCTCGTGTGGCTGAGGATATGGTGCACAATGAGCTAGACGTGGAATACTATTCAAAAGACAAGACCGTACCACCGTGGGTGCATGCAATGATCACGGAGATGATGGCCGGAGACACAGAGATGGCCACATTTCTCCAACGCCTCCTAGGATATGGGATCACAGGAGAAGTGCGGGAGGAGGTCTTCCCGATATGGACAGGAAGTGGCCGGAACGGCAAGGGCCTGCTGATGCAGTCACTGCAACAACTTATGGGAAGCTACTACCGTGAGTTGAATTGCGCGGTCATTAGTGACTCGAGCGTATGCAGCAACATCGATGCGGAGCGTGCAAAGCTGTTGGGAGCGCGTCTAGCGGTTTTCAACGAGCTGAAGGCAGGAGAAAAATTAAAGACTAACAAGGTGCAATTGTTGACAGGAGGTGACGGGATCCCGGTCAAGGCCTTGTACAAGGACCCAATCACGGTGATACCACGTCACCTAGCACTTCTTGTGACAAACTACATGCCAGAGATGTCAGACGTAATCATGGCCATGGTCGATCGCTTGCTGTGTGTGGAGTTCCCTGTGACGTTTAGGGACCTGATGCCTGGGGAGCGGGAGAAAGAGAAGATAAGACAGTGCGACAAGACACTTAAAGACCGCCTCAAGTCAGCAGAGGGGCAATCGGCCCTATTTGCATGGTTGGTGGAGGGCGCGGTGGCTTGGTATGCAAGCAGCGAGAGCCTAAGGCAAAGTGCACCCGCAAAAGTGAGGGAGTTCACGAGGCTCTACCTGGCAGAGCAAGACCAGGTGCAGGCATTCCTAATGGAGCACTGCAAATTCGGTGAGGGGATGCGCGTGTCCAGTTTGGTGTTATTCCAAGCTTATAACCAAGAAGCAAGCCCGGGCACGACAGCCAAGTGGTTCCACACACAGATGAAGAACAAAGGTTTTGTGAAGAAGGTTGTGCGGTCAGGCAGCACCACATCAAATATGTATGAGGGGGTGAGCCTAAGATATTCTGGTGTTGGTTGTTAAAAAATTTCCGATCATCACAACAACATGATCGCCGGGGGTCAAGAGATTCAGCAGAGATTCAGCAGAGCATCAGGAGTGAAATTAGTTAGTAATCAAACACTCTACTCATCAACAGCTTCGGAGCAGGCGATGCATCCAAGGCGATGTCGTGGGCCCTCGACTGCGAATTCACACGTCAGACATATACACACGAACTCAAATGCGACGGAGAGAACAAGAATATCAAGGTGGATGGCAACCTGATCAAAAAGTTCCAGAGTGGCGAAGTCATCGTTGCACGCAAGAACTACCAAAACGAGCGAAAGTTCCACTCCGCATCCAAGTTGTTCATGAACTTGAATGACATGCCTCCTGTATCACCCCCAGACGCTCTTGACACGATGATGTTGTACAAGTTCCCTTACAAGTCTGTGAATCAAGAGGACTTTGACGTTGATGACAAGAAACTGGTAGATGCATACAAGCCCCACCCGGTGGTGCAGAACTCAGTGGTCAAAGATGACACAATGTCTTTTCTAGAGGGCGCAGGGGACCATCTTACACGCCGACAACCTAAACCGCGAAGCGCTGGTGCTGGTATGCAAATGAGTAAATGCAGTGTATGACTTAAAGTGTATGTAACATAAAGGATATGTGCTCATAACATGTGTACTTGACGACTCTTCTTGTGTACTATTCTTAAAGTTTGCATGTTGGAATGCGCTTCACTAATACTTATTTACAACACCGAGTTGGGCGGGAAGTAGATGACTTCACTTGTTCTTGGGATATCGAAGAAGCTCGGCAACAACTCATCAATCATGGCCATGATTTGAATGAGTACTTGATCGAGGGCGATACGACAAAATTCTTCTTCGATGCAGAAAAATACTTCAAAAGCAAACAAGAAGCAAATGACTCAAAAGAGAGCTACGAGAGGGAGGTTCGGGAAGCAGTAGAGGGCATCATCCGTGCTCTCTCTTTCGACGGATCGAATATCACATACGTCATGGCCACACGACACGGATACGATACAAAACGGAACGAACACAAACTATCATTCAGGCCTTTCATTCTTGACATTAAAGTCAACCCTTACCATCGCATTCCCGACATTTTCAAGAAAATCGGATGCCCATTGGATGGAACCATGTGGGACATGACTGTCTACCGCCTAAAGGGTCACCTCGCATGCATCAACGGCCGTAAAACCCCCGAAGACAATCGCATCTTGACCCCTATCGAGAAGGATGGAATTCAGCAATTGGAGAACTACGTTGTTCAGCACGTCGAAGATGATTGGATATGCATCCAGTGGGATGATACAAAGCATTCTTCTGACTACGACCAGACCATACACCAGCTAGGCCTAGAAACGAGTGCCACATCACATTACCTAGCACATGAACACATTGTATCTTTGATCAAGTGCCTCGGCCCCGTGACTGCCACCGATAGACAGTCGTGGCTGAAGGTGGCCATAATACTGAAATTCATCGATTCGAGTTCAGGTTCGGATACGTACTTTGATGCATTTGTCGAATTCTCTCGCTTGGGGGGATATGCATTCAAAAGTGAAGAGGACTGCCATAAGACATGGGAGAGTATTCACCCAGCCTCTGCACTTTCAGAAGAGAACAGATTGAAGGTGGGTACCTTGTGCCATTACGCCAAGAGGGACAACCCTGCTGCCTATTCGGACTGGCGCTTGGACCGGGACCTGGGATGCGAGAGAGAGGACTGTTTGACCTCAAAAACACAACTTACGAATGCTGAAAATGCCGTTCTCCTCAATGCGCTAGTTCAACGGTTTCCTGATGAGTTCGGGTCGGTTGACGTCGCCACGTTTAGGTTGAATGTCCGCCCAAGATCTGGAGAACTAGACTTTCACGGTGTACGTCCAAAACGTGGCCCCATCTCCGGATTCGTCGCAAAGGATTGCACGGTCACCATTGTAGGCAGTGACAAGCAACAAAGGTTCCTAGGGTTGGTCTTTGCGGACGTGCCTGTCAAGGATTCCATGGCCACCATTCATACAGGTATCCATCCTGATTTGAAGTTTGTCTTCAATAGGCCTGAAGTAGACAAGGTCGAGCTCAAATCAGTCATCCCAAATGCTGCCATGCTGACCCAGTACTATGCTGGTGCGGACAGAGCGTTTCTCAAGGTAGACATTCAGGGTAAGGATTATAAACCCATAGTGTCAAAAAAGAAAGTCACCGATTTCAATGTGATGATCCAAACAGCTCTTGAAGCCCATGCCAATGGCATGTCAATGCCTTGGCTCACCAACATATTCATCAACAATGGCATCGTCAACAACATCAACATCTCCCAATTTCCTACCGATTTTGACCACATGCGTGTCATTATTCTGAACTATGCGATCGAACGGCATTTGAAGAAAGGCAAAGGCTTCGTATACGCTCCCATTGAAGGATGCCCATGTGCATACAAGGAAATGTGCACCTACGAGAAATTTATCAACCTCGTCTTGAAGAAGGACACAGCGTACCTCAGCAACCCAAGGAGCTTTGATGATCTCATGAAGTTCATGAAAAACTATGAGACAGATGAGATGCCGTTACACGAGATCGACTTGGACCTCCTATCATTTAGCAATGGCATACTGTCGCTATCATCTGCAACATTCACACCCTACACAGAGATCATTGTCCACATTCCAAGGCACCCACTGCTCTTATCCGTTGCACGCCATCACATCGACAAGCCATATACTGGATGCAGTGACACACCCTTGCTAGACACAGTACTCAACGCCCAGTTTGAAACAGATGTCCAAGATGTCCTATGCGCTCTCCTTGGCCGCCTCCTCTTCCCTGTCAACACAATGGATTGCTTCCAAGTCATGCCATACCTTGTCGGCGTCGGTGGAACGGGAAAATCCCTCATACTAAGCATCATCCAACACCTCTTCAATGCTTCGTCAATCGGCAACCTCGCCGCAAGCCGAGAGACTACGTTCGGGCTGGCAAACCTTGTGGGAAAGGAGGTAGTCATTGGGAGGAACATGCCGGCTAAGCTATCTAGCTCGATCTCTCAGAAGGTGATGCAAGGAATGGCGACTGGCGAGGGGATGGAGGTCGCTCTCAAAAATGAAAAGTCCATTAACATCACATGGGCGGCCACCGTCATCATGGCTAGCAACCACATGCCAGATTATATCAACACGGGAAACAATGTGGGGCGCCGAATCGTGACTTTTCGCTTCGACAATCCGATCAGCAACTCCCAAGAAACACTGCTCCAAGACATATTGGACATTGAGCTGCCAGCTATTGTTTGCCGCATCATGGGATCATATGCAACCCTCCGGGAGAAAGTCATGGCGATCAGGGGGGGGTTCTGGAAGGCCATGCCCCCGAAAATATTGGAGTGGCAAAACATGCTTGCTGCAGCGTGACACGATCACGACAAATGAGGAAAGAGATGAGTCAATGGAATTATCAAGTGTGGGCATGTATAAAGGGATTGTTGAGACCCTATTATCTGAATTGTGTCAAAAGTCAAAGCCTTTTTTTGCCTTGATGGCAAAGCAAAAATCAAAGCAGCCCACTGTTACGCTGACAGAGCGGTTTGCCACTCACGCACTCTCATACATCATCGCTAATTGGGAGTCTTGGGAATTCAGGCCGGAAACAGACAAGTCGGCCACATTTGATACCCTGCAGAGGTACATGGCATCCACAAACGATGATGGAACACATGTCGTAAACTACAGGAAAACTTCAAATGGGCACGGAAGGATGTACGCAGAACACGGACTCTCACTGCAAAACATGATCCGGGAGGTCAGAAACGCCATCGCACATCCATTCTACATCGATATCGACTTCTGCAACTGCCACCCTACATTGCTAGCACAGAGGTGTAGGCAACGCGGTATCGAGTGCCCGCTCCTTGACCAATACTGTGCAAACAGGATGCAAGTGCTCAACACAATCAACCCAATCAACCCGGGTGCTGGAAAGACCAAGGTGCTTGCCGTCATGAATGGAGGAAACGTTATAGATGATCATAACCCAGCATCCATGATGTGGCAGCGCCTGTTCAAGGAGGAGATGAATGACGTAGCCAAACAACTACTCGCACCTGGAACCCCGGACCACAAGTACCTCAACCTCACAAAGAAAAAAAGAAACATAATGGGATCCGCGATGAGCATTATGTTGTGTGACATCGAAAACGAAGCACTGCTCACACTCAAGGAGTTCCTAGAGTCGGACAGACTCAAACTGAAGGTCGGTGTTCTCATGTTTGACGGATGCCTAGTCGAACGCAGCTCAGAATGCACACAACAGGTGCTCGATGCAGCCAGTGACTTCATCTATGGGAAAACAGGGATGAGGCTGGCAATCCTCATCAAAGACATGACCACAGACATGCTGCAAGTGCCTATCAACGTCTACACAGGACCACCCATGCCACCACCACGATACGTCCAAGATGATATGACTGCTGGATTCATGCTGCTCGAAGATTTGAAATACACGGTCGTGTCATGCGGATACAGACTCTATGTACGCGACGGGATCGCATGGACCGACGACAAGGCCGCGGTAGATACCATCTTGCACAGGAGGTGTCTTGTATCTAACATCAACCAGATCAACAACGAAGGCGTTGTGCGCAAGTACAGCGCCGCGTTCAACAAGGCCATCAATATCGTCAAGGCCATGAAGTCACTCATCGAGAACGATACTAGCTTTGAGAAACGGCTATGGGAATCCAATATCGGTGTCGTCTGCTTTGCCAATGGTATTTTCGACTTCAGGCAGGGTACCTTCTTCACCTACGATGAAAGACCCGATGTCATCCCCTGGTTGTTTGTGCAGCGTGACTTCCCCATCACACGACCTACGCCAGAGCTCCTCACAGGAGTGAGGCAGAGACTCCTCCTCAGCACGCTAGGCGATGAAGGCCGTGTCAATACATACCTCGAAACCGTCGCACGTGCCATGGCTGGAGAGTACCAGGACAAGCAGTGGTGCATCATGTTCGGGGAGCGCAACTCTGGAAAGGGGTTGCTGCAGGGTATCAACGAGGTTGCATGGGGGCCTTATGTCAACACCGTTGAATCAAACACTCTACTCATCAACAGCTTCGGAGCAGGCGATGCATCCAAGGCGATGTCGTGGGCCCTCGACTGCGAATTCACACGTCAGACATACACAAACGAACTCAAATGCGATGGAGAGAACAAGAATATCAAGGTGGATGGCAACCTGATCAAAAAGTTCCAGAGTGGGGGCGACGTCATCGTTGCACGCAAGAACTACCAAAACGAGCGACAGTTTCACTCCGCATCCAAGTTGTTCATGAACTTGAACGATATGCCTCCTGTATCACCACCAGACGCTCTTGACACGATGATGTTGTACAAGTTCCCTTACAAGTTTGTGAATCAAGAGGACTTTGACGATGATGACAAGCAACTCGCATTCTTCAGGGTAGCCGACACCTCACTGAAAACGGAGTACTGCAAGCGTGATGATGTCATTGATGCGTTCATCTGGATGGTGGTGGATGCGTACAAGCCCTACCCGGTGGTGCAGAGCTCGGTGGTCAAAAACGACACAAGGTCTTTTCTAGAGGACGCAGGGGACGATCTGACACTCGTACGGGAGGTCTTCAAGGTCTCTGAGGACAAACGGGACTTTGTGCTGCTTGCTGACATCAACCAATGGGGAAAGCTAAATGGGATGTCCAAGACTAAGCTACAGGACCGATTGGCACGGATGGGGGCAGTGAAGAACGATCAATGTTGCATCGATGGGGTCAGGCATGGAAGGGGGTTCCTAAACTTGTTGATGGGAGAAGCTGTATAGCAAATTACACAAAAACACAAAAACACGCCAATTTTGACATAGTATCTATATATATGGGTATATACCATATATGGGTACTTATATTTTCAATATAGTTTTTCTATATGACTGTTTAATTGTGTAATTGTGTAATTTTAGGATGTCATGTTTTCTATAGCCCCCCATCTTCAGTAAGTAATTTTCTGCTACTCTTTCCCCTAATAACATAACTGGTTTTTGTATAGGGATGAAAAAACCCTGTGATACAATCGGGGGTTCCGTGATACAATCGTGGTTTCCCTCTCAGGACATACGGGACTTTGTGTTGCTCGCTGACATCAACCTACGGGGGAAGCTGAATGGGATGTCCAAGACTAAGCTATAGGACAGACTGACAAGGATGGGGGCGATTGTCAGAGACCAAGAACGACCATTGCTTCATTGATGTACGGCATGGAACGAGGTTTCTTAAATTGGTGATGTTGGGTCTACACCATCTGTTAGATCATGATGAGTGAATCACACACACCTATACTCGGTAGCTCACGGTAGGGGCTTCATCAAATTAAAAATGGCAAGTGAGGGTGACGTTTAACATGTAACATATATGTCAGGTTGACAGAAATGACATTAAGGACCTTAATTTCATAATCTACTGTAACATACAACAGCCAAAACAACCCCCCCCCCAAAAAAACCTGTGAATACTAGCCCTTACATTGGTATGTATGATGGTAACAGAAGGGTTTAGAAGATGATCGCCAAGTAACAGCATCGCTGTAGATGCAAACCACAGACTCCTTCTTCAACACCTTTACATCTCTATAGTCGCACTTCGGCTTAACTTTTATACAAAATTTAACTATACAACACATGATTATGTCCTCTGATACCAAGACAAAGACCAAGACAAAGACCAAGACAAAGACCAAGACAAAAACTGCCTGCAATATATCACCAAAGACCAAGACCAATAATGCGACCAAGACCAAGACCATTCATGCGACCAAGAATACCACAACCCCCACTAAGACCAAGATTGGTCCTGGCAGCACCAACAATACCCCTAAGACCAAGAAACATACCAATGTCAGTACAAGGTTAGTTAAGCAAGATGGTAGAGGAGGCTGGCTCTGTGGCGGAGATGACGCTTGTGTCGTCACCCAGCCGATTCCTTTTGAGCCTGGCATGGGGTTGACTCGAGCTGAATATTACCAAAGAGTGAGAGATGGAACAATGACATTACAACCAGTACCAGCTGGACCACGTCAGGCGCATTTTCTCGAGGGTCATAATGGTAATCAATATGATCCAAGTGGTAGAAGTAAGACAGGCTGGGGATACTAATACAACTAGACGGATCGTACACGTCTGTCACGCCTGTGGTCACGGACGGAATACCAACCCATGGGCGTTCATGATTCAATATGTTGGCACAGTCCCCTGTATATTCATTTGGTTGCAACTGGCTCTTCACTCGCCACTTCGAGTTGAGGGACACAACGTATCGGCTGCATCAAGAGCTGGAGGAGGTACCTACTTCCGGCTCTTGGACCTCCGAGCTATTCCAATACGTCCACAAGTAACCGCTCGCAACTGGCTGTCACTCGCTACTTTGAGTCAAGAAATACGGTAGATCGACTTCTGCAAGAGCTTACAAACCTTCCTGAGTTTTTTTAAAAACAAATATATATAACACAAATGACCGCGCCGACAAATTACACGATAAAAAATGAAAAAGGTGGTAAGATTGTTTTGACACCTGTCCCCCTGTCTGTACCATGTAAAACAACCCAATCAGGGGGTAGGGGGGGGTTGGGGGGTGGGGGTACAGGTAAGGCTATAAAGTATCCAGGTGGGCGCGGGAGTTTTGGCGCCCCCCTGCCTCCCACCATAGAACCAAAAAGAACAAAATACAAGGGTAGAGGGTAGTCATCTCAAAACGGAGTCAGAAACACCTTAACAAATTGGCTGCAGAGTGACTCGAGCCACCCAGATCTTGAGTTTAGACGACTTGAATTGCCTACCATCTCGTGACTGGCGCAGTTTTCGCGCTACGAGGTTAGTACAACCCGCGGAAATCAAAATTCATACGGTTGCGATTCATTCCCTTGAATACCGTCCGGCCCGCGAACAACCGCTCGCAACTGTCTCTTCACTCGCCACTTGGGCTCAAGGGACGCGGCTGCAGCAAGAGCTGGCGGAGGGTACCGCTTGGACATCCAATCTATTCCAGTACGCCCACAAGAAACCACCGTAACTGTGTGTCACTCTCTCTCTCTGGCTGTCACTCTCTTTCTCCCACCCTCCACCCTCCCTCCTGCCCCCTACCCACCATCCCTCCTGCCCCCTGCCCACCCTACCCACCTGTCCTCCTGCCCCCTACCCACCCTACTCCCACCCTCCGCCCACCTCCCTCCCTTCTCCCACCTACCCGCCCTGCTCCCACCCATTTACACCTTACCCCTTCTGTCCACTTGTCTCCCACCCTACCTTTCTATCCTCCCTCCTTCCCACCCTACCATTCTATCCTCCCTCCTTCCTGCCCTACACCCCCGTACTCATGCTACCTGCCTAGTCCCACCAACCTCCCACCATCCCCCCTACCCGTCCTGCTCCCTCCCATCTCCCACCTCCCACCCACCTCCCTCCCACCCACCTGCCCCACTACCTCTACCCTTCCCTACCCCACCCTCCCTCCTGCCCCCTACACCTTCTTCCTCCCACCTTCTGCCCCATTCCTCCTACCCTCGATCGCCGTGGTGGAAGCCTATACTCTGCTCTTTCATAAATGATACGAATCGTACACTTTCCGGGTATTGGTATAAACATAGTCACATGGGTAAACTCATTTCGATCTTAATATATAGTAAGCTGCCCGATATCTGGTCACTAACAATTAAGTCAGTTCCCAAACCTTGTCTTTTCATGCATAATGCGTTCGGTTTAGGTATTAAATTCTGATCTGTGTGTGGAAGCTGTCTGGAAGCTAGTCTCCTATATATCATACAAAACACAAACCCTCTAAGTCTGTTCAAAACCATAGTGAATTTGAAAAGACTTAGAAGGTTTGTACTTTGTATGATATATCGGTGCCAGCTTATATTGGAGACTCTATTTGTTACCTCCCTTCCCCTCCCAGCCAACATTTACAAAAAAGCTTTCTTCATCAAATAAAATCAATTCCGAGGAACAGAAAAATCCACTGGATGCAAGTTGCAGGCAAATAAATCACACATGCAATACTTGCAAAGGCGATAAATTGCTAAAGCAATGGCAAGTAAATTAGGACAAGGCGCACACAATTTCGAATTGCTATGTGCTTGTCTGAAGCCTCTAAATAGCTTATTCAGCTAATAGGAGGTCTCAGGTTCCTCCCCAAAAGAAGAATCACTATAATAAGCTCGATCCTCGGGTCATGGTATGGATGAGAGCACAACTTCCAGACGCAACTCAGACAGTTGCGACTTCCAGCTGCGAATCAGACAATTGCGTCTCCTGCTGCGATAATTTCCGATACCTGGGTTGCATCTTCTGCTGCGGCGATAATCTCTTCCACCTGGGACTGATCCAATAGCAACGTTGTCTCATCTGATGCAGGTAGTAGTACCATGAGAAAGTCTTCCAGTTTGAAGGACACCGGCTCCTGCTTTGCCTTCATTGTCAGAGGTTCTCTGATATCTGAACCAGTTGTGAAGTAATTGCCCCTGATGATGAACTTGGCATCTGTCTCTTCGACACTCTTGACAAGGCAGATGTAGCAATAGAGATTTTCTTTTAGCATGATGTAGTCACTCTTTGTCTTCGTCTTCGTCTTCGACTTCTTCGTCTTCGGCTTACCACAGAGCGCGACGCAGATCTGTCCAGGCATGGGTACCAGAACCCTATCATCCTGACCCCCATCCACATAATCTTGCAAATCCTCATCCATCTCATCATCCTCATCCTGCTCATCCTGCTCAACATCCTCATTCTCCTCAGCATCCTGCTCAGTTGAGATCTGTCCAGCATCCTGCTCAGTTGAGATCTGTCCAGCATACTGCTCAGTTTGGATTTGCTTAGCATCTTGCTTAGTTTGGATCTGCTCAGCATCCTCCTGCTCAGTTGGGATTTGTCCAGCATCCTCCTGCTCAGTTGGGATCGAATGGACAGGCTGTTCCTTGGCATACTTCTCATCATCCAAGTTTTCCTGTGTGTAGAACATGACCCCTCCTATGTGGCTGAGGTCCAGAGTGCACTTCTCCCTAGTCGCCACCCCTGACGTCGCACCCGTGCCACAAGTAGCAAGTGCCCGTTTGCAAGCTGCTTGCACATCGACCTCGTGTGCCCTGAGTTTTCCATCAGAGGAGTTCCTGCTGTTCAGTTCAGCTATGTCATCCATCATCACTTCCGCCCACAAGTCTGGAACTAGTGAAAGGTCCACATACGTCTGCGACACATCTAGTTTGGGGATGAAAGGCCCCAGATATTGCAGCATCGATGCTCCATGAATGAAGCGCTCCACAACATCATCGTCCACCAGGCTGGCTGGCTGATGCGTGTCAACACGTAGAGCCTTGGCGTCATTCCTCTTCAAGGATGCCATCTTGGACAAGGTTTCAACAAGTATTGTCTCATCCTTGATACGGCAAATCCCAACCTCCTTCTCTTTTCCCTGCTTCACCCTCTTGATAACAATCATCTTCTGGATCTTCTTCTTCTCTTCATCCACAGCTTTGGATAGCTCTGTTCCTCTGTCCTCATACTCCAGAAGTAGTTTGTTTCCTCCTCGTCCCAATAGCCTATATCTGTTCTCGGCATAGACATCCTTCCCCACATTGGATGTGGATGTGTGACCAAATTGCGATTTCAGGTAGTCAGAGATCCTACAGTTCCTTTCCACTATCCCAGCAGCAGACTCTGGATCCAAGAGGAGATTGAAGACATTGTGGAAAAGGTTGGCTGCATTGTACCTTGGTGCGTAGGCAGAGAAATCGTTCTTGGAGAACTCACTCACCCTCTTGTCGACAGGTCTTGCTTTCTCGTTCTCGTCGTCTTTGCCTGAGTCCTGCTTCATGTTGCCCGTGAGGATCATCTTCTTCTCGATGTATGCATCTTTTTCGAATATTGCAAGGAAGCGCCCCACCAGACTGATCGCATGCGGCACAGACAACAGAGAAGCTGATGATGGCAGCATCTCATGTACATGAAGAACGTCGTGCTTGGCATACTTCCCCTTCCAAGTCTTCTCCACGTAGTGCACAGAGACATCTGCAGACGTGGGTGACAGTGCCTCTAGTAGCCCTGGTACGAATGCTGCGAGGATCAATGGGACGTGATGGGTCTCATCTTCCCCCTGCTTCTGCACCTTGAAGTACATGTCTTCAAACGACGTTCGTTGAGCCTCCCCAGTACGGCTGACTCGAGAAAGCAGAATCACCTAGAAGATGTAAAGATGCTATATCAGATCATGAATTGGTAAACTTTCTGAGTACTAGTGATCTTCCCCTTACCCCCCTTCCCCCACTGCCTTCTACACCCTCCCTTCCCACATATCCCCACCCTCCCTCTGCACCCTGATTACCCCTACGTGTCCCTACCTCCTTCTAGCCCCCAATAACCATACCTCTCCCAACTCTCCACCCACCCAGAGCCCCGATCACTCCTACCTGTCATGACCATATAATCCTCCCCCATTCCCATACCGCCGCATGACCAACAATTTCCTCACCCCTTCCTGTCACAACCCCTCTTCCCCCCCTTTCACTCTCTGCACACCATTTACACCTTATCACACAGCTTCTCTTCTCACCTGTTCGAGGTAAATCATTAGGCTCTTCCTGGCAGACTGCTGTGATTGGGTGTTCTTGGTTAGAAGGTCCCAACTGCAGGTGTTGACAATCCTCAGAGCCTTCGTCAAGGATGTCAATGCCTTGAAAACCATAGCTGTCATGGATGGTACAACACTCTTGTGTGTCATCTTGTTCTCACCACCAATGCCGTCACCTAGAGCCTTGTACTCCTTGTGCTCAGATAGGTCATCGCGGCGCACTAGTTTGATCTCACTCAGTCCACTTCCGATGCTCCCATTTTGAAACACCTGAGTTGAAGTCTCACCTTTGACATCGCGCCCCCAGAAATGGAAAACACGAGGGATGTGAGTTTTCAGAATAGATGAGGTCAGCTTCTCTTTACGATGATCGAGTATGCTGATGATCTGGGTGGATGGCACTGATACAAAGGATGTAATAATGCCGTTGGCCTCTACAATCCTCCGAAGTACTCCTTGTCTTTCTGCGCTATCACCTCCTCGTCGGTAGCAAGGGACGGCCACAGGAAAGGTAGTACTAACGACAAAGATTTCGGCAGACGAGTTGTTGAATACTCATGAGAGATTTTGTTGTACACAGGACACTTCATCTCTGCCTTGTAGCTTTTAAGCTGATCCAGCGTGGGAGGGATGTGGCCATTTCCCTTGCAGAACCTGCTGGTGTGCGCGAGCATGAAGTCATGACCCCAGCTGATTCTGACTTTCTTGGATGCTTCTTGGTCAGCTGACTCCGGTTTTCTCTTCAAACTGATGTTGCGTTCAGAGGTGAACTTCTTCTGAAGAGATGTTACTCTTCCATCTGGATGTCTGGTCTCTTCACAGGTAACAGTTGTGCACTTTTTCTTAAGATGCATCATTTCACACAAATGACCTCCTGCGTCACAGGTCTAACCTGCAATGTAAATGGGGGGGTGGCAAGGACGTAGTAAGGTACGGGTTGACTTATTATTTAATCTACAAAACAAGAACCTGTGTTATATAATTTTCCAGAGGGTTAATGATTTGGACGATGTTCGATATGACAGCTCCTAGGTATCTTCCATTCTACACAATATTCAGTTGCATTGCATACACGGAGTCCTTTGCCTTTAAAAAAACCCAGAAACTATCACCAAATATCATCTAAGTTACAAACCGTCTGAGTTTTTTAAAAGGCAAAGGACTTTGTGACTACAATGAATCTGAATATTGTGTAGATTGGAAGCTACCCAAAAGCTGGCCCATCAAACATCGTCCGAATCACAAACCATGATTTGGATGGTATTTGATGGGCCAGCTTTTGGGTAGCTTCCAATCTACACAATATTCAGATTCATTGTATTCACAAAGTCCTTTGACTTTTAAAAAACTCAGAAGGTTTGTGACTGAGATGATGTTTGATGGACCAGCTTCCGGGTAGCTTCCAATCTACACAATATTCAGATTCATTGCATTTACAGAATCCTTTAACTTTTTAAAAATTTAGAGGGTTTGTGAAGAATCGCTTTGGACCGACACCGGAGCCCGGTTTCAACTTGGGCGAGCAAGCATGATTGCATGAGTTGACGAATCAATATGTTAGGTTATATGCAGGTGCAGCATGTAAGGGGTCTAAGGAGGGAGGAACTCCGGCAAATACAGGAAGGGAGGAAGACAGGGTATCTATCTTCCTCCCTTCCTGTCTTTGCCGGAGTTCCTCCCTCCTTGGACCCCTTACATGCTGCAACTGTATACAACCTCAGATTTGATAGCATTATGAGAAATCTATACGCTGTGTAAGACTTAGCCTTCTTCAACATACATGACGTTTGGATAGTGAAGCAACGCCAACGCCATGCTATATGGATAGTTTGATTTGCATGAAGGAACGATCTGTGGGTGTGCCACACTATATGGATGGTGCGATTTGCAATAATGAACGATCGTAGGTACTGTATGCTATCTGGACTGTGCTATTTGCATTAAGGAACGATCAATGGGTGTGCCACACTATCTGGATAGAGCTATTTGCACAACGGAACGATCTGTGGGAGCCAATTGCATGGAACGATCATACCTGGATGTGATATTTGCAGGAAAGCTAACCTAGATCAGTGGAGGGGAGAGCAATATGGCACTAAATTGCTTACCAAGATTCGAAGCCTTCGGGCGACCGATTATCGAAGAGCTTTACTGCAGCGTTGAGAAGCCTGAGATGAGATTCGACATGTCAGTGGGCTCAAGCAGCCATTTGAAACAATTCAGCGATTGCGTGTTAGTAGACGTCTGCTTACCAAGATTAGAAGCCTTCGAGCGAGCGACTATCGAAGAGATTCATAGCAGCGTGCGTGCGGAGAAGTGTCCAGTGAGATGAATGTAAGTCGAAGGTTTTTATAGGTAGTCTGCGTAGCGTGTCCTTCCACTCAGCTTCCATAGTAGCGTACTGCGTTCATGGTAGTAGCGCTTCCCCTTCCGCTTAACTTCCGTTGTAGCACATGCGCTTCCCTCTCGAAACTTCATCTTCACCAGAGCGTGCCAGCGTGCCAGCGTGTCAGCGTTTGGCTGGCTAGGAGGAAGTTGCAGCAGATGCAGCAGAAGAGTGATTTTCTTTTGCCTTTCGAATTCTGTTCCCAGGAGTTTCGAAATTTATTTCGAGCGGATAGCGTTGGTCTACGCATAGAGTTTTCAGTGTGTTGTGCGAAGGGTGTGTGAAGCATTGGACGATAGCAGAGTGCGTAAGTACTCGCTAGCTGGATAGAAGATTTCGTAGCTACATGTAGTAGCTGACAGATGAAAATGTGATTAATGGTTAGAAAAAATGGAAGGAATCGAGGAGTCCGTTTTCTAGCGGTGAGGGTAGATAGCCTGGCCGGGCATACGCATAACCGAGGCTATCATGGTACGACCAATAAGGCGTACCATAACAATATTAGCTTGTGCGCCAGAGATAATATTCAGAGTATGAGCAGGTGAAATCTTGGCTACTCCCTGGTTTCCGTGGGTATTGCATGGGGGCACTTTGCGAACGGCTATCAGCCCAGAGTTGGCTGAGAAAACAAATAACAATCCAATCCAAGAAAAATGTTGTAAGGTAGTTCACTCATAGGGTTGGTCAAATATGATAATATGAGGCGGGTGTACAATAATTGGCATGGGGGAAGCTGGTCACATGTGGTTCCACTGCAGATGTCTCCGAAACTTAAATAGTATAAAGCTCTTACTTGTAGGCTGCTCCTCTTTGGGTGTCCCAAAACATACACAATCCAAACCAGAAGCCACTGCGACTGGGGGAGGGGACTGCGAATGACCAACTGCCGACCAGGAGGGCCTGCTGCCGGCTGCACGATGCACGACTGGCGACTAGCGACCGAGAATGCGTGCAACTCCACATGCTCTCCACATCTCTCACATTCGTGCCCTTCCTCTCTTGGATTGATTTTGCTGCCTTCTTCATTTCTCACATCTCATTGTCCTTCGCCTCCAGCACCTCCCTGTCTGACGTAGACATCGCTGCCTTCTGCTCTTTTCTTCCCTCACATCTCCCACATTTTCGCCCTTTTTTCGCAGCAGACTTCGCTGCTTGTGACAGATAACGATCCGTCACCTGCGCTACCTCGAGGTGGCGACGACTTCCCCGAGGAAGGGGAACTGACGTGACCTGTCGGACGGTTGTCACCGTTAACCAGGTCCGCGCGCCCTACGTCCGCGACTCGGGATATTCGCATCTCCAGCAACGGCTTAATGACATGCGAATATCCAGACGCATCAACGGGTTTATTCGCTGAACCGCGGGAGAATGTAGGGTACTTAAGCCGAGCTTGAGTGTCTGAGGCTAGACAATAGAGAGGTTCAATTCCTTTCTCTCCTGATACATCGCATCAAGCTTAGACGTGTTTCATACGTCACACTGCTAGCAACTCCTTCGAGGGGCTCGTGTACGCCTCGGATCACATTGAGGAAGAAACAAATTAGAATGAAGAACAAGGTGTGCGCGAGTCACAAACACGATAACGGCTCAATTTTTTAAAAAATACTAGCATTGAGCCCGTCGTACCGACGCCGACGGTGCGCACCCTGTGGCCAGCTCGGCGACAGCTCGGCAAGATATGGAGATGTTGCCAGGTGGTACCCTGAAAAAGCGCTAAACCCATCACGGACAGCGCGCTATTATAGGATTTGGGATCAACAGTAGCAAATGGTTTGGGCAGAGCGTTCCGGGAATATCAGCTCCCGAATGATGTTACCGGATTTGCCAAATGACCGTTCGAATGTTTTTTTTACCTTGCAACGTAATCGATTAGGGACTCGGTTTACTTGCGACTAGATCCTTCCCAAGTCTGCCCGATTCAGCCCTCCAAGTGCTGGAATTTGAATACGGAAGAGTCCTCGTGCAGTTGGTTTGCGGCGAAATACCGTTTGAGGCCTGAGGAGGCCGATGCCATGATTCGATATTCGGTTGTAAGTAGGGTTTGAATGTGGGACAGGCTGGGGGACAGGCCCTACTCTAGACCGTTGACGAAACCATCGGCTGAAAACTATAACCAGCGAAACCTCGTCAGGTGGTTATTCCGATCCAACCCCCGTTGTATCGATAACCAAGCCCTGTGACATCGACTATCAGACGAGAGGAATGTCTAGCGAGTTGTCACCAGCGTTTCAGCAGCTCTGCTCTTTGTCGCCCAAGTTTGGAAAGGCGTGCGAAGATAGGTTAGCTCCGTTAGTGGAAACTGCCTACTTCGTCGCGGGCGCAATTTACGGATGCATTCTGGCTGTTCTCGCCATTCTTAAGCAGATCTTGGGAATCAAGGTGGGTTGGCCCTTTGTCGGTCCGATGACAGCCCCCCCCCCCCCCCCCCCCCCCCCCCCGTAGCTTCTTTCTTTTCAGCTACGGGCAGCAGCTTCTAGGTAGATCCCCTGACTGGCGAGTCAGCCAAACGTGGCGCAACCTGGTGCACCTTGAAGCTGACACAACCAGCTTTCCAGTAATGTTGACATCTTGGGGCTTGGCCCAGTGCCTGGCTTAGGGAGCTGCCTAGAAGCTGCTGCTCTAAGCTGAAAAGAAAAGCTATGCCCCCCCACCCCCCCACCCCGACCCCCACTCACACCCCCTGTCCCCCCCTGTCCCTAGGAATTCTTGAGAGTGCTGGTAGGATAGTGAATGTGGCTCCTGGTGTAGGCAACCCACTATAACTTGAACGATGGTCGGCAACTGCCGGGTGATGGCCGCCTTGACTGAACTGCGCAGCTTTGTTGAATTGAACGAAACCCCGCTACGATGTGTGACTTGAAGTAGCTAAGCACAGGAAAACATTGCAGATAAGATTCAGAAGCGAAGCATATAAGTGCAACTGCAAAGGAGAGGAACACAGTGCAGAGTACATTTGGTAACAAGACAGATTTCCAGCGTACAACAGCTGGCTGCAGCCTAGAAACGCAGTTTCAGAGTAGGGCACTTGGCAGTTTACTCAGCCACACGTCCTTTCTAAATTTCAGCATCTGACCTCAGGAATAGATCATGGCCCCTAAACAAAAGACTGAGTAAACACAGTTTCACAGTGGAGCATTGTGCACCCAGGCATAGAGATTGTTTCAAATTTCAGCAACCGATCATGACAGCAGAGATGTGCACCGCTGAACTAGAAACCAACAAAACTAGTTCCCATGGAGCCTGCATGGAGCCACAAATATCTACAGGGACAGACAGATCTCGGGGACAGATGCAGAGAAATGGGTTGCGGTTTTACTTTGGGTTACCGTGAAGTACAGCGGATCTGAGTGAAAGAAACCAGGCCAACAAATTCTCTTTCAAATATCCCCTTGCTGTCGCCTCGCAGGACACCGTGACTCAGCTAGCGTGCTCTGTGTGGCTGGAGGCTAAACCTGTACCTGCCTCTGTAAACCCTGCCGCTGCAGACCCAGGTACAATTATGTGTGAGTGTTTGCATGATTGCCCGTGGTTTGTTGTAGGAAAGTGTATGCCCAGGTGTCAAATTGTGTGCACTATGCTGAGGTTTATGTGACCTGGATTGACTGTGGAGTAACGGAAGGAGTCCACTTTATGGTCGAGCGCTGCCGAATGTGTAGAAGTCAGTCCTGGTTAGTCTTCAAGCATGTGAGTCATGAGGGGCCCATTGCACCCATGGAATCCTCAGGCAATGCCAGCCACAACCAGGCTGAATGATAGTCCCTAAGCTGGTCAAAGCGTAGGGGTCTGACCTCCTATAGCACCTGACTGACCTCCTATCATCATTAAATTGTCATGCACAGGCCATAGTTGACCCAAGACAAGCCCGCTCCACGACATCTGGGAGGGTCCTCCAACCATCATAAAATCACAGGGTGCAAGCAACAAAGCACTTAGACAAAGAAGCAATACAAATGACCTTGCTTCTCATCTCCTATGAACTTGCAGCACATCCCGTGGAAACCCCCCCAAACATGTCACCCTTCAAGCCCAGGGGGACCTCCATCAGAGAAGAGGACGGCACCATGTCACCCAAGAGCTCTGGCCTCCAGACTTGGGACAGTTCTTCAAGCAACTTTGAATCATGCAACTCAAGAAGCTATGCATCCTCTGAGGTGAGCATTGGAAACGATGTGAACCCCCTTCAAGCGGCTCTATCGAAGGAGGGTAAAAAGCAAAAAAAGCCGAAGAAGAGTAAAAAGGGATCCAAAGTGACGAGCCTGGCATCCTCTGGACTATCCTCTCCTGGAAATGCCCCGCCCACAATCACTGAAGATACCATGGTGTGATAGAGGACTAAATGGTTGCGACACACCACTACATCAATGTCACATACAAGCATGTAGCGTAGCCTCCCTTTTCAGCTACAAGCAGCAGCTTCTAGGCAGCTCCCTGGGCTTTCTCTTCATCCAAATCTTAAGCAACCTAGTGCACCTAGAATCTGATATTGTCAGCTTTCCAGTGCTCCTGGAATATTGGGGTATGGCCCACTGGCAATCCAAGGGAGCTGCCTGGAAGCTGTTGCTGGTAGCCAAAAAGTGAAGCAGTCGCATGCAGAGATGAGCCATGCAGATAGTAGACAGCAACATGTGGTGGGGAACAACAATGTCGGATCTGCGCATACGCATGAACATAAGTTGACAAACAGATTTTGATATCAACACGTACTATTTCATGTAGTTCTATGGAATTCAAGTTGTCGAACCCTACAATGATATTAGTAGACTTTTCCTAGTTAACCTATCCTGGGGCAAAAATATAACCAACAACATCGGACATCATATAACGTTGCAGAAGTCTAGCATAGCTGGCTGACCTATGTTTTTTACGCTAGCACCACTGTGCTGTTTGTCGTTGCAATTTGTACTGATTTTCTCTAGAGCACCACTGTGCTATTGACTAAGAGCGTTGCTTTCGTTCCCTAGATGTATCCATTTGTTTAGGATGATGGTGCGTTACAGGATTGCCCATGGGGTCTGACGATGCCTTTTGGCGAAACATGTCACCCATGTAAATTCGTCTCTTTTTCATCCCCTTAATGTCCACGTTTTGCAGTCGTGAATTGGCGTGACAAGTCGGATCTCCCCCTTCCCCAACGCCAAAATCTGCATCTTGAGACGCACCAAGTCCCAAGAGCTGCATCTGAGACGCAACGGACTCTCCAAAATCTGTGCCTGGGAAGCAAGACGCAGCGTTTGGGTCAACCCTGGTGTGTTGTGATCCTGAACTGGACATGGCGATTTTTAGTTATGCGTGGACTGAGGCACTGCAATCGCTAGGAGAGTATTCAATTGAAATTGAAATTGTTACATCCGTGTAGAACCGTTACTCACAGGACGTGAAGTTAAGGACACCATAGCGTAAGCCGGAGCTAGCTATAGTCACCGTAGGACCATCTCAGTAAAAAGAATTACCACCGATGCCTGGACAACAGGCACCGTAGCCCCATCATGCCAGTGCAGCTTACTACGGGGGTTTTTCACCCCGGTTGGGAAGCACCGGCACAATACAGCCGGTAAGACAAAACCTGAGAGGGGGGACGGTCTGTGTGCTAGTCCCCGGGTATCGACCCGGGGTGTGTTTCCATAAAGCGTCTGCACTGTAAAATACTCTGGAAACTAGTAATGGTGTGAGAATGGACTGTGTCCGCCAGTTTGAGGGCACAGGATCTCTGAAGTCCAAGAGTGGTCATAGAAGTCAAAAAAGAGGTAGGAATAGTACCAGTTGTACCAACGGTAATAACTTCATATTGAACAAGGTATCTAGCCGATCGAAGGCCATTGACTAATTCAAGATGTTGGGCATGTTTAGTAATAAACTTAGTAGCGTGATTAGTATCAGAGCAGTATCCAAGCTCAAGAATCCAGAGTTCTTTATCAGACATACAGGTAGGAGAGTCTATGTCAGGTAGGACGGCAAGATCAGGTCTCATCCTCTTCCAATCCACTAAAGTAATAGTGGAGGGGCGTAGCCAGTCGGGGAGACGTTTGCCCAGGACCCCCCTGGGAAGGTCCTCTTCCTTGCCAGCGTCCATGATCATTCTGCGAGATCCTAGGGCTCCTGTGCAGATGGCCTTGTGGATGAGTCGCACTGCGGCGTCATGTCTCTTGATGTAGAGCCCCTTGAAAGTCCGGTGTGTGCAACCCGCGAGGATGTGGCCCGCTCCGTCCTCACAGGTGTGGCAGATGGGGCATAGGGAGTTCGTGGGTGGGTGAGTGCTGGTAGTATAAGGGAGTTTCCAGCGGAATGCAAGTTTACGGTTCCACAGTCTACCCCAGCGGGCTTTAAGGATGTGGAATTTAGTTTTATGCTGGATAAGGGTTGAGGTCCAAAATTTGTTACTTGCTTGAGGAAGTTGGTGGGGGGTGTTCTCAGCCCAGGTGGTTGCATAAATCCCTTTAAGAGGGTGTTGACCAAGGTGGCAGCTAGTGGGTAGGTTAGAGGTGATACCTTGTGTAAGGTTAGGTGCTAAAATTCTTGGGGGGATATCTCCCATGGGTGTACGAGGAGGTTGAACTGTAGGCCAGTAAACATTGTGGCGGGGGATTTCCCCAGTGTTATCAGTAAAATTAGTTGAAGTAGGGTGCTCAGCTGCCTTGCGTGCCAGAGTGTCTGCTCTGTCATTTCCAAGGATACCTGTGTGGGAACGGACTTTACAAAGGGTGGTGTGTGAGCCATGCAGGATGCGTTGAATGAGGTGTTTTTGAATTGATTGCAGTAATTCAGTATGAATGGAACGGGTTGTTGTGGTGGGGTCATGAATCATTTTTTTTATGAGTTGAAGAGAGCAGAGGCTGTCTGTATGAAGGGTAAGAGATTTGTCATAATCAATGTTGAGAAGGGCTTGGTGGATGGCTACCAGTTCTGCCCGGTTGTTAGTTTTGGTGGCCCCTATTCCCCCAGGGTTGATGGTGTAGCTTTGTCCTAGAGTATTCAAAGTAACTGATGACGGGTTTGCATTGTAACATTTGAATTTTGATGTTTCTGCCGAAGACGGGCTGGAGCCTTGTAACAAAGTTCAATTTATACTGGTGTTTTATGGCAGACAATGAGTTCCCAGGGGTGCGGATGAACGGAGAGATACACATCCAGACTTAATTACACAGCATGCTAAAATTATAATACCGGAAGAAGATTACCATGGGCACTTGTACTGGCAGTGGGAGCACCACCGCCCTCGAGGGAACGGACTCCGAACCCACTGTCCTCTAGCAGTGGAACTCGAACTTCTCCCGATTGGCGTAACCTGGACCAACGGAGTCTGGACCACACCGCCCTCCAGATTGGACATACCATACCGGAGATCGAACTAGCATCGCTTTCATCGTGTCAGACATTACAGCACCTGGCTGCTTCTTCTTTCCCCGTCTGGAGGGCGGTATCGTCCAGACCCCGTGGGGTAAAGCTCACGCCAAACGGGAGAAGTTCGATCCCCACTGCCGGAAGACAGTGGTGTTCGGAGTCCGTTCCCTAGGGGGCGATGGTGTTTGCACTGCCAGGATAAGTGGCCAATGTAATCTTCTTCTTCTTTCTTCCTTGTAATCTTGTAATCTTTCTTTCTTCTGCCCAGTCTGGTGGGCGGTATGGTCCAGACCCGGTGGTTACGGCTTCGGCCACCGGAGTTCGAGCCCTGCTGCCGGAAGACGGCGGGTGGTTTCTCGAGTCCGACTTTAGGGCGGTGTTGTTTCACTGCTAGGACATGAGCCCCTTGTAATCTTTCTTTTTTCTTTGGTTTCTAGCCTCTCTGTTTTCGGCTGGCCTCCCCCTTTCCTTCATGGGGTGTCTAGGGTTATCATCCTTGACACTCCGGTCCTTTTCTGCAAGTTGGTTGTGTCGGGTTGTCTTGTGCTTTCTTCCTTTGAGGGCATTATCGCTGCATATTAAGGTGCTCATAGCACATGCCCTTGGGTGGTATTTAGCTCTTTTCGTTTGGCCTTCCTCTCTTGTGGTTGGTGGGCTAGGTGTTCTGGATTGCTTACTTTTGCATCCCTCCCCTTTCCACTCTCCTTTACGCCTCTAGTTTGTTTCCTTTTTTGGGACTTGACCTAGTTTGTTTTCAGGTTTGTGGGGGTGCCTTCAAAACCCTCGTGCTTCCGTGTTATAAAATTGGATGGTCGGCAGGCTGTGCTGCTGTCCAGTCTCGGCAGTGATTTGCTGAGTTTATGTAACGAACCCCCTCTCTCTTCTTTGGATAAGTCCCCATTGTAATCTTCTTCTTCTATGAATCAGATGCCAATCAGGCACTCGTGTCCTAGTAGTACACGCTGACAATAATGCCTGACCCGGGAGGAAAACGGGGGGGTTCAATCCTTCCCAGAAGGTCGCGTGCACAGGCGGGGTACGGTTCTGATTAGTACTAAGTTGCCCCCAATCGTAAGACCATAGCCGACAGCTTGGCTATGGATTGGTGGAACCTCTGGGTAATCTGTCTTCCTCCCGGGACATGCATTATTGTCAGCGTATACTACTAGGACACGAGTGCCTGATAGGCATCTGATTCAGATACTTGGGCATCGGACACCCTTCATACTTCAAGTTCAAGCAAATTCTGTTAGCCAAAACACTGAACCATGTCCCCATACTGTTCGTTGAAGTACATCTGTAAATGCAATTGAATCAACTAATAATACATACAATCATGAATTCGACACACCGGTAATGCAAAGGATGATACGATCTCCCACGTGAGATCTGAAATCTAGTACGGTATATGGTATCGGGGCATGTCTCATCAATCACATGTCCAAGCAACCTCACCACCTCGGGTATCTTCAAACTCGAACACCTCTGACCAGTGGTCATTTCCCAATATGTATACCAATGGGGTACGACATCAGGAGAGATTAAAAGTGTGCGCAGGAAGAGCTCGGACTTTCAAAAGTAAATCAATCAGTGCAAGCGAGTAAGCAACAAAGCTCCAGTGCTATAGCTCATGAATGTAAACAAAACGAAGTGCTACACTCGGTGCTACACCCAGGGATGAATCTGGACATGTTTTTATACTGTCAGAAGTTTCATAATCTATGTGATGCGATCCTACATTACCGTATTTGATGTGCAATAAACAAGTGATCTTCAGAATCTTGGAAACACAAGTGAATCGTGAGAAGTTAATTATGATTATCCATGAATGTATGAAGAGTTTTTGAAAGTGAATCTCTGGTTACCAATTTACATGGAGGTGTGGGAGCTTTGAAGATTAAACCAAGTAACTGGAACGAAGTGGAAGAGGTCCTGTTCTTCAGCCTTATTTTATTTTACTGCAATACCAAGTCATCAGATTTAGGCCCTAGAGATGAAATCTCTTGATCGTCGTGAATAATGAAGACTACAGCATCTTTGACAGGGTACCCGGTGAGGAATTTGTGGATTACAAGAAGCTGTTCCCCCATTTCCTGGAGGCTAGGTAGGACGAAAAGAGGGCTTCCTTCAGGAGAGCTAATCTCATTGTAGATGGCCATCCATTTCTTGCGCCCTAGACCAAATGTAGCAGAAGTGCAATGTATGTACTTGAGGTACTTAAGGACATGCAGGAACAAAGTTTGAATGAAACGTTTGAACTAGATGTTGGCAGTTATTGCATATAGCCACCAATTATAATACTTCTAAACTTTTGGTAAGCAACTAGTTGCAGCTAATGGTTCTCTTTAGATACGATTTGACAGATTTTGATACCACATGATGTAGTTGAGGACCTATATCATGCCAACTTCTTGAGAATCGAGTGGTAAAGAGATCCGAGCATATAAACATTTGACAACTTTCTTTCTGATCTAAAGTGCAGTTTTTAATCCAGATTTTGACCGATGTTGGTACCAGAGGATGTTACTGAACAATTACAGATCATGCTAATTGTTGAAGAACCCGTAATTTAAAAGATAGATCATTGTTATTTAAAGTATGAAGATGAATGGCAATGATTAAATTAGAATCACAAAAATGCGATAAGAATCGCGCAATTAAATAATCATCCTATTTGGGATGATGATTAAATTATAATCGTACAATTGAATTATCACTGCAGCACGAACTCAGGGCCCCCGTTGTAAAACGATTGTTTGGGATTCAGTTCATCAGTGCTTTTGTCGTTTTAGCCCCTTTTGTCATGTTTTGTCAAGTCCCTTTAGCCTAGTTGGACCACCCCTGTATTGCAACAACATACACACACACATAAAGCAGTTTTCATGCTACCCATGTGCACTCTACCAGCAGACTGTGAGCAGCCTGAACGCTGAAATACCATGCAATCCAACCAAACTACCAAACCTAAACCCAGGGATATGTGATGTGCTGAATAGTGGAACAATCGGTTCTGAATCTAAACGAAATCCTGTATTTAAAACACGTAGATGCTGTGAGGTTCTGAATGCCCTTCCAAGCAATGTCACTGCCGAGCTAAGTGCTCAGACCACATTTCTGTGGTTCTCCACCCAACCCAGGAGCGATGCTCTGGCAGCTGCAAGATCAAGGACAAACAGCATTTTCAGCGTAGATGACCTGTTTGTAATTTTGGAAAGCAGTCCACCAAGTGCTCCTGTCAATGAGCCCTTCCTAAACATCTTGAGTTGATCTTTATTGTATGAGGTTTGGTGGTTGACCCAGTGAAAGCAAACGGGTTGGCCCCTTCAACCTCACGCCTCGTAACAAGGCGTACTATTGATTTATTTTGTGTATGAGGTTGGGCAAATTCCTTTCAGCCGAAGTGGCTACCCTTGGACTGTAACATACATATACACATACATATATTGCAGCGAATGAATGGAGGAAGAAGAAGTGATGCAGCAGTGTGACCATTATCTTCAAGCGTTTCTCAGTGTCGCTTGAAAATCTGTCAACGTATCATCGACGATGAAGAGTACCTGACCTCGCACTACAACACCTGCCCTTGGCTTTGCCATCCAGGGCCTGTATGGGATAGAAGGTTTGGGTTGCGTGGATGGCTAGCCTCAACAACAAGCAGTCAACATACATAACATGTTGATGCTAGCCATCCAGGCAACAAAAACCTCTCTCCAACACTGACAAGGGCCTTGGTGGCATTGGCAAGGCTAGGTGTTTCAGGGCGAGATCAGGTCCTCTTCATCATGGAGCGAACTTAATTGTTTTGCAGAGACCTCTATTTTAGATGAAGAAAGTTTGCAGTTTCAAAAACAGTTTCCCATAATGGTACACTCTTCTAGTCTTTTGTTCCCCTAGTTTCCTGTCAAATCATCCGGGTCATCGTTTTTCGGGTTGGCTAGTTTCTCACCATCATCAAAAAGTGAGCCATGATACACCCATACATCTGATGTATAGTGATACATCCGCACAAACATCTCGGGATCTATCAGGATACTGAGGATGAACAGAGCGTTTGCTGCCTGAAAGCCTGCGTGTGCAAAATAATTAATTGCTCACGCAGAGGATTGTTGACCGTTGCACATTAGGTTGGCAGCAACCTGCCAAATCATAGCGTTCATGTAGTCCTGGCAGCTACCGTTTTCATCCGGCACTAGGCACCCTGTCATGTAGTCGATGTTAACCTGTAGGTTGTTACCCATAAAGTAGTCGCCCCACCTCTGTAGCTCACAGCCGTAGTGCCTGCATAGAAAAGTTTTAATGTTTAATATGGGATTTGCAAATATATAGGGTTGTCAATTTCATCCTGGTTCCAAGATTATCGTGTGATATATCATAACATTTATAGCAGTATATTGTATTCGACAAAACGATATCCACGATATTGTATTCGACAAAACTACTGATATGTTCAAGTTATACTGATAGTGCCAAGTTAAAATGCTCATATCAACATGGACACTATTGTTTGCTTCTTTACTTCTTTGCATACAGTAGTTTCCTGCTTGTGCTTTGTACTTCTCAGCTAAAGAATGGTTGAAAGACCCCCATGGATATGCAGAGCGGGCTCCTCCTATGTCAACAATGTAATCCAAACACGGAGGAATGTTTTCACTAGGCAGATGGGGTACACTAACGATGTTCATAAGTCCCCCTTGACTCCGTCATGCTGCGCGCACATTTGAAGTCTAGAAGGGCACCGTGAAAATGCCATCATCATCATCATCATCATCATCATCATCAATGGCTTGCCTATGGCAACATAATTCACTATCACCATGTTTGGTATTATATTACGTTGCATCGGATGTGACAGTATGTGATATAAACATATTTATTTTGTTTGTGACTCAAGAAGATCGATGCTTCAGCTTACCAGTCCCTGCCAACCAATCTCTGCCACAGTAGCCCTTCCTGATGCATGGAATTGAAATTGTTTTTCTAAGTTGGGCAGGTCTCATTTGCATTTCTGGCTGTCCCTGGATTACTATATCCAATAAAAAAATGCAGTTCAGCGGATAATTTGGATTTGGGTCTCGAAGTTGGTGGTCCATGCCTCCACTATTTCAGGCCCAATTCCTGACAATGATCATAATTCACAATTCTCGATTCTCAGGCCAAAATTTCAGAATTCTCAGGCCACATGATCAAATTCGAGTTACGAACTACTAACTAGGAAGTGTTTCGAAAACCCAAATCCAAATCATCCGCTAAATTGCTGGAAGTAACCACAAAAGCGGCCCAGACCAGAAATATAAATAAAGGACAGAAATACACTTGAATTGGAATCACCAGCTTACCAGTCCCTCCCAAGCAGTCCTGTTGGAGCTCCTGGCGACCTTGACATCTTGTCAAATGGGATGAGCGTTGCATAGGGCGCGCGGTACGCGGCATCCACCCATGACTTGAGACCATAGTTCCGATCCTGGATGAACTCCTCCTGAAGCTGCTGACCCCCTCGCGTGAAGCGCCCTGTGGGTGTGTCCAACAGCAGCAGGATGCCGCATCCAGGGGAACCGACGCCTGCTGTCGGCATTGTAAAGCAGCTCTTTTGATAACATCCCTAACAAGGAGTTGAACTCCCCTTTCTCCTTCGGTTCCTTGGGCCACTGGTTCACATGCCACAGGCCGGAACCCAGTAGCATGACCACAGGGTCTGGGCTTCCACCGCCTGGGGGTGGGGTGGGGTGGATTGTGTTGTGGTGGGGGTGGGGTGGGGATGGGGGAGGGATTACAAATAAAAGCTTCTTTCCGGGCTGTGTATACTAGAGATCTAGGGATCTAAGTTTGATTTTTCGAAAAGAGAAATCAACAGTAAGAGGAGAGAAAGAGACAAATTGTTACAAAAGGCAGCGAGTTCTACTTGACTAGTTTGGCCCAATAGGCATCATCAGGCGGCAGTAATACACTTAAACCCTGTGAATATGATTACAGTCCAGGGGTAACCAAATAGGCTCAAGGGACATGCCCAAGCATGATACTAGGAGGGGCTAAAAAGAAAAAGCACTAATGAACTGAGCCTGCTCACCGTCAGCAGCCTTGTTGAACTCAGATGACACGAGCTTCACAGTGTTTGCCATGTCGATGTAGTGCGGTGACCACAGCATGACAACATCTAGGAGAACCTCCTCTTCCTCCTCCTCCTCCTTTGGTTCCGGTGCACTGCTGGTGTTTCCGTGCTTCCACCAGTCAGAGCCCAACAGGTCTTCTGGGGAGTTACCTAACTCCAGAACGTCACGAGTATGGTACAGGCGGTAGCGCACGTGGTTCTTGTGCAGGCTGCAGAGGTGCGTTATGTGTGGCTCGGTTAGGGACGTGGCTTGAGAGGGGGTGGGGATAGGGCATGAGGGGGTAGGAGAGAGGGTTGGGGTGTTGTGTGTTGTGCGTATAATGTGTAGTGTGTGGTGTGCGGTGTGTGGTGTGTGGCATGGGGTGTGTGGCATGTAGAGTGAGGTGTGTGGTGGTCCAGGGTACTTCCATCGACCAAATTGGCCAGCGCTTTAGCGCACTTCAAAGAAAAACAACTGCGCTTTGTAGTGCAAAAAGCACACAAATTGATTGCTGCGCCCACAGGGGTTGCAAAAATCTGCGGAAAACGCGCAGTGGGGCTCAAAAAGGCAGCGCGCCTGCGCGCGCTTAGAAGTACCCTGTGGTGGTCATGAGGATGGCTTTCATCATTTCAAACCAGCAGACCAAAAGAGGGGTTTAGGTTAGGGTTGGGGAGGGGAAGGAGGCATAAATAAATGTTGAAGCATCTACCTAAATATACCATTTTCAGATTGTCGGGTTTTAAGATTTTAGGTTTTAGAGGTGTAGGGTTTAGGTTTATTTCAGTTTGGGCCACCTGTGTTAGTTTCTACCAGCAGCAGCTTCTAGGCAGCTCCCCTGGCTTGCTACATAGCCAAACCTACAGCAACACAGTACATCTGAAAGCTGATAAAATCGTCTTTACAGATCTTGGGGCTTAGCCTAGTGGCTGGCTTAGGGAGCTGCCTAGAAGCTACTGCTCATAGCGGAAAAGAAAAGCTATGGGACTTACATGTCCAAGCTGTACATTTCGCCCCGAGCCAGGGAGATGAGCCGTCCAAAGAGTTGCCGCACCATGCTGCACATAGACAAAAACAGGCGTTACACAAGTGTGGAAGTACAGTAGGTATTACAAGTGCAATTACGTAATATGCTGCAAGTATGACAGTACAGTATATACATTACATTACTGTCATACACAGGCAACACATGACCCAAGAAAAGTCCTCCCCACAACATTCGTGTGTGTGTGTGTGTGTGTGTGTGTGTGTGTGTGTGTGTGTGTGTGTGTGTGTGTGTGGGGGGGGGGGGGGGGGGTCTTCCAACCATCCCCCAAATTACAGGGTACAAGGGATAACGCAATGCGGCAAAAAAACTTGACAATCAACTGGCGCAACCAACGAGGGTGTGTCACTCCCTCATGGTGGGCGCGCTACTTCCCTCTACAACCAAAAAGGATTATTTTTGATCCCGGACCGCCTCTGGCTAGTAATATATATATAGAAATACACTGAAGCACGTTGTAATACACTTGAAACGACAAGCAGTCTGCTGATCGTAAAAGTAATTCAGAAGATGATTTGGAATCGACACTCATATGCAACTCGACTTTTAAGGTTCTCTGTCCAACAATTCTCCCAGAATTCCCAGAATTCTTAAAATTTCATGCCAAATTTGAGGTAAGAATTACGACCTACAACCTGTTTCAAAAAATCGAATTTATTATTGGATGAATTGCTATGAAGGCTTAAAGCCATTCAGTGGATCCTTTGGGAAACAAGGTTGTAGGTCATATTTTGTACCTACGATTTTCACGCCAAATGTACGACTAGTCTACCAGAATTTCTTGGTATCATCGGAATTTTAGGCCAAATCTGAGGTACGAATTACGAACTAAAACCTGTTTTGAAAAATTGTTTCCCAAATGATCCGCAAAATGTCTATAAGGAACCTCCGCGTTGGCTTCTGGTACATCAGCTTCACTTAAACTTAAACTTGGCTACATGGCTCCAGCCAGCAATGTGGCTGCTCACTGTCTTAGGTAGTAACACAATCAATTAAATCATCAAGTGAAGTCTCACCTCTCTCCAACAAGCAAACGCCTTGTCGCTTTGAATCGCCGCTGTATGCACTGTGCCATGCCCCCCACCCCATACATTTGCAGACGGCCCTTGTCAGGATGAAAAGGCACCCAGGGCACCACAGGGGGCACCACCCAAGGCAATCAATTCAATCATCAAGTCAAGTCTCACCTGTCTCCAACAAGCAAAAGCCTTGTTGTTTTGAATCGCCGCTGTATGCACTGTGCCATGTCCCTCACCCCATACATGTGCAGGCGGCACTTGTCAGGCTGAAAGGGCACCCAGTGAGAATGCATCAACATTTTCCCCTCTCTCACACCTGCAGCATCAAGGTTGCATGACGGGTTATGGACAAACTCTTTTCTAAGAATTCAGCGGATGATTTTGAATTGACAGTCGCAGGTCTTACTTTGTACCTTGGCTAGAAAAACATTACGGCAATTCTCCCAGAATTCTCGGAAGTTCTAGCAACATTTGAGGTACGAAGCATAACCTAGAACCTGTTAAAAAAAAAAAAATCTAAATCATCCGCTGAATTGCTGTAACTGCCTAATCCCAGCTTAGCATGCATCAGCACCTTTCCCTCCCCCACACCTGCAGCATCAAGGTTGCATGAAAGCTTATGGGCACGCCAAGCCAATTGGAAGAGCAGCCCAGAGTTGGCTGGAAAGCAAGTTTCATTTCAATTCATTTCAATTGAAGGTTGCGAGGGGTGGTAACGTGTGTGCCAAAGCGGTAGTAAGAGCAAACACGCGAAAGAAGCTGAAACTGAGTTGTTGAGCATGGCTTGCATATGCAGAAGCTGATTTGCATTTCACAGAAGCTGGCTTGACCCGTCATGACCCAGTGATGCAATGCGATTTGCATTTCGCAGAAGCTGGCTTGCATATGCAGAAGCTGGCTTGCATTTCACAGAAGCTGCACGAGTTGTAGAAACTGATTTGAAGTTACGGAACACAATCCGCTGTTTTAGCTTCTTGCAGACGAAGATGAAAGCAAGTACAAGGCTGGAACCATTCACGCATGTGACCAAGTTCAACATGCTTGCCACCTATCATGGATCTTTACTTCTTTAGCCTATTTGGCCTACCCCTGGACTGTAACATACATACATGGATAGAAAACTGAAGCCTGGGGCCATATATCATATATGTTGAAGACAGCATGACACTAGGAAGTACCCCCGGTGTTTTTTACAGTATAGCCGGTCAAGGCGAAGCCAAATAGGCTAAATAGACTTGCCCAACCCCTATATTGGGACCTGTGCAAGGGACCTGGAGACGCAGACTGGTGTCACCTATGATGGTTCAGAGAAACCTCAAGGCTGGATCCAAATTATTGCCATAACCATGCCCCCCCTCCCCCCCTCCTCGCCCTGACCAAACCTTTTGACCTTCACTTGCTGTGTATCTAGGTTAGAAGTGAGAAACCTTAAGGCTGGTGCCACATAACCAAGTTGAATTCAGCATAATACAAGCACCCCTCATGCAATGGACATGGAAGCACGACCTCCTGTCATACACACCTGTTACACACCTGCAACACACAAAATATACATATTACACAATTATTCAAATACACATAAATATACACATCGTACACACAGAATACATACGCAACTGCTACCCAACTTCTACACACAAAATATAAATTATAAAAAATCATACAAATACACATAAAACACACACAGAATACATACACACCTGCTGTCCAGCTGCCACAAACCTGCTACACACAAAATATACATCATACAAAACAATACAAATACACATAAAACACACATTATACAAACAGAATACATACACATCTGCTACACACAAAATATAAATCATACAAAACAATACAAATACACATAAAACACACATCATACACACAGAATACATACACATCTGCTACGAACAAAAAATACATCATACAAAACAATACAAAGACACATAAAACACACACATCATACCGGATCATCCACACAAAATATATACACACCTGCTGCCCAGCTGCCATTAATGTCATCCTCCTTGCAGCAATACACATCGCATGCACGCTGGGGCTCCTCCGTGGCAAGCCTGGCACTGCCAGTAACCTTCTCCTGCTCATTATGAACTCCAGGAGCAGGTCGGGAGCAGTGCTCAGGGGCAAGCTCCTTAAAGGTGCCGGAAGCAATGGTAGTGCACTTGCTGGAGGGTCAGAAGAGACACATCAGGATGGTTAGTGATTCCAAGAAGAACAGTTTTTTTTCAGCTACGAGCAGCAGCTTCTAGGCTTGCATGGGCTTGCACTGGGGCCAACCACCGATCTAGAATGTATCATACATACAACTCAAGACCTCCTAGAGCTCATGCAACATGAAGTAGCCAATGCAATCTTTGCATTTTCTTCCTAACAAAGGCCATTCAATGAGTGTACCAGGGCTCCCCCCCCCCACCCCCACCCCACCCCCCTACCTGGGACCCTGTTTGGCCCAAACTTCCACAACCCTGACACGCAACCCCCCAACCCTCTGGGGCGGCCCTTCGGGATGCCCTACCCAAAGCACTACCAGGACCCCACCCTTGGAAAGGACCAAATCCCGGAAAGCTACCTGAGAACCCCCTTTCTGAAACGGAAAAAGCTCTGGAGTGTACCGAATGTAATGTTTGCATGAACTTGGACCAGTTAGGATTTTGACTTATATATAGGGACCGGCATATCATATGATGTTGACCAAAGGTGAGTATGATATCATATGATATCATACAAATTGCATCATATGATATTGTATATAAATGGTAACTTTAGCCTGGCCGGACTGCCGGCATCATATGATGACATGATATCATATGATATCATATTGCATTTCCCTACTTAAATAGGAAGTTGAACTTGATCAAACTCCTAAGAGGTCTAGGTGTTCAGCTGACAGCTATACAAATATATGAAATATTGTCATTTGTCAAGTATTTAAAAGTATTAATAAATAGCACCAAGATCTAGACATTAACAATAAATAACTATTTAGTTAAAACTAGATCCTAAGGGAATATGCTCGCGCCACACTGCCATGATGCTTACACCATATAATTTCCTGCTTTCCTGCTTTCTTGCTGCCTTGCTTTATTGCTTGCACCCTGTGATTATTAGGGCTTGTCTTGGGTAATCTATGGGCTGTCTATGGAAACAACGTAATGTAATATGGGATGGTGGGGGGGAGCATCCAGGCGTGCTTGGAGCTCAGGCCGAACTGCTGTCCTCCAGATGATTTGTTCGCCCCTATGTTACAGCTCCCTGCGTGTGCTAATTATAGCTAAGTGCCCAAGTGCCCAAGAGGAATATTTCGTGGATTTGGATGCTTAGCTTTTTTGAACTCGATGTTTTAAGATCCTATTTCTATTCCCAAACCTATGTATACGCACATGGTCGTATGGTTCAAATTTGCAATGGTAAAAATTGGTAACCGTTAGTTGTAGCTTTTTGCCCCCCAAAAAACTTACCTTGGCTCCTTTTCATGAATTGCGATGCTCATATTGCCCTTATGAGAATCTGATTGGTGTATATAAGTCCTATAATTGTTTAAATATAAGAAGATATATATAAGAATATGTATATAATTGTATATACATATGTATACGTAAATATGAATAAGTAGTAAATGTATACGTAAATGTATATATATATATATAGTAAATGTATATGTATGTAATTGCATATATATAAGAAGACATAATAAGTTTATAACTGTTTATATTAGAATGTTCATTTTTTTGTTTTATCATGAAACCTGAACAAGTTGTTTTGTGGCTAACTCACACACTTTTTTCTTGGGATAATCCTGGATAATCCCTTCTTAAATAATAAAACATTTGGGTATATGTATTAGTATACATATTATATATATCATTATTATCCTGAGAACCACCTTGTCAGGACAAGGCGGGTGCGAGTCTAAGACTCCGAGAATGGGCAAGGGGGGCACGAGCTCCAAGCACCGAAGCATGCTCAGACGATGATCGCACCGAAGCACGCTACATCCTCATACAATTAGCTCATACTACCTCATATAATAATCAACTATGGCTTGCCTATGAGAATATTACCGGTTATATATTATGTAATGTAATGACTTGTTTTAGCTGACCTTGTGTGGTGGCGCAGCAAAGCCTCCACAACGCTCAAACTATTGGAGATCCACGCCTCTGCTGTTCGCAACATCACGCTTGATACAGAGTTCGCCAGCTCCCTGGTTTTAACATCATCCAAATTTGAGCAGAAGATGAGCGTGCCATGCCGAGGGCTGTTCTCCACTGTGGAGTTGAACCCACGCTCCATAGTATTCATTGGAAAGCACGTTGAATGGGTTGGGTCTATTAGCCCCAGCTCCTCTTCAGGACTGGGAGGGTCCATCTTGGTAACTAGGCCCTTGTGGGTGTGCATGCACATGGCAGCCTTGGAATCCACCTTGAATACCTTGTGGGATGCGTTTTCAATGTGGATGGGAATGTTGCACGCAGCTTCATTGTAGCACATGCACTTCTTTGAGGGTTGGTACTGCAGGCAAAGCCCGTTTGAGTGCGATACGCTCCCACGCCATTGGTCGCTACCATATGCTGTGGACACAAGGCCACGGCGGTTGGACCCGAGTTCACTACGGATGGACCCAAATTCACTGTGAGCAGACCCAAGCTTACTATGGGTCAATCCAAGTTCACTATGGGGGGATGCAAGCAAATGACGCTTGCTGATGGTCAATGGAGTGGTGCGTGGCAAGAGGCTGAAGAGCAAGAGATGGAGCAGGAGCAGTGTGGTGGAGGCCTGTCCCTGATGAGGTTTGTACCCCATGCTTTCTGAGCGGTGGCCACGCACGAGTGTTGCACATGTAACCAAGTGCTGCTTCATAAGTCACCTGCGTATTGGGGATGTCAGGATGAGGGAATGATGTTCATAAGCGGCAGCTTAGTACGTTTGGTTAAGGATGTGCAGCTGCTTACTGGTATGTACTGCTGTGTATGTGGTTAAGGATGTGCAGCTGCTTACTTGTATGTACTGCTGTGCTGCTGCGCATGTGGTTAAGGATGTGCAGCTGCTTACTTGTACGTACAGCTGTACTGCTGTGCATGTGGTTAAGGATGTGCAGCTGCTTACTTGTATGTACAGCTGTACTGCTGTGTATGTGGTTACGGTTGTGCAGCTGCTTACTTTGAAGTATTGTCCTGCTATGTACGTGGTTGAGTATGTGCAGCCGCTCACTGTTACATACTGCTGTACTGATGTGTCTATCTAACCAGGTGTGAAGCTGCTTACTTGTACAAACACCTGTCCTGCGGTGTGCGGTTAGGTATGTGCAACTGCTCACTCGTACGTACGGCTTTACTGATGTGTCCTTGTGGCCATCTATGGGTCAGGGTCACTTGTACATTCGCCTGTCCTGCTGTGTACTTGTGGCCACGTGCATATCAGCATATGGCTGTGCATGTGTAGGCATCTTTTTAAATGAACTGGTCCCCAAGTACACGGTAATCATCAAACAACAAGAGCTCCGAGTTCCAGTAATAGTAATACTGTATAGATGTGCGCTTCTCATCACATTTCCTTGTTTTATACTTTTGACCTTCATAGGGTGCAGGGTGCATTGTCCTCCTCTTAATAGAAGTGTCAACAATCGGTTTCAATCTTACTGTCTACTGGCTAGAAATCAGATGCATGCTGTTAAGAAGAAGAGGAAATTTCATGTGTCTAATGAAATGCCTCTCGCCTTTGACAGCTCTGAACATGTGTGTGTGCAGATCTATGCATGATCAAGCTCTGTGGCATACATGCACTTATATATCCACACAGTTTGTGTGTGTGTGTGTGTGTGTGTGTGTGTGTGTGTGTACGACATGTATGTGTGCGTACATGTGCGAAAACATGTGAGTTTGTGCTTTGTATGTATGCTTGCATGTGCCTTTGTGTGAATGTGTGCATCTAGGCACATTTATTATGCCCATGCAGACACCTGGATGGGTCTGCCCATGGAGCGCGGGGAAGCAGTATCACATTCTTGAGTGACACTCGCTTACCCTACATCTGCACATCGATGGCAGCCGGAATGAGCATTGGATCCCGCGAGTGGACGTACATTACCGCATGTCGGTTGAATGCTTGCAGCCAGACGGGAAGATGAAGCGAAAACCCGCAAATGGTATGGCGGTGGTGATAATAGTGGAGACGTGAGGGAAAGGTGGATAGATAGAAATGAGATGCTAGGATTTAGGGTTAAGGAGAAGTGAAGGGTGGCCGGGTGGGTATGGCCCGGAATGGGTGGGGAATGGGCGAACGGGGACACAATGAGCTAGCCGCAGGTGGTCTGGCTGTGTTGCTTAAGGACTGTTACGGAGGGCGGATGAGTACGGTTGGATGCGGATGTGGTGTAAATGGTGTAGCACTGCGAACCTTCAGACCCGGCATGTTGCTGGCATGCAGCTGTGACATTCTTGCCAGCAGCCTGCGTACTTCGCTCATGGTGGTACAGAATTCGAATCAACGCACACCATCATGTCGCACACCATTCAGAATGTGTTCACAACAGCTGTCGCGACAGGTGGCGAACCTATCATGCACTGTTGCGCTGGTGCAGCACCCTCGAGTGCCGTTGCCGAAGCCACGCCGATTGAGCGTTAGGTTTATAACCGGCCCTCCATGGGTAGCGACTTCAGGCGTACGGCCGGAAGAGCAAAACGGATGCGCAAATCGGATGAGCAAAACGGGTGCGCTGGGTTTATGAACCTGAAATTCCGAGCACGTGACTAAGTTGCCTTAGGTGGGATGCGATCAAGCAAACTGTCTTCATTCGACATAAGCGAGTTACTTGCTACAAATAGACGGCGAGAAGACCCGAAGGAGCTTGCGAGCGATAGCAGGAGTATTGTGGACATTATGCTTCACTTTCTTGCTTCTTTGCGTCGATGCTAGCCAACATCTTATTGCTGCGTCAAAAAATGGGCTGACTTCACCGCCTGTATGCATCCCCTGGGTCGCTGGTTCATGGCTTTGTGCATGGGGTCCCACCCTCTAGAGTCCTGAGGTGAAAATTTTCTGGAACAAAACAAAAACTCGAATAGGAATGATGTACCTCCTCAGGTGTTCGGTTGTTGAACCCACCTAGATATATTTCAAAGAATAGGTTACACCCCTATTCGAGTTTTTGTTTTGGGGCTAGTGTAGGAGATCCACCCTTTAAGGAGAAAATCCTTATTGACAAAAAAAGCCTTCCTTAGGAATGTGCTACAATTGCCATTTAAGTCCAGAAGTACCCTTTTGTACTTACTACTCTGCCCCCAAACGGTCAACAGCATGAGGGCTGATATACCATTTTATCTCACGGGAAATTCCCCCTTAGACAATCCCTAATTTAGTATTTGTCAGGGTATACCAGGCCAGATGGCAATTTCCTTACTGTCCAAGAGACCAAGACGGGGGGCTGACAAATTCCTGGCTGGGGCCACCTAACCAAGTTCAAGTTGGGCAAGATAACCCCACCCCAGGTACATCTACAGTTGATTGCTTGCATTCTTGCTCCCATAATGATGATGGTAACACTATCCTGGTGCCCTACTGGACTCCAAATGCTCCATCAGCTTGTTGGAGTCAACTGACTCTGGCTGAAGCACCATACATCCGTAGTTCGTTCCTTAAGGCAACTGGGCCCTCTTGTTCGCTTGGAAAACAGACATAACAGAAGTCTTCGTTTACAAGCATGGTGGAGCTCTGGGCTCGAGCGCTAGATGGGATCGTGTAACCCTCCCACGCGAGTCATAAATACAACATTGCTGCCTAAATACCGAAGTCCACTATATTTGTGGATTCCCTTTCCCCCGAGGCATAAGCTCCACCTCGGCACGTCATGGAGTGTGCGTGTTGCCGCCTTCCATAGTTCCCCATCCATCACATGCGTCCGTGCATGTGAGTTGCGTGTAATAACGACTACACTTTAGCTAGGCAGAGCTGCTGAGGTTTAGGGAAACGGGCTACCCAAATTTGATCCGTACAGTAATACAAATATAATATGGTAAATCAATTAGTGCAATATCTTGGTTATTATTTATAGATTGTATGGCGACAGGTATCTGACAAGCACCAATGATTTCGAAGGAGAGGGAAGGCCATGGAGTGTCCAATGGTATAATTAGCATGTACCCCAAAGGATCCAGCACGGCAGAAGTTGGCGGGTCAAGGCATGATGCAGGATGGGATCGTGCCTAACACAAACATCTGTACAATCATAAGGTAGATGTCATGTCACCAGGGTTGTTCAGAGGGACCCCCAAATCTGCTTCTTGAGACGCAGCCTGTTTTCAAATCTGCTTCTTGAGACGCAACTGGTTTAAGAATCTGTGGCGGCGACGCACACACCTTTTGCAACGCACCTTCCAAAATGTGAGTCTCCGACGAAACCGATCCAATGGATATGCAACCCCAACGCAACTGACCCTTCCTACATTGCGTCTGTGACGCAAGACACAGCGTTCTGAAAAAAACCAACTGCCACTAGAACACAACACATTACAAATGGCAACATGCACTTTCTATATGGTGTTTACAAATCGCAATCCTGAACGGTCATGCACATGATATATCTGCTGATCTGAGTGCCTGTGTGTTCAGAAACAAAATGCATACCGGTATACAAAACATGACAATAAGTGAAATGACAATAACATAAAGATAATGAACAGTACGAAGTGCAACCAGATACACATTTTGCTGCTAGAAACGTACGAAAGGCTGCAGATAGACACAGGCATGGCAAACTAGACTTCCTATGTGAGGCAGCGCAGTTGACTGCTCCAGTTTGCACTTGCAACCATTCTGCTCAAGACCAATGCCAACATGTTATCGTGTGAGCAGATTTGTGTGGAGGATTTTTCACTCCATGTTCATTTGATTGCTGTGCATGTGCATGGACTTGTATCTCAGCGCGCATGTGTGTACACGAGTGCTTCGCAAATAGCCCTGTGCTGAAGTGCTGCAATAGTGCCATAATAAATTTATACACCTCTGATGGCGGATAATGCTGGGTGCTGCTTAGATGCCTTTCACTGCTGCCACAGTCATGCCTTGATGACCGTCTTGGGCTGACAACTGCATAATCATTTTCAAGCCTACATGGCAAACCCTTTAGAGACCTTGATGCAAACTGCATATATGCTGCAGCCATGCCTACAGTTACAGTGCTTCCCTCCTGCACAACCTGTGCACATGTCGTAATGCATCCACGTGACTGCCATGCCTGCATGTTGTGCTGTCATCTTGGGCGAAGAATGAGTGCACGATTTTCCGCCACCCCCAACAAGTTCATGGTCATGCAGCCAAACACATGCCGCAAATCATGCTGTCTTCAAATCTGCCATGCTCGTGCAGCTTGCATGCAAACATGACATGCCCGCGTGCTGTCCTACATGCCTGCCTGTGCCATGCTGTTGCAGCTTGAAGATGCCTGCTACATGCGATGCAATGCCAAGCATGCACCATCCATGCACATTGGGGCAGCTACGATACATGCACGAAAGCAGGGGTCAGGGGTCAGATGAATGAGCGCTTACCGCACGAAAGCAGGGGGCAGATGAATGAGCGCATACCGCATGGATCCAGACAACAAAAGCAAACAGGCAGTGGGAGAGATACAAGGGCGGCCAAGGAAATAGGAGGCAAAGCAGGCCAGTGGAGTATGTAGTGCAGATCTAAGCCAGTGAATATAATGACAGCCAGGAGAGAGTCAGCACTGATGATGACATAGTGATGTGCTTGCCAGCGGTCATGACTCCAGTACCAAATAACCGCTACATCAGATGGTGGATCGAGGCTAATACATGTGATCTCTCAACGTGTGTGTGGTGCGAACTCACCCGCTTTACATGGCGTCCCTCTTCTTGCCAAAAGGGTTCTTTGAGTACTGAATGCGGATTCCGCCACGCTCAGAAGATGAGAGGATGGCTCCCTGAAATCGTTCATGAGAAGGGGCGGTCAGGTTGGTAAGGTTGCTGCATACTTCTGGCAGAGATCAATGATACAAAACGTTTGACAAGGCAGGGCAAACATGGTGAGGAGTGCAAGTAAGCTTTTCAAAGCAGAGTGATTCCTGAGGTGCTCGTGTTGGTAAGACCTTGTCAAAGTTGTCTGCTGCACATGAAGAAACCATACATGCACATCACCAGAATAGTGATGTGCATGTAAACACAACACAATTGAATCCTTCTCCACTGTCCTGGTCTAATGTGACTACAGCCATCCTACTTCCAGCACGTGTGCGGCGTAGTAGAATGCTACAACCCAAGCTGGCTGACAAAGTAGAAAAGGCAGGTTCAGCGCACTGAAAGCAGACACAAAATCACAGGTGCATCTCAAAAGCTGTAAGCACCAACTTCAGGTTTCTGCAAATACAATACATGAACCGATTTTGTACCTGGAGTGATTGGTGGACGGCGGTGGCAGAGCCAGTATCTAGGAACTCAATGAACGCTGTAGTGCTCCTGGGAGGAAAGAGGAAAAAGGGTTGAGCCTGGTAAAATGACTCAGTCCATCACTTCAAGCGTCATACACCAGATAACTTAATACACATCTCTATCTGCACAAATGTCTGCAAGCCTACATTACAAATCGGCGTGATTTTCTTTAGGGTGGGACGAGCGACACAGGTGGTCTCACGACAATGCGAGCAACTATATCTCACCTTGATCCTCGTACGACCTTCATTTGCTTGAATCCACCCTGAGTTCCGAACAGACCCATGAGCTCCGTCTCATTCACCGTGTCACCCAGATTACCCACAAACAAGGTGCTGCATGGTGGGTTATCTCCAAGGTTCGAAACAGTGGCGAAGCCCTGTTAATAAATGAACGAGGTACAGGGACAGGCATTAGGCATAGGGCACAGGCATGATGCACAGGCACTAAAAGCCTGGTTTTACGGTTCAGGGATTCAAGGGCCTAGACAAAATCACATTCTTGGTCAAATGCTATGCATCGCCTGGACAAGGCCTCAGCAATAAGTTCGTAGACAGCCTATAGTCCCAGACAATGCACACTGCACAAGCTGTTTCCTGCTGCTTGAGGTAGGGTTGCGCCCATGTCGCAGCAACCTACCACTATTGTGAAACTATATGCTTCTGCATGATCAACCAAAGCATGCTACACATATTCTCCCCATTCTTGCGTTACGTTAGTGGAATCTTTTGTGTGGTGCATGCTTGCCTTTATGTTTCACAAACAGGGGAACACATAACCCTGATTGTCGCGGCACTTTGCTTGCCACTGGCATGTGACTCACCTGAGGCGCCACAGGGGCAATGGAAGCGGGTGGACCTGACATGATTGTCGAGTTCTGAGGGGGGTACATGCCAGCAGCAGGGGGTTGCTGGGTCTGGCTGCCTGTGTAGCCGCCAGCGACACGTGGGCGCTTGTTCATGTTGTTGTCGTCCTTGACAAACATATTCTTGCGAGCGACCTCAGCTCTATGAAGGTAGAGAGGGGGAATCACTCAGACACAAAGGGGGCTTAACCAAACAACACTTGGCTGTCTACTTGTGACCATGTGCACTTGTATGTGGGAGTGGTTTTACGAATATGTGTATCTGCAGGACGAGACACTTCACAAAAGGGGCATTACAGCCATTCAGCAGATTATTTATACTAGGGTTTTCGAAACTCTTCGCAGTTTGTAGTGCGCACCTCAATTGTAGAAGCCAAGGATAAATGTAACACTCCTAAAATTAAACAGAGTCAGAGCTTTGCAACTTCCTCTCACCTCAAGACACAGTTCTCATCAAACTGAATATGTGCCAGCATAGCACATGCTGATACGCCTGCGGCTCCGGAGTCGAACAAGGCAAAGCCTGCAAGTGAGGATTGAAAACCCTAAGTTAGTTCCGTGGGGACTTGCTGTGGATGAAGGCACCTAACAGGACCCGTTCAACGTAGAAATTTACAGTAGGTGTGGGGATCAACTATGTTTTTTGTACCAATAGAAAGCTAAATGAATCTGCCTTCGGCGATGCCAGAAGCACATATTAATATCCTGCAAGTGCAACATGGCTAGGAGGTGGTTGAAGTGCTTTTCTCACCTTGGGCCATTCCTTGTTTCCAATTCATCTGACTCGCAGTGTAGCCGGGGAGAAACCTTCACAAGGGGACAAGAAGATATTAAGAAAGCCTGCCTATTAGTAAGGTCGAGGCACTGATGCTCTCAGTGTGGCACAGAGAGGCCTACAATCTAAAGATGTGCAGGACTTCCGACGCTTCATGTGTTCGACTTTTAGTCCTCTCACTTACATGAAATACGATTCAGTGGACATACAACCTGAAGATCCTAAGCCACCATAACAGAATATAGGTGTGGGTACCCATCTGCTCAGCTTAAGTGTCATCCAAAATAATGGATGAGCAACCCCCATGGCACACTTTCAGAATTACACGAGCCAAACACTTCGGATGACCCTTCGAGGCAGGACAGAAACCACCATAACCTCACTAACCTGCACATGTTGTTCAGCTCCCTTTCCTTCACATCATCAGGGAAGCCAGTGATGAAGATGGTCCGAATCTCCTGCCCATCAGCATCATACTTGACCGCTGCGACGGGTGCCAGGTTTATAAGGGATTCAGGTCACGGGTGATCCATCGACCGTAAGCAGGATCGGCAACAGGTGAACAGCATGAGCAAGACAATCAATCAATCAATCGCACACGCTTGCGAGATTATGTGCGAGACGTTCGGGAGGGGCAAATGCTCATCAACCCACAGATCTTGCAGAATTCATTGAGGAGAGGTTTTTCATAGTATTCGCAAAGGGACTAACCTCCGGCGGGAGTTCCACCAGGTGGCATGTATGCACCGCCGGGGGGGCCTACGGGGGGGTATCCATATCCACCAGCAGGAGGTGCACCGTAGGCAGCGGGTGCACCGTAGGCAGGAGGAGGACCACCGTATGCTGGGGGGGGACCTTGGCCAGGAGGTGCGCTGCCGTAGCCTGGGTATTGAGAGTAGTATCCATGAGGGCCGTCAGCCATCTTTGCGAAGTTCGAAGATTAACGAGGAAAGAAAATTGAGGAAAGATAGGAAGGATTCTGCAGATGCGATTACTCAGTCGGTTGACGATGATCTCATGAAGAAATAGAATGGAATTGGATGCAAGACGTAATTGGAGTGGCTTCATGCTCAGGGTACAGGTGAGGGTAGCCAGCTCGGTGTAGCCAGCTCACCGTAGCCAGCTGCTGTAGCCAGCTTGGACGCATTTGATGAGAACTCCGAAACTCCGGGACCAGCAGTACAACGCCCATGCATGCGCGATGCGCGTGCGTCCTGTCTGTCTGGACGCGGGTCGGAAGTCGGGCTTACTCTTTTTGGATGCACTCCTGTTATATCATTTTCTTGGTTACCTTGGTGTGCAGTCTCCTAATATCTCCTTGCTATGAGCAGTTCGAGAAGCCTTTGGATATAATCTGGATGAGTTGATCTAACATAGCTTGAGCCGTGATCTGCGCGGACAGCCATGCAACCGATGTTATGCGGACTAGTGCTGCTGCTGGTGGTTTTGTCTGCGTCTGGAATTAGCAGTTATGAGGTGAGCTGAAATGAGGCGAAATGAAATGCCGACACCGCTTCGACACTTGTCCTCGGTATCATCATTCGGAATCTTTTTGCTGCTCTGCCGACACAGTCCCGACAATAATTAGAAGATGCTGCTCAATGGAATTAGTATGGCACTCCTCGGTAACAAAAGTCTGCCCCCTGGTCAAACCTACGACCAACAGGTTGACGAGCCACTTCATGGGGCTTCCTCGAGGCAGGCTGGTTTGGCTAGAAGCACTGGGGATGCAGGTGAAATAGCTTATGAATCGCGGTCAGCGAGAAATCTGTTGGACTCTGAGCTTGGGGGTATCCAAGACATTCACAGTCCTGGAGATGAGAGCACCAGGCCCATGGATGATGGCAAAAAGAAGAGCAGCAGCACAAGGGTCCCTGTACTGAGCATCCTGTTGTACACCACTCTCATGGCGATGGCCTCGGGCTTGGGTGCAGCCCCCTTCCTCATCTTTGGCCGCTTGAGTGACTACTGGGCTGGCATGGCCAACGCTGTTGCTGTGGGGGTTATGTTCACTGCAAGTTATGAGCTGCTGCATGAAGGTGGACCCTACAGCCCTGCCCTGACAGTGCTTGGAATGTGTATAGGGGGCCTTTTCATAAAATTCAGTCAAGACCATCTATCAAAATATGAGGACTGCTCGTTTGAAGACCTGCAGGGGGCAGATGCGCGGAAAGCTATTCTGATAGTTGGCGTAATGGCAGCTCATGCGTTTGGGGAAGGGTCAGGAGTGGGCGTATCCTTCAGTGGAGATCGTGGATGGGCACAGGTGTGTGTAAGCACATTCATGGTGATCATCCTGTGTTCTTTTTCGTATCTATCCTGCTTGCTCGTCACAGAGCCATGATTTGACTGCCTGTATCTAGATGTAACCATCCATGCTGTCAGGGAGTCAAAAAGTCAAAATTTGGGTGTATGCGTTTGTTAGTTTGTTTGCATGTGTTCATGCATTTTTTGCATGAGTTTTTTGCATGCATGTATGTGTTTGCATGCATGTGGGTTTATATGTTTGTTTGTAAGCATGCTTGCGCGTGCATGCCCGTTGGGGTGTGCATGGAGTCCGCTGATATTATTAAAGAGACAGTGCCGGTGGGTCAGTGGCAGCTTTGAGAATGTGTAGGTGCTTTTGCAGCAATAGGGAGTCACAGCATGCTGAACACCACCACCTCCTAGCAACTGTTTTCTATACGAGCAAGTGTCAGGATCATCCGCTCCTTCCTTGTTTCACCATACAGGGAATGCTCGTCACAATCGCAATTGGTCTTCACAATATCCCTGAGGGTATGGCGGTTGCTGGAGTCATGATGTCCAGAGGATCAACTCCACAAAAGGCGGTCTACTGGACCCTCTTGTGTGCTCTGCCGCAGGTACTCTAAAGCCCATCGTTTCGTTTTGTAATTTGTGATGGCTTGTAGGATTTTGCATAGGTTCAGTTGTGTGCTGTGTTTTTATAGTACAGCAACATGCGTTTAGTATGGCTATCCCTAATCTGAGGTATCTTGGGGGGAGATTTTGTTGCAGGCTTGGATTCTTGGAAGTCGTGATCAAGATATCATTTGTCCTCCTAGTTTGCATCGCAGTATTTGCAGAGGCGTTCTCAGGAATCGTGTTGTCTTGCATTTTCGGTGCATGTTATCAGAGTTTTTGTTTCGTTTCAGAAAGGGGGTCTTCTGGTAGCGATCAGAGATTTTGTGTCTTTCAAGGTTGGGGTCCTAGTAGCGGGGCCCAACCTTGAACGTGCACCCGGGGGGGGGGGGGGGGGGGGGGGGGGGGGGAGTCTCAGGGTAGCGAAAGGTTTGGCAAAAATGGGGTCAAGGGTAGCGATAGCTACTGGTGGCGGGGTGGAAAACTCTACATGTTGTGTAAACGAAGCCTTATCTACCCATCACGACCAAAACATCCTGAGGCTCACCTTTGACCTTGCTGTTGCCAGGCTGTTGTCGCGGTGCCCTCCTTTCTCTTTGTGGAGACATTTTCTGCGCTACTACCATTGGCTCTAGGCTTCGCAGCTGGCTGTATGATTTGGATAGCGTTTGCCGAGCTCATCCCAGATGCTTTGGCGGCTGCTGACCACTCTCATGTCGCCACAGCAGCAACTCTGTCCGCAGCATGGTATGTGCTCCCCGCATCCTGCTCTGCTGTTTCGCCTGCTATATCAGGACTCTGCCCCCACTTTCTTTATGCTTCCCCTCACTTGAAACTCCATGCAAGGCTGTGCCAATTGGAGAAAACGCATGTTGGCATGTGCACTCACAGACCCTATGTTTCTGCCATCAATTGTCTGCTTCTGTCTTCAATTGTAGCCCAGATTGTTCCCAAAACCCTGCACTAGTTGATGCCCACCCAAATAGCCTTCTCGTTTACCAACGTCATAATGCCATTTCTCATCATTCAATGGTGAAAACATGGAGTATAAATTTATATAATTCTTGTTTTGGTGTGCAGGCTGCAAGGTTTAAGTATGTTCATTGAGAGCCTGGAGAAGCCTGGTGGAGAGCTTTCGTCACCAATGCAGGTGTGTGTGATGAGAGGATAATTCATCCGTTACCTGTTGCATGTCCCAGTAGAATTCCCAGAGTATGGATTTGGGGGGGCAGATTGAGAAGCGTGCAAGGCTGGGGTACCAGACCTGTACAACAGGCAGTTGGAAGGCTAGGGGAGGGGCTATAGGACAGTAGGGCAGACATTAGGGGTAGGCATAAGGCTTTATGAGTCTTTGTGGAAGTTGGAGGGCTAGGGAGGGGCTATATGACAATAGGACAGACAGTAGGGGTAGACTTAAGGCTGTATGTACCTTGGTGGCAGTTGGAGGGCTAGGGGAGAGGCTATATGACAATAGGACAGACTGGAGGGGTACGCATAAAGCTGTATGTGCCTTAATGAAAGTTTGAGGGCTAGAGGAGGGGCTATAAGACAGACAGGAGGGGTAGGCATGAGGCTGTATGTGTCTCATTGGCAGTTGGAAGGCTATGGGAGGGGCTATATGAGAGGCAGGAGGGGTAGGCATAAGGCTGCATGTGTGTCAGTTGGTGGGCTAGGGGAGGGGCTATATGAGAGGCAGGAGGGGTAGGGATACGGCTGCATGTGTGTCAGTTGGAGGGCTAGGGGAGGGGCTATAGGACAAAAGGGCAGACAGGAGGGGTAGGCATAAGGCTGTAAGTGTCTTCGTGTCAGTTGGGGGGCTAGGGGTGGGGCTGCATGCGTGTCAGTTGGAGGGATAGGGGTGAGGCTATATGAGAGGCAAGAGGGGTAGTTATAAGGCTGTGTGTGTTTGTGGAAGTCGGAGGGATAGGGGTGGGGCTGTATGTGTGTCAGTTGGAGGGATTGGGAGGGGCTTTATGGCAGGCAGGCAGGAAGGGACTGACCCTCACATACAAATATATGATGTATGTGCTTAGCCCTGCATTCTTTGCTTACCTTCCACAGGCAGATCCCTTCTCAGTAGCTGCTTGTGTTGGAGTCCTCCTACCGGCCTTGTTGGTTCCGTGTGCAGTGGCCCTGGTGGCTCACCGCTTCCTCCCATCAGCCCCAGTCACCCTGAGCGCATCTGTTGGCGTCCTCGCCTTCCTGTCAGCCTCTGATGTGCTGTCGCTCCTATTTAGTGGAAGCTCCAAGGCCCCGGTCATGACCCCCTTGACAACGCTTGCTCTTGCTGGGGCAGGGGCAGCTGCTGTATTCATAGTGTGGCCAAGCATTAGCAGCTTTGGCCAGGTTAGTGTGTTCATTGTTTCTTTGGGGGGTCATGGTGGGATGGGGTGTGTGTGTGGTGGTGGGGGGGGGGGGGGGGGGCTGAGAGGTGCGCAAGCTTTTCACACCTAAGGCTATTCAGGTTGTGTTTCTCATTCCGTGGCTCTCATTTATATCATAGATCATTATTTTATGTTTTGTGGTTGTGTCTCTGGTACTGGACCATTCGATGAATGAGGGGGGGGGGGGAATGCTATCACCTTCACAGGAGGTAATAAATAGCCATGCTCCCCCCCACCCACCCACCCCCCATCATGTTCCATACCATCCTCCTATCATGTTCCATCCCACCCACCCCATCATGTTCCATACCATCCTCCTATCATGTCCCATCCCACCACCCCACCACCCATCATGTTCCGTTCCATCCTCCCATCACGTTTCCACCTGTGGCTTGCGTGTCTCTTCAGGAGGAGGCTGGTGTAGAAGCAAAGCATGGGATCAACGAACCAGCTGGCTTGACATGGGGCGGCCATGTTGAGGGCATGCCACTGAAGGTAGGTACACAAATACAAGGCATGTGGGTATAAATCGAATGCGGTGGGGTGGGCAGGACTAAGATGGCATGGGGATAGGGTAGTGTGCCATAAGCGTGTGTGGGTGTGGCTGTGAATGTTAGGGCATGTTGAGGGCATGCCACTCAAGCTGTGTGCACAAGCACAAGGCTTGAGCGTTCCCTGTATAGTTCTGATTGTCAACGTAAATTGCTTCAGCTCCTTCGGGGGGCTATCTCATTAAAGCTGGAGCTGTGAGTGTTAATTTCAGATCTCTGTAGGCCATGCTGAGTAGCTACTTGGCTATTCAAGTCTGATTTCAGGATTGTTGCGTACCTTAGCCATCGCATGGCTGAGCCCGAGGAATTAGGGGGGCAGCGCAAAACCCATGCGTCGCAATGCAACGACCGAATGGCGATGCAGTGGCGACGCGTCACCGGAAAAAAACTGGTTCCAAAGGTGTTCAACAACTAGTTAGGTACTTAAGTGTGTTCAGCTGGGGTGATCGAATGAGAATTAAGGTTTAGGGTTGACGGCCTAAACCCTAAACCCTGGAGTATTCATATGTCAGTCAAAGTCAATGGAGACTAGGAGGTAGGGGAGAAGCGCATGTGGTTTTGTATTGACCCTGCTAAGTATATTCTATCTATTCTTTTATCAGCAGACCACGTTTTATGCCATGCAGCATGCTGACCACCATGAGCACAAGTCGCATGAGGCGAATGGGGACTCCTGGAACTCAAATTTCAGGATGAGCCCTCCTAGTAGCAACCTGCATAGCATGACAGACTTCGTTGCGGTGGACCTCCAGCAGCAGCAGCAGCAACAGGCTTCCCACATGCCGACCCCCCATCTAATTGGGAACTGCCAGGTCCAGGTCCGAAAGACGGGTGCAATAGAGCACAACTCCATCCCATGCATGAATGGAAACGGGCATCTCTCTCAACCTCCATGCAACCCCAAGTCTGACTTAATGGGTGGAGCTGGGAGCATGAAGAACCAGCTCCTTCCAGCTGGACTCCTGTGCTCAGGGCTGCTGGCTCTGCAGGGTGTACCCCTGGGCATGACCCTCACCAAGGCTGTTGTGGCTGCAGACAGCGGAGGGAGCAGCTCGCACCTTCTGCTCCCAGTGGCATTGCAAGGCCTGTCCATAGGCCTTGCCTGTGTAGGCCTTAGTAAATCCCTCCCTAGCGCGTCGACGTGGAAGCCGTCTTTCATCATGGCCGCCTTGATGGCAATGGTCACTGCCTCTGCCACGGCATGCTGCCTGGCAACAACACCGTTAGGAATGGTGGGTCCCCTAATGGGTTCGTTTTTCTGTGGAGGGGGGGGGAGGAAGAGGAGGGGGGGGGGGGGGGGGGGGGGGGGGGGGGAAGCTGTCTCTAACAACAACAATAACAACAACTTCAGAAGTAAACTTGAATCTGCTTGTATACACACTAAGACCGTTCTGTGGCCTGAAAGCAATGCACTGATTTGAGTCAGACGTCACAATGCAGGCCTCTATACAGGCTACAAGGCCAGGTTTTGACTGTGGCCCTTTCTCCTTCCATGCTTTGCAGGCAAACTCTGGGAGTATAAGCTTTGATGACGCCGGTTGGACCTTGTACACGCGAGCTGTTATGTCAGGCGCCACTCTTACCGCAGCGCTCTTGTTCTTCTGGCCAGCTGTGCGTACATACAAAGCCAGGAGGGCACAAGCTGGCGTGTTTCTTGGCCTGTTGGCTGCTGCTGTACCATGGGCTCTCCAGAACTTACTGTGCTGGTCTACCCCATACTGCATTGCAGCATGACGACACACTGAGCCTTTTCTAGATGTTGCGTATTGAAGCTATCGCATTGATTAGCCCTGCCCTGCCGCAAGGACTGGATTGAGCTGACCAACTCAAGGAGCATATGATGAATGGCGTGTGAAAGAATGATGATGCATGAGATGCAGTTGTGTGGTCTCATGCTGGATGGAGGTGAGCTCCCATACTGGTTGAGAAAAGGGGGGGGTAGTTTGCCAGTCCTACTTGAACTTTGGCACATGGCTCCAGCCAGCAATTTGGCTGTTCCAGGTAGTTCGCCTGTCCTACTTGCACATCAAATTGATAAGATGCAGAGTGCGTACCGGCACGTAAGATGCAGCTTAGAGCTTGCCTGGATTAGATTGTTACATGGCTTTTCAGCCATCTCTGAGCTTCTCACTGTCTACCAATTCCAAGTCCCGCCGTGCGATACCCTCGGAGCCAACTATGCAGATTGGGGACGATCTGGGCAGTCTTGGGTCAGGTATTTCAGTTGACATCATGAGCTTGATACCCAGCACCGGATTGTTGTGTAGCAGGATATTACGGTTGGGTCCTTTGAGTACGATAGTTGTTATATGGGGCTTCTAGTGAAGCTGCGTTTTAAATTAATAGATGTGGAGCCATAACAACTGAATGTATGCGAACTTCCTAGACATAGATTAGAAATACGGGACATAGGTGTTTAAACCTTCACACGTAGGTACCGCAGTCCCTGCTAATTCATTACTGTGTATAACTGGTTCGGGTTACTAATATAGCAATGTATATGAGCTGCCCTTTAGTAAACTGCCGTGCCCTTTTGTAAACTTGAACTTGAACTTCGTTACAAAGCTTCAGCCAGCAATTTCGCTGCTCGCCTTCTTCGGTAGTAAAAATAAGGCGTTCCCTCTTGTAAACTTGAACTTTGTTACATGGCTCCAGCCTTCAAGGCTGCTCGCTGTCAGTGGCATTAACATAATCAAAGCAAAGTATTAGTATCAAAATATGCTTGACTCAACCTCTCAATACAAACATTGATGAACAAAAGCAAATTCTCACGACCTAGGAGCAGGGCTTCTTTTTGCCGCTAATTATAGCTAGTTTTGACCCGTTTTTTGACGAAAATATTGCTGTACATATTTTCTTTTTTTGCCCTAAAAGTTATAAATAGTACTAAAACGCTAATCCTGGAGGCGGCCTAAAATGATAGACCTAGAAAAAACCCACCTTCAGATTTAAAAAGGACTGCCTTGAAGATGGTACGACCGTACTAGAACTTGGTTACATGCCGATGGCTGCTCGCCGTCTTAGGCAGTAAAAATAATTACAGGGAAAACGTAATCGTTATCAAAACAATCCGAAGTCAAGCATTCTTTCCAAAATACATTACATTCCCATCGACAGGCCATTTTTGGCCAAAGACAAGCCCGCTCCACTATATCCGAGAAGGGTCTTCTAGCAAATAGCTATACTATCACCAAAAAACTTGTATAATTGATTAATTGGGGGCTTGGTTGTATATACAAGGGGCATCCTAGTAGGAAGTGTGCTTCGTCCTCAACTTTATTCATATCTCAGCACTTGCAGATTCTCTCATGTCTTGGGGTATTAGCTCGAATGCATCTTCGCGCATTCCTGGCCATTTGAGTCATACGCTTGTCGTGCTTTGTAGTTCTTGGTACCACGTATACCCAATTTAGCGTTCTTACCCTGGACGTTAGAGTTATACATTAATACTCTTGTAGTGCATGGTACCACGTAGACCCAATTAACTCAACCTGTCTCAAAGCAAGGTTCTATCGATTGTGCCGACAGATTTTGAGGGGTCAATGAAGACAGACAGGTACAGAGGCTTTTCGATGCAGCTTTTCCCCGGGTTTATGAGCGGGTATATTTATGTGACACGGAGGAGAAAAGTATGGTCTACTGTCCGGTGTCCCTCGATGGAACCACCCTGCCCTCTATCTTTGCGAGATGCCTCTCTCTCTTTGTCTCTCTATACCGTATGCGCCTTAAGTATTGGCAAACGACCCTTTGCCAAACCGGGTTAGGGATACAGCTTGAGACCACTCCAGGTAGTTGGCCTTTGCCAAGTTACGGTTACAATACATGGTAATTTGTCTACTAAGCCCTAGCAAGTTAAATGTTACTGATTTGAATTGCTACATGCTTTTATTTTCAGAAAGCTTGGGCAGACTACTTTGTAAACATGTACTTCACCTTGAACTTGGTTACATGGCTCCAGCCAGCAATTTGGCTGGCTGGAGCCATGTACCGGTCTGGCTACTAAGCCCTAGCAAGTTTTATGCTCCTGCTTTGAATTGTTACATGGTTTTACAGCAAGCTTGGGCAGACTACTTGGTGAACATGTAATAAGGAAATGTAACAATAACATAAGACCCTTTGCCAACTGGATTTCAAGTCTGAGCTTGAGACAGTCAAAGCCATAGACCCCTTTGCCAAGTTAGTTTTGCCATGCTTTTCTGAGACCCACTTTTAGGGGGGGAATGACATTTGCCAATACTTAATCTTGCCAATACTTAAGGCGCATACGGTAATGTGAATAATTTAATGCGATCATTGATCATAGTAGCATACAATTCAGAGATTAAAACCCCTATGTAATTGCTACCATCAGGTCTGCTACCCTTTCCCTTGTAGATGGGGATGGATGATAGACTTGATCCAATGTCCCGATATTTTATACATTCATGGATAAACATAAGTAACTTCGAACGACCTTCCACTTCTGGATTGCACATCAGACAAAGAAGAAGAATCATTTTGCTCTCAGCTTGGAAAATCAGTTTCTCATGCTTCCTTCTCGAATTTAGTCAGGCTTCGTCAGTACATAAAAAAAACGATGTTCATCTTGAACGATTCTATAATCACATAGTTAACACCCTGGTTGACAAACTCGATAATTCCAAGGGACAATGGCCCTCTTAAATCAACCAGTTCCCACCTTCAGGTAGTGTGAGGCAGGGTTGTTCAAAGCCCTCTGAGAGTTTACGTAGCACACACACATGCCCCCCCCCCCCCCCCCCCCCCCCCCCCCCCCCCCAACACACACACACGCACACACACAAATGCGTTTACTGTAATGGCATGATATAATGGCAAAACATAGAGATGGCGGATGGCACCCAAAAGGGGCTGTAGTCATTGCTGCACATAAAGGTTGGCAGATATAGTCTGTCTAGTCTGTCCATGCATCAGGCAACTCCTCATCATCAGGAAATGTATGAACAGGTATTTTTACAGTCCAATGGTAGCCAAATCGGCTAAAGAGACCTGCCCAACCCTGGCAGGAGGGGACTCAGTCAAACAACCCATGCTTGATAGAGCCATCGCCACGAGCCTCTTTGCCATCAGTCCGTGCATCAGGCAGCCCTTCACCACCAGCCTCTTTGCCATCAGTCCATGCATAAGACAGCCCCTCATCAAGCTCTGCATCCTCATCTGTCAACTTCAGGAAGTTGTCCAAAGGGGGTTGCTCCCCCCTAACTGTGTACTGCACGGTATTGCAGTGTCCCCGGCGAACTGTTGGCGGATGGCCCCATCCAGAATCCACGAAACCAGGAAAAACACGCATGTCTCAATAATAATCTGAAAACCCGTCAAAATTGCGTGTGTTCACGCACACACACCTCTGGAGTGTGCATGTTCACACGCTGACATGTACTTGTTGAACTACCCTGGTGGGAGGAAGTTCTGAATCATTCTGCGAACCACTTGGTGAGGTAGGTCTCTAATGAGATAAGTAGGCATCTCAGGGTTACCACACTCATCCTATGATGAGGACATCCAAGTTCAGTAACGTACACAGCAATCTTCCTTCCTTGTTATTTAGAGCCTTCATCTACAAATGATCAAAGGCAAATAGTAATTAAAAATAGCATTGTAAACTAACATCACACAGTACTGACTGGCTGACTGGCTGCTTGATTGAGTGACTGCCTGACTTCCAAAATAAACATTGCCGCATATGGCGAGCTCTCGAGCACATTATTTTGCCGAAGCTATGTAGCCATGTTCAATTCTAGCCAAAATAATCTGGCTAGGAGGGCCCTGGATTCGGAAGACGGTGAGCAGCCCAGAGCTACAAAACAATGTCACACATCAAACCAATCCTGGTAAAGCTGGTGCCATGTGATCAATATCGTGCTCCCAAGTATGGTTGTGGTGCCCAGAAGTTGCTCACACTCAAACAAATTCAGTTCATGCAGATTAATACATGCTGACAAGGCACTGATGTCCTGAATTTGCACACAGGAAGACAGACGCAAGGTATGCAGATTGGAACAACCCGACAAGGCACTGATGTCCTGAATTTGCGCACAGGAACTCATATCCAGGGTGTACAGATTGGAACACGCCGACAGGGCACTGATGTCCTGAATTTGCGCACAGGAACTCATATCCAGGGTATACAGATTGGAACACGCAGACAAGGCACTGATGTCCTGAAGTTGCAGACAGTGACACATACTCAAGGTATGCAGATTGGAACACACTGCCAAGGCACCGATGTCTTGAAGTTGAATACAAAAACATATATCCAGTGCAAGCAGATTGGAACATGCTGACAAGGCTGATATGTCATCAAGTTCCTGACAAAGATACAGATTCAGCGTATGCAGATTGCAACATCCTGACAAGGCCGTGATGTCCTTGAGCCCGAGACAGTCGTGCAGAAGCAGGGAGTGCAGATTGCAACACAAAGATAAGGCTGTGGTGTCCCGAATTTGCTTACAACTACCCAGAGAGAGTGTGTGCAGATTTACACACGCCGACAAGCATGTGAAGTCAAGACATGTTGAATCAAACAGATCCAGGTCATGCAGATTTACACACACTGACAAGGTTACGAGGTCCTGAAGTTGGGAACAACCAGACAGATGTAGGGTGTGCAGATCGACACAGGCTGACAAGGCTGTGATGTCCTGGAGTTGCTCACAACCACCCAGATTCAAGGAATGAAGTTTACAACAAGCTGACAAGGCTGTGATGTCCTGAAGTTGGGAACAATCCAGATTTAGGGTGTGCAGATTGACACAGGCTGACAAGGCTGTTATGTCTTGAAGTGTCTCAGAATCTATGAATAGGGAGTGCAGGAAAATGCATCCCTCCAATGCGGCTAGACTGGTAAAGAGCGACGAAGCAGCAGGCAGGCGAAGATCGGTCCCCTTCTTCTCATTATCATCACTGTCAGCGGCAACCTCCTCCTCCTCCTCCTCATCCTTCACATCAAAGCAAATATGTAAGGAGTGCAGCCTGTTGGGTAAGCCAGCTAGGTTCACAATTCCCTTCGCACTGACCTCCACGCTGAGTCTTTGAAGGGCAGGGCATCGATGGAGGACGGATGCGTCCAGGTTGCAAGGCTGCAGGGGAACAGGATGGAGAAACAGCTTGCTGATATTATATAAACAAACACATTCATGGGCAGGGGTCTCCCAGCAGAGGTTTCCACCTACGTGATTAGTCCATGTCAGCCTTAGCAAAAAAACAGTAATGACGAAAAACAGACAAACAGCCACACACAGAGGAAGAAGGAGAGAAGCAAGATCTTACAGGCCTTGACTGAAGTACGTTAGATTTTCGCCACACAACTGGGGTACATAACTTGGTTTTTCTTCATATTCATTAGTCTCACTTGACTCAGTCAAGCCGCAGGCACATCTGTAGTCTAATAGGGCACCTGGAGAATGTAACCATCATCATCATCATCATCATTAAGGGGCCGCACAACCTGCCTGGAAAAATGACTGAATGCAGCCTTTTATGTAATCCTGGATGCCCTTATGGACTTTTAAAGCTGGCCCATCTCTTAAGAGTTTTCTCAAGAGTTTTCCACACGAGACATGCAGGCATGTAGATTTTGAAACACGGAAAAGGACTTGCAGAATGCAGATTAAGAAACTCACTCCTTTTGTTCCGGCCAAGTCCACCCATGCCAAGCATCGAGTCGTGGCCTCCACTTCCTTGCAAGCTCGTTTGCTAACCAGCCTCCACTTGCCTATCGTCTCCGAGTCCATCCAACGCAGTACATCATCTTGACAGATCCACAAAGCATCGCCGCTCCTCTGATTTCGGACTCGGACATCCCCTAGCCCAGATTGGCTATTCCAAGCCATGCCACTCGCGCCGCGACGTGCGTGGCAGCCCGAACGAAGCCTAAAATTGCGATGGTTATCTGGGAGCTAGTGGGCGCTGAGTGGAAATGCGGTTCGAGGTGCCTGAAGGGAAATCCAGGAGCGGAGGGGCCGCCAATGAATCAGGCTCAGCTGGTGTGTCAGTGCGAGTCAGGCAACTAGTGTGAACTGGTCTCAGGGCAGGTCAGGTGGGCAGGTCACATGGCAGGGCAGCCCATCAGTGCGCGCCAACTTCGGTTGCTTTTGTTACGTTGTACCCGCGCCCGCGCCAGAGACTCGACCGCTCGGATCATTCGCTGTCGAGCTCCATCGCCTTATCAAAAATCTCTCTCCACTCTGGCTCCGATTGAACGCTGCGTCAATATCTGAACTGTAGCTCATTTCAGTTGCTGTATCACTCCTTCCTCCCTCAACCCAATCCCTGTTGCCTTCTAAGGAATTGCAATCCCTAGAATCTGCTACTTCGACTTCCTGTCCTCTCTGCATAACATCAGTCCCCTTGAGATGCTGGGGAGAGTACAGCCTAGAGCTACTCACATAGAGTTGCAAACATAGAGCTGCGCAAACAGAAAAAAGGAGACCAAGAAAAAATAAGAGCTTGCCAGGCGTACACAGAGAATAAGCACATAGCTTCAAACACGGTGGTAGAGCAGCATGGAAGATCCGCCTAAGCCAAAGCCTACTAGAGCTCCTGGTCTCCCTCCCTTGCCACCCAAGGCCGTGAATTCCACCCCAGCATCCTCTCCACCGACTCTGGATTTGAGCGCCATCGAAACCGCTGCTAAGGCTCAGGAGGCTGCCAACGCAGCGCCCTCTGAATCCCAGGTCTCTTCAGAGCCCGAGCCCGTCCCTTCATGCTCTGGGACTGACAGCGATGATGACGATGCTGATGACGATGAGCGATGTCGCTCCACTTCTCCCGTATCCACCTCCAAGCCGCAGGGCTCCGTTAGTGGCACCATCTCTTTTGTGCAGCATGTGCTCGTGATTCAACAGATACGGGAATTTGTGAAGGCATTGGTCAGGTTGGACCATCCCGAGCTCTATTCCCTGGCTGACTCAGTTTCCACTCTTGCCAGAAACAGTGAGTGGCCTGATGAAAGTTTTCATGTTTTAACATCATTTGCTGAAATGCATCTTCACATCCACCACCACCTCCACCACCATCCTCCTCATACGCCTCTTAGCCTCCTCCACTTCCTCATACTGCTGACAGATTATGTCACCAGTAGCGGGAGGAGGAAAAACAAATAGGTTACACCATGCCTAAAAAACCTGGGAAGGGCTGACCCCCCCCCCCCCCCCCCCCCCCCCCCCCCCTCCCTCCCCCTCCCCCTTAAATAGAATTACCCCTTTTTGAAAAACTTAGATATGGATTCTTGGGGTTTACAGGATGGTGCACATAATGGCATCCTCAGAATTCCCACATAGGGATTGTGTGATTGTCAAAAATCAGTTCTGCACCCCCTCTGGGTTGCCCAAGTACCGTAGTCACCTTAACCTTTGCAGGGGGCGGCCCAAGACTGGAGTACTCGTTATTTAAAACAAAACAGGAGTAAGAAAGTTTTCTCAGCATGGTTCAGCTACACTTTCCCTTGGGTCCCACCCAAGTCGGCCCAAATGTTAAATGGGCCTTGGCCGGAAGCCATTCCAGGTTTCGTCCCAATCAAGTCCCAATGGGCTGGGCTGGGCTGGACTGTTTTTTTTTTGTGTGTGGGGGGGGGAGGGAGTAAAGACTTATTGCACGAGGTCCAAAGTGGGGCCAACAGACTACCCATATTACCCACTTATTCACCCACCCATATTAATAGCACATACCCAGCCATTCACCCATACTCTGGGCTGGGCTGGGGGGGGGGGGGGGGGGGGGTAAATACTTATTGCACGAAATTCTAAAGTGGTGCCAATAGACTACTCTTACCAAGGCCTACTTATGGGTGGTTTTAGAATGTCATTTGGAGGTCTGAGTAAAAAGTTAGCAAAAAACAAAATGAGGGCTGACCCCCCCCCCCCCCCCTCCCTAAATGAGGTGCTCAGAATGCCTTGAAAAGTAACTTTAAATATCGCCATGCTACATGCGATTACAGCCCTGTTCTCAGAAATAATCGATCGGCATGACTGAAAAATTTGAGGCCTGGACTCCTCCTGCCAGTAGACAAAATTATATTTGTGTTTCATGGTTGCCGACATTTTTATCTTATCCCTACTTTGTGAACGCCACTGCTACCAACTCAGACACACGGCTACCAACCATGTGCATGCATGCATTCACCTCCCCCCCCCCCCCCCCCCCCCCCCCCCCACACACACACACACACACACACACACACACACACACACACACACACGCACACACCTCCCCACAGACACACGCACGCCTCCCTACCCAGGCATACGATGCTCTTTATCACTGACTTCAAGACAACACATGCAAGGAGACCTTTCACAGTTATGCCACTATGCAATGCACATGCGCAGCCCCCCACACACACACCCCACCACCCCATCCCCCCTCAACCCCACCCCACACTCATGTCCCCATGCACCCCCATGCTACTAGTCAAACCACTCCCGTACCGCCCCCATGCAACCCCATGCTACCAGTCAAACCACTTCCGTACCACCCCCATGCACCCCATATTTATTTCTCTTCATTTAAACCCTCCAATGCTACCCCCATACTTCTTTACCCTGCACTTCAAGTCTTCTGCCCCAGCCCACGCATTCCCATGCCACTCTCTCCCACGCTGACCCTATTGACGACTCACCATCAGTCTCATCTATTCCCCTGATTCACCAATCTGCACTTCCTGCACCAACCAGAGATGAGAGCACGAGCAGAGCAGCGGGAGGAGGAGGGGTCAGAAGAGAGGTTCTTGAGTGCAGGCCAGGTTGAAGCCTTGAAGGTTGTCCTCCAAGCCCTTCAAGACACTTGCTTCTATCAGCATTACGCCTCAGCCACAGCATCGGGGACACAAGCCGTCACATTGCTTCGTGCATCTGTCTTCGGTTCTGAAGCGTCGGAGGCGTCAGAGGTTCTTGCCTCGGTGGATAAGGTACCATTCTTTGGGGACTTTCTGGTTCATATGCCGCACTGTCCCCCTGTTTTTACCGCCCTCAATGTAGCAGACCCCACTGTTTCGGCCATCTGCCGGACGAGGTCCCGATTATACTTAAGGGTTCGACGTGGACTGAAGCCTTTGTCTCACGCCACCTAAGGATGCCATATGACCGTTTATGCCACGCCGCCCCAAACACGCCACCTCTAATCCACTAATAACAACCACCCCAAGCCAACTGGGGTTAGATAAGGGCGGTCAGGTTGGTTTCCAATCCTGTGGTAGTCGGTGGCTAAATGGGACCTCCCCACGTTGTATGAGAATATAAAGGACAGGTCTGCTGACATGGGGCTTGTAGTGTGTTCTGCACTAGAGTTACACTAGCGCTGTAGCCCAATGCTGTGGCCTTATGTAGCTCCTCATTGCTGCGGTTACCTCCCAATATCGTGCTAGCGCTGCATCCCAATACTGCGGCCTAATGCAGCTCCTCAGTGCTACTTTTACCTCTCGCAAATGACTATTTCACATGCTTTGACTATTTCACATCTTAGACTATTTAATATGCTTTGACTATTGACTATTGACCATTGACTATTTCATATCTCTAACTATTTCACAAGCTTTGACTATTTCACATGCTTTGACTATTTCACATCTTAGACTTTTTAATATGCTTTGACTATTGACTATTGACCATTGACTATTTCATATCTCTAACTATTTCACAAGCTTTGACTATTTCATATCTTTGTCGCCCCCCTGGCACATATATCCCTTAGTTCATGTTCGTGTGCTTGTCTTTTATTGCACACTGGTGCGAAGCATAAGCAGCCATGTTGACTGAACTCTAACCCTTCCCCCAGGCTCGTGCGTTCCACTATGCTTGCCTCACCTTGCTGAAGCGAGCCATGAGTGTGCACAACTGCTTTGAGATGCTACAGCTCAGTCACTCAATCAGTTCGGCTGATCTGAAGGAAGCAAGCAAACTTTGCTGGTAGGTGTCAATTCAAACACCAAACCAAGCCAAACTAAATCAAACCAAGCCAAGCTAGATCAAGCCAAGCCAAGCCAAACTAGACCAAACCAAACCATACTTGACCAATCCAAACCAGACCAAATAATTCCAGGCCAGACCTATGAGACCAGACTAGACCAGACGGAACCAAACCAAAAATACATGACAAAGAAAGACAAAGCCACATGTATTAAAATAATCAAATCCATGTTTAGTAGCACAGTGCATGCAACTTGCTCTATTGCTCCTCTCCATTGTCTCTTTGTCATGTAGGCTTCGACATCTCGGCACCTGAGTGGTCCAATAGCATCGTTAGCTCATGAGATCATGATGCAGGATCTGGCTCACTCAAACAGAAACATTCACATATTCGCATAGTATGAGATACTCTATTAGGGACCAGATATTTAAATGCTTGTTAAAAGCCCCTCCCAAAGTATAGAATAATCTTGATTTTTCAGGTTAGGCAATTCCCTTAATAATTAATTCCTTTAACTGGCTACCCCCTGGACTATAACATACATACATACCCATATTAGCAAGGACCGGCATATCATGTAATGTTGAGCAAAGGCGAGTATTATATCATATGATATCCTACAAATTGCATCATATGGTATACATGGGAACTTTAGCCGAGTTAGACTGCCGACATCATATGATATCATATGATGACATGATCTCATATTTCCCTACATACTAGGCCCATGTTAAAATGTCTAATCATCCTAGTTATGTCTGATCTTCTGTTGTGCTTGTGCCCTTTGATATTGCAGCATGGCAAACTTCTCAGCATCCATCCTGGCAGACCCAATGGGCTGGGCCATGTTGTCTGATGAGGACGTGCTGGCCCTCCTATCTAACCCATGCCTCCAGGTGCGTTGGTTTATGTTATAATGTTAGTACCTTGCAGTCCTGGGGGGTAGCCAATAAGGGACTCGCCCAAGGTCAATGAATCAGGATTCTTCTAGTCTTCCAGGCTATCAGGAGGGGCTGGATTCACAAGCATTTAATTACCTGGTCCCCAACAGATGGCTAGAACAAGGGGGGCATGAGATTAAGTACATACATAAATATTTAGCCTTATTTTGAGGCGTGAGGTTGAGGGGGGCAGCCCGTTTGCTTGCACTGGGGCCAACCACCAACCTTGACATGAGATCCAGTGTTATTTACGGCCCTCAATGTAGCAGAGACCCAACTGTTACACTGGTTACACCGGCGGTGCTGATTATACCTCAGGGTTCACCGTCGACCAAGGCCTTCTGCCCACACCACCTGCGCATGAACCCGCGACATGGGCTGGTCAGCTCAGGTTGATAAGTGTGTTTGATTTTTTTTTTTAAGAACTGAAGCACCCTATCCTTAGAATTTGTGTTTTTAGATGTGGGTATGGGTTATATTCATTATGGGTATATATATTTTCCATGTGATGCTATAAGTACAGGGGTGGGGTGAGGGGGTGGATGGGCATCATGTGGGTAGTGTGCTTGTAGAAGGGTATGGTAGGTAGAACATTGATCAGTGCCTGAAGCATGCATCTTTTACATTTCTTTGTCTTCAGGCATCCAGTGAGTGGGAGGTGTGGGAGTCCATTGTCCTGTGGGCAATGAAGGACACTGGCCACCGAGCTGCCTTCATTCCAACACTGCTTCAGTACGGAGTTCGACTGGGCGAGCTTGAAGTTCTTCAACTCCAACAGCTTGGCACAAACCCCCTGGTGAGGATGCCCACGTAAAATCAAAACTCTTGGAAACTCGTGCATAGTTTTTTAGCTATCAGCAGCAGATTCTAGGCAGCCCCCCGAGACTACCCCTGGGCCAAACCTTAAGATGGCAGGAGCAATAGAGATCTGACGATATCAGCTTCCAGGTGCATTAGGTTGTTTAAGGTTTGGACTAAGAGAGAGCCCGGGGAGCTGCCTAGAGGCTCCTGCTCGTTGCTGAAAAGAAAAGGTGTGAACTCAAGGCATCAAATAGATGTCAAATGGTTGTCAAAATAGTTGTCAAAAACGTTTTGAATCTCCCGTGATTGATAACAAGCAACTGCATGATCGCATTCACTCATGACAATCACTGTTTCATTTGTTTTGCTACTTATGGCAGCTTCCCGCCAGCTCCAATATCCAGCCACTGGGCCAACCGTAATGCTTGAAGCTGCATTGGAATGCTTGTCATATCAGCTTTCAGACGCACTAGCTAGCTTCAGGTTCGGCTTAAACACAAGGAAACAGAGCTGTCTAGAAGCTGCTACGCGTAGCCCAAAAAATAAACAGTGATGACAATGCCAAGCTGCTGATCCTTCCCAGCCACAATCATTTTGTTCCCACATCCATACGCTCATGCCTCCATACCTCCATGGCCTCATATGACATCCCAAAGCCCCCAATCAGTCCCCCACCTCAACCCACGCCCACCCCCACACAGACTCAGTCCACGCCGCAACAGACCCAAATCACACCCCAATATCCCACGATCCCCTCCCCCCCCCCCCCCCCCCCCCTCGTCCTCACCTCCCTCCCCCCCATCCCCCTGCCCCTACCCCTGAAATTTGCAGGTGAAGTGTAACCCCAAGGCGTCAGACCTTGTAGCAAGCGCCTACACCCAACGCATGCTCAGTAGTGTCCACAAGTCACACAAGGCTACCCCCAACAACCAATCCCATCCTGGCCCGGTGGACCAGAAGCTGCGTGGCCGTGGGAGTGGCACGCCAGCCTGGCGACAGGGTTCCCCTGGGGAGGAGCGTGCTCCCAGCATCATGATTCAGAATGACCATCTGCAGGCTGACACCAGCAAGCAGGGCCAGATGGTACCGATCTCCGACACCCAGCCTCAAGGACAAGGTGAGCCGCACCCAAACGGTGCTGAAGGTGGTGCTGAAGCACCTCAACCTGCTGCTGAGCCTGTAAAGCAAGAGCAAGGTATACAAGGGGCGCAACAGCAAAGGATCAAGCAGGAACAACAGCCAGAAGGCGAACAACAACAACAACAACAGCAGCAGCAGGGCGAGCAGCAGCAGGAGCAGCAGCAGCAGCCATTGCGGTATGCCTTCCAGAAGCAGGGAGCATTACATACACAGGGAGCATTTCACAGTCATCTAATGGGGGGCATTGCAACTCAGCCTGATCTAAACAGTGCAATATCTCTTAACCCTGAAGGCTTAGCTCCCCAGAAGTCCGGCCTACAATCTGCAATATCTCTCAATCCAACAGGGATCAACCCTGTGAGTGATGATGAGACTGGAACTGCTCACCCAGCTAAAAAGTCGCGACTGGGGAACTGAGGACCAGCTCCCGTAGTTAAACACAAATGCAGGGGGAATGTAGCCTGTATGGCCTCCCGAAAACAAATATGAGGCACATATATGTAGGCAGTGCATAGGGTAGAGCGCAGACCAGGGTTGTTCAAACCGCGACACAGATCTTGAGGGTCCGATGCATCATAGACCAGTGGGTCGGTTGCGTTCTTGAAGGGTCTGTTGCGTCTCAAACACAGATGTTTGAGGGCCGGCTGTGTCTCACATACAGATCTTGGATCTGGGTGCGTCTCAAGATGCAGATCTTGGAGTCCACCTGAACAACTCTGGCGCTGACCGTTCCCTTGGCATATGGATGTGTTTGTCCTACATGTTAAGATGTAAGTGTCGTACAGTTCATTGGTCAGTGGGTGTGGTTGAACGGCACAAGACTGGACCTGTTTGGGTTCAGTGGGTTGGGGTCAGTGGGTGGGTGTACCAGGTTGGCCGCACGTGCGCCGTTTGTTTGTTATGACTCTGAGGAGTCTACCATGCAGCTCGTTACTACATGTTCATTGATTGTTTTTTACATTGGTAGCCCTGCGCCTACTTCCAGCCTGATAAATTCTTTTCAAAGGGGTTGATATTTGATTTATTTCATTGAATCGTTGTTGCCAATTCACTGCATAAGCTAGGAAGTATATCGGCTTTCTACTGTTTTGGCTTGCGCGACTTCACTTTTTTGCATTTGGTCTTATGATCATTTGGTCCAGCAGCGCAATAAGCTAGGAAGCATATATTATGATACGCTTGTTCGACACATTATCCACGAGGGAATTGGTAGCACTACTGCGATGTTTGTTATATGTTTATATCTGAACTCGTGCATCACAATACCTATCAATTGCGTTGTAACAATATGACAGACTGGACGGTTTTCATGCACCATCCGACAATAAATATGATTACAGTTTCCATCTAACCAAATCTATGAAACGGCGATTCCACAGATTTGATGTGTGTGGATATAATCATGGCGGGATCGTACTCGTGTGTTCAACTGTTCATGGTGCAATACTTGAATCAAGGGAAGTCTGGTGCAGTCATGTTCTCGGTTGTGTTTCAGTTTCCTCCTTCTCCTCATAACGAGATATCAGTTTATTTTATTTGATTGAATCCACAGGGGGGGCAAAAACAAAAGTGCTAGACCCCATCACAAAAAAGTGCTGAGGCACCCTTCTGCATACCCCCCCCCCCCCCCCCCCCCCCCCCCCCCCCGGCTCCGGATCCCACTGTACAGCAACCATCTCAGCCACCACTTAGTGTTATGGCGTCTAATTAGGCTCATTTTACAGGGTTTGCATAGGCCTATCTATTGAGGTTGGTCTTGAGACCACTGGGAATGTTTGAAGCATAGAAAATCATCATCACCAATGTTACATTGTTTGGTGGGGCTTGGAGATCAGTCAGTCAGTAAAAATAAAAGTCAGTCAAAAAAGTCAGTAAAAAAAGAAGAAGCAGTGAACTACCACGAGGTCTCACTCTGTACTTTGTTGTACTCGTGTTGGTTACGGCGTTGAGAGAGAGAGAGAGAGAGAGAGAGAGAGAGAGACCCTAGACCCCCCCCCCCCCCCCCCCCCTCTGCCCTGGGCATAAAATGTGGTGGATCCCTACCCCACTAGCATAAATGGACTGGTATTTAGTAGAGGAACACTTGGGGGAACACCCTAGTTCCACTCCCATGTCATTCTGAGGGCTGTAAAAACAGTGCCTGAAAAGTACCTAATTTTTTGAAAATGTCGGATTTTTTCCTCACCCCCCCCCTCCCCCCCCCCCCCCCCCCCCCCCGCGGCCCCAAACTTTGGAGGACCAGCACTTTTTTCTACTGGGCCAATTTAAGAAATAAGACCGGATTCTTGATCCTCTCAATGATATCTACAAGGTTTGATGATGGGGTCATTTTGGTTCGAAGTTGCCCCCCCCCTTGTGAATCCATATGATTAATGATTGGATGGCTTTGTGGTAAAACCACAACTCAACAATAACATGCTTTGGTTTCTTTCAGTTTTTGAACTTGAACTTGGTTATATAGCTTCAGCCAGCAATTTGACTGCTCGCCGTCTTCTGCAGTAAAAAACAAATCACCAGGAAAATGTAAACGCGAACAAATATTTTCCCATTTTATTTTTTCTCTCCTCTTCTTCTGAACGATAAAAAACAGTACAAAAAAAACTAACCATACCCAGCCATACCTATCAAAGAAGACTTGATCCAGTCTTTTCATACATTCATGGATAGGGACCGGCAAATCATATGATGCTGACCAAAGACGAGTATGATATCATATGATATCATACAAATATCATATGAATGTATGATTTAATATCATATGATATGATCCCGTAGGCCAAAGTTACATAGTCAGACCGCCAGCATCGTATGATATAATATGATGACATGTTATCATATGATATCATATTGCCTATCCCTATTCATAGATGGACTGAGGAAGCTTCTCTCGACCTTCAACTTCTGGATTGCACATCAGGTAATATAGAGGAATCATTTTGCTTCCTCTACATTACCTGAATCAGTTTTTTGGCGGAGCCCCCTCTTCAAGGAGGCGGGAGCCCCCAGGGTTACCCATTTGTCCGTTTGACCGACCGAAAACATTCTTGCCCGCCCGACACGTCAGCCAATGGTCGCGTAACTAACTCGCCTCGGTCAGCTCAATCGTTGCCACCTTTCGTTCAGTTGCCAACACACTCCGCCAATTTTTTGTCGCCAGCGACGCTGCATATAACTTGTTTATAGGAATTTGTGGCCTAAACTTTATTTTTCGACAGTGCTCGATGCCCAGGTCTGGGTTTTGAGGAGATGACAACATTACAAATCGGTCTGCTGCACGATATTGCTTACATCCTGGCTCAACTAATAAACTCATGTATCGGTCACATCTAGGGGTTGGGGTTTGAGCCATTAGGGTTTTAATCCACCTGAGTTAGGGGTCGGAGGGTACCTGTATGGTAGGGACTGGCCCTCCAAGATATGAATAGCCAAAGGGCTGTATCGAACCCATCCAGGGTTTAGGATTGAAGGGTGTTCCAGTACAATCATGAACACATACCAAAAATGCTTAAGACGGTGGCCTACCAATACCTAAATAGCCAAAGGTTTAGCCTGCACTTGAATTAAAATAACACCTAAATACACCCTAAATATGTAAATGAGAGGCGGTGGCCTATCAACTACACAGAACTAGTACCTGGCCTGCACAAGTCTTTATACTGTATAAACCGCTCAGTAGGTGTGCTTTCTGGTTTCGGTGGGTACCTCACAGGGGTAGTTGGAATTGGCCGACAGCAGTGAGCAGCCCAGAGTTGGCTGTATAACCGTGTAACAATTCAAATTCGGAACTGGTCTCAACATAAGCCATAACTGACCGGCGCATGCAGTTCGCAGTCCGGGCCTTGAAGGCTTCCTCAAAAGGGAAGTCGTCTGTGGGGAATAGGCGGCCCATGGTGAAGGCACACATAGCGCCGTTAAGATGGTCTTCTTCCAGCCTGTTCCTGATGCTGCTCTTGAGGGAATTCATTGCAGAGAACGCCCTCTCCTTGCCAACAGAGCCACCCACCAAAGTCAAAGCTTTCTTTGCCAACTTAATCTAGTCTGGGAAACAGGATGCACCATGTGGCCTTGGCTGGCGATGCAACAGCATGCTAGTGAGGGAGGGGCCAGTGTAGAGCTGAGTGCATCCAGCCGTGACCACAGCATGCCCATACTGGGCCATGATCAACTCGGAGGCAATAGTGACATCCGTAACAAATGCTACTCCTGATCCCAAGCTGTTACTATTTTTGGCTTGGCTACAATTTTGAAATTTCAGTCCGTCTGAACCTGACAACCTGTTAAGTGCCATCCTGATGACCTGGCCCAGCTGAGGGGCTGCATGACCTCTGCCTGAGCCAACAGTCTGCGACGTCCAAAACATTAAGAATCGAGCATGCCGATGCTTCAGCCAAGCCACCGGCCTCTGGGAAACATCAAGTATTGGACGAGACCGTTACTCCAGCCAATGTTTCAGAATCTGAAAACATTAACCAGACCTGCTACATCGATGGCCAATTCCGCAAATAAACATTAAACTCGTAAAAATGTGAATGAATCTTGCCTAAAAAGACTGCTACCTTGACTTCCTCAAAATAAAATTATCACCACTGTACTTCCAGCACATGAAATTATCACCACTGCACTTCCTGCACATGCAATCATCACCACTGTACTTCCAGGACATGAAATTATTGCCACTGCACTCCCAGGACATGAAATTATTGCCACTATACTTCCCGGACATGAAATTATTGCCACTGTACTTTCAGGACACGAAATTATTGCCAATGCACTTCCTGGACATGAAATTATTGCCATAGAACTTCATCGTGAGCACGAGGGTCACTTTGCAGTTTTTGTTTCAGCTTTCTGCAGGTCAAGTTGGGTAACAAAATGTGTGAAGGCTGGAGCCTTCGAGCAAAACCAGTATGCCGGTTGCAAGCCCGCATGCTGTGGCAACCATGGGTGATGATGGTGGGTGGGCTGGAGCCTTCTAGCAAAACCAGTACGCCGGTTACGAGCTCGCATGCTGTGGCAACCATGGGTACTGATAGTGGGTGGGCTGGAGCCTTCAAGTAAAGCCTGAATGCCGGTTGCGAGCTCGCATGCTGTGGCAACCATGGGTGATGATGGTGGATGGGCTGGAGCTTTCAAGTAAAACCAGTATGCCGGTTGCGAGCCCGCATGCTGTCGCAACCATGGGTGATGATAGCGGGTGGGCTGGACCCTTCAAGTAAAGCCTGAATGCCGGTTGCGAGCCTGCACGCTGTGGCAACCATGGGTGATTATGGTGGGTGGGCTGGAGCCTTCAAGTAAAGCCTGAATGCTAGTTAGCTGAGAGCACCACGAGAGGTCAAGCTTTCTCAGCCTCTGACAACCAGCTAGGGCCGACACATCTACCAGCCGCTTCACTGACGCCAGGTTGACAAGCTGCAGTTCGGGGCAGCCAGCTAGGGCTGACACGTCTACCAGCTGGGAGCACCAGGAGAGGTCTAGCTCCTGAAGGGACACACAGGCAGCTAGAGCCGACACATCATTCAGCTTGTAGCTATGGCACAGGTCCAATCGTTGTAGTGCTGTACACGGGGTAATACGGGAGATGTCAACCAGCTTGTTGCAGTGAGAGGCGTGTAAGGTGTTAAGGGGAACTAGAGGGGAGAGGTGAGGGAGGGTAGTAAGGTGTTGGCAGTGGCCCATCCAAAGAGTGTGGAGATGAGAGCAGTAGGGCCTACCTTGGGAGCTGTAGTGCTTGCCTTGGGAGGTGCAGTGCTTGTCTTGGGAGGTGTAGTTGGCCGTGTCAGTTATGTCAGTTGCACCAGTCATCTTAGCCGAGTCAGTTATGTCAGCAGTGCCAGTCATGTTGGCGGTGGCAGTTTGAGTGTGTCCGAAGTTCAACATGTTGACTATGGAAGTTGTGTTGCTAACGTCCAAGGTGAACAGGCCAGCTATGGCTTTCATGGGGAGGTCCCCCTCCACTTGGGTGCAGCCCCCGAGAAAAAGATGTCTCAGGGTGGGGCATGCCTCTAGGGAGGAGATGTCCTTCAAAGCAGTACAGCTGGCAAGGTTCAGGGTGGTTAGGGCCGGGCAGGTAGCTAGGGCCGATATATCCCACAGCTGTGAACAGCCTGTCAGGATGAGCGTGGAAAGTGTGATGCAGCCGCCCAAGTGTGAGATATCTGTGATGGAGGTACAGGTGGTGAGAGCGAGGGTGTCTAAATTAGGCCACGAACACACTGGGGAGAGATCTTGTAGCTGATCCCAGCGGGACATTTTGAGACAGGTCAGTGCAGTACACGCTGACATGGCGCTGGCTTCCTCCATGCCAAAGATGCAGGACACGTCCAGGGTGGTGAGGGCAGTACAGTGTGACAAAGGAGTGAGGTCTGCCACCTGGCACCAGGACAGGTTAAGGGAGTGCAGTACAGGGAAGTACATGAGAGCTGAGATGTCAGACAAATGTGTGCACAGGCAGAGGTCCAGTGTTTTCAGGGTAGAACAGTCCAGAAGGTAGGGTATAGCCTCAAGTTGGCCACAGCTGGTGCACCGTAACTCTTCCAGAGCAGTACACGCGCCCAGGGGTGAAAAGTCAGAAAGAGTGACACAGAGTGAGATGTCCAGGGAGGTGAGGAGGGTCAAAGATCGCAGGACAGATACGTCCTGTAGGACTATGCAGCCAGCTAGGCTCAACTTCTTCAACCATGGGCATGCCTCTAGGGCAGAGATATCTCTCAGCTGTTCGCTCTCTACAAGTGCCAGGCTATGCAAAGCGGTACATGAGCCCAAATCTGGAAACGCAGTACACGTCATGGGCGACAGCACCAACTCCAGCAATGAGCTGGCATTCCGTAGTGCTGACAGGTCATTCACCCTTGCCAGCCTGTCACACTTCACTTCCAGGCTGCATATTGTCGGAGGTAAGAAATCTAAAGCTAGGTGGAATGGAGTCAGAATGGATGTGGGTTAACGCCCCCCCTGGTTATCAGCACTGCGGAGGATGCGCAGGGTGGTGAGGGTGGACACCTTGTGTAACACTGACTCCTCTGACATTCGCAGTGATGATACCTGAGGGTGGGGAGGAGGGAGGGAGAGGAGAAATAATGAGGTGTGTGTTTGTATATGAGGAAGGGGGGTGGGGGGTGAAGGTGAGGGTGGGTGCCTTGCGTAAAAACAACTCCCCTGACAGTCGCAATGATGATGCCTGAGAGAGGGAGGGATGGGATAATTAATAAGGTGTGAGTGTGAGTGTGTGTGTGGGGGTGTGTGTGGGGGGGAGGGCAGCTAGGCGGAATGGAGACAGAATGGATACGGGTTGATGCCCCCCTCCCCCCCAGTTTTCGGCACTGCATATAATGCGGAGGGTGGTGAGGGTGTGCACCTCTTGTAATATTGCGTAATATTCGCTCTGTCTCTGTCTCACACATGCAAACTCGCACACACACACTCACATCCACACGGTTTACCTTCAGCCCTCACCTTGGATTCTAGTCCCTATGACACCCCCACACACATTCACACACACTCACATCCACACAGAACAGCCTGCAGCCCTCACCTTGAAGTCTAGTCCATATGACACCCCCACACACTCACCAACCCATATACCCACATCCTTATGCCCATTGCAGTATTGCACACAATCCCATCTCATAAATTCCCCTTGGCCCTGTCAAGCCGCAGCCACATTTGGAGTCCAGTAGGGCACCAGGAAAAAATGCAAATCATTATCCTACAGACACCTGACACCCTGTAGCCCTCACCTTTAAGTCCAGTCCCTTCCCCTCATCCCATGTCAGGCAGTGGGCGGCCTCCTCCATGGCCAAGCACATCCTTTGACACACTAGCCGCATGCTCCTTCGCCCCTCTACATCCAGTGCCTCATATATCGGGGTGCGGCATTGCCACAACACATCTTCCATATTGCTGTGGGGGTGTCCTAAATCCTAAGATCAGCTGAGAAGGGTACAAGGAGGGTACGGGTCAGAGCCGTGGGAGTTGGCCAGGGCAAAGCCGAGAGAAGTGTCAAACCAGCTGTGGATGGGTGCGGCATTGCCAGCACTAAATTCGCAGAGCACTAAATTCGATCCAGCGAGCTATGTCTGGTCAAGGGAGCCGCACGCACATCCTTGCGAATTAAAGTTATTGCTATCGCCGAAAAGGGCAGGATGCCTAACTGGCTGGAGCATGGCGCGCGCGGGGTGCGGGCGTGTGGATGTGGGGTGAAGGCGGGTGAAGGCGTGGAGTTAATATTTTCTGCAACAAAGTAGGGTTTTGACGTTCAGTTGGGACTACCATGCAACCATGGGCTGCTGACGTGGGTCCTGATCCAGCTCGGGGTCCACCCCTCCTATGCCCGCGACCTTCATCAGCAACGCTGGATTCCCGCACAACGGTAAGCGCTGTGACGATACGGTCATTGCCGGGGCTGATGCGAAATTCAGATTGAACCCGATTGGACGCGCTGCCCCGCGCTGCCCCCCCCCCCCCCCCCCCCCCCCCCCCCCCCCCCCCCCCCAGACACACACACACACAATGACACACATCCCCCTCTTTGGGACCTCCCCAGATACCAGCCCCCATGCACCTTTTCCACTTTTTCAACGGATTCGGGGCCAATGACAGGAGCGGGTTGGGATCGGAGACGATTAACGGATTGCGCCTCCCCGCATACTTTTTGATGACCACCCGGTTTTTCTTTTCAGCTACGAGCAGCAGCTTCTAGGCAGCTCCCTAAGCCAGCCACTGGCCTAAGAGGTAGGTCACACTGCTTTTGCTTTTGCTTTTGGTCCGATTGAGCGCAGGTTTCCTTATTCTCAAGACCTGCAGATGGATCCTTTTGTTCCCTCTGATATCAGCACAGTAAATTGGGAACCTGGCACCATGGGTGCATCTGGTCAAGAAGAGGAACCTGCTAGCTTCCTACATGGAAAATGGTGCTCGGGGATGAGCCAGTAACCTACACACACGCACTGTCGGGAAACATTTTTCATGGCCCACTAGGATTTGATGAGCAGCAGGGCCATTTAGGTCGTTCTGTCCTAGAAACTGACCTAGAAACCTGGGCCTTGGCAGCCTGTCCGATTTGGGTCCTGACCAAAATCAATTTTGTAGTGAGACCACGTCGATTTTGGTGATAAGGAAAATCAACTAAAATCGGACCAAAATCGGCCAGGCCAAAAGCAGTGTGACCGACCTCTTAGCCCCAAGATTTCGACAGTTCTGGACAGCGGTTTCTGCCAGCTTCCAGACACACCAGGCTGGATTAGCATTGGCTGATGAATAGGCAGTCAGGGGAGCTTTCTATGCAGCTTCTCTAACTGGCTATTCAGCCTAACCTGACGCAACCTCCTGCACCTTCAAGCTGTCCTGAACTGCTGAAAAAGTGCGTGCAGGCCTGCGCCCGGGGCCTGCGCCTGACCCAGGTAGCTGCCTAGAAGCTGCTAAGAGAAGCCAGACCCCCCCCCTCGATGCGGTCAGATGGATCTGGCCGGGTTCGATTCCTTCTAACAACCCTTCCCACCCATACCTTGTTGAGCCAGTAGACTGAAAGCAGATCGGGGGCGACGCGCATAAACTCTTCCCTGTTAAGAATCGCAGCGATCGCCAAGGATTATTTCGCAAGAATCATCCTGAGGCGCTCAACGTCCATCCATTTCACTAGATCCCGTCGACCCGTCACTTGTCGCTATGCCCCCTTCCCAAACATTCGACCCTCTAGCCGGGAATCAGAAATATGAGAAAGTTAAGAACCTGGGCTCTGGAGGCTACGGGCTGGTGGTCCTAGGGCGGAATAAGGTCACCAAAGAAAATGTCGCGATTAAGTTCATTGAACGAGGCGAAATGGTAAGGCCAAGCTCAGTTGGACTTGTTGGTGCCGATGTATTATTGCCTGTTGCTCACCACCCTTCCTTTAACTGCTGAAGGCCAGTAAGGTGAGACCTTGGAGCTGGTAGCATGAAGACATCCTGTGGTACAGCAGTGCTCCTATGCTGTTGGCAGCAGCCACACTTCCTCTAGCTCACAAGATTGCTTTCCTGTAATCCTGTCTTGTGAAGTGTCAAGCAGGGGCATAGTCAGCTAGCCTTCTCTTTCTGAGTAAACTTGCAACCTTGCCTTTTACTTCCTCCCTTATACCTCCTCCCATGCCCCTGGAACTCACTTCAATGTGGCATCTCCTGTGTATACTGATTCGACAAAATCACTTGACGCCTCCCTCAAGGAAACTGCTCCTCTCATGTCTCACTGTTTGAAAAACTTTCTATCCATACCATCGATTTCGCTGCATGGTACGTCCATAGTATTCAGACATGTTCATCCAAACTACAATATTTTCCCTGTCTTACTAACAAACTTGTTTTCCCTTTCTCTGTGCCCACCATTGCAGTACATTGAAGCTGAGGTATTGAACCATCGCCAGCTTTGTCACCCACATGTGATACAGTTCAAGTAGGTAACGCAGGCATACAATTTCCATATTTTCCTTTTAGTCGCCCCACAGCCATCATGGCCACCGTCATCTTTATCAGCAGCAGTGCAATTGGCCAACAATTCCACCTGCAGACACGATTTGCTGTTTCATACAGTTTCAGATGATGATTTTCAGGTTTTAGGCAGCATGCCCTCAGAAGTTCCCATTTCTGGACGTTTTCGTGTACTCCCAAGTTCTGGCTCAGTGTCTGCCTCATAGTTTTTCTTTTCATCTACGAGCAGCAGCTTCTAAGCAGCTCCCTGGGCTCTCTCTTCAACCAAACCTTAAGCAACTAATGCACCTTGGAGCTGGTATCGTCAGCTCTCCAGTGCTCCTGGAATCTTTGTGTTTGGCCCAGTAGCAGTTGCAGGGAGCTGCCTAGATGCTGATGCTGGTAGCCAAAAAGAACAACAGTGGTCTGCCTAAACTCGATAGCCATCTGCTATCAAGTGTTAGCCTCATATGGACCTTCACTTTGTCAATATGTGCCCACAGTTTTTTTTGTGTGCGTCGCGTCGCCATTCCGTCGCTGCATGGCGACGCATGGGTCCAGCTAAAGTAGTCAGAAGTACCCCCCCCCCCCCCCCCCCCCCCCCCCCCCCCCCTCTGACCTCCCCGGGCTCCGTGCTAAGCGCTCCGTGAGGTTCAAGGGGCAGCGCGTTGTACTGATGTCGCGCCCAGTCGCTCAATTTCCGATGCGTTGCACGAAACAAAACAGTGCATGTGCCCTGCTTGTGTCTAGTTGTGCATTTTGTGCTCCACTCTCTCAAACCCTCTGTCTCAAAATCCTGCAGGGAGTTTTTCCTGACTGCGGACTACCTAGGCATCATAATGGAGTATGCATGTTACGGTAACTTGTTTGATTATGTGAAGCGGAAGGCGTTGAATGAGAATCAAGCTCGCTTTTTGTTTCAGCAACTCATCATTGGGTTGGACTACTGCCATCGACGTGGAGTGGTAAATCGAGACATCAAGCTGGGAAATACACTGCTGCAGGTATAGAGATGGATGCAGAGTGTTTTGTATCGTCCCCGCTGAAGTTCTAACCCTGCAGGCTTGTCAACATTTGCCCTGCCAAGCTGGTGCTTTTCTTCTCTTGAAGTCTCAGGGCATCCTTGCCTGCATGGAAACTAGAATCGTGTATTTGCTATTGTCAAACTTGGGTAAGGGTCACTCTTTTTCTTTTCAGGTATGAGCAGCAGTTTCTAGGCAGCCAAACCTAGAGCAACCTATTGCACCTTGAAGCTGACGTAATCAGCTTTCTAGCGCTGAAAGAAAATCCTCGCCGCGAAGCGCAGGTTGTCTTAACGGGTGTTTGGGGGGCGTAGGCCATCTTGGATTTGGGAGGGGGGGGGGTCTTTTGCACATTTTGCACATGGATGACATATGTTTAACTGGTTTGTTACGACTTTGTCAAGCCTCTAATTGTACAGAAATGTAACCACTAGTCTAGTTCTACAACCTAGCCCCAACATTCTGGCAAACCTATAACATACTCACGATCAAGTTATCATCAATACACATTCCTTGCGCATCATAAGAAAAGGGTCTGCTTGATCATATCACATCATGCAAAATGTGATTCTATCAACTGTGCTGTCAGCATTTGGGGGGGGGGGGGGGGGGGGGGGGGGGGGGGGTCAAGAAAACATGCATTTTATGTTTTTATTCACGACTGGCTTGAAGACGCTCGACAGAGTTTGCTGCCTCAACGTGTGCGGTTTAGAACGGCCAATTTCGCTCATGCCTCATTGCAACAATCAACCATAAGTGAAACTAAGTAGCTCGAGGACTCGAGTACACTTCAGGACTCGTAGATTGTACATCTGCACTATCTGGCTTGGGCAGGTGCAGGTGGTCCCATGCATGATCCATGTGTCATTTTTAGGGTTGGGCCGACATATAAACATATAATATACGTTTGTACGTATGAATACGCCGTTTAGTTGTTCTAAAATCGACCTTATATACGTCGTATAAAAAACGTATAGTCTGTACTTCGAGAAGTACAGCACACTTCCTGGCACTTCACTTTCTTGGTTTTCATTATATTTTTGATTTAGATAGCTCATTGGAAAGCTTTTGACCTCCTCTATCACAATGTGCAATAAATGCACCATTCACATGCACCATTTGATAAACATTTGGCCTAAAGGTTGATCTAGATAGCCAGGATGGCACACATATCAGAGCGCCACATAGCCTTCCATTCCACAAGCTGTGCTCCTACGTGGGCTTGAAGCATAGATGGTGCAAGCCTAGTGCAATGTAAACATGGACTATTGCAATACCGTTATATACTTATATTATTATACACTTATACAGTTATATAACAGGCCAACTGGCATGGCTCCCTTAGATTGGCACCGCGCTTCTTGGTCGACGGGCTTTCTAGTTGTGATTTCTTTTCTGAGATTTGGACAACCTAAACTTGCCAGATTATTTTTCTGAGAGTTGATATGTGATACAAATGAAATGAGCTACGCGTTGATACCTATAAACCCATTTAAAAGTATTTTCTCAAGAAGTGCCTAATTTTTATTTACGTTTTTATACGTTTATATGCATACGTTTATACGGCTTAAAGAAATAAAAATATACGTTTGCTTCCCAATCCTAGTCACATTCCACAGTTCTGACTTGGTAACGTCCACGAGGGGTAGGCCTGCGCGACCCACGTGCGACCCAGGGCGCAAATCACTTACTTGCGGTCGCACATCGTGGTGACCAAGGGCCCATTTTGCCCTAAACTCGCACGCCTGAGGGTCGCACAGCGGTCGCACAGCGGTCGCACCGCGTCGCACAATGTGCTACCGGCTGCACAAACAAAAAAACTGGTGGTAAGGGTCGCAGTTGTCTGAAGTGAAAAAATTAGATTTTGTCATTAAGGAGAGATGGAAGTATTTTGAGATGTTCACATCACGCCTCAGAACAAATATCGTTCAGGCAGCCACCTAGGCTGAGTAGCTCTGCAGATGCCTGACCAATTGCAGATTTGGCGGTGGAGCTGAAGTTGCTGCTTGATGATGGTCATGTCCAGCAAAGGTTTAGCAATGAACCCCAATCTCAAATCTGAACCCAAGTCCCTCCAACCACTTCCAACAACTTCCAACTCTCTACAGAAAGTGCCAGAGCTATCTCTCCCCCTGCTGAAGATCTGCGACTTTGGGTTCAGGTGGGTAGTTTTTGTGTGTGTTTTACATACTGCTGGATACTGCAAGAAATAGTGCTCTTATGTTTTAAAAGTATGTGGCAACTTGAGAGCCTTGCCAAGACTACATTCTGGGTGGCATGTTTCTTCCCATTTGAGTGCTGGACTTGTGTACCACCAATACCTCCACTACCACCAATACCAATACCACAGCCACCTACCATATTACTGCTTTATTCATCATCGCCGGACCGCAGAACTCTGATTCGTTCGTTTAGGGGCTGCAGCATGGCTTTACTTCCCTTCAAATCAAGAATGCAATCCAACCATGCTGCATGCATCCGTTCAATCCAATCAGCAGATTAAGTGTTCATGATTTGGTGTTTTTGGCGGAGCCCCACCCATCTGGGGGGCGGGAGCCGCCAGGGTTACCCCTTTGTCGCTTTGTCGTACCTGTTGCTCCAAAAGCCAACACTATCTGCCAATTACCCATGTCGCTTGCGATGTGCCTAGGACTTCTCCTGTTTGCATTACCATTTACCATCACACCAAGGACCAGCAGCAACAAGTGCGTCAGCAATGTCAGCACCTCAAACAAGTGCAGTCGTAGTATAAGACTCATCATCAGATATCATTAACCTCTCCTGTGTCCCCTTCCTCTGCGTATCCCACCACTCCTACTCCACTTGTGACATGGCGCTCTGCTTTTGGACTGCTTTCTTCTGACCGCAGCAAGGTGAGAACGAGTGAGCAAGGTGTACTGAATATATTTTGTTAGATACTGCTGGATACTGCAAGAATTAGTGCTCTAATGTTTTTAGAGTATGATGATTTCATGTGGCAACTAAAGAGCCTTGCCAAGACTAAAATTGCAACCATGGCGTATGATGATTTCTCCAACCCCAATCACACGGCTGACTTAATCCAGTCTTGCATCTGTAACTGAGCACAGTCATATAAACCATGCCCTCCTCCACATCCCCTTAAGGCACACTGCATGTCAGCACCAAAGACAAAAGTGGGCACTCTAGCCTACATGGCACCTGAAGTTATCGAGACGACTACGGGTTATGACGGCGCAGCTGCAGATATCTGGTCCTGTGGGGTGATGCTGTATGTGATGCTCTTTCAGCACTATCCGTTCGAGAGTGCAGAGCAGGTGAGAACTTCTCAAGCTATTTTCACCATAGCATTTCTTTTTGGCTATGAGCAGCAACTTCCAGGCAGCTCCCTGGGCTAAGTCTCAAGATCTAACCTGTACTGGAGAGCTGATTCAGTCAGCTTCAAGATGCACTACGTAGCCTCTGAGTTTAGCTGGGTAGCAAGACAGAGGAGCTGCCTAGAAGCTGCTGCTCATAGCCAAAAAGAAAAGCTGTGATTTTTGCCTCAATTCACATTCTCATTCCAGTTTATGGTGGTTATGTATTTCTTTGAGCATGTAAGAACTCGTGATGATGGTGGTATTTGGGGCGGGGGGGGGGGCGGGGGGGGGGGGGGGTATTCCTATTTATGACCGTCTTTGCAGGTCCAATTGGGCAAAATCAGGGATATTGAAAAAAATCCAAAATGTAGGGTGCTGGTGCCTAACTCCTGGCCAGTGGCCACACCATCAACGCAGGCCGAGGATCAACGGAAAAACAGTATCATGGAAAACATCTTGGCCATAGCTTGGTCCTTCCCTCTTGGTTTCAACATTTCTGAAGGATGCCGTGACCTCCTCCTCCGAATGCTGGCTAAGAAAGACAAGTAAGATTCTGAGCCTTTCCTGCCCTGCTCCCAGTCTCCCACCTGTATCATGCATCCTAGTGACGCTAGCACATGTCAGTTATTGCATGTGCTTTTCCACACTGCTTGCGTGCACTCGTGCCCTTGCCTCTCGTTATCCTCAGCTTCTGTAGCGTGGCAACTGAACGTCTTATGTGCCTGCTTCCCATGCAGGCGCATAAAGATGGAGGATCTGCTTCAACACCCCTGGTTCCTGAACAACATTCCGCCGGGTGCACTGACCATGAATGAGGCCGCCATGGGCAAGGAGGACTACTCTAAAGTGCAGGTGATAATTGTCGGAGAATCGTGGGAGGGGAAATCGTCGGGTTGTGCCTCTTTTCATTGGCATCATGTGACTTGGACTGAAACCAATTGCATAAATAAAAATAGCTAGGGGTGTACGCCCCTTAGCTAAAAGAAAAGAAATCTACTGCGCCAGTGCCCGGTTACCACATGAGTGGGGACCAGCAATCATATGATGGTGACCAAAGGCGAGTATCATATGCTACCATACACATTGCATTATATGATATTGTATATAAATTTTATCTTAAGCCTAGTCAAACTGTCAGCATCATATGATATCATATGATAATATTGCCCTTCCCTACGCATGAGTTTTTTTTCATCTAGTTGTTAAAGTTATTACACCCTAGAAGGTGGGTTTCCCGACACAAATCAGCGACACCAAGGATTCAGCTCCAATGGCGTTGCCACTCTCCCTCATAATAGTAGGCGCACTTATAGTTGCTCAGAATGTGCTGGTACATGATATCATGACTCACCTAGAGGCATGGCTATGATCAGGTCAATTTTGGGAATATGGCTTCTTTGAGCTGGATAATGCATGCAAGTTTTGTTTGTTGGAGGATGAAGCAAATGTGGCTATGTAGGTGGGCGCTTGACATACGTGCAGCTCCTCCACCCCAACTGCATGTGACACCTTGAACTTGAACTTGGTTACATCATTACATGGCTCCAGCCTGTATGGCTGCTCGCTGTATTCGGCAGTAACATAATGAATTTGAATGAAAATGCTGCACGTGACACCTTTGGGCTTCTTGTGCTGCAGAATGAGGATGAGATCAAGCAGCTCCTGAAGGATGCCCAGAACTCCGAGCCTAACAAGTACAACTTCTCCTCAGCTGCCACCGAATCTGGCGCGTTAGAGGACCTGATCTACGCTGAGCTCAATCAGGAGACGCGATTCAACAGCAACAGGCGTTGATGCAAACACAGTGGCTGCAACAGGTGTTGATGCAAACGCAGTGGCTGCAACAGGTGTTGATGCAAACGCAGTGGCTGCAACAGGTGTTGAAGCAAACGCAGTGGCTGCAACAGGTGTTGATGCAAACGCAGTGGCCGCAACAGGTGTTGATGCAAACGCAGTGGCCGCAACAGGTGTTGATGCTAACGCAGTGGCTGCAACAGGTGTTGATGCAAACGCAGTGGCTGCAACAGGTGTTGATGCAAACGCAGTGGCCGCAACAGGTGTTGATGCTAACGCAGTGGCTGCAACAGGTGTTGATGCCTACGCAGTGGCTGCAACAGGTGTTGATGCCAACGCAGTGGCTGCAACAGGTGTTGATGCAAACGCAGTGGCTGCAACAGGTGTTGATGCAAACGCAGTGGCAGCATTAACAGCTTCCTGAGCTCCTCTGACAGCGGTTGCGATTTAACACTTGCTTCACACTGAAGAGGGAGATTGTAGCTCTCTGCCATCGCGCTTCCTCCCCTGTCTTGCTTGGCTGCGATGCGCCATAGGATGCTTTTCTGGGCTCTGGATAAAATCATTTGTGTAGCCATGCTAACTTGCAAGCAAGCAAACATGAAGCCTTCTCGTGTTTTTGACTCTTGGTACTGTGCTGGCTGCGACTGGGGTTGGCCAAATAGGCTAAAGGGACTTGTCCAACCTTACAAACAGGAAATGCAGTTTGTATGTATGTTACAGTCCAGGGGTAGGCCAAATAGGCTAAAGGGACTTGCCCAACCGTGACAGGAAGGGCCAATAAGAAAAAGCATTGATGAACTAAACCCCAAACAATCGTTTTACCAACGGGACGACATACTGCAAAAAGAGGAATGAGGATTGTAGTTAGGTGAATATTTTCGCCGCCCTAACCCGCCTGCTCTGAATCGAATTTTCAGGCTTCGGAGTTTAGGGCTAACGTCGGACCAAATCAGCTCTATTAGGGCTACTAGCTCAATTAGCCCTCATTGTGCACAACTAATTTAGCCTAACTAAGCCAAAACAACCCAGAAAAAGTGCCATGTGTGGAGGAGAGTGTTTTTGTGCATCCTACTCAAATTGTTTCAATTGTGTATGACCTGACTGTCATGCGTTCATGATGAAGTAGCTCATAAATGTGGGAGCGAACAAACATCGCCGTTTTATTATATCAGGGCGTTACATTGGAGGAAAATAAGTATAAAACTACATAACAGAATATGGCTAAAATCCTGGAGATTTTTGTCCAACCTCTAGACCACCATATATTTTGGGGGCTACGAAGGGTACTTACGACGGGCTACGTAGGGTACGTACAACGGGCTATGTAGGGCTGCGTAGGGCAACTACAGGCTACGTACGTAGGGTACATCCGACGGGCTACGTACGACGATGGGCTTTTCTCTTTTCTCCACCTCTAGTTAGCGCTACAATGACGGGATTTATTTTAGTGCTCATTAGCGCTATTAGCACTAAGCTCCTAAGCCCCCCCTCCTAACCCTACAAATTGTACACCACAGTTTTATTTTCAGCTAGTGTCAGTAGCTTCTAGGCAGCTCCCTGAGCCAGCCGCTGGGATATGCCCACAAGTCCCAGCAGTGCTAGAAGAACAAACCAGCGCCCACTGAGGAACCAGAAAGAAATGCGGAGAAATTCGTGCACTATTACTGGTTGAAGTCAGTGATTAAATTCTGGAACTCTATGGTGAAATACTGTGATAGTAATTGTGGCATGATGAGGGACGCTGCCCTTGCCGATCTCAATATGGCCAGAGAACGCTAAAACTGTTGGAGCAAGGATGTGTCTGATGCTCTAGCGACGTTGAAGTCTTTGGAAGATTCCCAGGATGAATCTTTGGCCACCAATTAACATGGAGGTGTGGAACCTTTGAAACTTAAACAAGATAACTGGAACAAAGTGGAAAAAGTCCTATTCTCCAATCATCTTTTCTTTTACTGTAGTACTCAGTCTTCGATACACGCCCTAGAGATGAAATCTCAGGATCTCAAGGAAGGAAGAATGCTGTGTACCAGACCTGGATGACCTCCTCATGGATGAGAGTGGAAAACCTGAGATGCTCAATTATCTCATCCGAGACCTACCTCACAAGGTTGTGCGTAATATGTCTAGATTTAGAACTTCCTCCCACTACCTAAAAGTGGAAACTGATAGAAGGAAACGTACAATTGATGCTTGGCAGGATCGAGTGTGTCACCTTCGTGATTATGGAACAGTTCAAGAAGAACACCATGTGGTTTTTGAATGTACTGACGAAGCCTTGCTGAATTCGAGAAGAAAGTATCGAAGCCTGATTTCCCAATCGGAGACCAAAATGATTCCTCTACATTATCTGATGTGCAATCCAGAAGTTGGAGGGCGAGAAAAACTTCCTTTGTTCATCCATGAATGTATGAAGAGACTAGATCAAGTCTTTTTTTATAGGTATGAATAGGTTAATTTTGTGTACTATTTTTCCGTTCAAAAGAAGAGGAATATCTAAAAATGGAAAAAGTGATTCGTTCGAGTTTACATTTTCCTGGTAATAATTTTTTTACTGCCGAAGATGGCGAGCAGCCAAATTGCTGGCTGAAGCTATGTAACCAAGTTCAGGTTCAAGGAGAAATTCGTTACACAAGTACGCACCGGTGGAAAGGCGGGTCATGCCAGACCACTTGCCAATCTTGGGTTTCACCACCACTCTTCATGTAAAATGCCTATAGCTCGCGAGCAGCAGTATTGTATAATTTGCGTGCCATAACAGTTACAAGTTATAAATCACCTGCTACTGGCCTTCCTTAAATCAATGACAACTCAGAATAAGCACCCGCGTCATTGGCTCATCGCATTCTGGTTTAACACCTGAAGGCTGTTAAACCATCTGATAATGTAATCAAGCAAGATACATGAGTGTAACCGAGCAAGACAATCAAATAAAGACCAGTCATGAATAGTTGATCCAGTTCGGTAGACAAGAATGTGACACTGGACTGCTTCAGTGCTTCACCCAGATTTTGATACCGGTAATAAGAATGCTCTGTGCTTCAGCAGTGCTGCTGTTTCTGCTTACAACGACAACCAGCCTTAGAGGCTGGAGTCATATAACGAAGTTCAAGTCAGTCCCCAGGAATCCAGGAAGTGGTCTAAGGCTGAAGTCAAAATATGCCCAAGGTGCCACGGTTCAATTGGAGGAAGATAAAACAGACAGTATAATTAAATAAAAGGCACAGGGACGTGTCTGCTGCAGACAGTCAGAGCACTGCATGCAAAAGGAATCCCTCGGGAGGGAAAGTGGAAGCATAAAATGTTGCCTTCACCAGCCCTCACATACTGGGAAAGGGAATGATATACGGTGGTCGGCCCCAGTGCAGGTAAACGGACTGCCCCGTTAAACCTTGTGCCCTGTAATAAGGCTATTTATTACTATTTAAATATTTATTGCTATCTATATATTTTATGAAGTAATTTAATTAATACAAGTCCTAGGCGCGTTGCAAGCGATGTGGAAATTGGCGGAGAGTGTTGGCAATCGGAGCGACAGGTGGCACCTGAATCGAGTGCATCAGACCGAAGCCAGGGTTTACGGCAAGGCCAGGGGCCAGTTATGGCCAGGGTTACGTACCGACAACAGACAGACAATGGGGTGACTCTGGAGGGCTCCCAAAACCTACGACACCCCTCCATTTGCCACAATGCTTAGAAACCTTAAGATAACCTTAACCTTCTTGATGCTCAAGACTTATTGGTAGCCGGGCAAACGAGCGTGGTTGATTAGATGTTGACAGCCTGGTGGTTGGCTGGCATGTTGTTCTCCAAGGCATAACGGGCAACGGCAGCAAGCTCCAATTTGCGCTTCTCATCTGTCGTGGCGTCATCTGCACAAGGAGAGGGTGTTGTGTGCTGTTGGTTGGGACCGGCATATCATATGATGTTGACCAAAGGCGAGTATGATATCACATGAAGTCAAACAAACTGCATCATATGAGTTTGTATGTAAATGGTAACTTAAGATTAGTCAGACTGCCGGCAAAATGATGTCATAATATCATATTGCCGTTCCCTCGTTGTTGGTCCTTGTGCGCTGGTATGGGTGCTGCTCCATAAGCTATGAGCTACTTGGAGTCTGTGAATACCCACTTCCGGCAGCGCTACTTACACAAGGGACATATTGTGTGTGTGTGGTGTATGTGTGGTGTGGGGGGGTGGGGGGTCAGAGCCCCAAATACACAAAAGCAAAGTCTATCTTCTTTCCAGCTTCATGGGAGGTGGGGTGGGAGGGAGAGAGTTTAGGATTGGGGGAAAAGAGGACTGACAGATGAAACTAGAGGGGAGGGAGGGCGCTGTTCGAATATGTAGGCTTCTAGGAGGTAAAAAAGGAGGAGGCAAACAGAACGATAACAGTTTTCTAGGAGCCCTACTGGACTCAAAATGTGCCTAGGGCCTGACGGAGTCAAGAAGGAGTATCTTTCTACTTACACATTCCCATGCTCTTGGTGATTCCGCCTTGGAAGACAACAAGAAGAAGGAAGAAAACGATAAACATGCCGGAGCAGATGTAGGCAAAGATGACGGTCCCTGAGTAGATCTGAGAGGCAGGGTTGAGTAGGAACAGTGGTCAGCATGGACACATGATTTGGGGCACTGGGAGTTGCACGACCATAGTACTGTTGTGCTGCTGGGCATAGTTTTGTGTGTGGCTTGTGCCTGATAAAGTAAGCATGTGAGATCCTGTTTTGACGATTGGCACTATGGTAGAGCTCGTTGAAATCAGAGGGTGCGGGGTTCGAATCCCTACAGGTGCGCATTAGTGTTCGCGGTCGCTGCCAACCGCCATGGTAGCTTTGTCCAGGTAAAGCAGCAGCTCGTACCCTACCGCCGAAAGACGGGGCTCCCTTAATACCACGCCCCACCAGGCGTTATCATAACTAAGCATGTGAGTTGGGAACACAGTGCCGCAGCTAGTAGTGCCATTGCTGCCTCTGAATAGCTTGGAGGTAGCAGGGCCAGGTCATCAAACGGCATACATACTTTAGTACAACTGTCAAATTTAGTGCAAGGAATGGTGTGTTTCATACAATCTGGTGTGTCTCTGATGAATGCAACATCTCAGCAGCACACCATGGTTTTCACATGCTTGAGAGTCAGATGCTAATGTTCATGTGATCTGCATACACTTTATTGGATGTGTGCCTCCACTTAAGACAAGCAGTTTTTTGTGTGCGACGTATCGCAAATTGAGCCATTCAGTGCGACCCCATTGCAACGCGCTGCGTTCCAAACCCCCGGGGCTCCGTGCTTTGCGCTCCGCCCTATATCGTGCTACGCCACAATCCTAAAATCAGACTTGCAACACAAATTTTGCTACACAGCTGGACCTACAGAAAGCTGAAAAAAATAGTGGACACAAGCTACAAGCGTGTTTCACATCAGCTGGAATTGCATGATGATCGCTCACCTCGGTGTAATATCCGCTCCAGCTAGTTTCTGCATGTAATAAAAAGAGAGCATTTGGATTTGGGTGATAAGAGAGAGCATTTGGATTTGGGTGATAAGGAGGAGCATTTGGATTTGGGTGATAAGAGAGAGCATTTGGATTTGGGTGATAAGGAGGAGCATTTGGATTTGGGTGATAAGGAGGAGCATTTGGATTTGGGTGATAAGAGAGAGCATTGGGATTTGGGTGATAAGAGAGAGGGTTTCTAGATTCAGGTGACAAAAGAGAGATCATTAAGATTCAGGTGACCAATATACGAGTGATATATTGAGGAGTTCAGGAGCTCCTCGCCATGACATACATTTTTGTGTGGTCATGGTAAGTAGAGCCGTTAGTCTGATCATAGCTACCACCCCCAGCCTTTTCATGCTGCCAAATCTACCCCAGCACATTCAAGCACCTGGTTGAGAGTATCCAAACATATTCATTCCGCATCCCACCCACACATGAAATATGCAAATATCTATACCGGTGTGAAGTAGCGAACATCAACCTCAGTCCAATGTGCACCACCACCTCCTATTATTGACTGGCATATCATATGATGTAGACCAAAGGCGAGTACGATAACATATGATATCATAAAAATTGCATCATATGACATTGTATGCAAATGATAACTTCAGCCTAGTCAGACTGCCAGCATCATATGATATCACATGATGACATGATATCATATTGCCGTTCCCTACCTCCTGTCCACCCCCGATCCTACTCGTCACGACGCCCACACCCCATGCATCCTCAATTATTGACCTGCTATCCCCACCCCCCTTCATATCTACCCACCCAGACCCTTTTAATCTCGCCTGTCACTGCACCGGCAAGGTGCCCACACCAACAGGCCAGCCCCTTGTGACTCACGGGATTCTAGGTCGGACTGGACAGTACTGCTGAAGGCATCCAGTACAAGGCCGCACAGGAGGCAATAAAAGAACATGACAAAGGTCCATGCCATGATAAAGCCATATCCAAACCCGGGTCCACTTCTGTTTATAGATTTCCTGCAGTGAGTGGTGGTGTGACGTGATGGGTAAAAAAAATCAGAGATCATATTTACTCAGTCTGGGGGCTGCAGATTTTTCTTTAAGGGATAGGTTACACACATGCATACGTACACACCGAAAAACAGGGGAAATGACACACATGCAGATTTGTGTTAACGCCGTTCAGCGGATGATTTGGATTTGGGTCTTGTAGTTCGTAGTTTGAAACTCCACTTTTTCATGCATTCTTTCGGTGAATTCTCAGAAATTCTCAGACTTCTCAATTCTCGGCCCCAAATGTCAGAAATACCAAATTGTCAAGTTTGAGGAACAAACCCACGAACTACAAAGTGTTTCGAAAACCCCAATCCAAATCATCTGCGGAATGGCTTCAAGGAGAGGAACCAGGGTCCTTCTATAGCACTGTAATGCTCTTAGTAGCCTTCGGAGTGCTACTAGCATCTTTTTTGACCTCAAGAGGCCCAATTGCAGCACCCCCACAGCACCAGGGTACATAATTTAGAATGTGTGCTACAAGTAGGGAACGGCAACTAATATTAGTTTTTGAAACAAATATTAACTAATATTATTATAGTGCCATAATAATATAAGTTTTTCAAATTAATTCAAAATTCTGGTGAGACGGCTCCTCAGTCTAATATTAACTAACTACGACTTTCCCTAGCTACAAGTAGCCTCTTAAATAAAAGCCTGTATAAATGGTTCAAGTCTCCATCAACAACAATTGAAGATGACATCCTTCAATCCAAGTGCTCGTAATATGACCCACCATATCGGATGAATCCAACACACTCAGGAAAATCCTTACCCTGCCTTATACTGAAAAACGCCAAGGCCTTCCATAACATCCCACACACACATCCACCCACATCCTACCCTACCTGACGAGGACAATACATGAAATGACGTTGAATACCAGGACCATAGTTGCACCGAGAGCAGCAGCAGCGATAGGGGCACGCCATGTGTGGTTTTGGATGGTCAGCTGCAAGTCATCAAAGTTCTGGGGCACCACGCGAGGGGGCAAAGGGGGAGTCAAGAAGCAGTTTACTAGGAGTGGGATGAGACTGCTAACAAAGAGTGGGATACGGCTGCAAACAAGGAGTGGACCCTACCCTTGGATTGGACAAATCTTGAGTTTACCTTTCCCATAATTGCACTATGTTGTACAAGGTATCAGTGCTGCATGACGTCTACATCATCTCAGTGGCAGGCCCCAATAAGGTGGGCAGCCGTAGGATTATAAAAACTAGACAACAACGCTTGCCTTGCTAAGACACTAACAAACGCTGTGCAGAGAAAACGATTGAGCTTTATGTTTATCCTACATTTGCAATATGTCAAGTGTGCCCCCCATGCGTACACATGCTTCCACAGTCACACAGTCAAGGAGCTGTTACAAGGCCCCAACCTTCCTTGCAGTCACAAAAATGCTGCATTATCTAGTACATGCACTACAAAACGCTCTAGTAAGGTTGCATACAATTGTGGTGGGGTGCATCTGTCAACTTAAATTCCACATCATGAATTTTGTTAAATAGCAAAGCTCTGAGTTGAGGCTGCATGTGTGCATGCTCCATGTTGTGCAAGTCTATATATATTGTACAACAATATATGAAATGCACGGATTGTGCTACAGGCATTCTTGCATGGGATGCATTCCAACAGTCAGGATAAAAAAACAAATGCGGACAATACTGATTGACCGCGCTTACCTTAACTAGTCGCGAGCAGGTAGCGAAAGACATGCCCATGTAGATGACGTTTAGCAGCTGAGGGGTGAGGTGGAAAGGGCAATAGTGAGTAATCGTGCCCATGCATAAAGAGGTGAGGTGGACGAGTGGGGGCTGCACCATGAGACACCAGCTTGCAAGGGTTGCAGTTATGTGAGTGGTTTGGTTTGGTGGGTCGCATTGACTCCATGGTCAACTCCTTCTATGCTTGTCCATCTCTGAAATCTTCTTGATCACGAGTCTTACCATGTTGAGAGTCCAAAAGGCCCATAGTGCGATGCGCCTACACTCCCCCTTATCAGGAGGGTTTTCGAGCGAAGGCAAGTTCGCTATCTGGTGGGTAATTTGCCGCTTCGCTGAGCTCTTTGCTTTCTTGTAAGTCTCTTTTCCCTTTTTCAGCATGATGGCAGCTGTCTCTAGAAGGGGATGTTACTTCGCAGTCAACACTGAGAGTTCCGAGTTTCGGGCAACCCCTGATTTATGCGATTTCTTGACAACGCGTAAAAACGGATGAGCAGGTGGACGCTTAAGCTTTTGCGATTTGTTGTAAGCTTCCCAGGGTACGCGATGGAGCGCGAGCAGAGCAAGCCGTTTCGCCACAAGAGTTCAAGCACTTCAACAGACCTTTAGAGCTCAGATGCTTAGCTAATTATTAATGTAGCAGCATATGCGATGAAGGTGGAAGCATGGGCCCCCAGCTGGGTGAAGCATGCGAATCACCACCCACTGTAGAGGCAGCTTCCCCCTACCTACCGGCTACCGTCTAATCAGAATATCAGTCCAAGCGGGGACCGGTCACTTAAGCCAAACCAATTCCCCAACTGTCTGACCCCCGCCCCCGCCCCCGCCCCCGCCCCAGCTGATAAGCAAATATCCTTTCTGCCTCGCAACAATATCCATTTCATATCCCTGACACAGCAATTACGGTATCCATTTCATTTCTTTTTCGCCATTGTTCCATTTCCATTCCATTCCACTCTGATAGAATCTCACATCATGTACAGCCCACACCGTATTTAAGCTGCGCAGCCCATGCCTCCTGCAATGCTTCCTGCCATGCGTCCTGCCTTGCTTCCTCTTGCTGGTGAGCATTCCCTAACCAGCAAGCTGTCAATGCTGTATTTAATCATTCTGATCAATTAAGCCCTGCTTTGCTCTGCCCAATATCCTCGCTTTCATCTCAATTGTCTGATGCGTACGCATTTGGGGTGGTGTCCAGAGTATTATGATAGCATATAGCTTGGGAATCAGTAAAAATCCTACAATTCCTGATTTTTCCCCTGAGGATATGTATGCAAGTACAACTGCAACAACTGCGCAATGCCCTCACTTTTACATGCTATCTCTTAACCTCTGAATCCGCCAGAATTATCAAACAGCACGGACGACGATCCCTGACTCCAGTGCAGGGGAAGAAGCCAGGCCAATGGACAGGTGGGATTTCTCTTTATCTGCCGAATTATTTATTGCAGACCTTAGTTTCCTGCTCTCATAAGTTATTTTTGTCTCCTTGTTTAGAGGTAAAGATCACTCCAATTGCAAAATCGGATGGGAATGACAGTGACAATTGTATTGGTCTTTACCCCATATCAGTCTTGAGCCATAGATCTCCTTATAGCCTGGTCACATATCTATTTTAGAAAAAGCCTTAGCTCCATATAACCGACGAAGAGGCCAATCAATCCGCTAAAGTGAGTAGCCATTTTTGATCCATCAGACCGCATAAGAATGCAATTAGGTTGAATGAGCCCTTAATCGTGGATTTATCTATGGATTGACCGCCGCCCCCCCCCCCCCCCCCCCCCCCCCACACACACACACACAGTCACACACACCGCCCCCACCCCCAGTAAATACACAGCACCAGCAAAAATCCCATGGGGGGATGGGCTTTTATTATAAGGGCATTCCTACATGGCTGTCCCCCCAGTCTTCAATTCCGCGTTCCAGTGGCTGTTGTATTCTTTTTCATTTACCGCTGCAGTATGTGATGACTCAGATTTACGAAAGTTTTGGGAAGGTAGATGCCAGTAATTGATTACAAATTTTAAACAAGTCAGCTGATTTGTCATCTGCATGAAGGTTGAAGTGGTCAGCAACTCAGCCTATATGCATGATATATAGGGTTGTCAAGAACCATATGATGTGACACGATATATCGTACGACCACTACGACGACACAGGAATGTTGTGCCAGTCACTGTACGACAATATCATCTTGCAATCGTGCTTTGTCAGTCACCATAAAATTCTGGGAACCAGGACAACATTGACAACCCTAATAATTGTATACAACCTTCCAGTCATCAACTTATCAGGCAACTCATTTTCTCATGTGGTGGACATATTTAGTTATCACGCACACAGGCAGATAAAGTAGACGTTCAAGGACGGACATACCGGGAAGTATACCCCGTATATCAGTGTACGCAACTTAAATTGTCTAAAGCTCCATTCAATTACTCCATTGTTTCACCATGCGATTGCTGACAACAGAAAGCAATCACATGGGTGAAACAATACAGCTACAGAAAGGAGGCAGGGGTGTCGTGTACCAGTGGACATGCTACCCATGGCTTCTCCATATGTATACAGTGATCCGCCTAGAGACCCTGATAGACCATTGCTTTTCTATTCAGCTACGAGCAGCAGTTCCTAGCCAGCTCTCTGAGCCTGTCACTAGGCCAAGCCCCAAGACGTCAGCAGAACAGGAAATCTGGTTGTGTCAGCTTCAAGGTGCACTAGGTTGCATAAGGTTTGGCTGAGTAGCGAGTCAGGGGAGCTGCTTAGAAGCTGCTGCTCGTAGCTGAAAAGGAAAGCTATGTGGTAGACCACTAGACTATGTTAGCAAGCTCACACTCAGTAAATGTAAACACGATGGTGCAAACACACCATTGAGCTTTAATTATAATAATCCTGCTATCATGGTAGGGCAATGTTTGGTCACCATCGAGAAAAGATGTGCAAATGAGCAATAAAATCCAGAATCGCAAGCATTTATCGGTTTATCTGTCTAGAGCTCCTGCAGGAGTTTCAGATAGAAGAAAGTGCTTACCAACGTATGAAATAAATGCAGAAGATGAAATCAGCTCTATCAAAAATTGAGCAATACAATCCAGACTCACAAACATCTATCAGTTTATCTGTTTAGAACTCCTGCAGGAGTTTTCAGACATAAAAAGTGCTTAATAATATATGAAATAAATGCTGCAGTTGAAATCTTCTCTATCATGATTAAGTAACAACATGTCCTAACGTTAATTCTGATTTCAAGCTTTTTAATGTAAAGCCACCAACCCATTGTAGCGTAGCAGCTGGTGAGGCAGGCCCTCACCCATCATCCGCTGTGAACAGTCAGGAGCTATAAATTGTTGCTCGTGATCTGAGCAAAGACATTTGCCTGCGCCAGGTTGGATTGGTTGGACAGGGAGGTCCATGCGACAAACAGGAGTATCTCTCAACTCCAACCAATGCAGTAGTGATCATGATTGGCAAATCAACACCAATCATGTTCTCTTATACACATGCATGAAATACTGGATAACATGATCATAAAATAGTAAGGGTCGCACTTTATAATACATGATAAAATGACCATTCCTTGTTCCTTTTCAACCATTTATCCTGGCATTAACTGCGAGCGACATGATGTGCAGCTTGTTGTGGCATCAACATGATGTACAGCTCGCTGTGGCATCAACTGCGAACAACATGATGGACAGCTTGCTGTGGCGTCAACTGCGAACAACATGATGTACAGCTTGCTGTGGCATCAACTGCAAACAACATGATGTACAGCTTGCTGTGGCATCAACTGCGAGCGACATGATGTACAGCTTGCTGTGGTACAATGCATTTCCTTCCAGCTACGGGGAGCAGCTTCGTGGTAGCTCCCTGAGCCAGCCATTGGGCAAAGCCCACAGGTCTCAGCAGTGCTAGAAAACTGATTATGCCGGCTTTCGGGTGCACGAGCTTGCTTTGGCTGTGCCTGAATACCGCACTGACATGAAAATTTAACGTTTTTAAAACGTGACGTTTTTCTTCGGCAACGACACAAACTGGGCACCCTTCGAACCCAGGACTGATGAATCTGCGGGACAGTTTCGCCCGATCTTGCGCACTGTGCGACCCAAGTTCTATCCCAATTTCGGCCCCTTTGCGTCGCCGCCAAAGAAAAACGTCGCATTTTATAAATGTTAATTTCTCGTGCCAGTACGGTAGCCAGATACAGGAGCTACCTAGAATGTGGTTCTCATAGCCGGAAAGAAAAGCTATGCAGTGGCAGCTTCACCGGGAGAGCAATTCTGATAGGCACTTGCTGCAGCGCTTGTGCTTGATAGAGCACTGTTGCAGTCTTCCTTATTCTACCGGATGGCTGGAAGGTGCATCCACCGTACACATATGGCTTTATTAACCTAAGACACACGGAAAGTTGGATGCACCTTCTAGCCATCCAGCAAAATAGGGTGACTGCAACAGTCTACATGAAGTTGAGTGTGGAAGTCACTAGAGGCTTAAATGGCTTAATAGTTTCCAAAAATTGGTTTAAACGATGAGTCAAATTGAATCAAGCGGTTGCGCATGCACGTTGATAAGTAACTGCCATCGTAGGTTATGCATCCCGTGTGAGTTAGAGAGTGAGGAGTACAGGTACAAACCCAGTGCAGACGACAAGCTTGCTGATCAAAGTCAACACGAGTCCTATAAAGCATCTGTGGAGTGTTCAACTGCAAATGCCCAGCTCAGGCCACTGAGGATACAGGCAGCACAATTGGAAATTGATGAGTCAAGCATGGCTAGGTTGCTTCCTTGCAGTCTGGTATGCTGCCTGAAAAGAGCTGGTCGTGTGAATACATGCTGATCAGTGTGTAGGAAGCTGGTCAGTGTGTAGGAATAATCTGTCATCCAGCAGCTCATTCTGACGGCTTCGTGACCATCTCTCAGACCAAGGCAGCACATGCTATCTGTTTGATCTGCTAATCCCCCAATCTGCAAATCCAGATGTAGGAATCAATCGGGGTGCATCATACCCATCCCAACGCAAATAAAATCAAGGAGATTTGTACGAGGAATTCAGGATGGAAAATCTGTGTGGACGCAATCATCCCACGCATAAGCCCCAACCATAGCACTTATTTTCAGCTATGAGCAGCAGCTTCTAGGCAGCTCCCTGAGCCAGCCACAGGGCCAAGACCCAAGAGGTCTACAGTGCAAGAAAGCTGGTTGTGTCAGATTCAAGGTACATTAGGCGGCATCAGGTTTGGCTGGCTTGCTAGTCAGAGGAGCTGTCCAGAAGCTACTGCTCACAGCTGAAAAGACAAGCTATTATAAGCCCAAACATTTGCCAGCAGGCACATTCATGAGAGTGCCCCACATATCTATGTTTGGGGATGTGTTTTGCATGACTTATATTTTATGTAATATCCTGGGGGTAACAGCAAAAAGCGTGCAAACAAAGTTAATATCCAAACAAAACCAGGTATTAGGAGCTTAAACCAGTGGTGATGGAGACCAGGACACTGTTTCATCTTAGGGCTATGCGTAGCAGCTTCCACCCAGCTCCATTAACCAGCGACCGAGTCAAGCCCACAGATTACCGCTGCATTGGGATGCCTGTTGTGCCAGCTTTCAGACGCGCTAGCTAGCCCAAGGGTGGGCGAAAGGAGCTGCCAATTAGCTGCTACGCGTACCCTTCAAAAGAAACAGTGGGCCAGGAGTAGGAACCTGATCAGGAGCATCAAGTCCTAAAATCACAGAGCATTCCTCCACATCAAAGGAAATCTCCCCTAGTAGTATCCATATATTCTTGAGCTTCATTTCAAGTATTAAGCTTGGATGAGGTCAGGAGCTCATGCGTAACATTTCAATGCCCAGTCTGCCTGGTCAATCCTTGGTGTAACCAGCAGAAAAAGCTGGGCCTCCATAGTTCAAGCAACAGAAAGGCCGATGAGGAAGGTCTTGTTTCAGGCAGATACTGGCGTTCGAAAGCTGATACGTGGAGGCAGCAGAATAATGAATCCATGCATGTGGCCTGCATCACTGGAAGGCCATCTTCTTCAATGGATGGGAATCTGAGGCGACTCGCACTTCCGCACTGCAAATTGGAAGAAGAGGAGCAGACGGGACATGGTTAGCACCCAAACAAGGCTCTGAACATACAATTGGTAAGGGTGATGACTCAATGCTCACTGAGGTGTCAGTTTTTTTTGTTTTTCTAAGCATATTCTTGGCAGCTTCCTGAGCCAGCCACTGAGCTACACCCAACCATGTCAGCAGTTCTGGATAGCTGATTAGATCAGCTTCAAGGTACAATAGGCTGCTTTGGGTTTAGCTGGATAGTCAGACAGGGGAGCTGCCTAGAAGCTGCTGCTCATAGCCCAAAAGGAAAACAATGTCAGGTTTTGGTCACCAGATACTACTCATTCAGGCCCGAGCACATCTCTGAGCAGGAGTTGGCTCAATAGTTGTAACAAGGAAGAGGGGCATACCAACCCAAACCTCTCCCCTAACAGGTGAATGCATTAATTCACATCCAAGGCGCATTGCACCATCAATCGACCTGAAGTCAGCCCCAACCTGGCCCCAACCATGATATGTTAATACACGACCTTGGTTCTACTGATGTCATTATCCATCTACCCTGCACACAACACTCACTGTCTGGTAAGTCACCGAAAGATCCCCATGCCGGGCTGGCAGCACGCTGTGACTTGGACGTGTCATCTTCACTGGGCCCTAGGGGTGACGCATGTGCCAGGTCAAACTGACCTAGCTCCCCACAGATGGTGAGAATAGAGGGGCTCAACGGAGTGGGAGAAATGGGCCCTAGGGGGCCGAGAAGTCTATCGCATCGTGTTACTGCATCCATGGAAAGCCCAGGAGGAGTGGTGCTGCAGCAAGGCATGCAAGGGTTAGGTTCAGGGTTTTTCTAAGGAAATGAACCAGTGCCTTTCGTAGCACCATGGCGCTCCTGGCAGCCTTTGGGGTGCTACTTGCACTTTTTTTTGCCCCCAAAAGAAGCACCCCAACTCCCACGCAGGCTCCAACGCAGCACCCCCAACACATCAATGCACATAATTTAGAACTTGTGCTACAAGTAGCACCTTAACAAAAATCCTGCTTAGGTTAGCTCAGCTCAGCAAAGATCATTAGTTCAGCAGAGTTCACTAGAGTTCATGAGTCCAGCAGATACTAGTTCATGAGTTCATCACATAGGTAGCTCCGCGTAGTAAATTCAATCGATATGCTTTGGTTCAGATCATTACTGAAGCTTACATTGGACCAGCAGTTCATCTTTATCTTGTAATCGTTTGTCAGGTCACCATAGCATTATAGCAATGCAGCAGATACCTTGAAATACAGTCGTATTCTCCCAGAATTTTCATAATTATCAGGCAAATCTGAGGTACGAAATATCAAAATCCAATTCATTTGCTGAATTGCTATAACCCTTGTCACCACTTGTTTACCAGTTCTAACCCGTTCATATAATTGCCAAGATCATGAACCAGATAAGTTGCTTCATACTGGCTCCAATTGAAAGAAGTAAGTCTCTTAATGTTTCATGGTCGAGGGCACCCATACGCATGAAAGGATTGGAAGCAGCCCCCACTCACCAGGGCGAGTAGTTGTCATTGATTTCATGGTAATAGTTCATGTTGGGGTTATCCTCATCGTGAGAGCCTGCAGATGCCGCTTTGGCTGCTTGTGCTCGCTGCAAGGCCTTGCCCTGTGCCCACAGATTCAGCCCAGCCTTCTGCCCATCAGCTCCAGCATAATCCAGCTTGAGCGGAGATGGCTTCTTTGACATGCGGACATTGCTGATGGGCTCTTGCTGTTGGTGGGCAAGTCTGTGACGCTCATAAGAGGAATCAAAGTCTTGCACAGGGGCAAGGCTAACACCACTGACCTTAGGTGGGGTCATGGTATTTCTCTCCTCAGCGCCCTTGCCAGGTAGGGCTCTAGCCTGAGCAAGTGCATGGGGAGTAGGCTCAAATCAGTCAGTGTCAGGCATTCTATTGATTGTGTGAGAATGATTGGAAGACCCCCCCCCCCCCCCCCCCCCCCGGAAGTTGTGGAGTGAGCTTATCTTGTTTCAACACTGGCCTGTCTATGATAATGCAATGTTATGCAATGCAATGTAATTTAATGTATTAGCTTTTTGCAGGGACTAGCTGGAACCTGCTGCTTCTAGCCAGCTAGCTCCCCAGGCCAACCACTGAGTCTGACACAGAGGTTCAAGTGGGCATTGAATGGGCTATATATTGTGAACTTGTCTCAGGGTTTAGGTGCAGTAGGTAAAGGTTGCATACAATGCTCAGCAAGGTAAGCTGCCCAGAAGCTGAAGTGTTAACCTAGTCCACGACACAAGCGGCTCGATGTGCCAGAAGAGAGTTCATCCAATTGGGTAAATTAATTGGGTTCACGAATTATAATTCTGCATAAGCCTGAACAATGTTAAACAGGACTGACCAAGAACAAAACACAACACACTACCCTACCTTAGGGGCGTTCCCTTTAACCACCGCATGGTGGGCGTTTTCTTCTTTCCGCTTTGGCCCTTCCTGTTCGAAGCAAGCGAGGGCAAAGATTAGGGTATGTGGTGTTTGAGCCAGACAACAATGTGGTTTTGTCTGAAGTTCCTGCCACCTGTGCTGGGCGCGAAGTGGGGAAGCAGGGCCGAGGAAGGGGCGCCCGCTGCACTGCGGCATCCTCCAATTATTGCACGACAGAGTACATATGCGCTAATGGATGCATACGTTGACAGCGCATCAAAATATCAAGAGGATAATGCAAGTGGGGATGCTCATGATACTTGGCGAACGGTGTCAGGACTTGATGGCACGTACATTCGACTCATGTGTATCCTCCATTGACGAATCATGAACGCGTTCATAAACATGCAAAAAATTGAATGGTGCATAAATCCAGTGATCAGAGGCAGGATGGGACCAACCTGCGCGTCCAACATCCTCCCATCCCATACTTGGTTTGCGGGGCCTCCTGGGGCTTTCATACGTGTTGAGTGAATGCCAGTGATTGGAGCTCGAGCGAGAATGGGATGGAGACGAATGAATCACAACGCCGACGGAGGTTCCGAGGGGTATCGAGTTCTTGGGGCAAGGGACTGTGGAGATTTAAAGCAGTGCAGACGGCAAGAAGAGCCAACTATTTTCGGTACGATAGGAAAAAGAAGAAAGGGTGCAAGCAAGGAAGGAAGGATGTCCAATCAGGAACAGCGGGGTGTAAGCTTGTTTGAGCTGGAGCCGACGTTCTAAGGATATGGGGACAAATACCACCGGCCTGCCACGTGTACTGTCGTTACCGCCTCTCCATGGGTAGCGACTTCGGTACATCAGGCGTACTGCCGGGCGAGCAAAACGGGCGCGCCAAACGGGTGCGCCAAACGGAGGCGCCAAACGGATGCGCTAAGAAACCTAAGGGTTCACCCTACAAATTGCATTTGGACCGCACCAACTGACGTTTGCAAACGGCAGGCAGCTCAATGAACTCGCAAAGACAGTCACCTCTTCTCCGACTCGAAGCAAATTTCAGACAAGTCGTATTTTCAGTCACGTCACCTCATCTTCCAGGTAGATTTAAGTCAAACTGCGCCCCGAACCACTTGACGTTTGAATTCGGCAGTCATCCCGAAGAAGACTGCCTAGTCACTGTCGAAGGGTGCACAGCCCCAGTTCATGTGGTAACGCGCGACTGTGTACCAAAGCGCGGTATACGAGACACACATTTCGCAAGAACAGCCACGAGGGCAGCAACAAGGTTCACGAGGGTAGCAACAAGGTTAGACACACCGCACACCTCACACCGCACACAAAACAACCCTACTTACAGGAGGGCTACCTATCCGGCCATCCCCATCCCCAGGCACCGATCCCCAGCGGATCCCTCGGTCCAATTGGTCCAATCCAACACAAGGGCGGTCACGCCCTTGTTAGCTCTCTGGTCGCGGTCGCGGTCGTTAGGTCCCACCTGGGTCGACCTGGGTCCAGGACCTGGGTCCCACTCGGTCGCACTCGGTCCGACTCGGTACCACCTGGTCCCACTTGACCACCCCGTCCACCCCTCTAGTCTGGCCCAGGTTCACCCTGGCCTCCAGTCCTCCACGCACCGCGCACCTGTGTAGTGGATTTCATCGTAATTTAGTTTCGCCTTAAAATTTGTTTGCAGACGGAGGGGGCGAAAACGAACTATCGCCGTTACTTACTTTTTCGATTCGACCGCCTGACGACGAGGAGGTGGGCATCAAGCTACCAACTGTCTCCAGCATGAATTATTTCAAGTGTGCGTCCTTGATCCTTTTCAGCAACCAACCCCACATGTAGCTTCACGCAAGAATGATAATGTTATTGTCCGATACGTCGGACACTGAGTCGGCATAATGCATACCGGCGCCGGTCCCTCCAGGTCCCGAGTTGCCTGCCGCCAAGCCATAGGCTAGCTATGGCTTGCAAGGGTCTGCAGGATCTTCCTGCAGACTCCCGTCTTCTATATATCCGCACTCGTTGCGTTCTTTAATCATCTTCTCTTCAGTTCACTATCGTATCACCACTCTAGCATTGAAAGATAACGCCTGGTGGGGCGAGGTATTAAGGGAGCCCTGTCTTGCGCGGTAGAGAACGGGCTGCTGCTTTACCTGGACAGTGCTACGATGCGGTTGGCAGCGACCACGAACAGCTTATCATAACACTGTATTTATATATGTAGTCTGTACTGTAACTGTAGCTTACCTGTGGACAGTGTCGTAACAAAATCGCAGTGCCCACTTCCCGTCAAAGTCGTATTGAAATAAATTCGTAAAAATAGTTCTGCGCTGGAACACTGCTCATTCGACTAGTTCCGGTATTCCTAGTCAAACATCTGTCAATCTACACAAATAGGGACCAGGCCTGGGAAGCACGAATCAGCTATTCAGCTACAAGACATGTTCTGAATCTGAGCGACTTATGCTCATGGCGAAACCTCAGTCGCATGTGAATACCACCTGCATTTTCTTAGCAGCTATTCCTCAGCAACTATTACAACTGCTGCCGTTGAACTGGATGCTTAACGCCTGTATGTATACGGCAATAGTCCATTTCATAATTTTAAGTTCTCCCGGTCTCATTATTGTCTTCTCGAAATCCTATGATATGAGCTGTGATTCGCGACACTTGCACTTGTAGCAGTCCAATCATTTTTTGACGGAGCGACTACGTGCCACGAAGATACGTTATTTGAGACAAAATAACAGTAGATAGTATTACCAGTTTACGAGTTAGCCAGCCATTACCACTTAGGCAGCACCAGTTAGCCAGTTAGCCAGCTCTAGTAATTGAAGGGTATATTCAGAGGGTATTCAATAAGTATTTTTTCGACACCCAGGAAGTTTTATTTTTTGCCTTTAGCCTTGGGGAACGTCTGAGCTCAGGTGATGGTGATGTGGTAGGAGGTGGGCCACCATGGCTGGAGGAGTGGAGGGTTCATCATGTATGGAGGGGCCACGTCTCGTATTGGCGATGTAGCAGCTTGTGAGACACTAGGCAGTGGCTTAAAGAACCGAGAGAGGGGCACAAAGCCAGACTTGGACGCCTTGCCTGGCATGCACTGCTTGCTGGCCTGGTGTGACTGAAGGTTGGCCTTGTTGCTGGGAGGGCACTGAACCACGGCATTGCAGGTATTGAGATGTTGCAAGTTGTCGTTGAGGGCTCTGATGCGGAAGGCCCATCGGCTGGAGTTCGTTGTGGACTTGTGGGCGATTTGGCTGGGCTTCTCTAGCCTCGGCCTCAGCCATGGCCCTGACCTTGACATTTCTTATCATCCGTTGCTGTACACAAGCGCGGATTCCTGCTGCTAGAGCTTCCAACTGCTCGGGTTGTTGTCGGCTCTCGTGCGAAGCAGGGTGCGAAGGTCTCCGTGGCGTCCAGACTGGATGTACCTTCCAGGACATCCACCAATTACACCCTGGATGCAACCGACCAACGACTGCAGATTCGTAACACACATTGTGACACACACACACACACACACACACACTTAGTGACTAGTCACACACAATGAAACCACCAACCAGGAAGTGGTAAGGCACAACTGAGCAACACACGAGAGAACAAGCCCCCCACCGAACATGAAAAAACAGTGGCCAAGAAAAACAAAACAGCTCCTGTATTTCCCCCACATTTACCAGTTGTAAACACTAAAAACTAACACTACGCCTAGCTCACTCACATTCATGCCAGCAACCAACCACCCAAGCTAGATATAGTCATAAAGGGTTCCCCCATCCATACCTGGAAGCTCTTACCCTGGGATATAAGTGACTGGTAGATGGGAGCAGTCCAAGCCCATAAAATAGTGGTTTAGTTACTTCTGCTCACGTGGCTGGTTACATTTGAGCACCCCTACCGACCTCCAGGGGACCCAACTATTTTGGAGCATAGGGTACCCGAGGGCACCCCACTTATTGACCTCTGCCTCCCTCCTATCTCTTCCTCTGCATGTACTCCTCCAAACTCCTAGCTCTCCCACCTTCATTACCTAGGTTCGCAAAACCTTCGGCCAGCATTTCCCTCGTTGCACTTTCCGTCTGCCAGTTCTACGTCTGCTGCTACTAATTACCCTCCCTACTCCGGCTGGCCGGTTCCACCGCCCACGCGCGATTCCCATTTGTCGCAATACAGATTCGAATCTGAGCGCAGCTGCTATTAATTCCCTCATAGCTTGGCGACTATCCGAGGCTGAGGCTTTTAATTGTTCAGAAGCTGCCGAAGCTGCGAGGTAGCATCGAAACTTGCGTTCAGATTATTGATCGCTGCGCGTATCAGCAGCCTGGATCGAGGAAAGCGAGATAACCAGAAAGGTTAACGAGTGCATGGGGGGTAGATCATGCCCATGGGTAAGAGACTAAGATATCCATTGGAGTGTATGTTTGTATGTTACAGTCCATGGGTAGGAAGGGCGAAAAAAGAAAAAGCACTAATGAACTGAACCCCAAACAATTGTTTTTAAAACCCAGACCTAATCCCTAAGTTCGTGCTACAGTGATCATTTAATTCTATAATATAATTAAATCACCATCTCATCTGGGATGATAATGTAAATGTGCGATTATTATTGCATATTTTTAAAATTGTATTGTGTATTTCCCTCCTTCAAAGGAATCAGGATTCATGACCAGCTTCATGCAGTCTTGCTGGAGGTTTATCCACCTATTCAGGTTAAATTTTCATTGTCTCAAAAATAATTTGCTATCCTCAGCTTCCTGCAAATAATAATAGTAGGGTGCCCTGGTGGGTCCCCTGGAGGACGGCCCTGGGGCTCGTGTGTAGTTCTGGGAGAGTCAGACTATTAGGTTGTAGTAACGGGGGCGATTAGCTATTGTATGCATTCAGTTCTGGCTATGAAGGATCGGAATATACGGGTAGCGATGATGGGTGCTGAGTCAGGATGCCACTTATGAAGGAACGTTTTGCGCGAGGGAAAGAAAGTAATGAACGGCGATGGGTGTAGAGGGTGTAGTGGCCGCCCCTAGTCAACCAGGTCCCAGGTACGGGGGCGGATTGGGGGCGGGTGGGGGGCGGGAATCAATGCTTTTTATTTTTATCCCTTCCTACCAAGGTCGGGCAAGTCCCTTGAGCCTATTTGGCCTACCCCTGGACTTTAACATACATACATACATACATACATACATACATACATACATACATACATACATACATACATACATACATACATACATACATCCTACCTACATACAACATACAATACATACTACATCATACATCATACATAATACATACATACATACATACATACATCATATCTACATACATACCTACATACATCATACATACATACATCACATACATACATACATACATACATACATACATACAGACATACATACATACATACATACATACATAACATACTCATACATACATACATACAACATACGACACTACATACATACATACATACTACATACATACATAATACTACAACATACAGACATACATCATCATAATAATACATACATAGCCATAAATAGCAATACATACATACATACATAAATACATACATCAACATACTACATACAACATACATGCAATGCAGGCATACATACAATCCATGCATACTAATAAAGACATACATACATACATACATACATACATACATACATACATACATACATAGATACCTACATACATACATACATCCATACATACAACATACATACATAACATACTAGCATCATACATACAAGTACATACATACAGTAATACTCATACATACTACATACATACATACTACATACATACATACATACATACAGACATACGACAGACATCATACATACATACAGACATACATACATACATACATACATACTCATACATACATACATACTACATACATACAGACATACAGAATACATATAACATACATAACATAAACATACATAATACATACATAATACATACATACATACTACAACATACATACTACGACATACATACAGACATACATACAATACATACATACACACAGACATACATACATACATACATCATACATACAGACATACAGCATACATACATTCATCATACTCATACATCCATCATACTACAACATATCATACATAATACATACATACATACATACATACATACATACATACATACATACATACATAATCAATACATACATACATACATACATACATACATACATACATACAACAGAATACATACATACATACAACATACCATCCCAACATACATCATACATACATACACATACAGACATAATACTACAGACATACATAACAACATAACTACATACATACATACATACATACTACAACAGTGACATACTTGGCCTGGATCTTGTTTACTCGAGTTGTTGCGAGTTTCTGGTTTGATACATGATCTTCATCTTGAGCTTGCATTACACAACTGTACATATCAAACTACAAAAGCAGAGATGATAGAGAACTGAGAGACATAGGGGATTGTGACACCAGAGAGCAGGTACAGAGAGAGAGAGAGAGAGAGAGAGAGAGAGAGAGAGAGAGAGAGAGAGAGAGAGAGAGACAGACAGAGAGACAGAGATTCCACCCGACCCCATCCCATGTCCCATTTCAGCACTCCTAATCATGCTCATCCCTCCCAGGCTCTGCGGAATCTCCGCCCTCAAGTGCTCGAACCTCGCTCCACGTTTTCACTAGTGGATGTCTGTCCCTGTCTGGCCATTAGACCCCTGGCCATGTCAGGTAAACCTTTTGCTAGTGGAAGCCTTCCTTCGCCAAAGTGGATTGGTGACCTTGTTCCCCCTGCAGTGCCTGGCACGTGGCTACATGTAGAGTCACCCTAAGCTCCTTGCCTGTTACCCTAGCAGCCACCTAGTATCCTAGAAGCCACCTAGCAAAGCCTAGTAGCTCATTAGTAGCATCCCAGTAGCACCGTAGTATCTGCTAGTAGTATCCCTATCTACTACAGTCCCCCCCCCCCCCCCCCCCCCCCCCTCCCCCCCCCCCCCCCCCCCCGCCGCACACACAAACCACCTCACACATCACCCTAATGGACCCCCACCCCCCACCCCACCCACCCACTCACAACATAGACTTAGACCTGCCGGTCGCCCGGGGATCGTAGACCCCGCAACTTGTAGGATTGCAATCCAACCTTGGCTTGTTAATCCTAGACCCACTCAGGGGAAGTCTTAAATCTTAATCCTATACCCATCCTTAGTTATGCTGTACAATTATGCTATAATTATGCTATTCACAATTCGGATATACACACTTATGCCATTCACAATTCTGCTTTAGTTCTGCGGTACAAAATTTGGCTGTACACAATTCAGTTATTCACAATTCTGCTCTACATTTCTGCTTTACGATTCTGCTATGCAATTCTGCGATACAAAATCTGCCACACAATTCTGCTATAATTCTACTATACAATTATGTTGTACACAATTCTGCAACACACTTCTGTAACACAATTATGCTAGACAACTCTGCAATACAAAAGGCTGCCATACAATTCTGCTATAATTCTTCTATACTAAATTCTGCTATTATTCTGCTATACTCAATTCTGCTTTTCACAATTCTGCTTTAATTTTGCTACTATTCTGCTACAGAATTCTGCTATATAATTCTAGTATGTATTTATGTTATATCATTCCAGTATACAATTCTGCTTTACAATTCTGGTATATACATATTTTCCCTATAATTCTGGCGTATAATTCTGCTATAATTCTACTGTACAATTTCACTATATAATTCTGCTATATACTTCTGGCATATAATTCTGATATACAATTCTGGTATATAATTCTGCTATATACCTCTGCTATATAATTCTGGTATAATTCTGCTTTATAATTCTTGCATACATTTCTGCTATATAATTATGGTTTACACTTGTGCTATACAATTGCCATACAATTATATTACATAATTATGCTATATGATTTTGGCGTATAATTTATGTGATCTGTGTGATCTATATTGTGTGTGATCTGTGTGATCTATATTGTGTGTGATCTCTGTGATCTGTGTGTTGGTGATCTGTGTGATCTTTGTGGTGTGTGATCTGTGTGTTGTATGTGATCTGTGTGGTGTGTGGTGTGTGATCTGTGCTGTGTATGATCTGTGTGTTGTGTGTGATCTGTGTGATATGTGTGATCAGTGTGATCTGTTTGTGTGTGTCCGTGTGATCTTTGTGGTGTGTCATCTGTGTGATGTGTGATCTGTGTGTGGTGTGTCATCTGTTTGGTGTGTGATCTGTGTTGTGTGTGATATGTGCTGTGTGTGATTTGTGTGTTGTGTGTGATCTGTGTCATCTGTGTGATCTTTGTGGTGTGTTGTGTGTGATCTGTGTGATCTGTTTGTGTGTGCTGTGTGTGATCTGTGTGTGCTGTGATCTTATGGTAGACGCGTGTTTGTGTGTGTGTGTCTAGGTTGATCACTTGATATCATGGTAGATGTGTGTTTGTATGTGTGTGTGTGTGTGTAGGTCAATCACTTAATATCATGGTAGATGTGTGTGTGTATGTGTGTGTAGGGTAATCACTTGATATCATGTTAGATGTGTGTGTTTGTATGTGTGTATGTGTGTGTAGGTCAATCACTTAATATCATGGTAGATGTGTGTGTGTATGTGTGTGTAGGGTAATCACTTGATATCATGTTAGATGTGTGTGTTTGTATGTGTGTATGTGTGTGTAGGTCAATCACTTAATATCATGGTAGGTGTGTGTGTATGTGTGTGTAGGGTAATCACTTGATATCATGTTAGATGTGTGTGTTCGTATGTGTGTGTGTAGGTCAATCACTTAATATCATGGTAGCTGTGTGTGTATGTGTGTGTAGGGTAATCACTTGATATCATGTTAGATGTGTGTGTGTGTTTGTGTGTTTATATGTGTGTGTATGTGTGTGTAGGGTAATCACTTGATATCATGTTAGATGTGTGTGTTTGTATGTGTGCATGTGTGTGTGTAGGGTAATCACTTGATATCATGTTAGATGTGTGTGTGTGTGTTTGTGTGTTTATATGTGTGTGTATGTGTGTGTAGGGTAATCACTTGATACCATGTTAGATGTGTGTGTTTGTATGTGTGCATGTGTGTATGTAGGGTAATCACTTGATATCATGTTAGATGTGTGTGTGTGTGTTTGTGTGTTTATATGTGTGTGTATGTGTGTGTAGGGTAATCACTTGATATCATGTTAGATGTGTGTGTTTGTATGTGTGCATGTGTGTGTGTAGGGTAATCACTTGATATCATGTTAGATATGTGTGTGTGTTTGTGTGTTTATATGTGTGTGTATGTGTGTGTAGGGTTATCACTTGATATCATGTTAGATGTGTGTGTGTGTTTATATGTGTGTGTGTATGTGTGTGTAGGGTAATCACTTGATATCATGTTAGATGGTGTGTGTGCGTGTTATTGGTGGTTAGCCCCAGTGCAAGCAAACGGGCTGCCCCCCTCAATCTCACATCTCGTAATAAGGCGTCCTATTTATTGTGTGTGGGTGTAGGTCGGTCACTCGATATTATAGTGTGCGTGTGTGTGTGTGTGTGTGTGTGTGTGTGTGTGTGCGTAGGTTGATCACTTGATAGCGCTACCTACCCCACCCCCACCCCCACCCCCACCCCCACCCCCAAATCCACCCATCCCAGCACAAGGCACCTAAGGTGCCGTATCTTCTCTGGCACCCACCACCACCACACACACACACACACACACGAACACCCCTTGATATAGAATGCTCACACCCATGCTCGCTTTTTCCCTCATCCGTATTGCCCATGCCTAGACTGTCCCCTCCCCCCCACCCCCCCACCCACACACCCACACACCCACACACCCACACACCCCACACCCCTTGTTTTAGCATGCCTACACCCACGCTTGCCTATTCCTTAACCCCAAGTGCCCATGCCTGGACTGTCCCCTCACCCCCCCCCCCCCCCCCCCCCTTCATGCTTGCAGGGATGCTTTAACATCACCACTGTCTTCTCTTTTGCATCCAGCAACATCTCACTGATCGCGCGCACAATTTTCACTGCGACTCTCGCGAGAGGAGACTACATGCACAGCAGCAGCAGGAGCTCAGGCCATTGCTCAGTAAAGGACAACCAGCGAAGTAGATGTAACTGAAGATGCCAACCAGGATGACATTGCTCACATCCAACATGCATTACTCACATACATCCAGACAATCTCAGGGCCTCCGTCGGTTAAACAATTTGTTGGGGCCCATGTCATCAGTGCTTGTTTCCGTTTTATCCCCTCCTGCAACAAGGTTGGACAGGTTCCTTTAGTCTAGTTGGCTACCTCTGGACTGTAGCAACATACGCATACACAGGGCAACGGCAGGGGCTTGAAAGGGCAGGCGTACGGGACGTTGGTACCCAGTTCATCAGTGCTTGTTTCCGAATTAGCCCCTCCTGATATTGGGCAACTCCCTTCAGCCTATTCGCCTCACCCTGGACTGTAATATACACGCACACATGTATAGGCTCTGGATCAGAGTGTACAGGAGGAGTAGGTGGAACATATCCTCGATGTGTGGGGGAGCTTCTACGGCCACTTATCATCAGAATACCCTGAGTATGGCGATACGCACCTTCCTCCTGTCGGCTGAGTTCCAAGCAGCGATGCAGCTGATGGTGGGTGCCTTTGTTGCGTCCCTCTTTGTCTTTGTGGGCCCCATGGCCTTCAAAGGCTCTTGCCTAGCCATGACCCTTTTCATCATCATGTCCCTGGTGGTGCCGGCTCACTGTCACGTTGGCACCAAGCTCCTCACTAGCTGCGTTATGCTTGGCTCGACTGCAGTGGGAAGTGCGTTGGCAGGTGCTGTGGCTTCGGTAGTCAAGGCGTGCACATTCAGCCCTTACGGGCCACAGCCTGATACGGCCTCATACACTGCACTGTTGATGGTGCTGGCTTCAGCTGGCTTGGCCCTGCTGTGCATTAACTGGGTGGCTGCAGGTCCACCGTTCTTGCATGGCATAGGAATACAGAGCTGCCTGATATTTGGGATCGTCATCATCTCTGCTCAGAATGCAGCTCCATCCGATCAGGAGGACCCCATCCTGTGGATGTGGGAGGAGGTTGTTGGATACACCATCCTCAGCACAGCCGTCGCCGCCGGCTGCTGCGTAGCCTCCTCCCTGCTTGTACTGCCCACCTGCGCAGTACACGAGCTGCGTTGGAAGCTGGTGGATGTGCTAGTCCACGTCGGACAGGACGTGTCTTCTTACTCCTCCGAGATTTTTGACCCTATAAATGGTCTGTGGCATGACCACCCCTCCGCCAACCAACTCATATCCCAGGTAGTGGAGAGCGGTGCTGGTGCTGGTGCTGGGGTTGGTGCTGCTGCTGAGGTTGGTGTTGGTGCTGCTGTTGGTACTGGTGCTGCTGCTGGTGCTGCAGCTGCTGGGGTTGGTATTGGTTCTGGTGCTGCAGCTGCAGGGGTTGGTGCTGTTGCTGGTGGCCAGGCCATGGGCGCTCCAAGGCTGAAGGGAAGTGGAAGAGTGGACAACTCTGTCCCAGGCGCGGGTGTTGGTGTAGAAAGCCCGACAAAATCAAGAGTGAAGGCAGCAGGTAACATAGGTAGGGCAGAAGGGGCGGCGTCAGCTAGATCTGAAGTATGCGGCAGAGATGGGGTCGTGGAGAAGGTGGCCACAGATAGCGTGGAGGGTTCAGAGGACGAGCATGAATTTGACTATCTCGGCCGGGAAATGAACGTCCAAATGTTTATCAGAATGATTCGACAGGCCACAGCCCCAGTAGACAACGTTAAATCTGGAGGGGGGTGGCACAGAGGTCACACCAGCCGCAAGGTCCTCAGCCGCTTTACTAACTCTCTCTCGTCTTTCTCAACCTCGAAGCCTGTCAAGCACACCCACTCTCAAGCGGACAAGGCTCTCCCCAAGGATTCCCCTAGCACCATACCCAGCTCACTCCACGCCCGCCCACCCAGCTCCACTGGCATCGTGCATCTTCCACCTTACTCTCACGCCACAAGAGGGCTTCCTCCCAGCTCCAAGGGTGCAGCAAAGCTACCACAGAACAACCCAGATACTTCACAGGCCGAGCAGCACACGCATGACACCCGGAGCAGCAGGAACGTCTCATATGACATACGGCAAGCAGCTGCTAGACACTGTACGGGATTGGAGACAGGAGGTCAAAAAGAGACTCCCTTAAAAGCCCCTGGTTCCCCTTTCGCTTTGAATCTTTGCCACCAGCTACTGAACCAAGCCCGCGACCTCATCCCCTTCGCCACCATCGAGCCCTTTTTCATGACAGGCTACCACTTCAGGCCAGCTGATTGGGGGAAGGTGGTGGTTGCCACCAAGAAGCTCTTAACAAGCGTGGCAAACCTGCAGACGATCATGGAGGAGAAGGAAAAGATGCGAGGCAACAGGAGCATTGAGTGTTACATGGGCCGCAACTTCCTTCCTATCTTCCGCCTGGCCTACGCGCAGATCAGCCTCACATGCATTGCGCTCAGTGATGCCCTGAGTGACGATGTCCGTCCACGCGGTTTTTGGCAACGACTACAGCGCCAGTACATCCAGCCATTTGGAAGGGGGAGTGCTGCGAACAACAACAATAGCAACAACAACAACAGCAACAGCAAGTCTCAGACCAAGCCCATGCCTGACACTAAGGCCAGGGGCGGGTGGGACATAGGAAGTGGGGAAGGGGGCAACAGCCATGGCCAGCTCCCCTTCAGAAGGGGAAGTGTTGCGGGCAAGTCTCGGCCCAAGTTCACGCCCAATGCCCAGGCAGGGGGTGGGAGGGACACAGACAACGAGGAAGGGGGTGGCAGAGATGGACAGCCCCTGAAATCTACACCCAATTCCCAGGCAGGGGGTGGGTGGGACATAGGAAGTGGGGAAGGGGGCGACAGCCATGGCCAGCACCGCAAGTCAGGTGCATGTGGCGGGGATGTCCCTGCTTGCTCGTGTAGTGCTGCTGGCGATGCTTGCCCAGGTGCTGGTACTGGTGCAGGTGTGGGTGTAGGAGTAGGTGCTGGTGGAGGTGCTGGTGGAGGTGGAGGCGGTGTGGATATTCTGGCTTGCTCCTTTAGCTGGGGAAGCGTGAAGAAAAGCTTGAGTGTGAGGCTCCAGCAAGGGTTACATGACTACTGGCATCGCGCACGACAGGGGCATCCACAGAAGGCGAAGGTGGACCTTATGGACACGCAAAGTCTCCGGGCACTCATGTTCACGTTGACACTAAGCCATGGCATCTGTGATGCCATGGAGGAGCTGGGTAGTGCTGTAGAGGCGGCGCTGAGGCGGAATGAACCCAGATGTGAGGCATGCAAAACTGCCCCAGCACGTGCGGAAGCTGCAAGCCCAGAGGGCGCCGAGGTCGTGATCCAGCTAGCACTGACGCCCCCTGACAAAAGAGGGCCAGGGGGGGCCGTCCAAGGTGTTGATGGGGTAGAACAGCTGGGCAAGCGTAATGCTGAGGGGGCAGGTCAAAAGGGGGCTGCTGTGGGTGCTGTGGCCACCCAAACCAAGGATACTGTGGATACACCCACCACCAAGAATGCTTCGGCAGGCCCACCCGAAGATGCTGTGGTTACACCCACCACCAAGAATGCTACGGCAGGCCCACCCGAGGATGCTGTGGTAACATCCACCAATAAGTCCTCGTTCATCTCTTCCTCCGTCCGCTTCTTTGACAGCGCTAGCTGGCCCTACCCTGGTCGTTGGTTGGTCACATCGGCATCGCTGCTCCTGGGGGTGCCTGCTCTACTGGGCATCCTCAACGAACTGTTTGTTGAAGTCCCCAGAGTCCTGCAATCAGAGGCAGGTGTGAAGGGCCTGCTCCGAAGCCGCAAGTTCCAGGCTGGCGTGAAGTACTTCTGCTCCTTGAATGTAGTGCTCATGCTCGTCGTTGGCTTGTCCTCAAAAGATGACCGTGTGGGCGAGGATGTGCGCAGATACCTCCCAGTCAATGCCTACGTGGCCTGTGCTATTGCAACCTCACAAAGGGTGGAGGCCACTTGGTCAGGTGTCATACAGTGGCTGGTTGGCTCAGCCTTGGGCGGCACCCTGGGAATGCTTTGTATGCTACACAACGGCCTTGCGACAAACCCTTATGCTCTTATGGCCCTCATCTGTGCTTTCACCTTTCTGGTAGGCACCCAAGCCAAGGAAGCGCACAAGAAGGTGGTAGCCTTGACCTTGCTGTCTTTCACAGCCGTCATTCTGTGCCAATATAAGCTTGACTGTGATGAGAGTGGGGACTCATGCTCTGGCTCTATGGCCTTCTATGCCACCCGTGTGTTGTCCATCCTCATCGGCATCATCGTCGCCTTTGTGGTTGGAAACCTGGTGCTACCGTGGTACACCTCTGACTGGGCACTGGAGGTCATGGGCAGCGCGTTTGAGGACTCAGTCGATGTAGCCCTCGTGTCCTTCGGGAAGTTTATTAGAGGTGGTGCTGCTGCCTTGGAAGCATGCATTGTGAAGGGGGGGGGAGGCGCACAAGCCATGTTCCCCGACGTGGGTCGAGGCCAAGCCATGTCCTCCGACACGGGTCAAAGCCAAGCAATGTTCTCCGACACGGGTCGAGGCCAAGCCAAGCAACCCCCTAGCCCCTTTGATGCGGCGGCTGCTGATGGTGATGCTGTTCAGGTGGGGGCTGGAGGCTCTGCTACAGCACATGGATGTAGTGGTGGAGGGGGTGGTAGGGGTGGGGTTGTTGCGATGAATGGTGGGGGTGGGGGTGGGGGTGGTAGGGGGGATGGTGTTGCCATGAATGGTGGTGCAGGTGGTGATGGTGTAGGATCTGGTGGTGAAGGTGGCAGGGGTGATGGTGTTGCCATGAATTGTGGTGCAAGTGGGGGTGGGGGTGATGGTAGTGCAGGATCTGGTGGTGGGGGTGGGGGTATTGCTGGTGCTGGTAGTGTAGATGGGGGTGGTAGTGGTGGTAGTGGTAGTGATGCTTCTGCCATGAATGGTGGTGGTAGTGCAGGTGGTGGTGGTAATGTGTGTTGTGGTCGTGGTCGTGGTAGTGCTTATGCTGCCATCGGTAGTGATTGCAGTGCAGGTTTTGTTGTGGCTGCTGCTGCTGATGATGATATTGCCATTAACGGTGATGGTAGCGCACGTGTTCGGCCTGTTGCTGCTACCAATACTGATGATGATAGTGCATGCGGTGGCACTGCCCTTGAGGCCAGCACAGCTGATGGTACACCCCACAGTCATAATGGACAGAGGGGGAGGAACCCTCACCCAGAAACCTCACTCAATGGGTCGCCCTTGGCTGCTGCTTTTGAGCGGATGTCAAGAGCCAGCTATGGCCGTATCTCTGAGAAGCTCTTTGCGTTTTGTGCCTCAAAGGATACCTCTGTGTCTAGGGGAGGCAGCCTGCGAAGGAGCCTGGAGAAGACCAGTTCAATACCCTTATTCCCCTCCTTCCACGAGACACTGAAGAATCGAGGCGTTGCTCTGCTTGAGCCGTCCCCTGAACTTGAGGACCTGCAATTCAAGGTGGCAGCCTCCCTCACTCGTGTGCAAGCCTCACTAGCCATGGATAGCACCTTCTGGAAGAAGGGGGTGATGGCCACGCCACCTATTTTGTACCAGCTTCTGCAGCAAGAGTTCAACCTCTTGGACCGTCTCTCTACCTTACTCCTCACCCTACAAGGGCCCTTAGTCACAGGGGACTTTACTGGCTGGAGCTTCCGTGGCATCGTCCAGCCCCTCCAAGCTGATCACGCAGCCGTCCTCCATTCCACGGCAACAATGGCCAACATTGTGGCTGCCATCTTGAGGGGCGACCTGACAGCAGAGACCAACATGCGGCTGACTGAGTCGGTGAGGGTGCTGGAGCAGCATCGCGTCACGGTGTATTCTCACCATCAAAAGATCCGGAAGGAGTTTATTATAAAGGCCTGCCGCGCCACGGCTGACCAGCTGAAATACATGATTCACCCTGATGATACTGTCAGGGTCTACTCCTTCTTCTTCTCCATTTCAAAGTTCGTTGACAAGGCCACACAGATTGCACAAATGGTGGAGACCATGTCAGCTCCGAAGACTCTTCCACGCTGAGATGATAAGAATTCTTTGATTTGATTTGAATAATGATTTGATTTGAATAATGATTTGGTTTGAATAATGATTTGATTTGATAATGTTACTGCCGAAGACGGCAAGCAGACTTAAAGGCTGGAGCCATTTAAATAAATAGTACGCCTTATGACGAGGCGTGAGGTTGAGGGGGCCAGCCCGTTTGCTTTCACTGGGGGCAGCGACGACAGCCATGTAACAATGTTCTAGTATTGTTCGGTCTGCTCATTGGAAATTGGGAAGCCCTTAGTGAGGACGAACAGCCTGAAGGCTGATAGACCATCTAATCAGACAAAATCAATGCATAGCCTGGGCACGTGTTCAAACTGTATAATCTGTTTAGCGTGCTCCCTGGTTTCTGTGGGTATCGCTTGGGGTGGCGGGAATTTGGAATTGGAAAACGGTGAGCAGCCGAGAGATCGGCTGAAAATCCATGTAACAATCCAATCCTCGGTATTAGGTGGTGATATTAACAATGGAAGGGTTGTCAAGCTAGATTTCGAGTATCAGCGTCCTACGCTAAGGTATGATAACGTGAATTGTTATTGTCCGATACGTCGGACACTGAGTCGGCATAATGCATACCGTGTCCTGGTGCCCCCATGTCCCGAGTTGCCTGCCGCCAGGCCATAGGCTAGCTATGGCCTGCACGGGTCTGCAGGATCTCCCTGCAGACTCCCGTCTTCTTTATAGTCGCACTCGTTGCGCTCTTGAACATCTTCTCTTTAGTTAACTAGCGTGTAACAACAATAGCATTGAAAGGTTATCGGCCCGACCGCTGCCCCGAAGACGACGCCACTGCGCCTGTGCCACGGAGATTCAGCCCTGCACAAGGTGATAGTTTTCCCTCTGACTTGCTCGACGGCTTGAGTATTGCTTCTGGCCCTGGATTGCCTACGCTTCGTCGTGAGGAATCTGCTCCTGCGCTGCCTCGCCTACTGCCCACACAACAGTTGCTGTCTCTACTTTGCGTTCAAGACGCCCGTAGACGCAGTCCAGAAGTCTCAGTAGATCCCAGACGTGAGTTGTACTACTCATTAGATCACACACAGCGTTGAACAATCCTCTGAGATTGTTGTGCCACGGAGTTCAGCCCTGCACACCATCGTACCCCCCCCCCCCCCCCCCCCTGCTTCGCACTAACACCATTTCAGAACACCAGGATCCCTTCGGATCTTTCTCCCTTTCTAGCAGCATCACTGCTCCTTAGCCTGCAGCCTATCTGCAGTTTCCTTCCAGCTTCCTAGCAGCTTCCTTGCGACCTAGCCTGCAGCCTATCTGCATCTCTCCCCAGTTTCATAGCAGCTCCCCTGCAACTTAGCCTGCAGCCTATCTGCAGTTTCCTCCTAGCTTCCTAGCAGCTTCCCTGCAATCTAGCCTGCTGCCCCCTTGCAGTTTCCCTTCAAGGACAGCTACCCCAGTAGTCTGACATTACTATAAAGACCTCTGCTAATGTGCCTTACCCCTTTGAATCCTGTCCTGAATAATTTACTATTTACAGTCCTTCATATCAGCCATTAGCAGCCTCTCTTAAGTTTTACCAGCCTTTACATTATTATTATTTTCTTATGCCCCTCAGTAAATTCCAGGGATTCTTGAGCTCAATAATACCTTGAATTGTGTGGGGGGGGTTGTTGTCCGACACGTCGGACACTGAGTCAGCATAATGCATACTGGGTCCTGGTACCCCCAGGTCCCGAGTTGCCTGCCGCCAGGCCATAGGCTAGCTATGGCCTGCACGGGTCTGCAGGATCTCCCTGCAGACTCCCGTCTTCTATATAGTCGCACTCGTTGCGCTCTTGAACATCTTCTCTTCAGTTCACTAGCGTGTAACAACAATAGCATTGAAATGAATTGACATTGTCCAATATTTCCAGTTATCGTGTTTATCGTATGGGAGAGAGGAAATTGTTACATACGAAAGAAAAACTACAAGGGTCTAAAGCATAGCAGTGAAACAGTCGCCCTATAATCGGACTCGATCAATAACCTGCTGTCTTCCGGCAGCGGGGCTCGAAACCCGTACAAGGGAAGGCTATTGTTACACACTCAGCAAAAATCAATGCCGAGACCGTAGAGCGCCGGGGCAGCAGGACAGTTTATAACAGTGAGGGTTAAGGCAAAAAAACTCAGAACCTGGATCAGGAGGTAACCTAAAAGAAGCGAGAGAGAAAGCACATTAAAGAGCTTAACGAAATAATCTGTGCCCAGCCCTCCATTTGATCAGGAGCTGCCTCGAAGCTGCAGCCAAACAAATAATCAGTGACCAGCCCTTCATTTGATCAGAAGAAAGAATCCTGGTTAGTGAGGTGATAGATGACAGTACAATAGGCCTCGTAGAGGAAAAACATGATATGGTTGTAGTGCCCCCCCCCCCCCCCCCCCCCCCCCACACACACACACGTATTTCTATTTTATTTTAGGCAGCTTCTCAGACTGGCTATCCAGCCAAACCTAAAGCAACCTCGTGCATCTGGAAGCTGGCAGAATCAGCTGTCCAGAACTGCCGTGCCAAGCACAGTGGCTGGCTCAGGGAGTCAGGGAGCTGCCAAGAAGCTGCTTGCAAAAGCCCCAACACAGTGGATGGCTCAGGGAGCTGCCAAGAAGCTGCTTGCAAAAGCCCCAACACAGTGGCAGGATCAGGGAGCTACCAAGAAGCTGCTTGCAAAAGCCCCAACACAGTGGCTGGCTCAGGGAGCTGCCAAGAAGCTGCTTGCAAAAGCCCCAACACAGTGGCTGGCTCAGGGAGCTGCCAAGAAGCTGCTTGCAAAGGCCCCAACACAGTGGCTGGCTCAGGGAGCTGCCAAGAAGCTGCTTGCAAAAGCCGCAACACAGTGACTGGCTCAGGGAGCTGCCAAGAAGCTGCTTGCAAAAGCCGCAACACAGTGACTGGCTCAGGGAGCTGCCAAGAAGCTGCTTGCAAAAGCCGCAACACAGTGACTGGCTCAGGGAGCTGCCAAGAAGCTGCTTGCAAAAGCCGCAACACAGTGACTGGCTTAGGGAGCTGCCAAGAAGCTGCTTGCAAAAGCCCCAACACAGTGACTGGCTCAGGGAGCTGCCAAGAAGCTGCTTGCAGAAGCCCGAAAGAAAAGCCCTGAAACACCTCCCACAGCCAGAGTCTAGAGCAATTTTAGAAGTGCACCTGTTGAGGTCCACAACATCAACCTCTCTGCTGCCTTAACATGCCATGAAGCAGATTGCACATGCCTTGAACATTCCTTCCACATGCCCATGCCTTCCTCAAGCCCATGCATTGCAAATGCCTTCCACATGCCGTGCTTTGCACTTGCCCATGCCTTTCACATGCCCGTGCCTTGCACTTGCCCATGCCTTGCACTTGCCTTGCACTTGCCCATGAAGCAGATTGGCTCAGAGAGGATGCAACGTGCGAATGTGTCCAGGACGATCCTTTTCTTATCAATACACCAGCAGGTGGCATGTGCCAAACGTGTTTTCCCCCTGGCGACCAGCAGCACCTTCTAAGCAGCTTCCTAAGACTGCCATTGGGCCAAACCCAAACATTTCAGGAGCACTGAAAAGCTGACAATACCAGCTTCCCGGTGCACTGGGTTACTGTAGGTTTGGACGAAGAGAGAGCCCCGGGAGCTGCATAGAAGCTGCTGCAAGTGGCTTAAAATTAAAGCTATGGTGCCAAGGCTGATCACCTCATCATCAGTGCAGCAACAGCAGCCAGTTTTTGGACCTCCAGCTGTTGCGCAACCTCACTCTTATACCTGTGTGTGTAGTGTGTGTGTGTGTACCTCACTCTTATACCAGTGTGTGTGTGTGTGTGTGTGTGTGTGTGTGTGTGTGTGTGTGTAGGGTGTGTGTGAGTGTGGTGTGTGTGTGTGAGTGTGTAGGGTGTGTGTGTGTCCCCCACTCTTTGAACTGGTAGCGCAAGTCCACATGTTGATGGGGTCAGTGTTTTGGCTTCATACATTTGTAGATTTGTGAAAACCCGAGGTCCTAACACATATACCAGCCACACCAACCACACTCCAGCCAAACCGACCACACACTAGGTCACACCAACCACACACATAAAAGCTATGGTGCCAAGGCTGTTCACACCATGGGGTCAATGTGTTGGCTTCATACATTTGTAGGGTTGTCAAGTACAATATTGTATATATGAATCAGCTGATATATTGTACAATATTCAATGACATACCAATATATCATTCACTATTTTATGGCATATCACCCAATAATCTTGGAATCAGAATGCCATTGTATGGCATATCACCCGATAATCTATCTAGGAACCAGAATACCATCGTATGGCATATCTTTAGCTTTCCGGAGCGTTATATCGTTAGTACTGACACAGGGAATGGACTAGGGCATATGCTTACATGCGGGATACCATGTCAGGCGACATGGCAGGTATAAGAAGGGAAAGGCGACAGTACCTCAGGGTACTGCCGCCGCTGGGTGCCGGCCCTAACGGGCAGAGGCACTACAGCGGAAGCTCCCAGGCGGAGGGCCTGGCGCACTAGGACACTCTAGCTGGACCGGGAGAACCGGTCTATAACATCCTCCCCAATTCCTGGTATTCTTCATTCAGAAGAAAAGGGAAGCTAGAGTAAAAAGAAATAGCTGGTGCACGAGGGAGCACAAGGGCATAAGCTCTGGCTGTCCAGTGTTCATCAAGGAATGATACTTGTCTCTTGGGGACATATGCAAGTACATTCAGGAGAGGAAAAAGGGGCAAGAGCAGTACAGTGTGGCTATCATCTATTATCTAGGTAAGACTGGATTCCAGCTGTGAAGCTGCCAGGAAGGTGCAGACAGGGGGCTTTGTCAAAGGACTGGATGTCAGCTGTGTAGCTGCCAGGAATCAGAGAAGGTCAGATCAGATCAGATCTCACATGAAGGCTAAGGGGATATATGGATCAATGTTCTGTATCTGTGTATCAGCTTAGTAGGATAGGAGCACAAGTCAGGAGATCCCCCCCTATGATGAAATATTATCATAATGGAAATCTTGTGCTGGTGGTGAAGGTGAGAGGCAGACAGCATCCAAATTCACTATGCAGGATCTGCAGAGTCTTCTGCAGAAAAGGGGACTTGGTAGAATCCATCCCTTCTGAGTCGCTTGGTGATGCACTTGAGGAAGTCATCCCATAGGTGGGGTGTTGGGGCAAGGTGGAACTCAGGGGGGAATGAGTAAAGGATGAAATAGTCTTGGTGATCCCATGGGAGAATGATCTCATCAATGTAGATGAGGAACGGGCTGGGTTCGTTTTCACATCTGATCTGGTGGGAATGCATGAGGGTGCCAGGCTGTCTGTGAGTGGCAATGGAGTATGCATTGACTAGGTCAGCTTGCAGGCAGATGGTCCATTTGAGCTGATCCTTGATGTGTGGTGAGCATGTGTCATATTGGTACACCAGTGTGGCTAAGCTACTTGTGTGTACATGAAGTGGTGTGATGATGTGTGCTGGATGTGTGGGCATGTCATCCCAGAAGGACTTGAGGTGTGTGTACTGGCCAAAGAAGGTAGTGATGAGGGTGTACATAGGAACTCTGGACATGTTGATTAAGAGTTGGGGTGGGAGGGTTGGTGATTGGCAGATTTGTTCTAGGATGTGCATGACTTCACCTAGGGGGTAATGGCCTTCCTGGGTTCCTACTAGGTTCTGGAAACTGACCCTGCATGTAGCACTGTTGTTAGTGACATCATCTGGTTCGCAATCTGAGGAGTGTGATGATGAGGGGGGGGAGAACTCTGTGATTCCAACAGGTCTGACACTGCCTGGTGGGTGGTTGTCAAATAGGGTTGGCTGTGGGGTGGGGTTTTATAGTGCTGTGGATGCTGCTAGGTGGGCAACACTTGTCTGTAAGGCAACAGTGACACGCTGATACATGTTAGTAAGAGTGGTTTGCATGCTGGCCAGGTTGTTGATAATTCCTGTGGCTTTTGCAGCCCGTGACCTAGTGACTGATCTAGTTGCTCTGGCATTGGGATTTTTGTGGGGTGTATGTATTGGGGGTGGTGTGAATCCAGCTGCAATGCAGCATTCTGCCCATGTGGATGGCAGATCTTGGACCAAAGGCCAATCCAGGGGTGTTGATGGGAATCCTGGAGGGGGGTTTAGGATATGAGTTGCAGTGGTCTGGGGGGAAGTGGTATGGGGGTATGCAGTGTTAGTGGTTTTGGCCTGTTGTTGTAGTCTGTGAGCAAGGTGTGTGTCAGCACTAGTGCAGTGTATAGAATTGTGACCATAGCCTCCACTGTTCCAGCATGTCATTGCCTGATGAGAAGGCACTCTGTCCTTTCTTTGTCTACCTATGTGAGGTGGAGGAGCAGGGTTTATGGCAGGTGGGGGTGCAGGTGCAGGTGCAGGTGCATGTAGTGGAGGTGGGGAAGGAGTAGAATCAGGGTAAGGAGGAGAGGTAGAGGTAGGGGGAAGGGGAGGAGGAGAGGGAGGGGGAGGAGGAGAGGGAGGGAGGGGAGGGGGAGGAGGAGGGGGAGGAGCAGGGGGAGGGGGAGGAGGAGGCTGGGAGAAACGTTGTGTCCATTTAGACATTCCTACTTGTCCAAGGTGGTGGACCATTGTGTCTGGCTGGAGGTACAATGGGTCACCCGGGGAATCATTGTCCGGATGGTCAGTGACGGAAGGGTGGTACTGGCTAGTGATGTACAATCCATCTGGAGTGGCTGCACATTCAAATCCAGTTGAGTATCCAACCAGACCTTCTCCATGGAGGCCATGGTATGGCAGCTTAATCTGTGCAAGATGACAGTCAATGTGGATGCGTATGTCACCGTCATATGCCAGGATAGCTCGAGCACTGATGTATTGGCATGTGATGGGGACAGGCACAACTAGCACATTGAGTAGAGTCACAACCAGTCCTTCTCCTTGGAGCACAGCTGTGCCAGTGTGGTAGCACAGCACTGGTGAGGAGTGGCCAGGTGGGGTAATGGACACTGGTGGGTTGAGCTGTGTTACTCTGATGAGGGATTCAACATTGGAGGTGATGTGCCACGGGGAATCAGTGTTGAGGCACCAGTGGTCATGAGAGATGGATAAGGAACTGGGGGAAGTCTCATGAGTGGTGGGGATAGGTCCTATCTCAGAGTCAGTGTTATCATTGACCTCACCAGTGTCTGTGTCATCTCCAGCGTCATTGTCATCCTCAGAAGCTGGGGGAGTGGATTCTGGGTCATCTGGGGATCTGCATGGGTTGGGACATGCGGATTTGTGGTGGTTATATCCACCACATCTTGCACAGATGACTGTAGAGGGCTCCTGCTTTAGCTTTCCGGAGCGATATGCCGTGAGCACTCTCACAGGGAAGGGACTAGGGCGTGTGCTTACAACTGTGATAGCATGTCAGGCGACATGGCAGGTATAAGAAGAGAAAGGCGACAGTACCTCAGGGTACTGCCGCCGGTAGGTGCTGGCCCTATCGGGCAGAGGCACTACAACGGAAGCTTCCAGGCAGAGGGCCTAGCGCACTAGGACACTCTAGCTGGACCGGGAGAACCGGTCTATAACATCCCCCCCAATTCCTGTTATTCTTCATTCAGAAGAATTCCTGGAATTAGGAGGTTCAGGAGGAAGGGAAGCTAGAGTGAAAATAAATAACTGGTGCATAAAGAAGCACAAGGACATAGGCTTCTGGCTGGCCAGTATTCATCAAGGAAAGGTACTTGGCCTTGTAAGGCATATGCAAGTACATTCAGGAGAGAACAAGGGGCAATGGCAGTACAGATCATCTATCATCTATTATGCGTATAGGACTGGATTCCAGCTGTGGAGCTGCCAGGAAGTTGCAGCCATAGGGCTTTGTTCAGGTAAAGGAGACTGGATAGCAATCTGTGTATTTAGCCGTTATGGTAAACAACTTTAAGGTAGACGTCCCCCGCTAGCTCATAACTATCAATCCATAGGAAGGACATGATGAGGTACATCCATTATCATCTATAAAGTGTCACAAGTCAGGATATCAGATTAATGCTAGGGAGACCTATGTTCTGTAATCTGTATCAGCTTAGGAGCACAAGTCAGGATATTCCCCCCCATGATAAGAGATTTATCATAGTAGGACATCTTGGGCTTGGATGGGTGCCCTCAATTATGCTGGGTCCTCTGCTGGGTGGTATGGGTTGTATGGCACTTGGTAGAAGCCATCTCGCTTGAGTCTCTTGGTGATGCACTGGTGGAAATCATCCCACAGATCAGGTGTAGGGAGAGGGTGGAACTCAGGTGGAAATGAGTTGAGGATGAAGTAGTCCTGGTGGTTCCAGGGGAGGATGATCTCATCAACATAGATGAGAAAGGGACTTGGTTCATTATCAACTCCGATCTGGTGGGAATGCATGAGTATGCCAGGCTGTCTGTGAGCTGCCAGGGAGTATGCACTAACAAGGGCAGCTTGCAGGCAGATGGTCCACTTGAGCTGGTCTTTGATGTGTGGGGAGCAGGTGTCATACTGGTGGACTAGTGTGGCTAAGCTGCTAGTGTGGAGGTGAAGGGGTGAAATGATGATGGCTGGGTGTTTAGGCATATCTGATGTTGACCATATGGCATTGGGCAGTGATCTGAGGTTGTGGTACTGGGCAAAAAAAACTGTGATGAGTTGATACATGGGAACTCTGAACATGTTGACCAGGAGCTGAGGTGGTACTGTAGTGGGTTGGCATATCTTTTCCAGAATGGTCATGAGTTCACCTAGGGGGTAGTGTCCTGGGTGGGTTCCTACTAGGGACTTGAAGCTGACTCTGCATGCAGTGCTGTTGTTTGGGACATCATCAGATTCATAGTCACATGATGATGGGGATGGGGGTGGGGAGAAGTTTGTGATACCAACTGGTTTGAATATGGTTGGTGGGTGAGTGCTGAATTGGGGTGGTGTGGGGATTTGTTCTGTCTGCAGGGGCTGGGGTAAGGATTGCTTTGCAACGTTGGTCTGGAGGGCAACTATGACACTGTGGTACATGTGGGTCAAGGTTGCATGCATCCTAGTCAGGTGGCCAAGGACTTAGTGTGCATCTGCATTACGTTTCTTAATTGCTGACCTGGTTTTCTTGGTAGGGATAGTAGGTGGGGTAGGGAGGTTGGGAGTGGGGGTGAATCCAGCTGCTTTACAGCACTCTGCCCATGTGGAGGGCAGGTCTTGGACTGTAGGCCAGTCTAAGGGTTCATCTGGAAATCCTGGGGGTGGTTGCAGGGTTTTTTCAGATTCAGTGGGTGTTGCAGGGGATGTGAGGTGGCCTAAGAAACCTTGAATGAAATCTTCGAGATCTGCTGCCTTGGGTGCCTGTGGGTTAGGGATAGGAATTGGGACCTTGGGTGGTCTAAAAGCAAGGTTGGTAGAGATACTAGGGCATGAGGTTGAGTTATGACCATAGCCTCCACAGTTCCAGCATGTCATAAGAGTTGAGGGGCTTCTGTCTTGTGAGCATTCTTTCCTAAGATTGGGATGAGGGGGAGGTGCAGGGGGAGGTGCAGGGGGAGGTGCAGGGGGAGGAAGAGGTGGGGCTGGAGAAGGGGGAGGTGGAGCAGGGGGAGGTGCAGGTGGAGGAGGAGGTGGGGCTGGAGGAGGGGGAGGTGGTGGAGGTGGGATTGGAGGAGGAGGTGCAGGGGGAGGAGGAGGTGCAGGGGGAGAGGCAGAGAAGCGTTGTCTCCATTTTGACTTGCCTGCTGGCGCCAGATGATGGACCATGGTGTATGGCTCAAGGTACCATGGGTCATCAGGGAGGTCGTTGTCTGGGTGATCAGATGGAGAGGGCTGGTACAGGCTGGTGGTGTACAGTCCACTGTCTGATGATACTGAGCATTCCAGGCCAGTAGTATAGCAGATCAGACCGTCTCCATGCTGGTAAGGTAGCTCAATCTGTGCAGTACAGCAATCAGTGTGGATGTGTATGTCTTCATCATAAGCCATGATAGCAGGGGCACTGATGAGGTTGAAGGAGTTGGGCACGGGCACAAGAAGGACATCTAGCAGTGTCACTACAAGTCCTATACCCTGAAGTATAGCTGTGCCAGTGTAGGAGCAGACAACTGGTGTAGAGGCTTTTGGGGGAAGGACTGACAGTGGTGGGTTGAGGGGTGTGATTCTGATAAGGCAATCAGCATTTGAAGTCATGTGCCAGATAGAGTCTGTGGTGAGACACCAGTGGCCGTGGGAACAAGT
>JACBWV010000610.1:85448399-85499089 GCA_013435795.1 Chlamydomonas sp. ICE-L
TCCAAAGGGGGCATCCGTGGGTGGGGTCGTCCAGGACCGCTCTGCTCAAGTTTTCCTGGGTCTAATGACTGCATTTGAAGGCGTGGCGCGGGCAGAAGACTGGTGGTGGTTCTGGGTTCGAACAAGAGTCGCCTGGAATGTCAACCTGGGGAGCTGCCCCCACAAGGATGGTCACTCGGAGGACCGTTGCTGGACGAAGTTCCCTGGGCCCTGGCAAGGTCCCTGGTCGTGCAGAACCAGAACGCTTTCCCGTTCAACCGTTTGGGGCCTGCTAACACTGGGCCCTTCCAGGTCTCCTTACTCCAAAGCACTTGTCTTTCCTTGCAGGCTCAATGGATTGGGTTTGCTTATGCAGAAGTAGCGGTAACCCTGTCGCTATTCTCCTGGCCTCTCGAGGTTCTCAACTGTTTTGTAGTCCGAGGTCCTGTCTGAGTGTGGTCTGTGGCAATGTGGATTCTGGGAGCTGGAATGTACCATCACAGGTGATAGATCACTTTAGTTCACACAGCATGTTTGATGTTCCACTGAAATCATCTCCACATCAGTTCGTTTGGTTGATGGTCGTGGTTTCAACAACGTGGCGTAGGTTAAGGGATCCATTGATGTTTATGGTTAGTGATTGGTTTACGCAACACCAATCATTCTAACTAATTTCTCTACATGGCTCACTGTCGGGTGTATCTACGTGAAGGCATCCTCCTGTCGAATAAAAATGCTGGTGGCTACATTCTCGCCACTGCAAGTTTCTTTTGATAGTATTAGTTGGCACTGCACTTCAGGGGCTCTTCTAATGTCTCTGGTCCTTCCCATGGGCCTCCAGTGGATTGTGTTTACAAGTTTGCATGAGGCCTTGATTACACCCACCCATTGGCTGTTTCGTTTGGTGCACTGACAATTAGCCAGCTTTTGGCACTTGATGTTGATGAGGCGGTGGAAGTTGTTTATCCCTACCCACATCACTGAATGGCTGTGGTCATAGCGGTCATGGGTCACAACCCCCCGGCTATGATGCCATGCAGCCTACTTGTCAAGCAAGGGTATGGTTAAGAAACTTAACTTCTAACCCTCTCACTCCAGGCCAAGGTTCCCAAAACTGGCTAGAGATCCCTTGTTAATGGCTTTCAAAAACAGGCGAGGGGCGCAAAAGTCTCCCTTTTCCTAAAAGCAAGGCACTAACTTGACTACTACGTCAACTCCTACTCCGATCAATCGCACCCTCTCCAACGCCTTCAGCCTTGGACCATCATGGCGCCTGAGTTCATATTAGAGGTCTGCGTTGGGGATTTGATATTCTGTGCCCGGACTCAGCAGACCAAACACCATCTGGCTATGCTGAAGTTTTGTGGCTTGAGAGCCAGGGATGAATTTTCCCTTATGGCAGTTCAGCTATCATCCTCAGATGATAATGCGGCGCAAGGCGGGTTTGCTCACCTTTAAGTGGGCTGAGTCTGACAGGGCTGGATGTTTATAGTACGTGGTTTGAGGTTAGGCTTGATACGGTTTGTGGCAGTGCATGAGTTTATCTTGGCATACACTGCACACGCAGAATGGCAGCTGTGGAGAGGATACAAATGGGTCTTACAGTCTATATCTACGGAGGCATTCCACCCTGGAGTCTAAGCTAACTAAGTCTTTTCTGGCTCCTATGCCTTCCTAGCTCGCGTGTTGGCTAACCTTCGTAATCGCTTTGCGTCGCACATCAGGGAGATAAGACTCCTCATTGCATGCTATTTCTGTGGGGTTGCAGAGGCAGAAAAGCCCTGATGAATGTATACGATGTTGCTCTGGTCGGATGTCCCTTCGCTACGTTACGTTAGTTGCAATGGGAAGAAGCGGCAACAAGCTGGCCGAAAGGGCGTTATCCTGGTAGAACTGGTTGGGTATTCTCCGGCTGATTTAATGGGTTCACTATTTGTTTGGGTTCCTAATGTTGGGGCGCCAGGTTAGTTATAAGAGTCGTGATGTACTCTTCATGAGCATTGTGATCATAACTAACTGTATCCTGGGGGGCTATTCCCCCAGCCGCTTGACGGGGTCGCCGTATGGTCCTCCTCTCGCATCTCCCTCGCCGCTATATCAACTTGACATGTTGCCTGTTGGGGCCTCACGAGGTTAATAATTCTCCTTGACCCTTTGCTAACCCCCAATTTGTCAGCCAGTGCTGGCCCTGATCATGGATGACCTTTCTAGGGCGCTGCCCAGTGTCATACGGGCTGATGGTTGCTGTATTGGTTGTGAAGGCACTGGGCGGCCACGCGCGAGATTTCTGGGTCATTTCTTTTCAGCATAGAATCTTAGCCTAATCGCAGGGGGGTCGCCAGGCCCTTCCCTGGGCGGCCCACTTTCGGTCGTTGAAGATTTAAGGTGATTAGTACGATACAGCCTTCGATCATAGTGGTACCGGAATGCAGTTTCTCATTGACTAATAGTCGGTCCAACCTCCTACAGCCTCGGTCTGGGCTCTCGCGGGTGTCTGTCATTTTCAGACGCCTCCTGTCGTCCGCTGGTGGATTACATTTCGGGTCCAGCCCATGTGATTGTAAGGGCTCTGCCTTGCCCAAGATACTGCAAGTGGATGCATCTGCGATGCACTGGTCTTCCGTTCGCGATCTCCGCGTTGGTTTCTGGGGTGGTTCCGGTCGACCCCAGCTTCGCTGATATATTTGAGGCAAATAAGGGCCGGGCCCGGTTTCAAGAGCCAATCAGTTAGTTCGCACTGGGGCTATACTATACCCAGGTTTACGTCATGCTTGGGCTGATAGCTGCTGGATATCGGCCCTGTTGCTGCTCATGTAGCAAGTATCATACACATACGTTGTACGTGGTGAGCATACATTTCCACTTCCCTGACTGACTTCAAAGCTGCCAATGCTGTCGTCGGCACCAAACCCTGACAGGGATCATGGCTCCTTTCTATGAAGGATGAGATGGGCGTCCCTACATGCCCATGGCACTTGGGCGCTCACTCCCACTGCCTCCTAAACAGAGGGTCCTGTCTGGCAGGTGGTTATTTGTGAAGAAGGTTGGGTTGATGGTTCTATTCGCTTCAAGGCACGTTTTGTGTTCGTGGTTTTTCTTGCAGCGTCCTGGGTTGGATTTTCATGCTGTATATGCCCCCGTTGTCTTCTTCTAAAGCAGGTCTGGGGTGCTCCTGGCTGCCATCACTCATAGGAAGGATGTTTTTCGGCAGCTGGACATCAGACTGCATTCTGAATCTCCCCTTGAACCTGGTCTGGACCTGTACTGCCACCAGCCTGAGGGCTTTAAGGTACTTGGTCCTAACGGTGTTCCCCTTGTGTGCAAGCTGATCAAGTCCCTTTATGGTTTGAAACAGGCGCCCAGGCTTGGAGTATGGATGGTCAAGCGGGTTTTGGTTGCACATGGTTTTTATTATGTGCAAGGCGGAACCTGCTCTGTATTTTAGGAGGGATTCCTAATGGTGGGTGGAGCTATGTCCCTACCTAGTTGATGATTTTATCTGTGCTTTTAGTGAGCTGGATAGGTATGTTTTGCTGATCAAGGCTATGGGAGAAAGCTGGCTGGGAGGTCAAAGAGATGGGTGTGCCGGTTCAGGTTCCTCTCCTTGGACATGGCTTGTACACTTGACTCTGACCGGCAGGTGTGTTCAGATCAACCTCTCCCAGCACTCCTACATTGTTGATCTGGTGGAGCAGTTTGGTCTGACTGCTGCTGCCAAGCCCAGGTTTGGTGCCCCCATGGACAAGTCCAGCCGTCACTGGACCCACCTGGAGAACCCCTGTCCTCTAATAGCCAGTACCTCTCTCTTGTTGGTGCGTTGCTATACCTGGCTACTTGCACCAGGCCTGATATTGCCTTTGCTGTGAGCTACCTGTCCAGGTTTTCTGCTCACCCTACCGTCCCCCTGTGGGGGGCAGGCCAAGCGTTTGCTTTGTATTTGAGGTCACATTCCCACCTGGGACTCACTTACAACACACAGCCCTGATTTCTCTTTTACTGTCTTTAGTGACTCATCCTTTGCTGATGATGGGTCTGACAGGAGATCTCATACTGGCTTTGCTGTCCTGGCTGGAGGGTGCATAGTGAACTGGATGAGCAAGAGGCAGCCTACAGTTGCCATTAGCTCTTGTGAGGCTGAGTATCAGGCCCTGTCTCAGGCTGCCAGGGAGGTGCAATGGTTGAAGAAGTTGAGGGTGGATCTGGGTCTGCCTTGTGATTTAGTTACCATTCAGGGTGACAACATAGGGTCTCTGAGATGGGCCAATGACTGGCAGCTCCTCCCTCGCAGCAAGCACATTGATGTTATTCATCACTACATCAAGGAGCTGGTGGAGGACGGTTCACTAGATGTTGGCCTATGTTAACACCAAGGACAACTGTGCTGACCCCTTCACCAAGCCCCTTGATCCTGCTGTGTTCTGGAGGTTTATGCGGATGCTTGGGATGACCGCTTCTTCTTAGGGGTATTTTTTTTTTTGTTACATCGGTTTCTTTGGTTATCATTGTATGGCATTAGGTTCCTATTCCCGGATCGGGTTTTCTATACCGTTGTTATCCATCTTTGATATTCGGTTTTCATCCTTTTCTAACTTGGCAAATTTTGGTTTTGCCGTGTTTCATTCCTTCCTATAAACCTTTGGGTTTCCATTTGAAGTTCTCTCGAATTTTCGGAGTTCTTTGATTTTTTTTTCTTTTCAATCTGTTACATATAGTTCTATGTCACCAGTGCCATAGGTGGAGAAGTAGTATTGTATGTCACCTGTGTCATAGGTGGAGTGTCAGCATGAATTGTGGTGCTCTCACGCGTTTTATGACTTGGTGACTACTTATGTACTTCCTTAGAACTATCGGTCCTGACAGTACTATGTCAGCTTACTGTTGACTGCGTCATCGGTTCTTCTGACACGCGCTGTCTAACCTGTACCCTGATCAGGTTCCAGGCTACCGCCCCCCCCTTTCCTCCGCTGGTGTCCCTTTATGGTTCCACTATCTTTTGTAATATTTATTCTCGTCTCCGCATTTATAGATTGGCGTGCTGCACACACTAAGTCCACTCTCCGGAGTGTTATCCAAGCTGATATCCTCCTCACACGTAAGATTGGTGACGTCTTCATTAAGCTGCACTGGCATGATGTGGCCACGGTGCCTGACGGTTTCAGGCATCGGTGGTGATTCTTTTTAATGAGGTGGCCCTACGGTGACTATAGCTAGCTACGGCTTACGCGATGGTGTCCTTAACTTCACGTCCTGTGAGTAACGGTATTACACGGATGTAACAATTTAAATTTAAATTTCAATGACGTCTTCATGCCCTCAAGTTTACTAGATGTCCTACGCTTCTGTTGAGAAGGGATCTACAGCCAACCCTCGTACCAACAGGCCTGTTGCATGCCCTCTCTGCCTTTCTGATCCCAGCATGACCCGCAAGTACGTGTGGAGCTACCACTTCCTTCATCACATGCAGTCTGTCCATGTTATTGTCCGTCGGGTCGGACACTGAGTTGGCATAGCGCACGCGTGGTCCTGTGGCTCCTGGACCCGGGTTGCCTGCCGCCGGGCCATAGGCTAGCTATGGCCCGCACGTGTCTTCGGAACCTTCCTGAAGACTTCCTTTTCTATGTAGCCGCACGAGTTGCGATGATAAGCTATCTGCTCTTTAGTCTTCATTGTGTAACAACTCTATTGATTGAAAGGTTATCGGCCCGACCGCTATACCCCCGCAGACAGCGCCCCTGCGCCCGTGCCAAGTGGATCTTCAGCCCTGCACAAGGTGACAGTTTTCCCTCAGACTAGCTCGACGGCTTGAGTACTGCTTTTTGGCCCTGGATTGTCTACGTATTCACGCGAGAAATCTAACCTGCGCTACCTCGCCTACTGCCCACACAACTCTCCCCGTTGTCTCTACCATCCGTCACCGACGAAACGTAGACGCAGTCCAGGAGTCTGAGTAGATCTTCGACGTGAGTTGCGAACTCATCAGATCACACACAGCGTTGCGCAATCCCACAAGGATTGCTTGTGCCACGGAGTATCAACCCTGCACACCCTCGAAGACCCCCCCCCCCCCCCCCCCCCCCCCCCCCCCCCCCCAGCTTCCTGCTACCATCTCCACCATTACAGACCAACAAGACCCATTTGGTTCCCCTTTTGTTATCAACACTCCATCACCTCTACCTCCGAACCGCACACCAAAGACTGAAACCAGACAAGCTTCACACCCGGATTACCCACAGGCCGGTTTATTAACCCGGTGTGAAGATCATGACCCCAAGACCCCAGCGCCGCGACAGACACCATGGCAACTCCAGCCAAGCCACCTGCACTCGTCTTCGACGGCACACCTGCTGTCCCATGGCACAAGTTTGGACCCTTCCTCCTCCGCCATCTCAGGTCCCACCCGGGGTGCATCTCCGTTGCCATTGAGGCAGCGAAGGACGTTGTCCCCGCAAATGAGCCAGCAGATGCCGACGGATATCCGCTGGAGGAGTCTCACTACCCGAATGTGGACAATGCTAATGCAACTATTGCGGCTCGTGCTGTTCCCTACCCAATCAACATGGTAAAGAACGCCGTTGCACTGAATGAGATCCTCAAGCATTGTTCTGAACCCATTCAACAGGCCATCATAGCCCACTCTAACGTTGCTGCTAAAGCCTACAGGTTTCTCAAGACCTCCTATGGAGAGAGGAACTCTGACCTTGAGACAGGGGCAGTGAGATCCATGTATAACCTCAGCATGACAACTACTGAGCCACTACAAACCTACCTCTCTCGCAGTTATGAACTCTATACATTGCTTCCCCAAGTGAATGGGGTCAGCAACACCTCCATCCCTGCATTCCTCAGCATTATTGTTCAAGGACTTACACCTCGTCCAGAATACAATGGATTCAGGTTTTCCTTTCACAACTGTGTATGCCCTGATTTTGCCTCTTTTCAGACCCAGATCATCAGGTACCAGGTATCTAACCAGATCTCTGACTCCAGCATCTCTCCAGAAGAGACTGAGCACATGGCAGCTGCTGTTTTCCAAGGCCGCCCACGGAAGGACCGTCTCCCATCTACCCAGATGGCATGCTGGAACTGCAATGGCTATGGGCACAACTCAACCACTTGCCCTAGCCCCATCACAGAGCTGAAGTACAGGCCCCCACCATTCTCTACATCTGCCCGTCGAGGATCCTCATCACCCCCCAAGGATGCAGCCAAGAGGTCATCCAGCAAGTCCAAGTCTCCTAGGAGAGACAGCAGAGCAGCTGCCAGGGACACCAGAGGACGACGTGACAGACGTGGGCATGCCCATGTTGCAGATGATGACTGTTCCACCTCCCAGTCCACAACGGACAATGAGGATGAGCACAACTTCATGGCCTTGACTTCTGATGGCCCACAGCCCCTCCAGTTTGCAGACTCAAGAGGCAAGTCCACACACCTGTCTGACCCACATGCTCCTATGGATGACACTGCTTTCCCTGGACCCACACCTAATCCTGATGCTTGCCATAGTAGGAGAGATGAGTCTATGCCAGCCCTAGTTTCAAGTGATGGCACCTCTGATGATGATGATGATAAGAGTACTCATGCCCAGTTCCAGACAGCCCTCCCGACAGAATGGATTTTAGACTGTGCAGCCCACTCCCACTGCACCAGTAACCCGTCCATCTTGCATGACATTCAGGATCTCCCCCAGCCTATTAGCCTCCACCTGGCAGACCTTGGAGCATCACCAGTGCTCTGCCTGCAGAAGGGGAAAACCAACATCAGGGGTCACCTTGGATCCATGATCACACTCAACGATGTGCTCCTTGCTCCACCCTTGACTGTGGTCAACATACTCAGTGTGCATGCAGCACACACACTCTATCCCAACCTCCAACTCCATGCATCTAGTGCTGCTGCTACACTCTCCATCCCAACTGCCAAGGGCCCCAAGACTATTCTCTTCTGCCCTAAACAGAATGGCCTCTACATCACTAGCACCTCTAAGATCCCTCCATCTTCCCCATACCCCTGTAATACCCTCCCTTCTGTCATCATGATGGTCACCCAGCAAGACCCACAGAACATTTGCTACAATGATGATGCTGCTGCCAGTTGCACCATTCCCCATGACACTGCCAGCAGCTCCAGCAGCCTACCAGACCTAGTTTCTGCAGATGGTGAGGATGCCATGCCTGACCTTGTTCACCCCATCATGCCCTCCATGATCCAGTCAGACAATGGGGGGGAATTCTCACCACACCACCATGCCATGCTGGAAGATGACTTGTATACCACATCATCCCATGACTTCATCCCAGATACTGATTACTCCACAGCCCCTATCCAGCAGATGCCCACTGTTCCCCATGATGAGCTGTGTAACCTGACAGAAGCAGAAGCCAGAAGAGAGACGGACCTCCTGCTGGACCAAGCCAGAACCAGCTATGAAAGTCCCTATCCCATTGATGGACAGGGGTCCTGCACCCAACAGGAACTATCACAAGCCCTTAGATTTGACCAATGGATTCCCTCAGCTACTTCTCTCTCTCCTGATCAGCCCCTAGCCCATATCAATATGAACACCCACCCAGTATATTTCCTGAACAACTCTGGCCTCTCCAGGACCAAGTTTGGAGCCCTGCTGAACACCCTCAACAATTCCCCTTCCTCCCTTAGAGCCTTCAGCATCAGACCTAGACAGCCTCTCCCTATCCTCATTGCCCAGCTAGCTACCAGGTTCCCTGCCCTTCTAGCTGCTGAATTGTCCAAGTTCCCCAGGAGACAAATGCACAATAGTCACTTCTCAGTCTGTGGACCCCTCCTCAAGCATGTCAACAGATTGCAACACATGGTACACATATACCCCACTGTCTCCACAGCTGCCAGGGCCACCATTCAATGGGCCATATGCCTCCAAGCAGCTATGGTCCAAGCACATGCAAGGGTACTAGTTTCCTGGCCCAAGATGCTTATGCACCCCATCAGCTGTGTTTATCCTGGGGGCAGAGTAATGTGTGTCAACAACCTCAGCATGCACTGGAGCCCTATGGATTTCACATTCATCAACATGCTGGACACCCCAAAAATGTCTAGGAAATCTTTCTCCACCCTCCTGGAGAAACTGCACACCCAGCTGGACCTTGATGGTTACCCAGCATCTGGCACCTAACTTGACCATAGTTGACATTCTTGTTTTAGCCATGAACACTCTAGGAATAATGTGCTGCACTGTACTTCCCCATGTACTGCTGTTTTCTAGTTCTTTAGTACCTCTTTCTTAAGCTTCTACAGCATGTCTTCAATTCTCTAATTTAGGGTAATCCCAAATTATGGGGGGAATCAGTCCTATCTGACAGACATCCTGGCAGCTCCACTGGCAGCTACCTGGCAGCCTCTCCTGTGCCTCAGCCTGACCTAGGCTGCCATAACTCTTAAGCATAGTCCGTAGTATTAATAGTCTTCTCTGAGTTAAAGCTACCTTATAGATGACTTTGGAAGTATCTCAGCATATCTCTCCATCTGGATTGATTACATGAGCCAGCGGGGGACGTCTACCTTAAAGAAGTTACTTACAGCCAGTCAGTCCTTTATACCCCTAGTCCCTCTCGTTCCTGGCCCCTAGCAGATATTGACCTAAAGATCCCTGCCTTCAATGTGCCACACCCCTTTGGACTGTCCCAAATAATTTATTATTTACAGTTCCTCTTGCCAGCCGTTAGCATATCTAATAGCCCTGTCAGCCCTTATACACCTGTATTTTCTTTATGCCCCTCAGCTAATTCCAGGGATTCTTGTACCCAAGAATACCTTGAATTGGGGGGGATGTTATTGTCCGTCGGGTCGGACACTGAGTTGGCATAGCGCACGCGTGGTCCTGTGGCTCCTGGACCCGGGTTGCCTGCCGCCGGGCCATAGGCTAGCTATGGCCCGCACGTGTCTTCGGAACCTTCCTGAAGACTTCCTTTTCTATATAGCCGCACGAGTTGCGATGATAAGCTATCTGCTCTTTAGTCTTCATTGTGTAACAACTCTATTGATTGAAAGTCCACCCAAACCAGCAACTCAGCACGGACAACATTGAGACATTCGCCCTGAGTGTGTCTGAGTCATTGGCAAGGAGCACACGTCTGCTGTAACAGGCGTGATCAAAAGGTGCAAGAGGCGCAATATATATTGCCGGCTGCGGCATTGTTCTGGAGTAGGGTGGTTAAGAAAGAGGAAGAGGGAGAGGGAGGAAGAGAGGGAAAGGAAGAGGAAGAGGAAGAGGGAGGAGAAGGAGGAGAGGCAGAGGAGGGTGATGAGGATGTGGACGAGGATGAGGATGAGGATGACCCCGTCATGCATGCATGACATGGCCCACTGGTGCTAAACCTCTAGGATAAATAAAAAGGTTGGTCGCCTAAGTGATTGGTTGTAATAGTTTGAGCATGTGATTCGTATTGGCAGAGAATGAGATTGAGATAGGCCAAGCATGTTACTTTAATAGGCCAGGACATATTAGGGGCCTGGGGGCCCTAAACCCCAGGCCCTACCTCTCATGTAACATTGAGGGTGATGATGGCACTTCCGTGTGCCCACAAACTGATTGTTTTGTCTGATTTGCTTTTTCTTGCTTCACATATGGCGCATGGTTATGGGAGCAGCACCATTAGATAGGCCTTTTCAAGCTATACCAAATGCACCCTGCTTTGACCCCCTAATTATTATTGTGTGGGGAGATAATGGCCTCCAAGTGGGTTCCGGAGCCTGCGGGGTGGGTGGGTGGGTGGTAAACTCAGCCCTCTGTAGGAATAAAGGGCATGGGGTCTGAGGATTTTATTTGTGCCCCCCCCCCCCCCCCCCCCCCCCCCCCCCCCCCTCGGTTCGGTACCGTTTTTAGTATCATAACAATCCCTGATCTGGCAACTTTTTGTTTTTGCTAATTGAGCCTCGGTTCCAGGTGGAAACATATAGTGGGCATTCCGGGGTTTTCAGTCGATTCAAATTCGAAGGCAGCAATAAGGTATGCCACTTAGTATCATGCCATGATGGAACTAACTGACTATGCATGAGTGTCGTGAGTACGGACCGTACGCGTATGGTACGGATTTTAAATGCGTACGGTCCGTACTCATCAACCCTGCAGGTCGGCAGATGGAAGGCTTGGCGTAAAGCAGATTGCCGTACAACCGCGTGTTCAATGTCAGACGCTCAGCTTATGGTAGCACCAGCAGATGTTCTTTAATTGCATCAAAATGGGTTATAGCTAGGGTCAACGAACGCGAGGGGGTAAAGGGGTTAGGGCGCGATGAGGACATCAGGACCTGTAGTTGGCCTTCGGGAAACGGGGAGAGGTTTGCGAAATCAACCAGATTTGTTCATGGAGGGCAGCGGCTGCTTCATTCGACGTTGGACACTGTGAGCGGCATGCACCTCTAGTTGCCGGGCGTGGGCGTGGGATGTAATCATATAGGTCCTTGGCTTCTACCGTCCTGTCAGCCCCCCTTGACTCCGTCTAGCCGCAGGCACATTTGGAGTCTATTAGCGCATCAGGAAAACTGTTATAATCAGAGGGGAGGGGTGACACGAGGAGGGGGCCCTTCGATTTTGACCCAGACCCGCTATGATAGGGTTTCGATGGGCGAGGTGCCTTTCGGAACAGCTTCTCGCAAGCTTGGATTATTCGAGGTTGCAAACAAAACTTCGTCGCTTTCAACTTGCCCCCCCCCAGAAACTCATTTTCCGGCCTTCTGATCCTCCTAGGTTTCGGTATGAAAGTGGCCAGCCAACGCGTATCGGCTCATGGTGCTTCGTGCCGTTACTTGCTGTTGCGCAAAACCTGCGTAGGCTGTAGGCAGGAGCCTCATGCGCCCCTTATATGATTTTGTTGGCCAGACAGTGTCGTTTCGTCACAGACGAGTCTTCGTGCAGGGGTGGGTGGGTTTCCCAGGTAGCCAAGCCAGCCGGGCAGATGGAGCCAAGCCGAGCCATATCGGAAGCATCCAGACAGTTTTCCGGAAACTAAAATTTCTGCGCTGAACAGAACAGCGCTAGAATGAGCAGGTAGTTGAAAGAGCTCGACAAGCATGCAGCGCAATCGCTCGGGCTCTCCAGCGCATCTGCATGACATGCAACGGGAGCCGATTGGCACAATTTGTCTGACAGATTGCTCTCGTTGCCATTGCAAGCTGTATCTGAGGGGCCGCTGCTCCCATCGAAAAGTTAAAAAGCAGGTGCTCGGGACAAAGAAAAAAACATCCAGCTTGTTATTCTGACATTTTTCTTAACCGCGGCCACCAAAGAAGCCGGAGGTGACTCCATGGGGACTAGAATCCCGACAAGCAACTTGCGCGAAGTTTCCCAGAAGAGATGCTTGATCATGGGGAAAATGGTTGGTCTGACAAGACGAAATTTCGAAGGTTCGAAGGAGGGTTTCTCATCCCGACCATTTGAGGTCGTATCATAGCGGGTCTGGGTCAAAATCGAAGGGCCCCCTCCTCGTGTCACCCGTCCCCTCTGGTTATAATATCATGTACCAGTAGCTTGAGTGCTACTGAGCAACCACGCTAGGAAACGGAAAACTATCCTTGTCCATTCCTATCATTACCGTTACCAACTATGAAACGGATAACGGGATAAGTGGATAACGATCCTCACAACACGCATCCGAGAGGCGAGAGGTGGCTACTGTCTCCCGGAACCAGAACGAGAAGGGTAATATTCTACCATGCGTGTTGTGAAATCGTTATTCGTCATTTTTCGTCACAAAATATCTTCCATCCCATCTGGTAGCATTCACATCCCATCCACATCCCATCCACATCTGTAACGCAGGAATACATGTGTGCATTGCCCGGCCGCACGGCAATTTGTTCAGGCCCGGCAGAACGGCACACGCGTGTCACCACCACCAGTAGTAGTCATTTGTCAAACGATGGAAGCCGCTTCTGCGCCGTGCGAGTGCACTCGCGAGTGTCAGGAATCGGACCTGAGTGTCATTTCCCGAGGCCAAATGAAAGCGTAACCGTACGACCGAGCTGCAGGCAGGGCTATTTCGGGCTAATTGCCGAAATCCATTCCTCAAAAATTGCCGCGCGGCCTTTGGTATATGAATACCTTGTAACACGGAGTGTCTTGTAACTGGAAGCCTAAGAAATGATCTCAGGAGTTTAGACGGCCCTAAGAGTCAGAAGCACGGCTTAAGACTCCCTTCCCGCTTCCAGCGCGTCTAGACCCTAATGGAACCCTCGTTTTAGGTATTCCCGAGTAGCTGATCAGACACTGATCAGTGGGTCAGTTCGCTCGGTTTCAACTGCCTACAGAAGTCGTTCGTCATCTGTCGGAAAGTCGTCACCACCGCGTGGCAACTCAGTGGGAGGATCGTTATGAGTACAGTTCGACTGCTACTCTACGTTTATGCTTATTAGCTATTTTGAAACTGGCTCTGAGACGTGTCTCTTCAAAACCAATGCAGCACCCCGTCTGCATCATCCAACTTCTTCCGAGAAGTGCGGTGGTGCCGGGCCCTAGCGTAGGGAGGACATAAGCAGATTAAATTTCTGACCTATGTGTGCCTAAGTTTAGGACAAAACTCGTTCTCGTAGTAGTGAGGACTTGGGATCCATCAGCTACCCGCACCATGACTGGTGAGCCCGTAAAGGTGGCTAAACCTGCCCTAGCACAGAATTCTGCGTCTACGAAGACAGAGTCTGCTCCACTGTCAATGAGAACTTTGCCAGATAACCCCGATAGGGTGGCCTCAAAGTGTGCGGTAGCTTGGTCCGCGTGGACACAAGCTGTTGTGCAAGCAGATATGCATGGAATGGCAGGAGGCGGGGGCAGGGTCGGAAGGCAAGGAGGGGATGTGGTCTGTGCTGTAGATGGTGTTACACAGATAGTAGGGGACGGAAACTGAAAAAGAACATCCCTATCTATGTCTACAAGCAGACCTACATCCTACTTCCTAACGGTAGGGCAGCTAGGGCACTTGGAGGGGGCAGTGGCTGTAGCGGCCGTGCGCTTCGTACCACACTTGTAACATAAGTTACCCTCCTTAGCTAGTTTAATAGCATCCGGTGTCCAGGGCTGACCGTCAGCCTGCTTCCACTTATGCTTTTCAGCAAATTGTAGCTGTCCCGCAGGGCTGGAAAAGGGCGGCGGGCCCGTTGCAGCTGGAGTCTGGGCCGTGCCCTTCTTGTGCTTGTGCTGGGTGGACCCCTCGTGAGGTCCACCAGGCCGTTTGCCTTTTGCCTGAACGTACATGGCCGAGGTAGGGGTTGGTGTTTTGGTGGCAGCAAGTTCAGTTTCAATGGCAGCAGCATGTTCGAGAAGCTCGTCTAAAGAGGAAAATCGGCCTCCTTGTGCAGCAGTACGTCTGCGGCATCGTGCCTCGATGGTTGGAATCAGACCAAACCGAAAAAGAACTAGCTGATCATCCAATTGCATACCCCCCGCAATGTGCACTTCGTTTTGGAAAGCCATAGCGTAATGCCTAACCGTCGAGGTCTGCCGAATCGAGTTGGCATGCAGCCGTTGGCGTGCATTGATGTCGTCGTCAGCATGGTAGGGGTCATAGAATTTTAGGAACTGAGTTTTTATCTCAGCCCACGTAATGGCCGGTGACGCGGTCATGAGGTGGTCTAGCCACTCGGCAGCTACCCCACCAAAGAAGTTTGGTATGTTGGATGGTACTAACATATGGTGCAACGTGCAATATGACTCTAGCAACTTCCACCAAATCCTACCCCTCGGGAGCTTCTTGTCTTCTACCCCAGTCCAAAGGGATGGACGTTCATACTTGCCAACTAAGGGCCTCGGGACCAAGGGCAAAACATGTGACTCTACCTTAGCTGCCGCAGCTTGTAGCTCAGCCACTTTGGCCTTGGCCTCCAGCAGCTCAATCTGGGCACGTAGAGCCATTAAAGCGTCCGAATGAGGTCCAGCGGGAGGGCCAACAGCGGGCGGTCCTGCAGCGGGCGCTTCAGCAGCGGGCTGGCCAGCAGCAGGCGATCCATCAGCAGGGGGGCCCGCAGGCAGTCCAGCTGTGGGGGCCGCGGGTTGTCCAGCGGGGGCGGGGGGCGTTGCAGGCGATCCAGCAGCGGGGCCATCAGGTGGTCCAGCGGGGAGTGTTTGCTGGGCCTTCAGGAGAGCGGAAACTCGAAGTGTCTCCTGTTCGGCATCCCTCATTCGCATTTGGAGCCGAGCCATCTCCTCAAGGTGCTTGGATGCGGTGGCCTCGGCCTCGTGATGGTGAAGAAGTTCGAGGCTAGCGATAACCTTGTCCTTCTCCACTAGGGAAACGTGCGCGGCAGCCTTGCCAAGCGGCGTGGAGTCAGGCCTTGTGGCGACCTTCTTGCCATTGACTATGACAGCCATCCGCGCTTCCTTCAGCTCCTTCTCGGTAGCTGAAAGGTCGGGAGGCGAAGGTGCCGGCCCTCCAGCGCCTTTTCTTTTCTCCTTGGAGAGCTTGTGCAGCTCCCAAGCCTTGACTTGCTGGACGAGCTCCTCGTGGTCCATGTCGTCAACATCCGGGACCTCAGAAGGTGGAGCCGCAGCAGCTTGGGCTGAAGAAGAGGCCATACTCGGTGATGGTGGGCTCGAGGGGACGTCGGGGGTGGGGAGTAAAGCGAGTGGCGCGGTTTGAAAGCGCGACCAGGCTCAAGAAACCAATTGTGGTATATGAATACCTTGTAACACGGAGTGTCTTGTAACTAGAAGCCTAAGAAATGATCTCAGGAGTTTAGACGGCCCTAAGAGTCAGAAGCACGGCTTAAGACTCCCTTCCCGCTTCCAGCGCGTCTAGACCCTAATGGAACCCTCGTTTTAGGTATTCCCGAGTAGCTGATCAGACACTGATCAGTGGGTCAATTCGCTCGGTTTCAACTGCCTACAGAAGTCGTTCGTCATCTGTCGGAAAGTCGTCACAACCGCGTGGCAACTCAGTGGGAGGATCGTTATCCACAACACGGCCGTTTACTGGTTTATGAACTTCTTGGAGGGATGAGTCGAGTTCACGCGAGTTCCTGGGTCGATTCATCTGTTGCTAGTAATCGCAAGAGCGCAGGGTCCAGATACCAGATCGACCAGCTCCTATATTTGTTTTGCTCCGTGCGCGTGCGATTGGATTAATTTGAGTCTGCGATTCTTGTGGTCTAAAATTCTTTAAGGATTCCTTCATGATTCTCCCGTACATGTCGGTGGCGCTTTCTCCATATGGTTCCAGCTTTTCAGTAAACTTCAACCAGCATGGCACCGAAGATTTGTCTACCTGTCCAAACCCGTGTACTGACTAAACCTGAGAGTTAGCCTGCGCCTACGCCTACGCCCGGGCTTCAAGCTTGGTGATGTAGGCATGCAGTAGTCAGGGGTAAATGTATCGACTTACATGCATGCCTATCTACATAGACAAGCGCAATGAAATCCGCTAAATCCGCAAAAGTTGGCAGGTACAGGCTATACCGTACAGCTGTGGTACTCGTGACTAAAATGTGACCACCCTCGCCATTCGACAATGGCCGGGTCGCAAACGTTCTAGCCAGCTGTGCTCGCGCCTTTTACCTTGTATCATTTACCTATTCCACGCCGAATTTGGCGTAAAAGTGCTTTCTGTCCCACGACCCTTTCCTGACAGGTGGAGATAGTTTCACAATAATATCACCGAGAATGTGGCCACTTTTGAATCTTTGGCACCACCAATAATATCACCGATAATATCGTCACTTTTTAATCTTTTCAGATACCACAAATTGTATCTTCTCAGATATCTGACAGGCTCTCTGTGAACCACACAAGGTACATTCCAAGACCGCACCGCCCTTCCCCCAGGCTACTTCATGCTACCCACACTATAAAGCGATATACAAATAACCATCGGAGCTACTCATGCGCATGTGTTTTACTATTTCAGTCGTTGACGAATAATCTTGCAATCTGTCTCTGAAGAGGTTTTCCCATCCTTCTGTTGTCTCCATTGAGCTACTGCAGAAACTGCGGAACTGAAGTCTTGCATCGCTGTTGAAGATTACGCATGATGACGGCGTTTCGCATCCGCATTGAGTTCGAGCCAGAGCTCGTGACTTCAGCTATGAGAGAGCAAGGCCTAAGCAAATCCTGGTGAGTGAAACGTCTGAAGGGCAGATTCGAGGATGCAGATAATTATCCCGACGTCGACTCTTGGCGTTCGTCCTGGATGTCCATTATGCTTCACCTCCTGGAAGAAGGAGACTGCGACGAGCTGTAGCATATTTCCCCTTGAGCTGGTTTTTCTGCTTTGACCCCAGCGCTTTTTCTTTTCTTTTTTCCCCTTCCATGCCTGCCATCCTTCTTGTTCTGCTCCTGCTACTTGCTTTCCTTTTCTCCTGGGCCAAAGCGGGATGCGTTTCCTGCGTTTGCGATTTTTTCGTTTGCAATGCGTTGCCTTATGCCGCTCTCCGCCGCTTCTTGCTACTGAATGTCGTTCGTCTGACAGAGCCCTTGTTGGAGATCCCTCGGACATCACATCATCACTCGAAGCTTCGCAGAATGTTTGAATTTAGCGAAAGATTCCGCGTCTACATCTTCGCCCTCTTATCTTATCTTCTCCCTACTATTTCACCAACACATGCCGAGCACTGAATTACTTGCTGTCTTCTCGTGACTTGCAGGTTTACCCCCTTGAACAGCACCACTGACATCGGGACGCTCGCAGGCGAGGTAAGAGGTTGCACTCGTATTGTTGCTTGCGCCCGAGCCATGCCTTTATTTCTGTTCACTCCCCTCGCCGGCTGCTGATGCCAAGCCTTTTCCTTTCCTCTCATGTCATGTCGAATGGATAGTCGTGATGTACTAATTGTTCTGTAGACCCCGCTTCGCGGGGGTCTAGTCACGTCAGTTCTTCGGTTCCACCGATAAGTAGCCATATACAGCAGTCGCATGCGAAGAAGCCTAGACTGCTAGTCGACTGCTAGTTAGAAGTCCAATTGCACTGAATTTGCTTAGATGCCTAGATTCTTAGATGAAATTTGCTTATGTATGCTTGGATGCAAAATGCTTGGTTGCATTGCAAACTCCGGTTTGGGGGAGAGAGAGCAGTGCCTCAAGATTGTAGATCAATTAAAACATTGGTGGGAAATGGTGTGGGCATACCCCTCGCTCATTGTGAGGCAGTTGCTGTGGAGAGCTGCAGTTCCCCAGCGGCCTAATGCATTGGATCAATTCATGCAAGAACCTAACCTACGCTGACTCACCTGGCTATCCCAGCTGATTCCTGAACTCAAAGGACTCCCATGAACTTAACCCCACCTTCCTTCATGCTTGATATGTTTGATCCGAGTCGACTTGCACCGCCGACTTTGTCTGTCCCCTCCTACGTGCCGCAGCTGCTGAAGCACTTTGATGTGGATGTGCCTGCTCCAACTGAGCTGCAGCTTACCACTGGTGGCTTCACTCTTCCTCATAGCAGCGGCATGAAGGTGCTCCGGGATGGGGATGTTGTAACTGTCTCAGGCGTCTCCAAGAACAACTCTTTATCTGATGCGGTATGTCCTCCCTCCATCCCTCCCTGTCTCCCTCCCTCCCTCCTTCCCTCCCTCTAGGCAGTTAGTATTCATGGGAAATGTCTTGATCTATGTCTCTATCTATCATGTGTGACTGCATTCAGTAATCAGTTCTGTGTTCCATTGCATTGTCATCAGCAGGCCATTGTTGGCCCCAAAAAGCCCGCTCCACATCATTATCATCATCCTCATCATCATCATCATCATATGTTTGTCTGTTGCGAATTGCAGAACCGAAGTGATGGCTATAACAACAACCGCCAGGACACATCCAAGAATGAGAACGAGAAATCTGTCCAAGGAGAGGAGGAGGGGTTAAAGGGTAGTGAGAAGAGGGAGAGGGGTGTTTCTGAGTCTAGGGAGAGAGATGTTGATGCGGAAGCTGATGATGACGACGATGAAGATGAGGACAACGCTGACGACGGCGGGGTTGGGGACGCAAAGAAGACTGAAAGCGATTGTGAGAGGAGCGATGTCAACGAGGAGCCTCAGAGTTTGAAAGGGAAGTCATCCGACAAAAAGTTGCTACAAGAATCTCGTAGCATTCGAGTCAGGGGCTCCTCGTCCGGGGTCAAGGCCGTTTCCGGTAACAAACGTCAGGCTCCTCCCACTGAGCCCTACTTTGATGGCAAGCGTATGCGCTACCCACCCTCTCAAGTGGACGCAGAGAAGCCATGCCTGGTCTGCAAAGCCAAATTCAAACAAGAGTTCTTGGTGAGTTTGATTGGGGTATGTCCAGCTGTACTCAGCTATACGGTTTGATCAGTATAATATGCCCAGCTGTACCCTGCTGCACGGTTTGACCTGTATAATTTGTCCAGCTGTACTACACTATCGTACTGTATAGGTTGACCTGTATAATGTCCAGGAGATACAAATGCTGGTGGATAACGTCCCCCCACCAGAGAGGGTAGTAGCGTGCTTGTGATGCAGGAGCGTGACCGCAGAGGGTGGTAGAAGCATCGATGCTCCAAATCCAGGAAAATACCATCATCATCACCACCATCAACACCACCATCATCACCACCATCACCACCTCAATCATCACCATCATCATCATCATCAGGTGCCCCTATCCCGCATGAGAGAGCACGTGGGCGCCCACATGCTGTGGGGAGACGTCAGTACAACTGCTTGTGGCTTCTGTGGCTCTGAGGAATCGGGCTGCCACAGCCATCTGAAGAAGGTCTCCAAGGGAGTCTTACGCCCTGTGTCCACTTGCCCATACTTTTTCAAGTTCTCACATAAGGTGAGCTAACATCGCTGCCCTAGGTGCAGTACGTATTTCCTACATAACTGCTGTGGTTTCAGCACGTTGCTGCTCTTGCTGCAGTACGATGATTAGCCTTATGAAAAGGTGTGATATTGAGTGGGCCTGCCCGTCTGCTCGCATTGGGGCCAGCCACAAATGTGCAGTCTGATATTATGTCAGCGTACAAGAGTTGCGCATGGGCAGTAGCTTCTGTTTATGCTTTGCAGCATTCACTGTATGGCTTACCCCCCTTCCACTGTTGATCAATACTGTTTGAGCAAGCAATATTTGTAACAAGGCAAGGTCCTAGTAACCAACAACGTATTGAGCATCGTGATGTATAGTAAGTCCTTTGTCCTTTACTTGTCCTTTATCCTTTGCATGTTCTTTGTCTCATATCCCATGTGTTCTTTCACTGTCCACGGTCACTCCACGGTCACCAGGCTTTCACCCTTGACATCATGTTCTCCACCGTTGCAGGCCCTGCATAAGGTTGACCGTAGGATGGCCCGCTGCACCAACGCCCCCCTAGAGTGCTCTGCCTGCCCACCTGGTCCCGGCTCCTTTGTGTGGAAGTATGACATGTGCACACACTGGAATGCTCATCACAGGGATGTGCTGGCTGACAGTACCAATGCCAAGGTGGGATCATTACTAACCGTATTCATATCATTCTTTTACCAGTCTATCGTTTGCCAACATTTCTGTAGAGTGTATCCAGTGCACTTCAAATATAGTAGGTGCATTGTCTGACTGAGTGGGTCAACCTAGCTTTCTTTATTATTATAAAAGATCTAGCATTAAGTCGATGTCTTTTTAGCCCCACAGTAATTTCCTTCAAGACAATATTCGGTTCAATTAAATTGAGAGCTTTGGGGAGGTGTAATGCTTCAAGTAAGTAAAACATCCCATTACTACAATCCTCACTAAACTTCTTATGTTGTAGTAGTACTTCCATTGTATTAGGAGTTATATTGTTCGCTTTTCATGACCACTCATGTATCAAGCTTTTCATTACCACTCATGTGTCACGCTTTTCATGACCGCTCATGTGTCATGCTTTTCATGACCACTCATGTATCACACTGTTCATGACCACTCATGTGTCACGCATGTCATGACCACTCATGTGTCACGCTTTTCATGACCACTCATGTATCACGCTTTTCATGACCACTCATGTATCACGGTTTTCATGACCACCCATGTATCACGCTTTTCTTCACCCCTTCAGGTGCCTGCTGACTACCTGGTCATGCCCGATGAAGTGTTTGAGGTGAGGCGTCGCCTCAAACGCAATCCAGTGGGTGAGGCCTCTGAGCCCATCCCACCCAACCTCTTCATGAGTAAGAGACCCGGGGTCCCTGGTGCAGATGACGATGTGTCCGCAGCCGGCAGAGCAGTAGAATTAGGCTCTCTCTGCTTTCCCATGGGCAACCTCTCCACGCCGATGGCCATGGGACCTACTGATGTACAGGCCTACGATATGATGACCAGTTCTGGCCTAACTCCGGTTGGTGGTGACATGAGCCCTTCCGCCGCTGCTGCCATGGCTGTGAGCAAGATGACTGGGGGTGTTGGAGGCCATGGCGCGATGCTGCTGAAGCAGGTGAAGCACCTGCACACGGTAGACAAGGTGGGTGGCTAGGGCTCATCATGACTAATAATGTCTTTCACTGTCACTGTCTCTCAGCCTGTCACTTTCTAATTGAGCTCAAGGTGTAGAAGGTTGACAAGGTTGGTGGGTGGCTAGGGCCCATCATGACTGGTAATGTCTTTCACTGTCACTCAGCCTGTCTCTCAGCCTTTCACTTTCTATTTATGCGACGCATTGCAAATTGAGCAGACGCTGCACAAGGTTGATAACGTGGATGGCTTCAGTTTATTGTACAACACGTGTTTGCTTTGGTCTTATTTGGTTTGGGGTGCGTTGTGTTGTGTTGGGGGCTCACCTACTTCTTCCACAACACCGCCTACTCGAAGACCGCCAACACAGTCATGCACATTCCGCCACACTCACCACCCACTCAAACACCGCCACACATCTTCCACAACACCGCCTACTAACAACAAGTCACACATTCCACCACACTCACCACCTACTAAACACCACCACAAACATTCCTAGAGGCTACCTGGAAAGTATTTATAGTGCCCTTCCGCCGTCTAACATTCCATCACCCTACTGTCGCTTACTTGAACTTGAACTTGGTTACATAGCTTCAGCCAGCAATTTGGCTCCTCGCCGACGTCGGCAGTACAAACATTCTTACCAGGAAAATGTAAAATCGAACAAATCACTTATTTTGTCGCTTACACACCTGTCCTTTATTCCAAAACTTGCAGTCATCCAAGAAGCTGCAAAATGCTTCCCGAGCTGGCGCTCTCGCCAACCAGACGGATCCAGACATGTCTGGCGAGTACCCATCAGCTTTCTCCTTCAACATGGGAAATTCCATGAACTTCTCATGTGGTATGCGCTCTGCGCCCATGAACAGCCTCTCTCAGCCATCTCTGGCTATGTCCCAGATTATGAACACGCCCCAGCCAATGGGGGCTGACGGGATGAAGCTTGAGGGGGATGCCGTAAGCATTGGCCTCACTCAAACCCCGCCTCGAACTCCATCCCCATTCCTGGCCCGTGAGAATTCCAACCCCATGATGCCTCCGGCGTCAGCAGGCTTGCCCTTCTCTGGCGAAATGGCAGCAAGCCATGGGCAGGGTATGATGTTGAATCATCAGCTCCAGCAGATGCAGGATCAAGCCATGCAACAGCACATTCACGATCAGCAGCAGATGCAAATGCAGGGGCAACACATGCACATGCAGTATGACGCCCACCTGGCCATGAATGAGCAGCAACAGCAGATGCAGGAGCACATGCAGCAACAGGTCCTCGGCCACCAGCAGCAACAGCAACAAAAAGTTCAGCAGATGACGAAGCACGTTCAGCAGCAAATGCAGGACCAGCACCACATGCATGTCCAGCAGCTCATTGACAAACAGATGCAGCAGCAGATGCAGGAACACCACAACCAACATCAGCATATGCAGCACCATGCCCAGCAGCAGGACGTGCAACATCTCGGCCATCATCAGCACGCCCATCACCAGCAATCCCATCACCAGCACACCCACCAGCAGCACGCTCATCAGCAGCACCATGAGGAGCAACAACACATGCGACGCCAGGACCTAGAGTTCATGGACCCCCCCATCATCCCCATGAGCGTCCCGTCTCCAGCCCCATCACTCCAATCCAACGGTATCATGGGTGCACTTCTCACTTCTGCTGCTGATCCCAGCCTCCGCCCTCCCACCTCCTATCGCCCAGCCACCTCCCATGCCAGGTCAGCATCCATTGGCACACATCCAAGCATGCACAGCATGGACAGTGTCGGTTTGCAGCCTATCCTCAGTGGGCCTACCATCACAACCCAGGCTTTGCCCGTCGTCACCACAAGCACTGATCCAGTGGCAGATGTCCTAGGCGCAATGAATGCAGGCCCCCCCGTCTCGCTACCTCACGGGTCCATGATTGGAGTACCTTGCTGTCTTCCTATGCAGGAACATATGTTCAAGGACCTACCACTATCCCACTCCTCATGGCCAGCCACCAGTGTGTCTCCCTTTTCACACCCTCCCCAGCCATCTCTGTCCTCTATGCCCATGTGAGGCTTCTTGGACTTGTCGTAGCAGCTTCTCTGCAGCTCCCTGAGCCAGCTGCACCCAAATATTTCAGCAGCGCTGCACAGCTTTCAAAGGGTTGCGTCAGGTTCAGCTGAATAGCCAGTCAGGAAGCTGCCTTGAAGCTGTTTCTCGGAGTTGAAAAAAGTGGTGATCCCGAGTACTGTGTTGGATGCAGTGTCTTCCCAACCAAGAATGACACTTTGTCAAGCCTAACTCCGTTGTTGTGAGGGCTCTTCAACCATCGGATTTGTACTTAGACGATAAACTTGCCTGTTGAGTGGAGTTAGGGCGCTTGACCATAAATCCTCACATCTATCATAGCTAGGAAATGTCAAATAGATAAACATGGCCCAGAATATGGAAAAGATATGTATATAAACAATCATGTATCATGATGTATGCATATGTACATCATTAATTCATCAAAATATAAAATAAGTGATCAATTCTTCTTGCACATATGATTTTAGATATATTATATCAGATATACCGATATCAGATAAAATATATAACCACATCAAAATCATTGTCCTTGATGCGGCCTGGAATATAATTTGGTGCTCTATGCCCTCACCATATTTCTATGTCTATGTATATGATATGGTACCCTCTGCCTGGCTACCCAGCCAATCCTGCGCATGAACGTTGATGTCATCAGTACTCACATGTTGAACACCTTAAATTGGTACCCCAGCGTCGCTCACATAGATCTATATACCTACACTATATATAGATATATCGGGCTTCGCCCCAACCTCATCGTTACAATTTATTGTATACTTGGACTGGTCAACATGGCTCTAGCCTTCAGAACTGCTCACTGTCTTCGAATTTCTTGCATGCTCCTAGGTAGGGTTAAACTACCGAAAGTACAGACCTCTAGAAGTTGGTCACATAGGTTGGAGATGGCAGAGCCCATAAATAAATAAATGATACTCATACAAAAATACATGAACAGAAACATATGAACACAAACATTATATGTTCATATGTTTATATAATAGCCTTATGGGGAGGCATGCTTGTGATTAGGCTATCCCGTTTGCTTAGGGGCAACCACCAGACAGAGCCCACACGTTTGCACTGGGGGCATCAATCAACACAGCCCTTACAGTTGACTGGTCTTCTTTTCATAAGAAAATGGAATTCCTCCTCAAGATGTTTCGTTTTGGCATTTCACTGTCATATCTGCACCCAGGCAAGTTGACAGTGAAAACATGATAGCCAGTCAAAGAAACCCCAAACTCAAACCATAGAACCTGTAGGCAGTCTAGGTCCTTCTCGATTACATCAACCTACTATTGATGTTAATGCCTTCACAACCCCGTTCAATGAATGGCTCAATGGCTCAGCTCCTTGAACAACTAAGGTGCTGGGTTCGACTCCCCACGGGTGCGCCTTAGTGTTTGCGGTTGCTGTCAACCGCCGTGGTAGCTTTGTCCAGCTAAAGTAGCAGCCCGCTCCCCACTGCCATAAGACAGGGCTCCCTTAATACCACGCCCCACCAGGTGTTATTATTACTTGGACATCCATACTGATGTGAACATAAAAAAGGTAATGATACTATAGTGATGTTAGTATCGTAGGGCATGTCCCACACCTGTGTCATGTATGGATATATTATCAGGAGTGTTCTCATCGTACTAATTTTAGATGTACTGCCCTTTGTGAAGAGGAGACCTCACTGTTGCAGGGCTTACACTGGATGAGGTCTAACTCATGCCTAAGGTTCGGAGGCGGCCAAGACCGTCGGCCCACACCACCTGCCCATGATCCTGGGACATGGGCAGGTCATCTGAGGTTGATCACGGTTTTCTACATAGCGTGCTGTTCTAGGCTGATGTATTTTTCTAGGCACATGTTGTATTTTCTAGTACCATGCATTTGTCTATGTTGGGTACAAAGAGTTTCTTGTACCATGATGGCATGGCCGTTGGCTATGCTTGAATTGCGAGCTATTGTGTTGGGAGAAGGTGGGTAGGGAATCCCTGGTGGGGATTCAGTTACTTGGATTACATAGCCAGGCGGTTTGCTGGCTTGTCTGATTGACACGTCACCTATTCGACTGAGTTAAGCAAGTTTCTGTGGGGTCGAGTTCCTTTCCTGATTTGTGGTCAGTGAAAAGCGGTTTGTGGGTGAATTGCATAGCCTATTATCACCCAGGCTGTTTGTTGGCTTGTCTGATTAAGAACTCACCTGTTTAACTAAGTCAACCAAGTTTCTGTAGGGTGACGTTACCTTCTGATTTGTGGTCATTGAAGAGCGGCTAGTGGGTGCATTACATATGCCTATTATCACCCAGGCTGTTTGCTGACTCACCTCAGTGGAGTTGTTGAGGGGGAAAGTTTCTCTTCTGATCGGTTTGGGGTTAAGGTCCTCCTCTAATCAGTTGGTTTGATTGCATAGCCTGTTTGCGCTCTAGCTTTTCGGTGACCTCTGATTAAGAAGACACCTGTTCAGCAGAGTCGTTGTGGGAGAAAGTTTCTCTTCTGGTCTGTTGGGGAGAAGTTTCTCGTATGATAGTTGGTTTGATTGCATTGCCTGATAGCGCTCAAGCTTTTCGGCGACCTCTGATTCGCAAGTCGCCTGTTCTCCCAAGTTCCTTAGCGGATGTTAGGGTGATCTCTTGGGGTATTTTGGTGGACCTTCTGAGGTGTTTTGGTGGACTTTCTGGGGTATTTTGGGGGACCTTAGGGGGTATTTTCTGATATGCTGGCTTGTTTACATATCTTTGATTACATTTCCAAGTCACCAGTTCAAACGATCTCCCTGAGTTCCCGTGTGGTTTGAGTTCCCTTTCTGGTTCGAAAGTCAATAAATTGTTTTTGACAACTCAAGAACAGAAAAATGTGTGTGCATTGGATAGTCTATTAGCACTCAGGCCTTTCGCTGGCTTGACTGATTAACAAGTCTCCTGTTCAATCTAGCCAGCGAAGTTTCCGTGGGGTCGAATTCCCTTTCTGGTCGGAAAGTCAATGAATTATAGTTGACAACTCAAGAACAAAAAAATGTGTGTGCATTGCATAGCCTATTAGCTTGGCTGTTAGCTGGCTTGACTGATTAACAAGTCACCAGCCCGAATGAGTCACAATGGGGAAGAGTTCCTTGTGTAATCGGTTGGTTTTATAACCGGTATTAATATGGTATGATTGATAAATCACGTGTTCACCCAAGTCAGCCCAGTTGTTCTGGGGGTTTGAGTTCCTTTCCTGACTGAAAAGCCAGGGTATAGTAGTTGGTATGGAACCTTTGCTCTATGGCAGCCTGCACCCTGGTCAGGTTGTTGAGCAGGTGTTCTTGGTGTTGTACATACTGTCAGTGCACATCATTGGTTAAACATGTAGTTGCTGAACAGTATTTAACACCCTGATTCCATGAACACCTGGTCAGCAATCTGTCGAGAAGCAGGCTGTCATAGGGCTGATCAGATGCCCGGTAGGTGCATTGGTAGATATGACTTGGACTGGGTGCATAGGGGGGGTGACAGAACTATGATGGAGAGGGTACCTATTCTCGTTATGTCCACCAGTTCTTCCTGTCTCAACAATAGTTTGAAAACAAATTAGGACCTGAATCTTGAGTATGGAAGCATATTGAAAGCAATTCTTGAGATGATTTTGGTTACGGTGGCAAATCTGACCTGAAATTTGATCATTCTGGGAGAAATGGCATGAGATGAGGTATGAAGTCTGACCTCAGCTCCCAAGTCATCCCCTGAATTGCTATAAAGCAATTAATGTAGTGCGGCTGAAGCTGCACTGGATCACTACAGCCATCTTATGAACTTGTGTTTGTGACATGGATCGATTAGATGGCCTGCTGGCCTACTGATTACATGGCCGCTGTTTCTTTTTCGGGCTGGTAGCAGCTTCTGGGCAGCTCCCTTTCCCTATTGGAGCTGATGGGAAGCTGATATGAGTAGCCCAACAATGAAACAGTGTGCATGGTCTACTAGCTTACCGTGCTTGCTTGAAAAGAGTGAAACGTTAACCTGATTCCGTGGCCCCAGCTTGAAGGCTAGTCAAGCAGTTCACATGTTCTAAACATGCGAATGGCATAATTACTATCAACTTGTTTTGGAGATGTCTATTTAGTTCTTGCGAGCGTTGACGAACTTGGGAGGAGTAAGTTCAGGTTGTTATCGGGGTTGTTCAGAGTGCTGGGTCTAATGGGTCCTATATGCAGTTCAGTGGTATGGTTGCGTCCAAGAAGCAGAGTTTTGGCTCCCCCCCTCCCGAGGACAACATTGGAAGTCTTTTTTTAATTGCTGGTTGAAGAAAAATATGGACTTCGGCGGATGTGCATTATACATTTTGTGCACACTTATGAATGTGGAATAGTTTTCCTGCAAGGATGTAACAAGTTAAGAAAAGGAATACAACTGACTAAACATGTGATCATTGTCACCAACGCTTATATCAGGCCATTGCCCATCGATGTAACGGTCAGTTCCACTATTTCTCTCCCTGTCTCTCTTTCATGGCTAGCAGCGTCGAATGTGGGCAGCAGGTTTGTTGAATACCTAATCTCAGGCAGATTTTTAATGGTTGGGTACGTTACCAACACAACAGTGTACGCTCGGACTGTTGGAAATGGAGATGACCAAAAGGGGAAATAAACAATTCTGCGCATTAAGGTTGGCGGATGTCGCAGATTTGGGGAGGTCCAACAAAATGGTGCGTGTATGTTGTAGCTAACTAGCTACATCGGACAAACCAATTAGGCTGAAATCAGTTGCTTCAGAAAGCAAGTAACCTATCAAGACGACCTACGACGCATATCTCGTTCCACACACTGTGTCATTCCGGGAGTTTGGGGTCCAAACTTACTACTCTAGGTAACCTCATTCTAATAAACGTGCCAGTTCCAGTGGTGACGTTTTCCCGGGTGAACTATACATCTATTGCGAGCTGCCAAACCTGTTTTCATGATTTAGCACCTTCCGGTTCCCGTTAGAATGTTGGAGCATGGAGGGGTTCAGGTGTTTCTCCCATGGTGGGTGTGGTAGACTCATCTTGTCAGCACATGTGTCACCCATTCAAATTTGAAATGCCTCGTGAGGATGGGGCTCCATGCAATGGGTGTGGGGGCTACACTGCTACAGGCCGGCGTCCATACACCTTTAGGTCAGTGTGTGTGCCCACGGCACGTACGAGTATCAGAGTGAGTAGAAAACCATGCTTACTAGCCTGACCCCCCAAGTTTACCTATGGAGGCAACACGAAATGTGGGGATGGGGTGCCTTGTGTACTGTAGGGTACTTGTGACACACGGACATACTGGTACATGTCCCCACACCAATGTTTATTTGACTATCCAAAGGGGGGAATGGAGGAACGAGTTTGCAGCTGCCTAGTCCTTGCTTCATAATACATTACCGTATACAGAATGACCCATGCATAATATGAGCCATCAAACCGGTATGTCTTATTTTCCTAAATATCTCCGAAAGAGTCTTGTTGACACGTGGCCATTTTTATAAATGGCTAATAATACTTTTTAACACGTCTAGCGCTTGCCTAAACCTTGAAAATGGCGAGACCGAATACTATGTGTGTCGTTTAGTAGTGTTTGTCATTCCCATGTTTACTTCGCCTGCAAACGGCAGGCGAGCATCCGCAGCCTGACGGCTACTGGTAGGCCATGTAATCCACTAATCCAACCAAACCCAAACAAGAGGGCAGGCTAAGAGCACTCATGCACAAGCAGCATAAGCAGTAGGCAGTTCTACCCATACGGTTTTTCAAGAAGTGGCAAACAATCCCACACCTTGTAGAAGGGTGACTGCTGGTTTTACTTACAGCACATTCCTCCCCACAATCGGCGAATTGGAGCGGCCCAGGCAGAGTTGACCAGCGATTCTATCAGGCACGATTTATCGCGCATGCACGATACGAAATGTTTCTCTCGCCGTTTTGGTCCTCTATAGCGCCCTCCTTTGTAGGACAAGCTGACGGATTTCAGATGCTTGGCTTGAGCATCGCGTGTACCTCATACTTCATGATTACGGATTTCAGATGCTTGGCTTGAGCATCGAGCAGCATGATTGCGCAGATCAACACTCACCAGGTCGCCACTGCCCGCCACTGCCCAGGCCGCCAGTAGCCAGTGGGGGTAGCCACGTTGGCAGTCGCCACATTCGCCACGTTGGCAGTCGCCACATTCGCCCAGGTGGCAGGGAGATATTATCGCGGAGCAGCCTGGTCCGTTCTGCCTGTGCGGTGCGCATGACCTGTGTTTCCTCAATCCCGCAGCTTTTAATGCTCCCAATTAATTGTTCACGATTTACAGTTTGAGAGACCCTTGAACGCAGAGGGAGATGGGGGTCATTTGGGTCGTACTGTCGACTAGGCCTGGCTGTCTGTTAGGATTAATAGGGAAATCGTGCAACCCGACAGCGACCATGTTTTTACCAGTGTTATCCGCAGTGATTTGGGCGTGTACTTTTAGAATCGTGCCGCACGATGCCTAGGTGCAACATTTGGAAAGGGACAAAACGCTTAGAATCGGGCTGCTCGAGTTCCTTTGCATTTTGGCCAACCGAGTAACCTTTTGCAACACAACGCAAGTGCCGGTAAGGGTTTCGAGTGCTCCTAAGCTTATTTGGGGGTGCATAACTGGGCCTGGACTCGTTACGCAAGCCAAGGTGCCGACCAGGGATGTACCCGAGCATGTTCGGTAGGGTGCTACTAGGCGAACATTTACCTGTTCGTGCCTTAGTCTATTTGTGCATGCTCGCTCCTCTGCCTGATGATGATTCTGATGTTGAGTTTTATATCGTTTGACTGACTTTTGAGTTCGTGAATGGTCTAGCTGTGAAGAGTGCATTGGTGGTTCGAATTCACAGGCCTTCTAACCTGTCTGTCCAACGGATCAACGGATCAGCAGCCCCATCCAAGCATGTTGCAATCCTGCGACATGGTTGTGACGTATCCGACGCTGCCAATAACCGACCCATAGCCTGCGTCCTGCGACGCAACCAACCCACTAAGCTGCGTGTGGGACGAAACGGACTCTCCCCACGGTGCCCCACGCCCACGGTGCGTTTCGGGACGCAACTGGCCCTTCGACGTTGCGTCTGCGACGCAGGACGCAGCGTCCTGAACAGCCCTGATCAACTCAAGTCAAGTCACGTTAACCCGAGGCCAGTTATTACACTGAGTCATATGCAGCGTCGCCAGCGACGCGGAATATTGGCGGTGGGCTAAGGTGCGGTGAACTAACGCGCGCAAGAGAAGGGGGGCATTAGTAGGCAAAGGAACGACAAGTGGCAACGAAAATGGAGCTGACACATTCGTTATGATACAGTTGGCTGACGTGTCAGGCTTCGTCTCGGGGAGCGGGGGCGGGGGGCGGGCGGTGAATCTGGGGGCTCCAGCCCCGCGCCCCCCAAGAGCCAAAAGGGAAACCCACGGCAACTATTAACATAAGAACAGTGAGATGCTTCAACTGTATGAACTAGTGCACCTTGAAGCTGACACAATCATGACAGGATGAGCCATACTACTCTACCAATGCACCCGTCGGTCAGATGAACCTTGGTAGTATGGCTCACCCTATCAACAACGTTATTTCCGACAAGGACGCTGCCCAGCGGTGCACCTACCTGTATTGGTCATCTGTGGAGACGTCTGGCTAATCCTATCAACTGAGTTGCCTAGAACTGCTCAAAAATAGTTCGGTGTAGCCAAGTGGCTGGCTCAGGGAGATGCCTAGAAAAGAACTGACTGGGGGGTTGAACATCGCTTGCTTCAAATCAATCAACACTGCTTCTGTGGGATTGAACTGACTGTGGGATTGAACACCGATTGCATCAAATCAATCAACATGGCTTGCTTCAAATGAATCAATAATTGCTTAATTCACTCGAGCGTGCACGAGGATTAAAGTTACATACCAGTACTGCATTAAAAAACGCAAAATGAAAAATGGAACAAATGAAAAAGTGTTTTGTTCGAGTTTACATTTTCCTGGTGATCTTTTTTTAGCTGCCGAAGATGGCGAGCAGCCAAATTGCTGGCTGAAGCTATGTAACCAAGTTCAAGTTCAAGTTCAAGTTCAAGTTCAAATTCAAGTTCAAGTTACATACTGTGCTGCAGTTGAGCGGATTGTCACACGCTATCATATTATATTATTCAGAAGTCGTTAGTAGCCTCATATTTACACAGTCCAACGTGACAGGATCACACCAGGAGATTAGGGAACTTCAGGAGACCTCCAGCTCTGCTGCCTGAGACGCAAGTACGCAACCAATTGTACAGCTTGCGTCCTGCGACGAATCGGGCCCTTCCTTTTGGTCATAGAACCCTCCCCACGTTGCGTCCTGCGACGCAATGGACTCTTCGACGATGCATCTGCGACGGAGGACGCAGTGTCCTGAATAAACCTGCGGGAGATCCCTGGACAGGAGGGCCAGAGTAACATCCTGTTCTCTAGGAGAGCGGATCACACCTGGAGACCCCTGGACAGGAGGGTCACACGGACAGCGGGGGGTTTCATATTCGTTATTTGCTGTCAGTTCCATCTAATTAAATCGACTAATCGAGTGCCCTATCTGGAGGCCCACCCCTCAGCCTTTCGGAGAATCGGAGGCTCCTGGTAAACATTTGTTACCGCTGAAGACGGTGAGCAGCCAAAACGATGGCTGAAGCCATGTGACCAAGTTCCAAGCTATCTGAAGCCCCGCTCCTTGGCCCTTCGGAAGCTTGCTATAGCATGGATATATTGCTATATAATATTTACTAGGGTGGGGGGGGGGGGGGGGGGGGGGGGGGGGGGGGGGGGGGGGGGGGGGGGGGGGGGGGGGGGGGGGGGGGGGGGGGGGTGGGGGGGGGGGGGGGGGGGGAGAATGAGCTGCCGTAACTTATCATCGCTTTAAATATAACTTATCATTAGGATCCGATTACAACTTTTTGACTCAAAATGAAGTTGGACTGGAAGTTGAAGGTCTCCAAAGGTTTTTTGACACCAAACTGAATCACGTTTGGGCACCCCCATGAAAGATGTAAGAGCATAAATGGATGTGGCAAGAAAATATGTTCGAATCCGACCCTTTGTCTGAAACTTCCACAATTACAACTCCCATCTGAACCGGACACAGTATTGATGATGCCGTCCAAAATCTGTCTTCCTCCCCCCCCCCCCCCCCCCTGCATATCTATGAATTTATATCATATTATGAATTCATATAGCACGCTGATCCGGTCGGTTCTGCCATTATAATCTAGTTATATTTCCTCCACGATTGTTTGTTTGCAGCCGCCACAATCACGGGCACTTCAGGTCGCCGAGCGGCTCGCGCATTACTAACGCTCTGCAGGTGACTTTCCCGCCTTCCCTTTTGACAATAATTAATTATAATAATTAATTACACGGATGTAACAATTTCAATTTCAATTCCCGCCTTCCCTTTAGATGGAGCCCCCTCTAAAAGGGGGTGGGAGCCTCCAGGGTTACCCATTTGTCCGTCTGTGTGACCGTGTGGCTGTCTGATCGAGACAAAGCCTGACACGTCAGCCACCGGTCTCGTAACTAACTCGCTTCCGTTGCCACCTGTCGCTACGTCGTGAACACTCTCCGCCAATTTTTAGCGTCGCAAGCGAAACATAGAGTTCAGGGTTCGTTGCGTCTCAGATGCAAACTTAAAACTCTGTATGGGTGGGAGTGGGGTACTGCCTTGGCTGTATGGGTGGGGGTGTGGCAAAGCCATGGCTATGTGGCAGGGGGTGGGGCACTGTCATGGTGGTGGGGTGGTGGGTGTGGTGCACTGCCATGGCTGTACGGGTGGGTGTGGGGTAATATCATGGGCGAGTCTCTAGTTGCTACCTTGCAATGGTCGCTAGCCTGCAATGGACGTGGACATTGACTTGGCCCCGCTCAGAGAGAAGAGGGGAGGTGTGAGGGATTCCGCCCTTCGCGCATGTGAGATGTCCATGCTGGACCCACCACCACGGTCCATGTAGGAAGAGGTCTGAAAGGAGGACCCCCCATAATGCATGTTTCCGCCACTGGATGTGGTAGAGCGCCGCCCTCCTGTGTTGGCAGTAGCTGGCGGAGCACTGTAGCCCAGGGCCTCCAGAAACTGAGAGATCAGAAGTCCCACCTTCATGAACAGTTGGCACACGTACGACTGGGTGAGTGTGTGTGTGGCGTGTGTGTGTGTGTGTGGCTCGTGTGTGGGGGGGGGAGGTGCTGTGTGGGTGCGGCTTGTGTGTGAGGGTTGGGTTGGGGTGGTTGGGTAGTGGTTGGTGTGGGGGGAGGTGTAGGTTGTGTGTGTGGTGTGTGTGTTGTGTGGTGTGGTGTTGTAGTGGTGTGTGTGTGGTGGTGGTGGTTGTGGTGTGTGGGGGCATACGTGCAACGTCTAGAGACCTATCTGGTGGGCACCCGAAGGAATGCCAGTGTAATGGTTTACACTCTGCCCTACTCATCACGTCCTACCTCTGGGGTAGGGTACATGTCGCGTAATGGACGGGGGAGCACTAGCGCCCTCGACAGTTGGACGCAAGGTAGGAACTGTGTTGTTGGTGGGGGGGGTGATGTGGAGTGCGTTGTGTGTGTGTAGTGGGGAGGTAGTTTGTGGTTGTGTGTGGTGTTGGTGGGTGAGCGTTTTATTGTTGTGTGTTTGGTGTGTTGTGTGTTGGGGGGTGGAGTGTGTGTTTGTGTGTTGTGTGTGTGGGTGATTGTGGGGGGGGGGAGGTGGCGTTTGGTGTGTGTGTGGGTTTGGATGTGTTGTGTGTGGTGGTGGGGTGGGTGGAGTAGTGTTGTGTGTAGTGTGTGTGTGTTGTGTGTGGTAGGGGGGGGGGTGGGGGGGGGGGTGGGGGGTCAGGGGGGGGGAGGGGGGGGGGGGGGGGGGGGGGGTGGTGGGGGGGGGGGGAGGGTGTGTGTATGTTTGTGTGTGTGGTGTTTGTGTGTGTTGGGCGTGTGCGATGGGTGCAGCGTGAGCCCCCAGTGTGAGGCTACGAAGTATGAACGTTTATCAGTCCCCAGACATCTGCCACTATCATACACCAGCACATGGTGGTAGTCCGGGCTCACACAGCAGTGGTCGTCTGAGCAAAAGCCCCAAGACACCTTCCCTAGTGTCAAGTGAACTGGAAGGTTACTTGCACTCCTGTAGGCAAGGGCGTAGCTATTTTCATTTTTATCAGCTGTCCCACCAGCAACGGTGCACATAGCCTCCCCCGCCGCCCCCCACCCTCAGCCCCCCCACTTTTCCCCCTCACTCTGCTGACAAACAGCTGCCTACAATCCTTCCTGCACAACACTGGCACATGAAAAGCCCCTCCCCCCCCCCCCCCCCACCCCCACACACACACCACCGCCCACACCACCCCTCCCCCCCCACACGTCCCCCCCCCTCTCTCCTGCCAGCGCCTTTAGCCCCACCTACAACAGCTGCCCCCCCCCCCCCCCCCCCCCCCCCATCCCCTCCTCCCCCCCCGAACAGCTGCCCCCCCCATCACAGCTGCCGCCCATCCACCCCCTCCGCCCCCCCCCCCCCATCCCCCCTCCGCATCCCCTTCAACAGCTGCCCCATCCATCACAGCTGCCCCCCCCCCCCCCCCCAGACAGCTGCCCTCACCTCCTTAGTATAGCATTGCACAAGCGCTTCTGCGCTCCACCTCCTTGGTGCTGGATACACTAGGCTGGACGCATCATCGTATGGACGTGGGTATGGCACAAGCTCTCGCCGTCCGCCTCCCCCCCCCGCGACCCCCCCCCCCCCCCCACACACCTCCCTCCCCCCAACAGCTGCCCCACCTTCATTAGCAGTTGGCACAAGCACTTCTGGCGCTCCACCTCCTTGGTGCTGGATCCGCTAGGCTGGGCGTCAGCACCGATGGCCGTGTTGGCACAAGCCTCCCCCCCCCCCCCCCCCCCCGGAACACACACCTCCCCTCCTTCCCCCCCCAACAGCCGCCCCACCTTCATCAACAGTTGGCACAAGCGCTTCTGGCGCTCAACCTCCTTGGATCCGCTAGGCTGGACGTCAGCACCGATGGACGCAAGCACAGCCTTTGCCTGCTCCTGGAGAATCACTAGGTCTCTCACCTTGGGCCACATGGGACCTAAGTTGTTGGCCTCACCCTCGCTGATCTGCAGGTGTAGGTCAGGGCATTTTCAGTGAAGGGCAGGGGCAGGGGCAGGGCATTTTAAGAATAGGGCATGGGCATGGTCAGGGCATTTGGAGAGTAGAGCAAGGGCAGGGCATTTGGAGTTACGATTTTCACCCCAGGAGGTGGGACCCCGTACACTTGGGCCACATGGGACCCAGGTTGTTGGCCTCACCCTCGCTGATCTGCAGGTGTAGGGAATTTGGGGTGTAGGGCAGGGGCAGGGCATTTGGAGATTAGAGCAAGGGCAGGGCATTTGGAGTAAAGATTTTCACCCCAGGAGGTGGGACCCCGTACACTTGGGCCACATGGGACCCAGGTTGTTGGCCTCACCCTCGCTGATCTGCAGGTGTAGGTCAGGGCATTTGTATTGTAGGGCATGGGCAGGGGCAGGGCATTTGGAGAATAGGGCATGGGCATGGGCATGGGCATTTGTAGTGTAGGGCATGGGCAGGGCATTTGGAGTCTAGAGCAGGGGCAGGGCATATTATAACCTAAACGACTTGTTACCTGTGGTGAGGTGAAGGACTTGTTACCTGTGGTGAGGTGAAGGACTTGTTACCTGTGGTGAGGTGAAGGACTTGTTACCTGTGGTGAGGTGAAGGACTTGTTACCTGTGGTGAGATGAAGGACTTGTTACCTGTGGTGAGGTGAAGGACTTGTTACCTGTGGTGAGGTGAAGGACTTGTTACCTGTGGTGAGGTGAAGGACTTGTTACCTGTGGTGAGGTGAAGGACTTGTTACCTGTGGTGAGGTGAAGGACTTGTTACCTATGGTGAGATGAAGGACTTGTTACCTGTGGTGAGGTGAAGGACTTGTTACCTGTGGTGAGGTGAAGGACTTGTTACCTGTGGTGGTTTTCCTTCACCATTTCCATCACATTTCCCATCACATTTTCCATTTTCCCATCACATTTTCCATCACATGTTTTACCTGTGGTGAGGTAGCCAGCAAGAAAGTGAGCGCATGATGTAAGCTTGCATACACAGACTCTGCCACCTTGGCCGCGTACTCTGAGCACATGCTGGTTGCCCAAGTAGCGCTGCTGCTACCGGCACCACTCGTGAGGAGAAGCGGCTGCAGTGATGCTTCGATATTGCCAGATCTCACAATCTCACTGCCCTTCGCACAGATGCGGAACCAGCCTTCTGACTTGGACATGCCTGTACAGGTGAGGTGCGTCGAATAGGGTTAGATGGGCTAAAATGTACACCACACCACACACCACACCATGTGCGGCTGTATACCACGTCACACACCACACCATGTGCGGCTGTACGCCACACCACACACCACACCATGTGCGGCTGTACACCAGGCCACATACCACACCATGTGCGGCTGTACACCTCACCACACCACACACCATGTTCGGCTGTACACCACACCACACACCACACCATGTGCGGCTGTACACCACACCACACACAACACCATATTCACCTACCCGAATTGACGCCCAGGAGCCTGCGCTCCTCTACAGACTGAGGTCCACACTGAAGCGTCACTGCATCTGATCGGCTGTTGGGGGGCTGGGCAATGAAGGCGATAAGGGAGGACGCTGCTATCCTGCACTCAAAGAAGTTTGCAAGCTGGCAGTCAGGGGCGATCAGAGAGGTGGCAAGGTGGCAGTCACGCCAAGCAAATAGGTCAATACAAAAAAAGGTACATGAAGGCAATGAGGGAGGACGCTGCAAACCTGCACTCAGAGAAGTGTGCAAGGTTGCAGTCACGCCAAGCAAATAAATACATAAAAAGGTACATGAAGGCGATGAGGGAGGACGCTGCGATCCTTCACTCAGAGAAGTGAGAAGTTCAAGTTCAAGAAGCAGCTTTGTGTGAAACTAACCTGAGGCGCTGGAGTGATGAAGGGAGCATGAGCTGTCAAGTGCCTGAGAAGTGCTGGGCACAGTGTGTGAGCAGGAAGAGCGCACACCCTGCCTTTAACAGACAGCCTCCACAGGCCCGAAGCATGTAAACAAGTTCAAGTTCAGGGAGCAGCTTTGTGTGAAACTAACCTGAAGCGCTGGAGTGATGAAGGGAGCATGAGCTGCCAAGTGCCTGAGAATCGCTGGGCACAGTGTGTGAGCAGGAAGAGTGCACGCTCTGCCTCTAGAAGTCCTGCCAAGGTGAGTGGTTGCATGGTGTTTGCCTCTGGAGGGAGGAGGGAGAGCAGCAATCTAGGCTCACAAGACACGATGAAGTCCACAGCATCATTCTCAACCTGCGAGTGGAGGTGTCAGCGGGAAAGGCATGACTACACCGTTGTATTATGTGCGGCGCATCGCAAATTGAGTGACTCGGTGCGAGCCCAGTGCGCCGCGCTGCCCCCCAAAACCCCGCGGAGCCCAGAGTTAGTTTAGTCAGACCCATGTGTCCACAGTTGTTGTTGTTGTTGGTGGTGGTGGTGGCGTAGTTGTTGTTAGTGATGGCGATGTTGTTGTTGTTGTTGTTGTTGGCGTTGTTGTTGGCGTTGTTGTTGGCGTTGTTGGTCTTGTTCTTGTTGTTGACGTTGTTGGTGAGGTTGTTGATGTTTAAATTGTTGTTGTTGCTGTTGTTGCTGTTGTTGTTGCTGTTCTTGTTGGTGGCGTTGTTGTTGGTGTTGGCATTGTTGTTATTGTTGTTGTTGGTGGCGTTGTTGTTGTTGGTGTTGTTAGCAGGGACATTGTTGTTGTTGTTGTTGGTGGTATTGTTGTTGTTGTTGTTGTTGTTGTTGATCTTGTTGTTCGCGTTCGTTGTTGTTGTCATTGGCGTTGTTGATGTTATTGTTGGTGTTGGTGGCGTTGTTGATGTTGCTGTTGGCGTTCTTTTTGTTTGTTGGTGGTATCGTTGTTGGGCACACTGTGTAAGGAGGAAGAGCGCAAGCTCTCAGGGTCATCATCATCATCATCACTACAATCATTATCCTCATCCTCATCACTATCCTCATATCACTATCATCCTCATCCTCATCACTATCATTCTCACTCCAATCACCATCATCATCATCAGCATCACTATCCTCATCACTATCCTTGTATCACTATCCTCATCACTACAATCATTCTCATCACTACAATCATCCTCATCATCATCACTATCATAATCCTCATCACTACAATCATTCTCATCACTATCCTCATCACTACAATCATCATCATTCTCATCACTATCATCATCGCTACAATCATCATCAACATCCTTACTATCCTCATCACTATCATCATCCTCATCACTACAATCATTCTCATCACTATCATCATCCTCATCACTATCATCATCACTACGATCATCATCCTCATCATCCTCATCACTATCATCATCACTATCCTCACTATCATCATCCTCATCACTACCATCATCACTACAATCATCATCCTCATCACTATCATCATCACGACAACTATCCTTATCACCATCATCATCATCATCACTATGCTCATCACTATCATCGTCACTACCATCATCCTCATCATCACTATCATCACTACAATCATCCTCATCATCATCACTATCCTCACTATCATCATCCTCATCACTACAATCATCATCCTCCTCACTATCATCATCACTACAACTATCCTAATCACCATCATCATCATCATCTTAATCACTATGCTCATCACTATCACGGTCACTACCATCATCCTCATCCTCATCATCACTATCATCACTAAAATCCTCCTCCTCCTCCTCCTCATCACTACAATCATCCTCATCACCATCATCATCATCATGACTACAAATCTACAATCATTCTCATCATCACTGCAATCATCCTCATCACTATCCTCACTATCACCATCCTCATCACTACTACAATCATCATGAAAGTGACGAGGCATCCTCGTCACTTTCATCATCACTACAATCATCATCCCCATCACTACCATCATCACTACAATCCTCATCCTCATCACTACCATCGTCACTACAATCCTCATCACTCACATCCATGTGCTGCCCAAGCATCCGCAGTATGACTGATGTGAAGCTCAGCAGGACAACCCACTGCTTGTGCACTGGGGACCAGGCCCCCCCTAGATAGGCTGCACTGACATCCACTGCGGGAGGAGGATGTCTCGTGCCCATACCTGCATCCTGGTACGAAGGAACGCTGATGGAAGGACGGAAGGCGGGAGTGCTTCCATCTCTGCAAGGGGGTGTGTTGGCTTGTCGGTGTGGTGGGTAGGGGGGGGCTTCAGTGTGGTGGGTAGGGGGTACCGGTGTGGTGTGTAAGTGGTGCGTCAGTGTGTTGTGGCTTGGCTTGTCCGTGTGGTGTGGTTTGGTGTGGTGGCTTTTTGGCTCACACCTGCTTCCTGGTACGAAGGCACGCTGATGGAAGGACGGAAAGCTGGAGTGCTTCCATCTCTGTAAAACAGGGCATAGGTGGGTGGGTGGGTGGGGCGTCAGGCTTGTCTGTGTGGTGTGGTGTTGTGTAGTGTACCTCACTCATCCTCCTAGCCCACCCACACACACTCACCCATCCACCCACCTACATGGCATCCTCCTAGCCCACCCACACACACTCACCCATCCACCCACCTACATGGCATCCTCCTAGCCCACCCAACCATCCACCCACACTCACCCAGTCATGCTGAGCTCTAAACTGTTGAAGGGGGCTAGCGCCCCTCCGTCCACGACACACATGTGCCTCCCCAGGGCGGCTAGGCGCTGCAAAACTCCCAAGTCAAGGAGCATGTAGGCCCCCTCAGGCACCTGAGCGACAGCTAGGGCCAACTGCAGAACACCCAAGTCGCCAGCAGCGTACAGGTCCTGATCCGTTGAGGGACCCAGGGATGCCGCTTTCACTTGCGCCTTGGGTGGGTGGGGTGTGGGTGAGGTGGGTGGGGTGTGGGTGGATGGGTGGATAGGTGAAGTGGGTGAGGTGGGTGGGGGGACGGGGTGGGATGTTGCTTTCACTTGGGCCTTTGAGGTGGGTGGGTGGATGGGTGAGGTGGGTGGGTGGGTGGGTGGGGATGGGATGGGATGCCGCTTTCACATGCGCCTTGGTGGGTGGGGGGTTGGTGGGTGGGTGGGTGGGTGCGGGGGGAGTGTAATGTAATGTAAAATGTATGCAAAACGATGAAAATAATGCAGTACTACGAAAATAATTCAGTATTTTGAAAATCATGCAGAACTATGAAAACCTATGACAAAGTAATGTTATGTAAAAACCCACCTTCATGTGTGTGGCAGCCTCAGAGAGCATGGCCATGATGTCGACGTGTTCTCTCACGACAGGCAGCCAATCAGAGGCCGGCAGGTGGCGCTGCACCACCTCAACTAGCAGTTGCGAGCCCACTGAGAGGGAAACTGCCCCGCTGCGGCACATCCTACAGGTAGGAGGGTGAGTAGGAGGATGAGTAGGAGAGTGCCAATCAGAGGCCGGCAGGTGGCGCTGCACCACCACCTCAACTAGCAGTTGCGAGCCCACTGAGAGGGACACTGCCCCGCTACGGCACATCCTACAGGTAGGAGGGTGAGTAGGAGGATGAGTAGGAGAGTGCAAGTCAGTGGGAGGCAGGTAGCGCAGACCACCACCTCAACTAGCAGTTGCGAGCCTACTGAGAGGGAGACTGCCCCGCTGCGGCACATCCTACAAGTAGGAGGGTGAGTAGGAGGATGAGTAGGAGAGTGCAAGTCAGAGGGAGGCAGGTAGCGCAGACCACCACCTCAACTAGCAGTTGCGAGCCTACTGAGAGGGAGACTGCCCCGCTGCGGCACATCCTACAGGTAGGAGGGTGAGTAGGAGGATGAGTAGGAGGGTGCAAGTCAGAGGGAGGCAGGTAGCGCAGACCACCACCTCAACTAGCAGTTGCGAGCCCACTGAGAGGGAGACTGCCCCACTGCGGCACATCCTACAGGTAGGAGGGTGAGTAGGAGGATGAGTAGGAGGGTGCAAGTCAGAGGGAGGCAGGTAGCGCAGACCACCACCTCAACTAGCAGTTGCGAGCCCACTGAGAGGGAAACTGCCCCGCTGCGGCACATCCTACAGGTAGGAGGGTGAGTAGGAGGGTGAGTAGAAGGGTGCAAGTCAGAGGGAGGCAGGTAGCGCAGACCACCACCTCAACTAGCAGTTGCGAGCCTACTGAGAGGGAGACTGCCCCGCTGCGGCACATCCTACAAGTAGGAGGGTGAGTAAGAGGGTGAGGATTGTGAGGAGTGTGAGGAGTGTGAGGAGGAGAGTGCCAGTCAGAGGCCGGCAGGTGGCGCTGCACCATCTTAACTAGCAGTTGGGAGCCTCCTGAGAGGGAGACTGCCCCGCTGCGGCACATCCTACAAGTAGGAGTGTGAGTAGGAGTGTGAGTAGGAGTGTGAGTAGGAGTGTGAGTTGGATTGTGAGTAGGAGTGTGAGTAGGAGTGTGAGTAGGAGGGTGAGGAGGAGTGTGAGTAGGAGTGTGAGTAGGAGTGTGAGTAGGAGGGTGAGGAGGAGTGTGAGTAGGAGTGTGAGTAGGAGTGTGAGTAGGAGGGTGAGGAGGAGTGTGAGTAGGAGTGTGAGTAGGAGTGTGAGTAGGAGGGTGAGGAGGAGTGTGAGTAGGGTGTGAGTAGGAGTGTGAGTTAGAGGTGTGAGTAGGCGTGTGAGACGGAGTGTGAGTAGGAGTGTGAGTATAGGAGTGTGGTAGAGTGTGAGTGGAGTAGGAGTGTGAGTAGGAGTGTGAGTAGGAGTGTGAGTAGGAGTGTGAGGAGTGGAGTAGGAGTGTGAGGTAGGAGTGTGAGTAGGAGTGTGAGTAGGGTGTTGAGTAGGGAGGAGTGTGCGTGAGGAGTGTGAGTGAGGAGTGTGAGGAGGAGTGTGAGGAGGAATGTGAGTAGGAGTGTGAGTAGGAGGTGAGGAGTGTGAGTAGGAGTGTGAGTAGGAGTGTGAGTAGGAGTGTGAGTAGGAGTGTGAGGAGTGTGAGGAGAGGTGAGAGGAAGTGAGGAGGGAGTGAGTAGGAGTGTGAGTAGGAGTGTGAGTAGGAGTGTGAGTAGGAGTGTGAGTAGGAGTGTGAGTAGGAGTGTGAGTAGGAGTGTGAGGAGGAGGGTGAGTAGGAGTGGGAGGAGTGTGAGTAGGAGTGTGAGTAGGAGTGTGAGTAGGAGGGTGAGTAGGAGAGGTGAGTAGGAGTGGAGTAGGGAGTGGAGTGCGGGTGAGGAGGGTGTGTAGTAGGAGTGTGAGTAGGAGTGATGAAAGTAGGAGGGTGAGGGAGGAGTGTGGTAGGAGGGTGGGAGGAGTGTGAGGAGTGTGAGTAGGAGTGTGAGTAGGAGTGTGAGTAGGAGAGTGAGTAGGAGTGTGAGTAGGAGTGTGAGTAGGAGTGTGAGTAGGAGTGTGAGTAGGAGTGTGAGTAGGAGTGTGAGTAGGAGTGTGAGTAGGAGTGTGAGTAGGAGAGTGAGTAGAAGTGTGAGTAGGAGTGTGAGTAGGAGTGTGAGTAGGAGTGTGAGGAGGAGTGTGAGTAGGGGAGTGCAAGTCAGAGGCAGGCAGGTGGCGCTGCACCAGGTCTACTAGCAGTTGCGTGCCGACGGAGAGGGAGACTGCCCCCCTGCGGCACATCCTACAAGTAGGAGGGCGAGTAGGGTGGGTAGGTGTATGAGTGGGAGTGTGAGTGGGAGAGTGCAAGTCAGAGGCAGGCAGGTGGCGCTGCACCAGCTCTACTAGCAGTTGCGTGCCGACAGAGAGGAAGACTGCCCCCCTGCGGCACATCCTACAAGTAGGAGGGCGAGTAGGTAGAGCAGGGTGAGGAGGGTGCGCAAAAGTGTGAGTATGAGTGTGAGTAGGGCAAGCAGGAGTGTGTGTATGAGTGTGTATATGAGTGCGTGTAGGATTGGTAGTAGGAGTGTGAGTAGGAGAGTGAAGAGGGTGAGCAGGAGGGCGAGTAAATAATGTGATGCGGTGACACATCCTACATGGCAGGCAGGAGGGCGATTGAATAAATAAATAAATACATAAATAATTAAATAAATAGTACGCCTTATTACGAGGCATGAGGTTGAAGGGGCCAGCCTGTTTGCTTGCACTGGGAGCAACCACCGCAGGAGTGCGAGTCTATACATAAATAAACAAATAAATAGTACGCCTTATAATGAGGCTTGAGGGTGAGGGGGCCATCCCGTTTGCTTGCACTGGGCCAACCACTGCAGGAGGGGGAGTAGGGTTTGGTGGGGATTTTGGTGTTCGGTGGGAGTTACCAATACCTAGGGGTATATCATATGATATCGTCTATCCCCGTTCCAACGAATGGCTAAATGATCGAGCTCCTAGAAAAAACAAAGAAATTGCCGGAATCGAATCCCCATGGGTGCGATTAAGTGTTAACGGTCGCTGTCAACCGCCATAGTAGCACAGTCCTGGTAAAGTAGCAGCCCGTTGCCTACCGCCGTAAGATGGGGCTCGCTTAATACCACGCCATACCAGGCGTTATTATTATTCATATGATATTGTATAGGGGCACGTACTTGCACAACTGCGGCAGGGCATCCAGCAGTACTGCCTGTACCGGGCGGTGGTCTGCCTCTGCCAGGCTGGACGCAGCTGCCACCGTACTGCTATGAGAGAGCTGCAGTACAACCATGACGGAGCTCGCCAGGTAGTCGGTGATAGTGACCACAGCATCAGGAGAGACCCGCGAGCCCAGTTGTACACAGCCCTTGGATACAGACCGCAGCCAGGCAGACAGCAGGGTCACCAGCTTGAGACAGACAGCGGAGACTGTGGTGGACAGCATAGCAGAGGAGCTAGAGCCAGTACCGCTTGTACTTGCACCACCCCTGCTGCTTGCTGCCCTGGGAGCCGAGGCGCCGAACATGCCGCCGGTTAGGGGGAAGGAGGGGGGAGGGGGTGAGCTAGAGGCTGCCTTGTCTGTGCGCCCACCCTTGAGCATGGTCAGCGAGTGAAGGACAAACTTGCAGGTTACCAAAGCCGCCTGCAGTGGGTTGGGTTGGGTTGGGTGGGTTGGGGGCTCACAGAGGGGCTTAGGGGGGAGGAGGGGGGGGGGGGGGAGCTAGAGGCTGCCTTGTCTGGGTGCCCACCCTTGAGCATGGTCAGCGAGTGAAGGACGAACTTGCAGGTTACCAAAGCCGCCTGCAGCGGGTTGGGTTGGGTTGGGTTGGGTGGGGGCTCACAGAGTGGGTGGGTGGGTGGGGGGAGGGGGAGGGCTTACAGAGGGGTGGGGGGGGTCTCACAGAGGGGGGTGGGGGGGATGAGAGGGCTGAGAGAGGGGAGGTGGGTGGGTGGGAGGGAGGGGGGGGCTCACAGAGGGGGTGGGTGGGGGGGAGAGGGGGGCTCACAGAGGGGGTAAGGGGGGAGGAGGGCGCTCACAGAGGGGGAGGGGGGTGGGGTGAGGTGGGGGGGGCTCACAGAGGGAGAGGGAGTGGGGGGGTCTCACAGAGGGGGTGGGGGTGGGGGCTCAAAGAAGGGAGTGTGGGGGAAGGGGGGGTCTCACTGAGTGTGGAGGTGGGTGGTGGGGGTGGTGGGTGGAGGGGGGGTCTCACAGAGGGTGGTGGTGGTGGTGGTGGTGGTGGTGGTGGGTCTCACAGAGGGTGGGTGGGTGGGGGCTCACAGACCAACATGTCAATATTATTAGGCCCAATTATCTACTTTTGGGTACAAACTACGAACTGCTGCAGGGCCCCCCCCACAATCTCGCATAGCTATTGAGTGTTGGTGGCGCCACTGTCGTTACATGGTCTTCATGCGAAGAATTACATGCAATGCATGGCGATTGGTTTGGTGCAGCAGACAATGCAAAGCACCCACCTCAACCAAATTCTGTGGTAAGGGCCCCAAACCCACAGGCTGCTGCAGGGCCCGCCATACAATCTCGCTGCTGGATGCAAAGGCAAGCAAATCGGAGACGCAGCAAGTAGCTGCTTGGACTGCCACATTGCACAGCTTGGCACTGGTTTCGGGGGAGGAGGAAGCAGGTTGGTTCTTGGGCAGCACAGCAGCTAATCCACAAGCAGCCTGCGCGTGGGTGAGGGCATGTTTTATGGGTTTCCTGCCGCAATGAGAACATACAGATATGGATTCTTGGCGTAGGTAAAATACACTCATTGCACAGCTTGGCACTGGTTTCGGGGGAGGAATAAGCAGGCTAGCTCTTGGGTAGCACAGCAGCTAATCCACAATCAGCCTGAAGGTGGGTGAAGACGTGTTCTATGGTTGAAGGTGTCGGTGGGTGGTCGGTGAGTGGTTGGGATGATGTTGCACAGCTTGGCTCTGGTTTCGGGGGAGGAATAAGCAGGTTAGTTCTTGGGTAGCACAGCAGCTAGTCCACAATCAGCCTGCACGTGGGTGAGGATGTGGTTTATGCTCTAGGGTGGCGGTGGTTGGTTGGAGGTTGGAGGTTGGTTGTTGGTTGGTTGTTGGTTGGTTGGCTGGTGGGTGGTCGGAGGGTGGTTGGGATGATGTGGCATGGCTGGCTCTGGGATCTGGGGAGGAGTAGGCAGGCTTGTTCTTGGGCGAGGACATGTTTTATGGGTTTCCTGGTTTCCTACATACTATATGGGCTACACTGCAACATTCAGCTACATACTATATAGGCTACACTACAACATTCAGCTACATACTATATGGGCTACACTACAACATTCAGCTACATACTATATGGGCTACACTACAACATTCAGCTACATGCTATATGGGCTACACTGCAACATTCAGCTACATACTATATAGGCTACACTACAACATTCAGCTACATACTATATGGGCTACACTACAACATTCAGCTACATACTATATGGGCTACACTGCAACATTCGGCTACATACTATATAGGCTACACTACACCAACCCACCTTGGGCGTGGTCATCCTTGCAATAGACAAAGAAGTCCCTGACCTCAGGGTGCCCATACACTGGGCGAGGCGCACACCACCCACCCACACCCACTACCATTCACCCACACCCACACCAACCCACCACCACCACCCACCCCCACACCCCACCCACCCACACCAACCCACCTTGAGCGTGGTCATCCTTGCAATAGACAAAGAAGTCGCTGAGCTCAGGGTGCCCATACACTGGGCGAGGCGCGAAGCATGAGCGATGTGGGATGTTACTGCTGGGCCTAAGAGTTTCAGCATGCGGTTGCCGTCGTACAGGAAGGCGGGGCCGTAGGTGACAGACTGTGGACACAGACGAAATGTGAATGAGTGTTAAGAGGTTGCAGTGTCCTGAGGTGTGTGGGGAGGTGAGGAGCAGTGATGCTACAGGCAAAAACATGTCTCAACCAGGCCAAAAGATGTCTCAAAAATGCTAAAACATGTCTCAACCAGGCCAAAAGATGTCTCAAAATGCTAAAAACAGTTCTCAACCAGGCAAAATGATTTCTCAAAATGCTAAAACATGGAATCGTGACAGGCCGAAAGATGTCTCAAAATTGCTAGAATAGAAAGAGTATGCAACCCGCCAAAAGATGACTCAAATTCAAAAAAATGCTTAAAACAGTCGCAACGGCCAAAAGATGTCTCAAAATGCTAAAACATGTCTCAACCAGGCCAAAAGATTTCTCAAAATGCTAAAACATGTCTCTTACAGGCCAAAAGATGTCTCTTACAGGCCGAAAGATGTCTCAAAATGCAAAAATGTCCAAACCCAGGCCGACAAAGATGTTCCAAAATGCTAAAAACATGTCTCTGGACAGGCCAATAAGATGTCTCAAAATGCTAAAGCTTGTCTCTTACAGGCAAAATGATGTCTCATATAGGCCGAAAGATGTCTCAAAATGCTAAAACATGTCTCAACCATGCCAAAAGATGTCTCAAAATGCTAAAGCTGTCTTCTTTACAGGCAAAAAATGATTGTCTTCTTATAAGCCTGAAAGAAAGAGTCTCCAAAATACTAATAAAACATGTCTCTCAACCTGGCCAAATAGATGTCTAAAAAATGCTAAAAACAGGTCCAAACCAGGCCAAAAGATTTCTCAAAATGCTAAAACATGTCTCTTACAGGCCAAAAGATGTCTCAAAATGCTACAACATGTCTCAACCAGGCCATAAGATGTCTCAAAATGCGAAAACTGTCTTCAACCGGCCAAAGATGCTCAAAAATGCTTAAAAACATGTCTCAACAAGGCCGAAAAAAGATGTATAAAATGACTAGGTATGTTTAGAAAACAGGCTCAACCAGGCCAAAAGATGTCTCAAAATGCTAAAACATGTCTCAACCAGGCCAAAAGATGTCTCAAAAATGCTAAACAGTCTCAACAGGGACAAAAGATGTCTCAAAAATGCTAAACATGTCTCTTAAAGGCCAACATAGAGACTCGACAGGCCGAACGATGTCTCAAAAATGCTAAACATGTCTAACCAGGCCAAAGAGGTCTCAAAATGCTAAGGCTGTATATTACAGGCAAAATGATGTCTCTTACAGGCCGAAAGATGTCTCAAAATGCTAAAACATGTCTCAACCAGGCCAAAAGATGTCTCAAAATGCTAAAGCTTGTCTCTTACAGGCAAAATGATGTCTCTTACAGGCCGAAAGATGTCTCAAAATGCTAAAACATGTCTCAACCAGGCCAAAAGATGTCTCAAAATGCTAAAACATGTCTCAACCAGGCCAAAAGATGTCTCAAAATGCTAAAACATGTCTCAACCAGGCCAAAAGATGTCTCAAAATGCTAAAACATGTCTCAACCAGGCCAAAAGAGTCTCAAAAATTAAAAAACAGGTCTCACAAGGCCAAAAAGATTCCAAAATTGTACACCTGTCTATTAAGGCTGTGAAAGATGTCCAAAATGCTGAGCTTTAGTAGTTAAGTAGGAACATGCCAACCAGGCCAAAGAGATGTCGCTCAAAAATGCTTTTTTCTAAAAAACATGTCTCAACCAGGCCAAAAGATGTCTCAAAATGTTAGAACATGTCTCAACCAGGCCAAAAGATGCCTCAAAATGCTAAAAACATGTCTCAACCAGGTCGAAAGATGAATAAAAATGCTAGAACATGTCTCAACCAGGCCAAAAAGTGTCTCAAAAATGCGAAAACTAAAAAAACTGTCTTCTTACCAGGCAAAAGATGTCTCCAAAAATGCTAAAATTAAAACATGTCTCTTACAGGCCAAAAGATGTCTCAAAATGCTAAAACATGTCTCTTACAGGCCAAAAGATGTCTCTTGCAGGCCGAAAGATGTCTCAAAATGCTAAAACATGTCTCAACCAGGCAAAAGATGTCTCAAAATGCTAAAACATGTCTCAACCAGGCCAAAAGATGTCTCAAAATGCTAAAGCTTGTCTCTTACAGGCAAAATGATGTCTCTTACAGGCCGAAAGATGTCTCAAAATGCTAAAACATGTCTCAACCAGGCCAAAAGATTTCTCAAAATGCTAAAACATGTCTCAACCAGGCCAAAAGATTTCTCAAAATGCTAAAACATGTCTCAACCAGGCCAAGAGATGTCTCAAAATGCTAAAACATGTCTCAACCAGGCCAAAAGATGTCTCAAAATGCTAGAACATGTCGCAACCGGGACAAAAGTGTCTCAAATGCTAATATAAAAACATGTCTCAACCAGGCAAAAGATGTCTCAAAATGCTAAAACATGTCTCAACCAGGCCAAAAGATGTCTCAAAATGCTAAAGCTTGTCTCTTACAGGCAAAATGATGTCTCTTACAGGCCGAAAGATGTCTCAAAATGCTAAAACATGTCTCAACCTGGCCAAAAGATGTCTCAAAATGCTAAAACATGTCTCAACCAGGCCAAAAGATTTCTCAAAAGCGAAAGCTTGGCTCTACAGGCCAAAAATTGATGTTTCTTATCATTTTTTTTTTTATTTTTTTTTTTTTTTTTTTGTTTTTTAATTTTTTTAAATTTTGATTTTTTTTTTTTCGTGTGTGTGATTTTATATGGGCCGAAAGATGTCTCAAAATGCTAAAACATGTCTCAACCTGGCCAAAAGATGTATCAAAATGCTAAAACATGTCTCAACCAGGCCAAAAGATGTCTCAAAATGATAAAACATGTCTCTTACAGGCCGAAAGATGTCTCAAAATGCTAAAACATGTCTCAACCAGGCCAAAAGATGTCTCAAAATGCTAAAACATGTCTCAACCAGGCCAAAAGATTTCTCAAAATGCTAAAACATGTCTCAACCAGGCCAAAAAAAGATGTATAAAAAATGCATTAAAAAATGGTTCAACCAGGCCAAAGATTTCTCAAAATGCTTAAACGTACTCAACAGGCCCAAGAGATGTCTCAAAATGCTAAAACATGTCTCAACCAGGCCAAAAGATGTCTCAAAATGCTAAAACATGTCTCAACCAGGCCAAAAGATGCCTCAAAATGCTAAAACATGTCTCAACCAGGCCGAAAGATGAATAAAAATGCTAGAACATGTCTCAACCAGGCAAAAAAAGTGTCTCAAAATGCTAAAACATGTCTCTTACAGGCCAAAAGATGTCTCAAAATGCTAAAACATGTCTCTTACAGGCCAAAAGATGTCTCAAAATGCTAAAGCTTGTCTCTTACAGGCAAAATGATGTCTCTTACAGGCCGAAAGATGCCTCAAAATGCTTAAACATGTCTCTACCAGGCCAAAAGATGTCTAAAAGTGCTAATACATGTCTCAGCCAGGCCAAAAGATGTCTCAAAATGCTAAAACATGTCTCAACCAGGCCAAAAAGAGTCATCAAAATGCTTAAACATAACATGACTCACAGGCCAAAAACGATGTCTCCAAAATGCTAAAAACAGTACTCAACCAGGCCAAAAGATTTCTCAAAATGCGAAAACCATGTTCTCAAACCAGAGGCAAACAGATGCTCAAATGCTAAAACATGTCTCTTACAGGCCAAAAGATGTCTCTTACAGGCCAAAAGATGTCTCAAAATGCTAAAACATGTCTCAACCAGGCCAAAAGATGTCTCAAAATGCTAAAACATGTCTCACCAGCAAAGATGTCTCAAAAATGCTTAAAACATTGTCTCAACCAGGCCGACCAGAGTATACATGCTTTAAAAACATGTCTCAAACGGCCCAAAAGATGTCTCAATGCTAAAAAACAGGTCCAACCAGGCCAAAAGCTGTCTCAAAATGCTAATAAAAACCTGTCTACCTCAACCAGGCCAAAGAGGTCTAAAAATGCTAACACATGTCTCTTCAGGCCAAAAAGAGGGGTCTCTTTGCAGGCCGAAAGATGTCTCAAAATGCTTTAAAACATGTTCACCCGCCAAAAACGATGTCTCAACTGCTAAACCTGTTTCAACAGG